>CM057455.1:1212845000-1213445000 GCA_016271365.2 Neoceratodus forsteri
GAGAGTGGCTAGACAAAGCCACTCCTAAGAAATGGCCACATAACAGCACGCCTGGAGTTTGCAAGAAAGCACGTAGCAGACTCTGAGACCATGTGGCAAAGGATTCTCTGGTCTGATGAGAAAAAAACTGAACTCTTTGGCCTGAATGCAAAGCGCTATGCCTGGTGCAAACCGAACACAGCTCATCACCCGTGTAACACCATCCCTACCATGAAGCATGGTGGTGGCAGCATCATGTTATGGGAATGCTTTTCAGCAGCAGGGACTGGGGCACTTGTCAGGATAGAGGAAAGATGAATGGAGCCAAATACAGGCACATCCTTGAGGAGAACCTGCATCAGTCTGCAATAGACCTTGGACTGGGGCGTAGATTTACGTTCCAGCAGGACAACGACCCCAAGCCTACAGCCAAAGCAACACGAGTGGCTTCAGAACAAGAAGGTGAATGTCCTTGAGTGGCCCAGCCAAAGCCCAGACTTGAATCCCATTGAGAATCTGTGGAAAGACTTAAAGACTGTGGTTCACCGCCGCTCCCCATCCAACTTGACAGAGCTTGAGCAAATCTGCAAGGAAGAATGGGCGAAAATCCCCAAATCCAGATGTGCAAAGCTGATACAGACATACCCAAGAAGACTCAAAGCTGTAATTGCTGCCAAAGGCACTTCTACAAAGTATTGACTCAGGGGGGTGAATACTTAAGTAAACAAGATATTTCAGTTTTTAATGTTTCATAAATTTTTGTTACACAATACAAATATTTTTGCTCCTTTAAATTGTTGAGTATGCTGTGTGAATCAAGGGGGAAAAAATCATTTTAATGCATTAAAAATTCTGGTAGTAACACAACAAAATGTGACAAAATCCAAGGGGGGGTGAATACTTTCTGAAGGCACTGTGTGCATGCACTACAGGGTCCATAAACAGTCACACACTCTGGGTACCCAGGTGAAGAAGAGGTGGGATAGCCAGGATAGTTGCCCGGGGTAGGCCGGCATCGCAGCTGGTTGGGGCCCTGTGATGAAAGAAAACAACATGCACCACACACATTAATTGTAATCCAGAGCCGGAGGGCTCAGTTCGTGAAAGAAAAGAAACAACAAGACAATCAGATAACACACTTAGATTAAGCTGTTGTTGCAGGGAGCTACCCTGATGGTTACTCACGATATCCAACACTGGACAGAGGCTGGACAAAAATTTAGACTGCAGGTGGTTGATCTGGAGTGCCAGGAGAAGCAGGGCCCACACGATTCGCCAAGGCATTGTTCCTGTTCAAGCATGGAGCAGGGGGCTGATCCCCAGGCAGGTTTCTCATCGATGGCTTCCTCTGCGCAGTGGGGTAGTCTGGTAGGGCCAGTGTGGCAAGGCCCAGGCCATATGGAGATGCACGCGGATTCAGTCCGGTCGAGTTGGATGCAGCTTCCAGCAAGCAGAACACAATTCACACAGTGGGGAACCAAATCACAACCCACTATAAACACACAGCACATTTACATGGAAGGGATTCTACTATACCAGGCATACCGTTCTCCAGTCACAATCGCAAAGTCTCTGCACACACCGGGAGTTTAGAGGTAGCTGGAAATCCTGACAGGCCGATGCATTCAGCAAATCTTCTGTCTTTATAGATTGATCCTGGTCACAACTCAGTGGCTTACTTCATTCTCACAAACTCGGATTCAGTCCGAACTGATTCTCTTCTCCCTCTCAGGGGCAGCAGGCAGGCATGCAGGCCAAAACTCAAGCCTTTCCACAGAGACTGTCCCAAACTGTTGCTTCTTCAGTTCCCAACTCAGATCTGACTCAACTGCCAGCAAGCCTGGGAATTTCCTCAAGATCCACAAGGTTTGGTTGGCTGATCTGTCTGTCAGTCACAACAAAGGCTCCCCCTTCAGGTGCAAAAAGGCACAAAAAGCCCAAAACTACAATTCCTTCAGATTTTGACTCCATACAGCTCCTGTAGTCCGGCTCCATTTTAGGTTCCACCAGTACTGATTGGTCCAATTCGGCAATCCCGGGCCAAAGTGGTGGGGATAAATAAAACAGTCCCTGCTGCAAAGAAGGCAGGTTAGACAAACTACAGTACATTATCATTATCACTCTAAATGATTTTCAGCAAATAGTTACATCTTTCAACCAGGTATGTGTTTGGGGGGGGGTATTTACTGCTTACATCCAGATAGGGAGTTTCGGTCCACTGGACCACCAGGGTTATGTTCGGGAGGGGTTGCTACTACATCCATGAGCGGGAGTTTCAGTCCACTGGACCACCAGGGCTATGTTCGGGAGGAGGGGTTGTATTTTAAAGTGATTCAGCCATGATCAGGCTTCTTGTCCACTGGACCACCAGGGATGTATTGGGGGGGGGTTGTTTTTAAACTAATGCAGCCCTCAATAGGGCTGCAGGGGACATCGGTCCCCGACGGCTGCTGCCTGGCAGGGTGCCAGGTGCAAGTCCTCGGGGATCGGCGCACCTACATGCTAATGGCATGCAAATGGGGCCATAATCAGATGCAAATGGCCCCCCCAGCGCCTTGCATGAATTATGGCCCCATTTGCATGTCACCTTTAGAATATCAGGATTTTGCACATGGCACAATGGTACTTGCGCCACCACAAGTTGAATGCTCCCCTCTGACAACTTGCAGTGGCGCAAGTTCCACTGCGCCATGCACAGTGGCTGTGGCTGGGGGGTGATATTCAAAGGAGTTGCTCAATAGCGCAGCTCCTTTGAATATCGCCCCGGCCACACCCCTGCGCAACTATTTTGCACAGTGCAAGGGCTTGCGCCTCAGAATGGCGCAGTTTGAATATCCAGCCCAAAGTCTTTAGTAGTAGACCCTGCGCCTACCCTTCCCCCTCCACATGGCTGAAAGGAAGTAGAAGCTGTCTCTTTCTGGGTCAGATTCTTACAGGTCGCGTTTTATTCATCAGCCATTTCCATGTAGGCTTCTGTTTTATCCCTAAAGAGGGAGAGCCCCTCAAAATGGGTAGTCCATAGCCTTTGTCTTTGTGCCCTCTCACAGGATGGTTGCCCTGAGTCAGGCTAACCTCCTGTATTACATGTGCTAGTAACCTTGAGGCTGTCATTTGCATCCACAGCCACGTGGAACTGATATTTGATGTCTCCAGTGCATCGTTTGTATTTTCTCCTAGGTCACTGTCAAGTTCATCTCCCACCTTTGCACTTAGGGCTTGCACAATACTACAGAGGGATTTTTATTACTGTGCAGTGTATGCCATGTAAGCAGCCTGCCTTAACCACAGTGTGGCTGAAATGTACACTTTCCTGGCCATATAATCCAGCTTGATGGAATCCTGTTTTGGAGGCATGGAAGTTAGTGACACTTTAGATTTGTTCACATTCAGCTGCCTGCACAACTCCCTCATGATCAGGGTGTGAATACAGGAGTTCTAGTACCTGCTCCTCTACTTGATATTTCCTTTCCACTTTTTCATCAATGCCAAGAGCTGAGTTTGGATATTTCAACATTTTGCTAGTGGCTTTTTTGAGACATTTGTAAATGGGTACTGTGGGCCTTTTGGATGAGGTCAGTCATAGAAACATAAAAAGATAAACATAGAAACTTAAACTTTGGGGGCATGGCCTGGCTGGCAAACATGGCGGAGGCCTAACTGGGGAGCTGCATGGGGATCCACTACAAATCTACACCATCCTGCCTTAATTTGTGACCAGCAACAAAATGTCTTCACCTCAGCGGTTCACTAATGCCAGCCTCACTGAAATCTGGCAAGAAGTAATCTAAACTACTCTTTTCTAACCTGCAGTGCCAGCAGCAACATTTGGGCCTGAGTGGGCACCCAGTACAAGTTCCTCAGTGACCCTCCATGGAACAGGCCTCGGAACCCAGGACTTCAGGCATGGCTAACTCAGGGGCAGACTATTTGACACTTGAGTGCCTCAAAAAGGATCTCACATGCAACCTTGGTACCAAAATGCAAGCCGGGTTCGATAATCTGATCTCCCAGCTGCAACACTTGCAACAAACAGTCAATTCCGTATCGGAAACCACTGAAGCCCACAAGGAGAGGCTCATGGAGGTGGAAGCTTGTGTCAGTGCCCAGGAGGATCGCTCTTCTTGCATGTCAGCTGATATACGACAAGCACTAAAAGAAATTGACAGGCTGAAAGAGATGATAGATAACCACAAAAATAGGAAACAGAGGAACAATGTATGTATTGTCGGGCTTCCTGAGGGACAGGAGGGGAGAAACTGTGTGTCCTATCTACAATCTTGGCTGAAGCAGACTCTATCCCTCCCACAGGAATGCAGCCTTGAAGTTCAAAGAGCTCACCATTCTCCCAGAATAATACCCCAGCCTGACCAGAGACCTTGGCACCTGCTGGTGAAGTTTATGCGTTATCAAGACTGCCAAAGGGTCTTGGAAGCTGCCTGGAAAGTGGGGCCGATTCTGTAGGACGAGAGTCAGATCAGTATCTTTCCCAACTACTTTTGAGCCCTTCAAACCAGGAGACAGGCTTTCAACGAGGTTAAGAGAAAGTTCCACATCTTGAAGTGCCCATTTTCACTGGTGTACCCCTCTCTCGTCTTGTGTGTGAGGCCTCCGGGGAAAACAGAGCATTTACTGATCCAACGGTGGCGGCTGACTTCCCCAGAGAATGGGAAGGTCTTAGGAGTCCAGCACGGGACAACGCAGCTGAAGACAACAATCGCCGAAGTGGCTAGAACTAAGTTTTTGTTATACTGATCTGATAGGGGTTGCCTTGGGGGGGAGCTAATTTAGGGTGCTGATGCCCTCTGACCCATAATTCCAGGTGGTGGCCTATCATGGCAGATCATGGGTTCTGCTGTCTCCCCTTGCCTCCCACTCTGAGGAGCCCTGCTATGGACTGCTGACTATGCCTCAAGGTGGTCTGAACTACTGCTGAAAAGGCCCCCCGATGACTTTACTATGGTACTGGCAGCAGTCTTTTCCCCTTGGGACTTTGTGGAGCCTCTTTGCCTTTGGTCACAAGCACTTGTACTGCAGAGGCACCTATAAGACAATTATTCGCAAAACCCCCTCCATTGTTTCCTGAGGTCTCACTCAGGGTGTGCACACTCTATTGCGAGGGAGTTTAGCTTACCACACCTTAATGGTGGTAATTGTTTAAAGACTATGCAGGGGTTTAATATGAACATTTTCTTTCTAGCTATCAAAAACAGTAAACTACGGGGACACCCATTTCTAATGCTGGTTGCTTATTCGTTTAACCTGACCTCTTCATCGGGGGGGGACCCATAGGAAGGTATGGAAATAATTTAGTGCTCGTGGGCTTTTGAGCACCCCTATTCCAAATGTGTAGGTAAGAGCTATTGAGACAATTCCGTAAACGCATGAGTCGAGGGAGTAAGGCTCTTCCACTACTTTGGATGGGCCTTAGCCATGATTCCCATCTTAGGGGTCTCTAATCAGTTCACTGCCTTTACATTGGCAAGTTATTATTTAGCTTGATGCCTGGGGCTCCTCCCTCAGCACATGACCTTGGGTGGGTTCTCTGGGTTTCTCCTCTGCCCCTCTAGGCATGAATAGGCGGGAATTATATGCGCAGAGAGTACCATACTTAGTTACTACAGTGAATCCCCAGCCCATACCATGAAGAATAGCGGGATGTGTTATTTCCTTATTCTTATGGGGGGGGTAGGGGTTCTTTTCTCATCCAAGTTTCTTTTTTTGGGATGGTAAGCAGAGGGAGGGAGGGAGAGGAAGTGGAGTGTATATGACGTTTGGGGGGGAGGAGGGTATGTTCATTGCTGTTTGGGGACTATGAAAGTTGGGGCAAATTTATTAATATTCAGAGGGGAGTTTGTTTTTGGGGGGGTACATGAGTGAAAATGTTAAAAAGGTTTGGATGCCATAGCTATGCCACCGTTAAGGACTTCACTTTGAATTATTATATCTTGGGGCTGGCTTGTATAATTCTCTTGCACTTAGAATATGGCTAATCTTTGCTGTGTAACGTAGAATGTCCATGGGTTGCATACTGTAGTAAAGAGGAAGTGAGTCTGGGCATGGCTTAAAAAGGTGGGAACAGACATAGCCCTCTTACAGGAAATTTTTGGTACAGGGGCTAAAGCCTCAGCTTTAGCACAACCGGAGGAGGTTGTGGAGTCAAAAACAGTGGTGGAATTCAAGCATGCATGGGACAGTCATAAGGCAATTCTAGGGGGTAGGAAGAAGTAGGCTGCTGATTAACTAGGATCTGCAGCTTATCCATTAGGTAGGGAAATGGGCAGACTGGGTGGGCCAAGCGGTCTTATCTGCCGTCAAATTCTGTTTCTATGTTTCTATGTAATTGTGGGGCGGGTCATTGCTGGTGTCCCCCTTCACCTCTAAAGCCAAGGGGGTAGCTGTTTGGATACGCCTTGGTCTACCGCTCAGAATAAGTTCTACCCAGTCTGACCCTCAGGGCAGATTCTTGAATGTTGAGGCCAAGGTGGGGGGCACTGGCCTGACTTTGGTCTCCATTTATGGTCCAAATTATGACTCCCAGATTTTTTTTTTTTTTACACACTTACAAGTCACCTTAGCACCCTATAAAGAAAATGTGATAATTGGAGGAAATTTTAATACTTATTTGGATCCTATGCTGAATTACTCAGGGAGGAAGATGGGCTCGGCCCCCCGGGGTGTCAGCCTTGCAAGGGATGGTGGAGGAGAGGGCCCTTGTGAAGGCCTGATGCCATTGCTATCCAGGCGAGAGAGAATATTCCTTCTTCTCTCATGCCATCAAGTTTACTCTAGACTCAACTACATGTTCCTCTCCCTGATTCTAGTGGGAGAGGACCTCTCTGCCTCATATGGCCCAACACTTATTTCTGATCACGCCCATCTGTGGGTGACCTTATCCTTGGGACTCCTTGAGCCGGCATCTCCTCAGTGGTGGCTGGATCCGGCTCTTCTCTTGGACCCCGGGTACATTAGATTTATTTATGACAGGATCAGAGACTTTATTGTAAATAACAACAATACTGGAACCCACATTAACTATGTGTGGGACACCCTCAAGGCGTATATCAGGGGTGAATCTATTTTGTACTCCACTTTTTGGAAAAAAGTTTAAGAAGGTAGAAAGGGACTTAGAATCTAAAATCCATAAACTACAGTGAACTAATATGGTGGCCCCACTCCCCCGCAAATATTAGAGAGCTGAGAATCTTGAAAGGCCGTCTCTGCCAGGCATCCACTAGATGACTGGAGAGAGACCTGCTGCTGCTTACCAAATCCTACTCTCACTTCGAGGGTGACTCTGCTGGCAAATGGTTAGCTAACTTGGTAAAGAAAAAAGGGTGGAACATACCATTCTCAGAATGATGTCTGCAGCAGGCTCAGTTATGTATGACCAGGGAGAGATCAATAAGGTCTTCCGGGATTACTACACCTCTCTTTACACCTCTCGGGTCCCGGCTGGTTCAGTGACCTCCACTTTTTTGAGGGAGAATTTGAACCTCCCTAGGCTGAGTGACTCTCAATATCAAAAGCTGGGATCTTCTATACTACCGGAAGAGGTGAGGAGGGTAACTACACTTATGAAGAGGGGCAAGGCTCCAGGCCTGGATGGCCTCCCAGTTGATTTCTATAGGGTCACGTGGGAATCGTTGGGTGACCTAATGGTGGAGATGGTGGGAACAGCTCTGGAAGAGGGTGTCCTCCTGACTCCCAGATGCTGGCCACAATTGTATTCCTGCCTAAACCAGAAAAGGATCTTGAGCAATGTGAATCATATAGGCTGATCTCTCACCTCAACTCGGACTATAAAATAATCACCAAGGTGCTGGCGGGCAGACTGGACCCTCTTCTCCCCGACTTAGTTCACAAGGATCAAGGGTGGCTTTGTGAAAGGCCGCCAAGCCAAGCATAACCTTCAGCATGCAATGAATATTATACACCAGTGGTCCAAATGGGGAGATAAATTGAGGGGCCTTCTGGCCCTAGATGCCGAAAAGGCATTAGACTGGGTGGAGTGGTCATTTATGTTCACCGTATTGGAGAAATTTGGTCTGGGGAAGGTTTACCTGAGCTGGTTGAGAGCTTTATATAGAGAATTGAGGACCCAGATTCTCACTAACAACACTGTCCCAACCATTTCCCCTTTCCCAGGGCACCAGGCAGGGTTGCCCCCTTTCGCCTCTGTTATGTGTGTTAAGTATAGAGGCCCTTGCGGCATCTACAGTATTCGTCCCAACCGTAAGATTAAGGGTCTCAATAATGGAGGGAATTACCAGATTATCTTGCTCTTTGCTGATGAAGTCCTTTTATTTCTGGACAACCCTGGAGAGGCTCTTCCAGAGCTGAGTGCTATTTTTAATGTTTATGGTCCTTTGATGGGACATAAAATAAATTGGAGTAAAGGCGAATGGCTCCCCCGGGGCAAATCAAGTCATAAGTAACCACAGCTGGGGTGGAGATCCCTCCTTCTGACCAGATTAAATATTTAGGAATTATTTTGCCAAACAGACTATCTCGGACAATCAAGGTTAATTACCCACCCCAGTGCAAAAGATCAAGCAAGATTGTTTCAGATGGACAGCCCTTCCCTTATCCCTGCTAGGATGAGTGAACCTTGTTAAAATGTCAATCCTCCCTCTGGTGCTCTACTTGTTCCAGTTGATGCCTATCTCCTTACCTAAAAAATATATCACTTCCATAGAGGGGGCGATAACCCAGCTGTTGTGCCAGGGGAAGAGACCACATATCTCTAAACAGGGTCTGTGGAGACCTTCTGAGGGAGGCCTGGGCCTACCCAATATCCATTTTTACTATTTGGCTGCCCAATTGGCTCATGTCTGGGATCTCTTGAGGGAGGATCCTGCTAGTTGGACCCAGTGGCCAGAGCTGGAGTGGAGGTGTGGGACCTCTATGTACTATTCCTTTTTAGGCAGCTTATCCTTTTGGGGGGCCCCAGATCCCCCAGATCTCTAATCCCTGTACTAAAACTACCTTTAAGGCATGGCAAACCGCACATCATATTGTGGGGGAACAGAAGTACTTGTCTCTAGATGCGACACTGGAGGTCCTGGGGGGAAGAAAAGAAGCTGCCACTGACTATAGAGTCTCACCTGTGGGTATGGGCCAGAAAAAGCCTTGTCACGATTGTTTAGATGTGGTACAGGGGACAGGTGTACTCTTTCCCTGTACTTAAAAGAAAATATGGTCTGAGCTCCTCTCACTTCTTGACATTTATCTGGCTAAAGCATAGAATACAGAAGCTATTAAAGGAGGATGAGGACAGGGCCGATATGCACTATTCCCCTTTAGAGGAACTTTTTTAGAAAATTCTCCAATTTTGATTCTTTTAAACCCCTGAGGAGATGTTATAGACTCTTAGTGGGAGCCTTACCTAATCCCCTAGAAGAGATTAAAAACAAATGGGATTTGGATTTAAATCTGGAGGGTGTGACTGGCGGAAATTGGGCCTTAATACAAAAAGAACTTACATCGTTGCTCGGTCAATAACAGGTTGAGATGTATATTTATTATGTATTTATTTATTTAAATTTTGGTGCCTGGGTGGACCAGCTGAGACCTTGATTATCCCTTTTTCAGGGGCAACCCGGGGTTAGTTACATGTACAGTACCTAGGGAAAAAGAAACCAGTGCTTTGATATATATACAATACAGCAAATAGCACATAGTGTATAGGTATATACATAAACAGTATAGAGTATATCACAACAATTACAACATAGTGTACACATTTTTTGTTAGGAACAGACATTCACATTAATCAAACCATATAGGTAAATTCAAGAGCTGGTATTTAATTTTCAATCTCATTGTCCCTACATCTTTTTTGACTGTGTTCCCTAAAAATCGACACCCTTAGCAGAATCCCTTTGGTAGGCCTTAGTTACAGCAGTGGTACAGAGACCCAGGGCTTAGGTGTAACTTTAGCCCTTTCTTAAAACCTGCAAGAGAGGTGCAATCCTGTAACTCTCCCAGGAGATCGTTCCAAAGTTTGGGTTGGGCTACCCTGGCTGACCGTTGACCTAGGGATGATTTGGCTCTTGGGAGTTCGAGTAGTTTCCGATCAATAGACCTGAGCTCTCTTCTATTAGTTTTGGAGGCAAGCAGGTCCTGCAGACCTGAGGGGGGCATCAGGTTGTTGTAGCTTATATGCCAGGTACAGGGAGGGATATGCTAGTCTGGCTTCAAGTGAAGGCCAGTTTAGGGCATGGAGCACATTGCAGTGGTGCTCCATCCATTGTGCTCCGGCGGTATACCGTTGACCCTATGGTACAGAGTGTTCAGATGCAGCCTTTCCGCTGACCTCAGTGACTGGAGCATAGTCGCTCCATGAAACAGAGTTGGTAGGACTGTCCCATTGCTGACTGCTTTTCTGGATTCTTTGGTTAGGTAGGAATTCAGCCTATAAAGGAGGCCCAGTTTTTGGTTAACCACTTTTGTAAGGTGGTCTATATGTGTCCTGAAGGAGATTTCCTGGACCTGGTACATTCCTAGGTACTTAATACTGTCCACTACTTCTATCCTTTGTATGGCTTCTGGTGCAGACCCTGCACCATTCTAGTTGTTCACTGTACTCCCTCCATCCTGTCTATGTCCTTGCGGAGATGGGGTCTCCAGAACTGCACACAGTACTCCAGATGGGGTCTCACCAACTGTCTGTACAGAGGGATAACAACTTCCTGTTTTCTACTGGTGATGCTTCTCCCTATGCATCCAAGTATCCCCCTAGCTCTCCTTACTGCCTTCTCACATTGCTTGCCTACCTTTACGTAGTCCGATATGACTACCTCCAGGTCCCTTTCCATTTGCATTGCTTTTAATACTCCCCGCATTTTGTACTCTTCCTCTGGGTTTTTGTTTCCCAGGTGCATTACTTTGCACTTCTTTGTATGGAATCTGATCTGCCATACTTTTGACCATTCCTCCAACCTTGCCAAGTCCCTTATTATCCTTTCCACACACTCCCCCTTGTGTATCAACCCTGTTGCAGATCTTTCTGTCATCTGCAAAAAGGCATACTTTTCCTTCCAGTCCCTCTGCAATGTCACCTATAAAGACATTAAAGAGGATCGTTCCCAGTACTGAACCCTGCAGTACTCCGCTATGTAACCTTCCCTTTCTTCTGAGTGGACTCCATTTACTATTACCCTCTGCATCCTGTTATCCAGCCATTTTTATACCCAGGTTACCATCCTGGGACCCAATCCCAGGCTGGCTAACTTGTTTATTAATCTTTTTGTGGGAGACTGTGTCAAATGCCTTGCTAAAGCCTAGGTAGGCCATGTCCACAGCCCCTCCCTGGTCTACTATTTTGGTCACCCAGTCAAAGAAATCTATTAGATTCATCTGACATGACCTTCCCGCTGTGAATTCATGCTGCCTTGGGTCCTGTGACCCGCTGGCCTCTAAGTACTCAAAAATTCTTTCTTTCAAAAGTGATTCCATCATTTTTCCTACCACTGAGGCCAAACTAACAGGTCTGTAGTTTCCTGCCTCTGCCTTGCTCCAGCTTTTGTGAAGGGAAATCACATCCACCCTCCTCCAGTCCTCAGGTACCACACCATCCTCCCATGATTTGTTAAAAAAGGTAGTTAGCAGTGTCACTAGTTCTTGTTCCCGTTTGGCCCCACTGATTTGTCCACTTTCAGTTTCAGGCATTCTTTCTGGACCCTTTCTTCTGTGAATGGACTGATATTGACTCCCTATCCAGAGTGCTTCTATTGATTGGCTTAAGTACCTCCCCCTCCTCTTCTTTTGTGAATACTGAGCAGAAGTATTCACTCAGTATCCCTGCTTTTTCACTGTCACCCTCCGCCCACCCCTTCCCCTTTATTAAGCCTCACTATCCCTCCCTTGGTCTTTCTTTGTTCCCTAATGTACCTATAAAAGGTTTTATCCCCCTTCTTAACTGATGAGTTGGTTAGCTTTTCCTTGGTTTGGGCCTTTGCTATTCTGACTGCCTTCCCCGCTTCCTTCTGCTTTAGCTGGTACAGTTCTCTGTCCTGCTCCTTCTGTGTTTCGTTATGCTTCCCGAATGCTATCTTCTTCTCCCTAACCTTCACCACCACCTCTTTTGAGAACCATAATGATTTCTTCCTTCATTTTGGTTTATTTGCGTCACATAAAGGCTTGATGTCTCTGTGATGGCAGTTTTGATTTTTCTCCATTCTTCCTCCACCCCTCCTTCTTGACCATTTGCTAGTGCTTTTCTGAGGCACCCCCATTTTGCCAAAGTCAGCCTTCCTAAGGTCCAATAAACATAGACACATAGAAGCTGATGGCAGATAAGGACCACAAGACCTATCCAGTCTGCCCATTTTTTCTACCTTATGAATGTGCCATAGGCCTTTACTCTGTTAATGGCCTATTTATTCATACTCATCTGTATTGCCCCCTTATACCTATCCCATGCCTGTTTAAAGCCTTGCACTATATTCATATCCTGAGGTAGGCTGTTCCATGCATTCACCACCCTTTCTGTGAAAAAGAGCTTTCTCACATTACTACTCTGTTGCAGATCTTGGTGTCATTTGCAAACAGGCAAACCTAACCCTCCAGTTCATTTGCAATGTCACTGATGAAGGTATTGAAGAGGACTGGCCCCAGGACTGATCACTGAGGTATCCCACTTGTGACTTGAATCTCTTCTGACTGTATACCGTTTTACCAACACTCTCTGGTTTCTGCCCACCAACCAGTTTGCCACCCAGTTGATCAACTTCTGACCTACCCCAAGCCTCCCCAGCTTATTAATCAATCTTCTATGTGTAACAGTATCGAAAGCTTTGCTGAAGTCAAGGTAGGCAACACCAGCTGCACCCCCTTGGTCCACCACTCTGGTTACCCAGTCAAAGAAATCTATGAGATTAGTTTGACAGGACCTTCCTGTTGTAAACCCATGCTGTCTTGGATCCTGTGCTCTTATGGATTCCAGATGTTGCACTATTCTTTCCTTAAGGAGTGCCTCCATAATCTTGCCCTCTACTGAGGTAAGACTGACTGGTCTGTAGTTCCCTGACTCCTCCCTGCTACCGCTGTCATGCAGCAGGATCACATGAGCTTAGCTCCTTTAGTACCCTGGGATGTACACCATCAGGTCCCATTGCCTTGTCCACCCTGAGCTTAGCAAGCTCTTGTAGGACCCTTTCTTTTGTGAAGGGACTTGTGCATACCTCCCTCCCCCGTGTCTATGGTGCTGAGCTGTGGGCCCTGTCCTACCTTCTCCTCAGTAAATACTGAGCAGAAGTATCTATTTAGGATAAATGCTTTTCCTTGGTCCTTCTCCACACACTCCCCCTTATCCTCTTTGATCTTAGCAATACCCCCTCTGGATTTTCTCCTTTCACTAATGTATCTATAGACAGTATTGTCCCCTTCTTTTATCGTTTGTGCTAGCGTTTCCTCTTTTGGGGCATTTGCCTGCCTTACTGCCTTCCCTGCTTCCCCTAGGAAAGTTTGGTATGCCTCCCTATCTTCATCCCTCTGCGTTGCTTTGTATTTCCTGAATGCCAACCTTTTGGCTCTGATCTTTTCTGCTACTATTTTTGAGAACCAAAGAGGTTTTCTCCTTCTTTTGCTCTTGCTTTTCTCCCTAACACAATGGGAAGTTGCTTCAAATATTGCATCCTTAATGCTTGCCCACTTTGCCCGTACCCCCTCACCTATATTTTCTTCTTGCAAGGGCTAGCTTAACTCTGTTGGCCATCTTATCAAAGTCAGCTCCTCTGAAGTCCCATATTTTGCCTTGGAATGGGATGATTTAGTTCTAGTGGCCAAACTGAACCATACCATGTGATGGTCACTGGCCCCCAGGTGACCTTCTACTTGGAGCTCTATGATCCTTTCCCCGTTAATCAGTACTAGATCCAGGATAGCCCTGTCTCTTGTGGGTTGTTGTACCAATTGTCTGAGGCCCTCCGCCAGCAGAGAATCCACTATGTGTCTAGTTCTGGAGGATGTTCCTACTGGTATTGACCAATCTGCATCTGGCATGTTGAAGTATCCTATTATGAGACCCTCCCCTTAAGCTGTCATGTTTTGTTTATCTTCTAACAGTAATGTGTCTATGTCCTCCCCCTGGTCTGGAGACCTGTAGACAACCCCAGTTCATATGGCTGTCCCATTTCCTGTTTCCAGGGTGACCCACAGTTCCTCTGGCTCCTTATGTATATTCTGAATTTCTGTAGCTTTGATATTTTCACTGACATAAAAGGCCACTCCCCCCCCTTTTTTGCACCTCAGTCTCTTCTGAACAGTACATAGCCAGGTACTGAAGTCTCCCAAGTGTGGTTACTGGTGAACCATGTCTCACTAATGGCTATTATGTCCAGTTTAGCCTCAGTCATTGCTGCCTCCAGGTCTGAGATCTTGTTTCCTAGACTGCGGGCATTTGTGTACTTGATTTTCCATTAGCCAGATTTTGGCGCCTTAGTTGTGGGGTGAGGTCTGGCTTTTCCCGTGTGTCGTATGGTGAGCCAGACCTTTTTCCTTACATGGTGATGCAGATGAACTACAAACATGCTGAACTCCTGTTTGATCACTAGCTGAGGGGAGAGGGGTGTCTTTCCCATTCGATGTGTCGGTTGGTGCACCCCTCTCCCCATTTGCTAAGTTAAATATTCTGCAAAGACATCAAACTTCTGCCCCAATGCACTGACTCCCTCTATAGTCAGATGCAGTCCATTGAATTTAAAGAACTTTCACTCCCAAAACTGTTGCCAGTTACCTACGAGGTTGTGTCCTTTTTCCTGGCACCAGTCCTTGAGCCACATGTTTAGCTCCCCAATCTCCCCTTCTCTGATCTTTTGTCTGTCTGCCCCCCTCTCCCAGACCAGCAGGATCTCAGAGAAGGAGATGCCGGACAAAATGGATGACAGTTTGTCTCCCAGCCTGGTCAGGTGTTCCTTGGTCTCCACAACTGACCGGCTGGCAAGATTGTTAGTCCCTGTGTGTACCAGGATATTGATATTTTCTCCTGCTTCCTGCACGATTTTAGCAATGCAGTCAGTCTCTTCATGCTGATGTACCTGGGAGACATCTGACCGTTACTCCGGCCAGAGGTAGGTATCAACTCCCCAAATCATGGAGTCTCCTATGATCAGAAGTGTTTTGGATTTCTTTTTTGCTTTTTTTGTTATGGTTCCTTTTTTGGGCAAGTTTTGTAGCGCTAGCTCTTGTGCTGCAGTATCCTGCTCTGCAGTGTCCTTTGCCCCTTTGTTTAATTTCAGAGATAGAGGCAGATACCAGTTTATAGTTTTTATATGGTTTGTGGAGGTGATACATTGGTGAGCATTGAGTGATGGGGCACCTGATTTGCCCCTCCTAACCACCTGCCAACCTCCCAGACCAACGACCCTCTGTGGTTGAGGTGCTTCAGTAGGATGTTGTGGAAATGGCGGGCAGTTGTTGTAAAATATTTCCTCCTGAATATACGATTTGAGGTGCACAATCTCTACCCATGCTGCCCAGAGCTGCAATACCCTCGCTTTTGTATGGCTTGACTCTACAGCTGTGTTTATCGTGGACCACACTGTTTGGTGGTCGCTTGTTCCCAGATGACTACACACTTCTAAATCTGAGATCCTCCCACCATCTCCATTTGAGAATACCAGGTCTAAGATTGCTCTCCCCCTGTGTGGGTTCCAACACTAGCTGTCTGAGGCATGCCCCCTGTATGTCACTGAGAATGATCCTGCTCTTGGATGTGGCTGCAGCAAAGGTGCTGCAGTTAACATCTGGCATATTCAGGTCCCCCATCAACAACATCTCCCCTTTTTCTGCCATTCTAAGGATGTCTTCTATGATTTCCTTGTCCGTTTCCTCCTCCCGATATGGGGGGGGGGTCTGTACAAAACCCCAGTGTGGATTGTGGTGCCTACTGTCTCCAGGGTGACCCACAGTGCCTGTTCTCCTCCTCCCCCCGTTAACTCTTTAGTTTCATTGCTTTGATCTCTTCCCTTACGTAGAGAGCTACTCCTCCTCCTCCTCTTTTATGCTCCCTGTCCCTCCTGTAGATTGTGTACCTTGGTATGCTAACATACCAGTCATGGTTCTCTGTGTACCATGTTTCTGTGGCTGCCACAATATCCAGGTGTCCCTCTTCCATCAAGGTCACTAGTTCAGGGAGCTTGTTAACCAGACTATGGGCATTTGTACCCATCGCCCTCCATATTTTGATGGCCATATCCCTTTTAGCCCCATCTCTGTCCTTACTGCCTTTGCCTTTTTCTCCATTTACCCCTGTCCTGCTCCCTATCAACTTCTTTACCTTGGTGTTTAGCTCCCTAACTACCCTGTTTTGTGGGGGGGGAGGGGCTGAGATTTCCATGCTTCTTTTCAGTGCCTCTCCCCTTGGCTAGTTTAAATGCTTGCCAATGAAGCATTTAAACCCATCACCTAGGATCCTGTTTCCCCTCCCAGACAGATGCGGACCATCACACCAGTATAGGCCTGCATCCCTACAGGTGGACCACCAGTCCCCAATGAAGCCAAAACCCTGAGCTCTGCACCAGTTGTTCAACCATTCATTGAATCCCATGGTGTGGAGTGCCCTAGCCTCATCCATGTCATAGACAGGCAGCACCTCCGAGATGATTACCATGCATGCTACCTGTCTAAGGCCCCTCCCCAACTTCACAAACTCCTCCTGCACTGCACTGCTCTGATCCCATTCCCAGTCAGGTCATTTGTCCCTAGGTGGACAATGACATCAAGCTCCCTCTCCCAAGCAACTGCTCCCGCAATCCTGAGGATTAGTTTCCTGTCCCTCCAAGCCATGGGACCAGTCAGGCACCTTACCTCCCTCTCCCCTCCCTCCCCCAGTTCTACCCCCCAATGACTGTGTCCCCCACCAAGAGTTGTTTTCTTCCCCATGGGGTCCAGTGCCACCTTCCCGTGGGTCTCCTTTGTGGAGGCTCCCAACATCCTCCTTGGTCTCCACTGTGCCTCCATAGAGGAACTACGCTCTGCCAGAATGGCATATGAATTGTGGCGAGGTAGAGCTAGAGGGGTGCACCTCTGTTCCACCACTCTCACTCTCCCTGAACCCACCGTGGTCCAACCGCTCCTCTTTCTTGGCAACCTCTGAGGCAGTGGCAGTGGCCCTGGTAGTTCCTGGGTAGGGGAGGAGGTTTCCCAAATCCTTGCCAGGTCAGCCTGGAGATGGGCATCCTCCTCCCTCTGACCAGAAAAGTGCCTGCAAATAGAGCAGCATTGCAGCTTCCAGAACATCTCCCAGAAGACTCCCGCCCCACAGCCAATCCATTGCAGCACTTCCCATGTCTCTCTCTCTCCCTTCCTGTTTAATTGTTTTTTTTCTTTTTTGTTAGTGTGTGTGAGCGTGTGTGTACATTTACCCCTATGCAGCATGCTGGGCTGTTAAGGTTATGACAGGTATATGTCCTTTGCCCTCATAAAATTAATAAATTCTGCCTCTCCTATATACTCCTCAGTCTGGATGGAGTAGATATCTAGAGTCTCAACCATATTCCTTTCAAAAGAAGAATATGAGAAAAAAATCCTCATTGACTCTGGCTGGCGAACAAAAGTTGAGTTCAGGGGTTGCTTCCAGTTCTATCAGTTACATAGATACATAGACAGTGTCGGCAGATAAGGGCCTATGGCCCACTCAATCTGCCCATTTGAGCTCGTAAGTTCAGTTTATGTTTTCCTAGAAGTCTGTTGCCCCTTACCCCTGATGTCCAGAATTCCTTTATGTCTATCCCATGCATTCTTAAATCCTGTGATTGTTTCAGCCCCCACCACTTCCTCTGGCAGGTGTTCCACTTGTCTACCACCCATTCTGTGAAGAAATTCTTCCTCATGTTTCCTCTGAATTGTCCTCCCTCCAACTTCATCCCATGCCCTCTAGTCCTGGAACATCTTTTTCACTTAAAAATAGTGTATTCCTGCACCCTGTTCCTCTCTGTAAGATACTTGTATGTCTCTATCATATCCCCTCTCTCCCTCCTCTCCTCCAGGGGGTACATGTTCAGTTCCTTCAACCTGTCTTCATAGAACTTGTGATGCAATCCATGCACCATCTTTGTTGCCCTCCTCTGAACCTTCTCTACCCTGTCTATGTCCTTACGTAGGTATGGTCTCCAGAACTGTACACTGTACTCCAGGTGGGGCCTCACTAGTGTCTTGTATAGCAGAATTATGACCTCCCTTTTCCTGCTGGTGATGCCCCTGCCTATACATCCCAGCATCCTATTTGCTTTACCTGATGCCTTGTCACACTGTTTCCCTACCTTGAGGTCATCAGAGATTATAACCCCAAGATCCCTTTCCTGCTTGTTGCATGCTATATCCTCACCCCCCCCAACTGATATATTGTGCCAGGGTTTTTGTGCCCCATATGCATTATCTTGCACTTCCTTGCATTGAATTTCAGCTGCCAAACCCCTGACCATTCTTCAAGTTTCTGCAGGTCCCTTCTCATTCATAGATACATAGATACATAGACAGTGTCAGCAGATAAGGGCCTATGGCCCACCCAGTCTGCCCATTTGAGCTTGTAAGTTCAGTTTGTTTTCCTAGAAGTCCGTTTCCCCTTACCCCTGACCTCTAGAATTCCTTTATGTCTATCCCATGCATTCTTAAATCCTGTGATTGTTTCAGCCCCCACCACTTCCTCTGGCAGGGTGTTCCACTTGTCCACCACCCGTTCCGTGAAGAAATTCTTTCTCATGTTTCCTCTGAATCGTCCTCCTCAACTTCATCCCATGCCCTCTAGTCCTGGAACACCTTTTTCGCTTAAAAATAGTGTTTTCCTGCACCCTGTTTCTCCTGTAGATACTTATGTCTCTATCATATCCCTCTCCCTCCTCTCCTCCAGGGAGTACATGTTCAGTTCCTTCAACCTGTCTTCACAGGACTTGTGATGCAATCCATGCACCATCTTTGTTGCCCTCCTCTGAACCTTCTCTACCCTGTCTATGTCCTTACCTAGGTATGGTCTCCAAACTGTACACTGTACTCAGGTGGGGCCTCACTAGTGTCTTGTATAGCGGAATTATGACCTCCCTTTTCCTGCTGGTGATGCCCCTGCCTATACATCCCAGCATCCTATTTGCTTTACCTGATGCCTTGTCACACTGTTTCCCTACCTTGGGTCATCAGAGATGACAACCCCAAGATCCCTTTCCTGCTTGAGTGCATGCTATATCCTCACCCCCAACTGATATATTGTGCCAGGGTTTTTGTGCCCCATATGCATTATCTTGCACTTCTTTGCATTGAATTTCAACTGCCAAACCCTTGACCATTCTTCAAGTTTCTGCAGGTCCTTCTCATTCTGTCTACACCCTCTTGTGTCTACTCTGTTACAGAGCTTTGTGTCATCAGCGAACAGTGAAATTCTGCCTTCTAGATCCTGTGCAATGTCACTGATGAAGATGTTGAATAGGACCGGTCCCAGCACTGATCCCTGTGGTACCCCACTGGTCACTCTTCCCTCTGTGGGTGACAGCCATTTACTACCACCCTCTGGGTCCTGCCACCCAGCCAGTTACCTACCCACCACACTACTGTCCTGCCCACACCCATATTCCCCAGTTTATGTAATAGTCTTCTATGTGGCACAGTGTCAAGGCCTTGCAAGTCCAGATAGGCCATGTCCACTGCCCTCCTCTGATCCACCTCCCTAGTCACCCAATCAAAAATTCAATGAGGTTGGTCTGACATGACCTCCCCTGGTGAAACCATGCTGCCTTGGGTCCTGTAGTCCATTGACAACCAGATGTTCACCATCTCTCCTTCAGTAGTGCTTCCATGATCTTTTCCACTACCACAGGTGAGGCTGACTGGTCTGTAGTTCCCTGCTTCCTCTTTGTTCCCACTTTTGTATAAAGGGACCATCTGCTCGTCCTCCAGTCTTTGGGTACCTCCCTGTTTCCAGTGATTGGCTAAACAGGATAGCCAGAGGTTCAGCCACCACCTCTCTTAGTTCTTTAAGGACCCTGGGGTGCACCCATCTGGCCCCATTGCTTTGTCAACTCTTATTACTTCCAGTTCCTTCAGGACCCTTTCTCGTGTAAAGGGACTTGTGTCCATTCTGCACCATTCTCACCCTTGTACTCCCTTCAGATCCATTACCCTCCTCTTTCAGTAAAGACTGAGCAGGAAATACCTGTTCAATATGTCAGCTTTACTGTTGTCATCCTCCAGCCACTCCCATCCTCCCCCTTCAGTCTCACTATCCCTCCCTTTGTCTTTCTTTTTCCTTATGTACCTGTAAAGGTTTTGTCCCCTTTAACCACTGATTTTGCAATGTGTTCTTCTGTCTGAGCTTTGGCTTCCTTGCAGCTTCCCTGCCTCCCTTTGTTTCTCCTGGTACTTCTCCCTATCCCCTTCTGCCTGTGTCTTTTGTATTGCCTAGATACAATCTGTTGGCTTTCACTTTCTTTGCTACCTCTTTGGAAACCATAATGGTTCCTCTTCCTTTTCCTCTTGCTAACCTAGCTTAATGCATAATTCTGTTGTTCTTATAATCCCCATTTTAAATACCCCACTATTCCTCAACCCTGATTCCTGTCCCATTCCCTTAATGCCTCTTTAAGTATCTCCCCATTTTCCCAAAGTCTGCCCCCTAAAATCCAGGATACGTGTTTTGTTGGTTTGGTTCTGCTCTTTCTGTGATTTCAAACCACAATGACTGGTGGTCACTGTTACCCAGGTGCTCCCCCACTGTTACCCCATCACACTGTCCCTGTTTGTGAGCAGAAGGTCCAGTATTGCCTTCTGCCGAGTTGGTTCCATGACCAGTTGCTTGAGGAAGGCACCCTGAAGGGAGTCCAGGATAAATCTGCTCCTAGTTGATGCTGCTGCTGGGATGCTCCAGTCCACGTCTGGAATATTGAAGTCTCCAACCAGTACTACCTCACCCTTGTCTGCCATCCTTTGGATGGCTAACATCAGCTCCCTATCTGTTTCTTCCTCCTGGGCTGGTGGTCTGTCTACACCCTCTGATTCCTCTTCATCCTTTTCCTCCTCCTCCTCCTCCTCCAACTCAGGCTCAAAAAAAAGCCTGACGTTGCAGAAAGGGGCAAGAATAGTGGCAAGGTTTTCCATGGCTTTGAAGGTCTGAAAAAACTGCCACATTTTTGTGATGTCCTCTGCTGGGTGCATAACTCTCTGTTCTGCTGCTGGCTCCAAGTCCCTTTCAGGGAGGTACAGTCAGATGCTTATCTTTTAGTTTTTCACTTAGCCGATGTTGATGACACCAGAGAATCTGCTTTTTATGTTTGCTTGCACGCATGTGCAAGAAATATAGTGCCATCATCCGAGTTTTCGGAGATGTGGCAGCCCTCTTCCAATTCAGGCAGTGTGTTTGCAGGCGCGACCACGTTCTCCAGTGCCTGCTGGAGCTGTCTGTGACAGCTCCAATGCAGTGGCATACAGTTGAAAGGGAGCTCGCCCAGTGAGCAGCAATAAGATATTGCCTGCTCATGCCCCTACACACACACACACACACACAGGCACGTGAGCAAGTGTGTGCTCGCCCCACGCACACACTGTGTAGCTGACAGGTGCCCAGTCCCTATCAACTGTGCTGCCCCACCAAAACAGAGTTCCTTATGCCATGCTGGGTGCCCACCCAGCGTGGCTACTCATGGTGGCAGCGGGGTGCCCAATCTCTGTCGGTTCCACTGGTCCCCCCCGCAGCCAGTGTGCCATGCTGGGTGCCCACCCCACATGGCAACACATGCTATAGCTGATGAGGGTGCCCAGGCCCCTGCTGGCTTCATGCCCCCCACCAGCCATGTCCTTGTGCCATACTGGGAACCCACCCCAGCATGGCAAATGTCCCATCATCCTCATATTAAAAAAAACTGAACGCAAAATGGTCCTCGCTGTGTCTGCCCCCACCCGTCCACCCACTGCGCACCCCACCTCCCCACACCCCCTCACCCCATACTTACCTCCGACTCGCGCGACGTATCTTCGTGGACCGGGAACACATCTGTACTTCTAGAGCCGACCGCGAACTGAGGAAATGCCGTAAGTTGTATAATGGGATAGATAGGGTTTTTCAACTTTGCAGCATATCTCAGGCATTTTTGAATTTTGCACCAATTTTCAACATGGGTTTTGGGACCCCTTCTCATGAATGCTCTCACTGTCATGGCGTGCCCGGCCGAAGGGTGATTTAGAGTCACTGCGCGAAATCCTTTGGGACCAAGTGATGAAACGACACTGCCACTGTTCATAAGGTGGGCTCTCAAAAAGCCTATTTTGAAAATTTGTTGGAAAAATTCCTAAAAATGACTGTTTTAGGAGCATGCCTTACGGAGTTCCTATGCACCCTCATAAGTTCGCGAATTTTCAATATTTTCACTCCAGATTTTCAACATTGCCATTTTACTATACCTCCTTATGAGCAGTACAGCTGTCATTTTTCACATCCTGCCCAAAACGTGTTTCCGCCCAGGTAGCGCACAAGCGCAGTCGGTGTGCAAAATCAATGTATGGGACACATTAAGAAAATCACAGTGACACTGTTAATGAGCAGAGGTCTTAAACGGCTATGTTGAAAATTTGGTGAAAAAATTCTTAAAAATGACTGTTTTATGAGCGCACGTTATGCAATTCCCACGCACACGCATAAGTTTGCGAATTTTCAATATTTTCACTCCAGATTTTCAACATTGCCATTTTATTCCACTTCCTTATGAGCAGTGCAGCTGTCATTTTTCACATCTTGCCCAAAACGTGTTTCCACCCAGGTAGCGCACAATGGCACAATTTTTTGGGACACATTAAGAAAATCACAGTGACACTGTTCATGAGCAGAGGTCTTAAAATGGCTACGTTGAAAATTTGGTGAAAAAATTCCTAAAAATGACTGTTTTACAAGTGTGCATTGCGCAGTTCCTACGCACGCTCGTAAGTTTGAGAATTTTCAATATTTTTACTCCAGATTTTCCACATTGCCATTTTATTACACTTCCTTATGAACAGTACAGCTGCCATTTTTCACATGTCACCCAAAATGTGTTTTCGCCCATGAAGCGCACAATGGTGCAGTCGGTGTGCGAAAGCAATGTTTGGGACAGATCAAGAAAATCACAGTTACACCGTTCATGAGCAGAGGTCTTAAAATGGCTATGTTGAAAATTTTTTGACAAAAGTCCATAAAATGATTGTGTTACGAGTGAGCATTGCGCAGTTTCCACGCACCCTCGTAAGTTCATGACTTTGTAATATCTTCCGTCCGGATTTTCACCAGTGACATTTTTCCGCACATCCTTATGAACAGTACAGCTGTCATTTTTCACAACATTGCCAAAATGTGTTTTCACACTTTCAGCGCAGAGGTGCATGGTCGCTGTGGGAAATCATTGTTCGGGAAAGATAAAGAAAATCACAGTGACACTGGTCATGATCTGAGGTCCCAAAATGCCTGTGTTGACAATCTGCTGTAAAAAAAATCCCCAGACTAATTACATTACGGGTGTGCGTTGCACAGTTTCTATGCATGCTCATGGCTTCACCAGTTTTTGTTTTATATTTTTTCTGCAGATTTGCAACATTGCTATTTTTTACACCTCCCCATGAATAGTACAGCTGTCATTTTTCACATCCTGTTCGGAATGCGTTTTTGCACCTGTGGTGCTAAATGCCGTAGTCGCTGTGCATAAGCAGCTTTTGGCTAACAAACTGATATTGCCACTGTTCATGAGGTGGGGGTCACAAAAAAACCATGTTGAAAATTTGGAGTGAAAATACCAACGAATGCCTGAGGTGTTAGGGTTTCCAACCATAACGCCCCACTCTGTAGAGAATGACAGGCATCAGGGGTGTGACTTGGGATTCTTGCCTGTAATGCTCATACCATTCCACACCCTGCTGCCAGTGAGAGGCATCGAGGTATGCCTTGGACTCTTCGGCCCCAAAGTTTACCCCATTCTCCTATACCACACCCATCTCATCGTATTTCCTAATGGAATGGGGTGCGCATAAGGGCCAAAGACCCCAAGGCACACCGTGACACTTGTCAGTGTCTGCAGGGTGGGGTGTGGTGAAATGGCGTGGCCGTTATGCCTGATGACCCAAAGGCACACCCCAATGCCTGTCAGTCTCTGCAGGGTGGTGGTGGGGTTGGCTTCAGTTCAATACCTCACTGTCATTCCTATTATGCAGCTCTGTAACTTCTACACTACCAATGCCAATGCCACCCAGTAAACATTCGTCATTGACAAATGCTTGTTTGTTTTTGCCATCCTTCACATCAAGGTTCTCCCTACTGGATACCCTATGCTATTTCTCTGAACTGGATGATAGCTTGGCAGCTTTTTCTGTCTCTTTTATCAGAAACTGCTACTTTTATGTCACATTAGACTGTGTTTCGGGAGAGGTACTTGAAGATGCGTGCTTTCCACCATCTGAGGAACATCCCTCCATCTTCTATTGAGGGAAGCTGCTAGAAGACAATTGGTGGCAGACTGAGGCTCTCCGAGTTTTGTCCTTTTCTTTTATGTTCTAGGGCAGAAAACTTTACACAAATCATAATTTAAATAGTCATGGTCAGGGCCCAAACAAACAAACAAAAAAAAAATAGATTATGTCGGTCTGCCTTCACCAAGATCTTATAACAGGATTCACAATGTTTAAATCTTGTAGGCCCTGCCTTTTTTTTTTAGGTTGTTCAGTCATACCAATCGACTGATTTTTAGCCAAAAAGTATTTCCAGTTCCTTAAATAACAAAATTCATAAACTGCTAAATAAGCTTGTAAACTAAGTGGTTGTTTCAATATTTCTAACCAAAAAAACAGCTACTATGTTAAAGCACGACCCATGAAACTGGCTTTTCTCTGGGTCCTGGGAATCAATCGTGAACCGGAGAATACTTCTAAAATAAAAGTTAGATAAAATAGCCTAACCTAACTAACCCAAATATCAAGAACTAAGTAGAAAAAAATGATAGTTTTTAAAAATAAATAATAAACACACATCAACACCCACACACAGCCTTGGACAATTGCATGGACAAGTTGAATAAGAAGGGGAATGTTGGCCAGGAAAATGTGGAACGTCCCCTACTCTTGCCTAGGGTTCTTTTACTTTTAGTTAGACACCCACCAGGACAGCACCAGAAATGGGCAGGAGGGACCACGGTTTAACATATCATCCAAAGGACAGCACACCCCAACAGTACAGCACCCCCTAATGCTGCACTGGAGTGCCAGCATTTAGGTATGAGCCCAATCCCACTGTGGGACTAGAACCCACAATCTTCTGGCCCAGAGGTGGAAGTGCTCCTAGCTGAGCCACACTGGCACCTGATTCATAAATCATCATCACCATCATCCTCCACCAGCCAGGTCACATGTCTAGCAGTTACAAGGTGTCACCAGCCACATTTGTAGCCTTGAGAGCCTGTCTACACACCGTGGCCCAATGCCCCAAACTCCCTGCTGATACTGTCTGTTGATCTGAGGTGACATCCCTTACTCTGATCCACATCACTTGTGTCTGTCTAGTTCAGAAACCAAAGGCTGCCGCCAGTCACAGTTCTAGTTACTTTATTTTGTGCAAAAAACTGAAAGGCATACAATAAAGTACAGCGTAATGTAAACAAGGCACACTCATGCTAAATGGCAGCAGCTGAAAAAACGGGATGCTGACTTACAAAACCCTGACCGGTTTCACTCCATGGCTTGGGGGTTGGGGGCAAGCTGCTACTGTGCCTGTATAATGTACTCAGAAATTTAAAGTGACAGAAGTGCAGGGAGTCATACAACAACAGTAGTGGCAATTAAAATTTAAAAGCACAATGTATTGATCCTGGGTACTACAAAGCCATTTATGCATAGTTAAAGTGAGAGCAAGCACATTTAAATAAATAAATTATACATTTCTATGTTCCTAAAGAAATAATGGACGTGCTGCATCCTGGCTTTACCCTGATCGGCTTGGTGGTTCTCCAATAATCAGTCATTTAAACGGAAACAAAACAGAAAAAGTGATATTGGTTACAGAAACATACTAAAAAGAAAACCAATTTCATATATGACTGGCTTTCAACAGTGGAGCATACTCAGTTCTTCCATTTAGTCCTGGGGAATATAACGTCCCCAACTGGACAATCCACAGAGCTTCCCACTTGAGCTGAGACCATCTAAATCCATGCCTCTTTTCCCCAACCTTACCTTTTCTACCCCACATGATTTAAAAACATGGGTGCTATTGCCCCTCTGAATTCACATGGGTGGACAGGGTATTGTTCCAATCACGTTTGGCAATAGAGCGTAAACGCTCGCCCATGTGTACCTTAAAAGGATACAAATTCTTGCCTATATGAAAGGCTTCACAGGAGAAGGTAACCAAGCACACTGCATTACTGATGTCACAATTTATGAAAGATCTTCTATCAAAAGTTTTTCTTGCACTAGCTGTGGTGAAATTAGCAGTCTTTAAAACACTGGGACAAAACTTACAAAGGCCACATTGGAAAGTGCCATTTGGTAGGTTTGGTAGCCAGTTAATAATTCAGGGGCTAGAGTTGTCCCAGGGAGTTAGAGATTTACAAAATAACCCTTATTAGACTTATGTGCTACTTTTCCTATTGGCCAGTGTATCAAAACAAATTCATAATCTTTCCCTGTGTCTATTGTGTGTGTGTGTGGGGGGGGGGGGTGGTCAATGGGCCTCGGACATTGTTTAGGCATTATCTGCAACTGACTCAAGTAATTATGAGGAGCCTTTCCCTATTTTACTTCATCAAAGCCCCCGTTCCACATTGACAGGATCTGTCAGTGTTAAATAATGCAAAGTTTAACAGAAGACTTTGTGAACTTGCTTCACTCACATTTATAGTGTTCTGAACATCACGTTTTTAAATTTTGAGTGTCCCACATTTTGCCTACTTGTACCACACTTTGGAATTTGCAGAAAGCCAGATGCACTCTGAAATGAAGAGAACAGAGTATCTGGTCAGATCCCACTCCTGTAACTCTTACCCCCGATTCACCAGTGTGCCCTACTCCCTCCAGTTCATTGTGCCCCTGCCCCCTCATTTCAGTGACAAAAGGTTAAAGGAAAGAGCCCAAAAGAGGCAGTACTCCCTCTGTGAATCAATCAGTGTACTTAATGCCTATTCACTTTATTTTTTTCAGGTTGCACTCACCTCTCGTTTGTATCTTTTGTTTTGTTTCAGGAGTCTAGCCATGTGTTCTGTGTACTGGAGTGCCATTTCCTACTTGTGGCCGCACCGGAAGAGAAGTTTGTGCACACTCCCCCTGCTGTTTTGTGCACATGCCTACACTGTACACGTGCATGCTCATGCCGTTTACTTCCACTTTTTTTATTCTTCCCGCTATTGACATGCTGTGCAAATCTCCCACGCTCCAAGTCGCACCGAGCATCGACTACCACAGTGCCAGCATTAGATGATTTTCTGTGTCTTCGAGTGAAATAAGTGTCCGCACTTGCTTTACTGTCTGTGTCAATTTTTTTGCTTCTGTTTTGCGATCGGATCTCTCATCCTGACATTTATTTGGCTGCATTTTGATTTTATTTGTAAAGTAGTCTAGCCACAATGCCAACATGCATGGTAACAGGTTGTGCTAACACCTCAGGAAAGACCAGGTGTGACCATAAAGTCAGTTACCATCGTTTTCCCACTGCAGATCCACTAAAGAGTCAGTGGATCAGTGCCCTCAATTGGGCTGACATTACTGCTGAGAGCTTTCTTCCAAAGAAGCACAACGTGGTGCTCCGAGCATGTTACTGATGCCGACTATTACCTAAAAGGTATCTATCTATGTAGTCCTTTTCTGTTGCTCTTCACTGTTGTGCTGTGCAGTACTTGAAAGCACAGTCCCACTGGTGTGACTTTTCAAAGCTTAACTTGGTACTGGCATGGTTTCCATGATGATGTGCTGATATGCAGTTATGTCCTCCCTCTGGGTTGTATGCTGCCCCCCCCCCCGTTTGCATCAGACGAGCATTATAAGTGAACCTTGTCACTTGAAGTTACTTAGTGGTCTGACTCACACAGATTCCTTCTGTGCAGCAGCACATAATGCCCCCCCACTACCCTACCCATCATGGTAAGTCAGCACGTTAGTGTGCTACCCATGTTGCATAACACAAACAGTTATACAGCGACTGATTCCTGCTGCTGCATGCAATGGTGGAACACCCCCACCAGTACCCCACCACGTGACCCTGTTAGTGTGCTGTTGTCTGTACACATCACAGTGGCTTGGCAGTATGTGCTAGACACGATGTATGATGCCACTGTATGTAATGCTTGAACCCCTACCCCTGAAGAAAACCATCAAAGCATTACTGCTCATCATTTCTCCTATGTGTATCATGTCACACCCATTGTGTCTCACCTGTTGGTATAATGCTGTCTGTTTTTGGCCTGCACCTTGTTTATGCGGTTCACAGGTTGCATAATTTCAACCGTCAATAATCTGCTGTAGTCAGCACACAGTAATGATGTGCAATCTCAAATCACTGGTGTTTTGGATGCCTGCACAGTACATTTTTTGTCACTGCTCAGTTAACTGCCTTCACCGTCTGCATGTTCAGTGAAAGTGCTGCCTAACGAATTCTTGACAGTACACAGAGTGATTACCCATTTCCTGAGCAGTTACCTGCACGTTATGAAGCATATGAAACTGCCAGAATAAAAGGACAATTGGTGGAATGAGTATTCTTGGTTTTGCAGCTAGCACCCTTACTGTGCAGCTGCCCCTCCATGCCTAACCACCCTTACCATTATCCTCCCTTTCACCCAGCCCCAGCCCCTCTTGAAGCATTCCACTGTTGAGCTTGCCAACACCTATTCTGGTAACACGTTCCACTATGCCACCACCCTTTCTGTTAAGAAATTCTGCATCAATTCTCTCATAAATCTTTCACCCTCTAATCTAATATAATGGCCCCTGACTGTCTGTACCCACCCTCCCCTTGAACAGTCCCTGCATGCATGTCCTCTTTATTCCTGTCATGTGCTTGAAGTTCTGTATCACATCCCCTGTCCCTCGTCCCACAGTGAGTACAGGTTCAACTCTCTTAGTCTAATCCCATAGGTACAGCCACCAGATCCTGTATCATCTTTGTTTGGCTGTGTTGCCCCCCACTCTCCAGTAACCTAATGTCCCTATTTAGTTAAGGATGTCACTACAACACACAGCCCTCCATGTGTGGTCTGACCAGCAATCTGTCTAACAGCAGAATCACCTCACCCCTCCTTGAGGTTATCTCCCTTGCACTACAACACAGCAGTTTGTTGTCCTTTGTTGCTGCTTTCCTACAATGTTCCATGTCTCAGCACCTCCCCCCATCTTTCTCCTCCTCAGTCACAGCTAGGTGCACTCCCCTCAGATGTTACTTTCTCCTCCGATTCTTAGACCCTTAATGCAGCAGGTTGCATTTCTTGGCATTATGCATCAGGTTTCATTTCTTGGCATGGAGTTCAAGTTGCCAGGTGTCTGACCATGTTGTCAGCCTTGCTACATACTAACATAGTAACATACTAAGAAGCCATCGTATCAGGCCCTATGGTTTATCATGTCTGCTCGGTAATCGGTGCTTTCACATGGCACAGTTATTTGCCTCACCCCATAGGTGCCCTCACACACCCCATCGTGGCTGTGGGATGCACCCTATACCTATCCCAGCCATTGTTGAACCCTTCACAGGTGCATGAGCCACCAACTCCCAGGCACTGCATTCCAGTGCTCCACCACCTTCTTAGTGAATTAGCTCCCCTGGTCCCCTCCCAAACTCTACTCATCTAGCTTCATTGAATGACCCTGCTGGCCACCACCTCCTTCAGCTGAAGCAGTCCCTCAAGGCTTACCCTATTTATTCCTTTGAGATACAGTGAAAGGAGCACCTCTTGACTCCTTGAGGTTATCCCCCTGGCTATGTACACCAGCATTTTATCTGCTTCGTCCACAGCCCTTCTACATTTTTGGATCCATCACCACCCTGAGGTCCTTCTCCCCTCTGGAAACCTGCAGTGTCTCACCACCCCAGGGTGTATACATGAGCTGTGTTTTTGGCTCCCAGGTGCAGAACACTGCATTTGTCACCTTTAAACTTTAGCTTCCATGCTCTTGACCACCTCCCCAGACTGTACAGGTACTCTCGGAGAGACAGCTTCCCCTCCTCCCCTTCCATCACCTCCACAGTTTCGAATCATTGGCAAATAGGCAAATCACGGTCCTGATACCGATTTTGATATGTGAGATATAGGTATTAAACAGGAGGGCCCAATACCAACCCCTTAGTGACCCCACTACTGATTGTCCTAGAGGATGAGACCTCCCCACCACACCTTCCCGTCACCTTCTGTACATGCCCCGCTAGCCTGTTTCCTATCCACCTGACCATCTGCCACCCCACCCCCATATCCTTCAGCTTCCCCAATAACCCAGTATGTGGCACTGAGTGAAATGCCCTGCTGAAGTCCAGAAAGTGGATATCCACTGTCCTGCCATGACTAGTGTCACATACCTGAAGACCTCTTTTTCCCCTCTTCTAATCCCCTGTGCCAGTCTTAGCTCTTCCCCTGCCTTGGCCGATCTCACCACACTGGTGTATCGTCTATAAGAAACATTTTTTCCCTCACCACGTCCTGGACATCCCTTGTCCACCAGCTCAGCCACATACATTTTGCCCACTTGTGTCTCTCCATCGTACAGGCATTGGTAGACTCCAGAAGCCCCTTTGTAATAATTTCCCACCGGGCCTCCATGCCCAGGCTTGGCATGATCTCATGTAGGTAGCCCGTAAGGACCTGCTCCATCCCCTCAAAGTACACACCTCTAAAATCAACCACTGTCATTCTGGTGTCTTCTACCCCAACCCCTAGGTCAAGGGAGTACCAAACCGTGGCGTCACACTAGTGGATCCACAACAAATCTGTCACTGATGAGCTGGCCGTCTGACAGGACCACATCCCAGATGCGCCCCTACCTTGTCGGATCAGTCACCAGCTGGGCAATGAACGCATCCTGGAAGACATCCTACAGGTGATGCTCCCTTCCCTATGAGTACGCCATAGTTCCCCGAGTCTGCTACTGGCATATTCATGTCTCCCAGCACCACAGTTTTGCCCTCTCCCCTACCACAGTGATCCCTACAGCTAGCCACCATGCCTGTTTCCTGTTCCTCTCACTGCCTGTGTGGTCTATATACTAGCCCCCATCTTCACCCAGTTCCCCCCGAGCCTGCAGGATGACCCATAAGGCCTCTACCTAAACCCCTGTTTACTCAACCTTGCTTATCCCTATGCCATCCCTAATGATAAAAGCTGCATCCCTTCCCTCCACCCTATCCCTTCTGTAAGTGGTGTACCCTGGCAGGTTTAGGTGACAATCATGTGCATGAGTGGCCCAAGTCTCTGTGACACCCATCACATCCATCCACCCCTCACTAACAGTGCACAAAGCTCTTGCATCTTGTTTCCCAAGCTCCTAGCTTTGATGTGGACCACCCCCCAACATGTCTTCTTCCCCACCCTCCAGTGCACTTAGGTCTCCCTGTTTCCTGCCTACAAGGGCTTCCTTGTGTAGTATTGGGTGCTCCTTTCCTGTGCATCACTGCCTGCGGGAGAAGACCAGGGCCTTGCTGGCCTCGCCTGCCATGTAGCCCCCTCCCCCAATCACAACTTTAAACCACACCTGGAGCGATGGAATTATGCCATTCTAAGCTGCAGGACCTTTTTTTCCCTCCAAGCTAAGGCTGAGCCTGTCCCTTTCGTATAATTCATTGTCCTCCCATGTTGTATCCCAGACCCCCACCCACCATGCCTTATGCACCGTCAAGCAAAATATACTCCTGGACTTAACACCACAGGAATTACCCCCTCAACCTGATTACCCTAACCATATAGTCCCCCCTGGAGAAGTACTCTTACTGACTCTTCTTCCCTACACCTGCTTGCTCTCCCAGTTGCTCACCCCCTCACCCCACATTGCCATCCACATTCGCTCTCCTCCCCCTCATGCCAAAATCCATGTTGTCCCTCCCACTCCAACCCTTATGTCTCACTGACCTGACCTCCCTGATCTCTTCCCTTCCTGCTATGGCACTGACGTCCATTCTTGGTTTTGTACCGTAAACAAGGGCCCCACCCTTCCCCAGGTCTACCTACTTGCTTACCTCTCCATCTCAGTCACTTCCCTTCCTGCTGCTATGCCCTGGATGATCACTGTATCTCCCCCAGGTGCAAAGGCCCCCCCAGCCCCCTGTTCTTTTCCCTGTCATGTAGAAGAAAGGGAGTGCACTCACAGGAAATAACACAGCCGAAATGCAGCTTAATTAGCTTATAGTAGCATTTATTCCAGATGCTGAAAAATGTCCCCAGCGCTTCAACCAACAAAGGCCTTCCTCAGGGAGTATGTCACACAGTAGGAGTTCCCCTCAATTTATATTGGTGCACCAATATAAATTGAGGGGACCTTGTACTTGAATCTATGGGCTAGCTGCCTTGGAGTGCAATAACGTCCCTTGTCTTTAGCGCACTGTCTTTTTCTTGGATTCGTTTCCCTGTCATACCTGTCCACTACCACCACTTCCCCTTCTCCTACTGCACTCATTCCCAATTCAGTATTTCCCCATGAACAGGGTACCCCCCCACTGCCACACCGGGGAATGTACTGCCCACCCTTCCCTCATTCCTCCATACCTGCCTCTGTCCCTCCCTGCATAACCTTGTCCCCCTATTGTACACAGTTCCTTAACTAGGTCTCCCCTTCCTGTGCCTCCCCAAGCTCCCCTTCCTTAGCCATCCACTCCCTACTCCACTGTGACCTGCCTCCATTTTCTCCTGCTAGCCATCATGCATCCTCCGTATCCTGGTCCACCCCAAGACCCTATGCCTGTGAATATCTTTTACCCTTCCCCTGCCTGCTGAGCATAATTCCATGCTTCGCCTACCTTCCGAAACTCCACCACCTTTGTGCTGGATACCCACACCAACCCCTCACTACGCATCTACAGGTGTAACCATACTTTTTTTTATGCTTGCTTCCTGCCAGTGGTTCTTCCACCCTCATATCCATCACCTGTTCCACATTTGTTGGTAGCAGGTCAAAGGTATTCCCTTCCCTAGTTGGATCGCTGACAAAGTACACCAGGAAGCATATTTTTGGCTGCTGCTCCTTGTATAAAGCTAACACACGTGAGGTACATGCAGTTTGGATTATGGAAAAAGCTGATGGGTGGTCTACCTTGATGTTGGTAGCTGTGTGACTTCACTGCATGGGCCTGAAGTGATTACCAAAAGACTACCACTTCTTTTTAACTCACTGAGGCCTCAGGTCATGAGCTCCTTGAGAGTTTCACCACTTGTGGCCTGTATACTTTTAACAGTGCAACCTGGAACTTTCTGAGCAAAATCAAGTCATAACAGCATGCCACAAACAAATGTGAATACCTCATGAACCATAAGTGCTACACACAAAGTACGAGCAGCAAAGTTGTTCAGCACAAACTTACCTTTCCAATGGTACTATACAATTAATTATAGGTAGTTCCTATTGTTTTCTATATTGGTTGAAATGGCAAAAAAATATTTTTTTTTAAATAAAAAGGCAATGGAAACAATTTTTTGTGGGAAAATACTTAACATATCAACACCAAATTAAGCATCCATTCATTAGATGGAGGTATAAAACTAATTTTGTACTAAAAAGCAGTTTTTCTATTATAATGCATATATTTCTTTTCTGTTTTATTAAGGTGGCTAAGTGAAGCTTGGAGATAAATGTCAGCCATACATACCATACCATAGGAAAAATGCGAATATCTTCTAAAGTATACATAACAGATATAAAGTATCAGTGGCAAAGTTGTTCAGCAGAACATTACCTTTCCAACGGTGCTATGTGGTCAATTCTACTCACTTCAGTTTGTGAAATATTTAAGTTTTAAGCAGTGATGTCCTCAGGCATCAAAAGTCCTCAGTGGCACAAAGTGCAGGATGTCTGGAGGCGTTAAAGACTTCAGGAGTATCTTTTCTGCTGCCACCTACAGGCGTCTTGGGGCCTCAATGAGTCAAATTAGTAACTTTACACTTCATGCCAAATAAAATATGTTCATTGTCACATCAATATCTTTTTAGTGTGGTGGAGGGTGTTTGAGGGTCTGCACTGATTTGTTCATTTGTTGATGTGTGATATATGCAGTACCACACACCAATTACAATATCATTTATGTTTTGTGAATGAGCAATTGTGACCACCTACCGTTGCATATTGGTTTGTAAAGGGAGATGTATGACTTTGTCATTTATCTTACTGCACACCAATTACCTGCACACTGGTGGGTCAGAACACCTTAATGAACCATATTTTGGTCTGCTTATCCCTATGTAAAGGCAAACCATTTCAGTCAGATGCATTTAAGACTATCCTCTCGCCTGCTGGGTTATGTGCCTGCATGTCTCCACCACTTTATCCCTACCCTCATGCATCACACTACCCTACTCACAGACTCTGTTTCTCTCCATCGTAAGCATATTGTTGTATGGCTCCCCCTTTCAGTTTCTCCACGCCTCTTCATGTGAGTCCAGCAATCTGCTCCCTCTTTCCCTGTGGAAGACCTACTGCCAGACAGTCCTTCACTATTGAGTACGTGTTGGTGACAGGACAAATAAGAAACTGTTGTCTTCCTCATCCCTTGCCAGACACTTGGTCCACCATGCCTGGCACCTTGGTGAACCTTTACCATTCCCACTATTATTGTTCACTATCCTCCATCCATCACTCACCTACTGTTACTGTTTCAAACTCCTTTGCTGTTTGACACCACTCACTTTGTCTTGCCCTGATGTCATTCAAGTAAGCAATAAGACACAACAGGGTGTTCATGGAACATATTTTACCACACGGCCAGGGATGTAATAAGGCATGAGGACCCTGGATGAGTGCCTTTAGCCCCTGTCATGCACTAAAATATGTTCCATGCACACCCTGGAGTATGTTATTGCGCTTATAAAATGGTCTACTTTAAAAAAACAACTTTTTACAGTTAGAAAATTAATTTTATATCCATGCATGGAACAGATTTTATGCATGGAGAACTTGAGCTCTGATTGACTGGTTTAGCCTACCCATTTTATAATATGTAACGACAGCCCACAGCAGTAGATACCTCCATTAGCAACCTTGTTTTAAGTTGTGCCTCCTTCACCTTTTGATAATTCCCTCCCTCCACTTGAACAATTACTCTGTGACAATGCATACTTTATTCCTGCAATTTCTTTTAACACCCATATATCACACAGTGACCAAGCCTCCACAGTTTAATCAAGGCCATTGCGTCCCTACATCAACTTCATTCCTTTACACTCCCCCACCCCAGTACATTTGTTGAGATCAACCTGCCCGCCAAGTACTCCCATGCCTGAGTTTTAGGCAGCAGCACTGCAGATTACCTAGACCGTGACATTCATGGAGGCAGGCACAAAATTCGGCTGTGTGCACCTTATAATAAAATGACCACTGTATGGAGGTCCACAGTATGGAGACTGTGCTTGGCCACCAAGGTGTGGTTATGTAACAACAGTGGCGGAGTCATCACCTAGCTTAGGTGACAGTGCCACACAACATTCTGGAGTACTTTAATGTTGTGTCAAAGGACAACCTTCTCAACAAAGAGTGCCCTGAGCTCACCTATACTTCTTGCTTATGTGGTAGCCATCATGAAGTTGGTCTTCTAAGAAAAAGGTGACTCGTGTCACACCTCTGCATAGGTGTGAGACGGGTAGCCAATAAGGTTACCTGAAACCAGCAGGCAATCACATGGCAGTGCTATTTCCGGCACCGTAGTGGATATATTTTCGAGGCCCTACAAAAAGTGCCACAACAACTTCTCTTGCGCCACAGTCTCCCTGCCGATTGGCGAAGTCATGAAAAAGCATCATCTTGCAGTTTTCCCTTGAAGCGAACAGTTCCTCCTCGGGATAGCCCAACTGGGAAAACAGCATGTGCACTACCTGTTGACACAGTGTCTACTCATGAGATGCCTCTGCCACTCGGCTCAGTGCACATGGTGATTGATTGTTCTTATGACATAAACGGCTATGACATCTGCCTCCAGGCTGCGCATGAGGGTCCATATGCAGAATGCTTACTTTCAGCAAGTTAGGCACTGTATTATGCCATGCTTTTCGAGGTACTACATGCTCTTCTTGTTCACTGTCTGAACTTGCACCAGGTTGCCTATAGTGTGCTAAGTGAAGGCAGTCAGCACTGCCAGGAATTCCCTCATGTACTGCTGGTCAAAGGTACACGGTGACTATTATGGGGGCCGAAGACCATTGCCCCTGTGTTTCCCTAGATGGCCTGACATCCAGCATCCATAGATATAGGACAGTTACACCCTGATCTCCAGGTCCACCATTCCCATGACGAGTAGTGCTGTCCTACTGATGCTCCACCAAACAGTCACCATGTGACCACTGATGACCGACTTGCATCCATGACATTTTAATGTTGCGTGGATGGACTGAGGGCATTGATGCATCTGCCCACCATGCACTTTGCGGGCCATATTCTGACACGTCCACCACCATGTACCTAAGCCTCCTTGATTATTCATCTCATCTGTTACATGCACATCTACCTTTGTTGTGCTGCACAACAGATATTCACATGTTGCTTGGTGCACAGTGACAACAGATGTGTGATGCTAATTGTGATAACTCGCACTTTCCAATTGTATCATGTCACAACCCCACTCAGTAGGTCAGCCCTCTACTCCCAAAGTGCCAACCTCTGAGCATAGAATTGTGAACAGTTAACAAAATAAGGTAACCCTCTTGTCTGTTTTGTGGGTTCGAGTCACCTTTGTCCCAAGTTCTGGAGGGATTCAAACTGATAACCTCTTGTTAGCGTACCCAGTTGTCAGGTTCAGATAATTCTGTCTTCAGGGGGCCAGATATCTTTGCCTACGGGCACCTAACCAGGTATTACAAAATGAACCCTTAGAACTCTATGCAAGACCTAGAGAACTCTTACCTGTTTACCAGTTTGGTACCACAATAAGCTCATGCACAGTGTCAACTGTAGCCATCTAAGCTTTACTTATAAAAAAAATTCAAGGCACACCAGGCAGTTTCTGTTTTTAAAATATATATCTTTACTTTAAAATAGTTAAAAAATAGAAAAACAGTAAATATAGAACAAGATATCCCAACACATACAGTCTTAAAAACAAAACAGGTTTAAATGTGCAAATTCCTACAATCCATATACTCAAACTGGTATTATCTAATGTAGCCTTACTTTCTTAATCTTTCAGTGCTTTAATGTTCCTCTTTCTTAGTCATAAAATGATTGTCTCTCTCTGTCTAAGGTCTGCTCAGTATACTTAAAAGCAGTCTTGAGCCGGCTTTCTCTCTGAGGTCACCTAACTCTGCTTTGGTGTATTAAAATTTATATTTTATAACACAGGATGTCCTAATAAGATATTTAAAAACAGGTGACATCAGTCAATCTCCTCTCTTCATGTGACTTCCTCCAAACCAGTCTGTGATCTGCTTCACACAGACATCAAAGTCTCTTTGATGTAATTCACTGGCTTCCTTTTACAATACCCCCAAACAAATGCATATTGGACTTCCCAACTTAGTCTGGGACCAGCTTCGCACAGACATCAAAGTCTCTTTGATGTAATTAGCTGGCTTCCTTGGAAGACACCCAAAACACATGCATATGCCCTGTTTCATCATGACACCTGGTGCAAATCAAAGGATTTCCCTGAGGATGTCATAAATGGCTATTTTAGTTCCTGGCTTCAAAGCAAATTGACAAGGTAATTGCACCTCAGATATCTGTAGTTTAACCTATGTCCTGTCCTTTGAACTTATCCCGGAGGGGGTTTGATGTGTCAATTTCAGCAAGACAGTAGTTTCTCCTGACAGACACTCCCTTACATATTTTATATTGCAGAAAAAATATCATATTGAAATCAGAACCAGCTGTCCATGTGCCACATATCATATGTCTTGCTCTGTGGCCTGAATAACACACCACTTCTGATGAATTCCTGTTCCCGGATGGCATGACATTTTCCTGCTTCATGTCAGAGTTTTGCTGAATGGCAGTTTGTGAAGATTAACAAAGCTGAAGCAGTACTCAGAGTAGTCACAGTAACTAACAGCCATAAGAGAAGTCCTACAGCATGTAGTTGATCACATTAAATAGGTACGCATCACAGACTTCCAAGGCCACATACAGATTACTGCATGCTATTAACATATTCATTACATGTGATCGTGCCAGGTTCCATCCACTCGTCTATGAACATTGAAGAGCAGCCCCATGCCATCCCATTACTAATGTGGCTTGTTGCATGCATGCCATTCTTTTTTTCTCACTCTTTTTCTCATCAGTCCTCTGGGGCATTGCTCAGGCTGGTTCACTTGACTTTCCACCCCTAACCGCCTGACTGAACCAGTCCTCCAACACTCAGATCAGTATCAGGATCCCCACCTTCCTCCAGCCCCAGAGGACTAGGCCAGGGATCCCCAGGGGGTAGAGTCAGATTTGTGGCCAGCTTAGGGCATGTGGAGCATCAGCTCCTGGAGGTCGCCATGGCCTCACACTGTAGACTGGGTTTTTTCCTGCTTGTTTTTCATCCTTCCCCTCTCCCTCCCAGAACTTGGAAGTGCAATGATGTCCTCCAACATCCACTGCAGCTCTCTATGCCCTCTACTTCAGCCCCCCAGGCTGCACAGTGCCTCCAGCTTCCACCAGGTGCTGCTGCTATGCCAGGCTGGCCCTGGAGCCCTCCCTGAGACAGGATAGCTGTCCTCCAGATGCTCAATACTTTCTCTCCCCTGCCAGCCCCCAGCAGCCCTGGCTCATTCCCAAACCCAGGTTGCCAGCATGGCATGAGGTGTGACATCCAGTGCCTCAAACCTCAGTACCACCAGGCTGGCCATGCATGCCATTCTTAACACACACACACACACATGTTCACACATGTGGTATGAAACTGTTGTGAGGGATGGCTTGTGTTTGTTATCGTCAACAGGGTTTGACTTTATGACACATGCTTGTAATGTATGCACAGCTGACCATCTATTTTTCTTTTGTTTCACACTACACAGGTCCGCTGAAAAACATTTGTTTCCTGAAACCAGATACAGTACCTTCAGTGATTATGAAGCAATCACCGCACAGTGACATTGGAGGACCCTTGAAGCACCAAAGAGTAAAGTACTGAAACATTTCCACACGTGCCAGTATGAAAAAGCATACTGGACAGGAATTCCAGCAAAGTGCTGCCTCAGTAACATTTGTGTCTTTATCTCTGCAGATGCTGCATGTTGATGCAAAGGTACAGACCACTGATGTGCTTCAGGACACATGCTTGTCTGACAGGAATATCCATCCAGTGACTGCAGAGGTGAGCACACATCAGGGCATTCTTCCCTGGGACACCGTTGTTGAGCCCACTGCAACAAGTTCCATCTTTTCAACCCACATCATGTATCATGAAACAGCATCTACTGGAGTGCAGTGCTAGGTGCTCACAAGTGACTTTGCCTGCCAGTGGCCAGAATCACCCGAGAATGTAGTTAAGGACCACATATACTCGTGGCATTCATCTTTGTCACCAATATCTTCAAATTGCAACAGTAAAATGATAAGGCATCATCTGAACATCAGCAAGCTTCAAAGGAGGGCAGTGGTATACAGAAGCCCCAAATGACATCAGCACCTGTAAAATCACATGATGTGGCACATGGTGAGGAGAGCACTGAACTGTCATTCCTGACTTCAGAAACCAGTGAGTCGTGTGAGCCTGAAGTGTCTATGTTTTCTCCCGGCAGTAACATGTCCATTGACTTGGATTTGGGAGGACTCATGGTTTTCAAGTAGTATCGCTAATGAGCAGAAATTGATTGCGTTTTAAGATTCAGCTGTTTGTGCTATTTCAAATGATCGTATGCAACCTGTGCAAACTACCACTGCTGCTCATACAATTCTACATACGAGGCACAATGTTTGTATGTGAATTTTGCTGTGCCAAGTCTCACACCTTCACCTGGAGGTCTACCCCACTCATAGGAAAGATGAGTGCCCTTAATTTGCTTTTCAGTGCACCAGTGCTGTTCAGTGGTACTACTCACACAAGTATTGCCAAGTTCATGAAATGCATCCATGTGCCATTTTTGTCGTAGAGTTAGTATCTGCAAATCCAGAGGTAATACCTATTCCCCACAGTAAATTACATGTGGAGTACTGAGAAATCAAACAATCTGCAACAGGTAGCTGGACGGAAAGTAACAGTCATCAGTGATGGTAGTTGCAACTCATCAGGCCACTGAGCAAAGTATTGCACTTATGCAATCATGGAGATGACCACAAACCAGATTCTAGCATCGCAGCTAGTTCAAGTGACAGAAGTTCTGAACAACTGCATGGAGAAGGAAGGGCTCCTGAGAGTGCTTAACAAGATCTTGGATGAAGGCATTACAATTAAAACCATAGCCATGGAAAGACATCTGCAGATTTCTTTGGTGATGTGCAAGAAACACGTTTGCCGGAATAGCTCATCAGTATGACATTTGGCATCTTGCCAAATCCATCATCAAGAAACGTGTTGCCAAAGGCAAGCAGCGGCACTGCCAGGACCTTGTGCCATGGATAAGATCAGTAGTGAACCATTTTTGGTGGTCTTCATCCTCCTGTCAAGGAAATGCAGCACTACTTCATGAGAAGTGGGTCTCCATTCTGGAGCACACAACAAACACTCATACCTGGACCATTGGACTAGTTTTTCGTGGTTGCGAGCATGGAGAACTGGATGAGTTCACACTATGTGAAACTTGCTGGCTTGAGAAGCGTTCCATGGCATATGATTCATTCAAGTCAATTGTGATGTAAAGTAGACTGTTAAAGGACATAGGCAAGGTGACTGAGTTTTGCCACATGGGGAAGCTTGAAGTTTTCCATTCCCTTTTAAACAAATATTGTCCGAAGTGGCAGCATTTTTCTTATGGAGGGATGGTTGCGAGAATGCAGCTAGCCAAGCTTGATTATTCTGAAAACTGCAATCGACCATGACTTTCTGTTTTCAAAGCATACCAAGAGGTGGATAACAAGGCCAGTCTATGAACGAAAATCTTACCACTTTCTTGACCGCATGCTAGATGATGTTGTTTGATTAAAAAGTGGTGAACTGATTACTGTTTCTGAGATTGAGAAGCCTGAATTATCAAAAAACATAGTGTCTGTACCACATCCAGGGAAAGAGGAATTAATCAAGAGTCATTATTCTCATTTCTTCAAAAAGTAGCCATGTATACACAACTACTGATGTGTGTTGATATAAGTGACACATTTTCAGAACTGTTTGTTTGTCTCGCATGTTACAGTTTGAAAAGTTGACTAACGTTTTTCACTGCGATGCTTGGCACACAGTAACATGTTGATGTCTTGTTACTGCAGGGGAACGGACAACTACTTTTCATTACTGCGGTTCTGAAAAGTATTTATGCAGCGCTATCCATACCACTGTAATGAGATTCTGAACTGTGTCACATCTCTACCTTTCTGGCAAACTTTTACTGTGTTCTCTTGTTCTGGGTTGGGGGAAAAGAAAGACGTCACTGATGCACGCACAGTGCATGAATTATCTGTTCCATCAGTGCATTTATCTTTCCATAAGCAGTATAATGGCAAAATATGTGCAAAACCACACCAGTTGCAAGTATAAGCATCGCAGTAATCACGTTTTTTGGATGAAACGTTTGTGGACCACTGCATTACTGTGTTTTCCACGGTCAGTGCGATCAAAGGTTCATGCACTTTGCTGTGTTAAACATGTGAGTGATGCACTGTTGCATGGCATGTAGTACTCCACCACTGATGCATTCAGGCGTGTGCCATGATGCTGACACTGTTTCTTACACATGTAACCCCTTTGTTACCCGGGGTTACTAGAATCCCAGTAAGACCTAGTGGTAGGCAGGGAAGGCAGCTTGTGAAACTCCAGTTAAATGGGTTTCACACTGTCTCACTCTGTCTTCAGTCACAGCTGAGACTTGAGAGATGACATCACCATAGAACTGTCGCAGCTGCATGAGCCACTTTGGAATCTACAGCTCAGGGAGTGAGTTTAGAACTTTGGGAAATTTCAAGTCATTCTTCTGTTTGTCCTAAAGCAACAGGAAGGAAGTCGGTCAGTCTTCAGTTTATTTCAAAGAAGAAGGAAGTGTTCCTGTGTTTACCTTTTTTTTTAAAGTGGTGGAGAACGTCGGTCTTCAGTTGCCCCTTCTCCGGGAGGAAGTTCTGTGGGTTCCAGGAGCAACTCTTCTCCCACCATGGAAGGAAGCTGTCTGGTTTTATTTAGTCTGTTCTTGTATAACAGCAAAGGTTTTAGTACTTCGCCTGTGGGGCACCTGCAACGAATGGGTGAGTGTTTGGCTCCATTTGAAGGGCCAAACAAATTGTTTTCTTCAGTTAAGAAATGAATGGGGACTGCTATTTGGGAGGACTATGTTACTAGGACGAACAAATGGAGCGGTCAAACAGTCTAAAGTTTTATTGGATTTCAAGTAATGCTGTAGAGGGGGTGCTTCAGGTCATCCACCGTTCAATCTACATTTTAAAGTTCTAAAGTTTTCTGTGTGTATCCAGAGAAATGGCCGGGTATGGGCTGTGGGAGCTGGAGGTGGGAAAAACCCCCATCTTTAGTAACCAGGTCCACCTCTACGGATTTCTTCTGTGTTTTGCTACTTGCCTCGTGCACTTGGCCAGTGATGGGGTGGGTACCCAGACGTGGGTCGCAACTTGAAAATCTCTCTAGGAGTCACAGACTCTAAGTGGTGTGGGGAGCCACAGGATGGGAAAATGACTCCTTGTTGGATGGGAGTCTCCTTGTTTGATGGGAGTTCGATTGGAAGTAAGAAAACAAATCTCTCTAGGAGTCACAGACTCTAAGAGGTGTGGGAAGCCACAGTTTGGGAGTCTCCTTGTTTGATGGGATGTCTTTCCAAGTAAAGTTTGGGTTCATTCTTCAAGTGGACCATCAGTCAAGTGGCCAGCAGAGGAGCCGGGCCAGTCGGGCTATGTATCCAAAGTGCATGCAAAGTCCAGGCTCAGTGCCTGGCGGGTCCAAAGCCAGACAACAGTAGTAATGTGTTCATTCTTCAAATGGACCACTTGGTTAACCTCTAATCTGCACATACAGTGAACATAGCCCTTTGGGGACCATGCAATGCTTTGTTTATGTTCAGTTAGTTAATAAAAAAAGCCACACTGAAAAATCCCATTCTGGTTCTGGACATTACAGTTATTGCTTCCTGTAGTTGATTTACTTGGTGCTCTCAGCAGAGTAGCCAAACCTAGGTCCCTTTGTGCCAGGTAACCTCATCCTCCTCAACCCAGGTCCCCACCAGGTATTGCTGCCAACGCCAACAGCATGCCACCTGTCATTTTAGTAAAAAGGCAGGGGTGGGTCCTTCAAAAATGGAGGCACCACTTTGGATTTGTTTGGGAAGGAAGGTGCTTGGGCAAGTAGGCTAGCATTTTGGCTATCTGGCAGTGGGTAGCCCAAAAAAGTTGAAGCAATTTCCCTAGTGTGTTGCTGTGTGCTGTGAATCTTGTGCTGCTGTTTAAAAAATGGCAACTGTTTAACAAGGAGCTGTAAAGCCAAAGTGTGTGTCCTTGTCCATCATCAAAAATTGTTTGCAGAATTTTTGTCAGTTTTAAAATGAATTTCTGTGAAGGAAAGTGTGGAAAACTAGGGGTAGCAACAGAAAAATTATGCCCTGGATGTTTGAAATGCTTTTAAAATTAATTTCTGTGAAGGAAAGTGTGGAAAACTAGGGGAAGCAACAGAGAAAATATGCCCTGGACATTGGAAATGCTTTCTGTGCAAAGTTAGAGACTGCAGAGTTAATGGCAATGTTACATGGGTGAAATGGGCTCCCGCCGTGGAGTCAGTTGAAGAAAAAAAAAAAGTGCATTTTACAGTTTAAATTTGACTGCTCGACGATCGCCGTGAGGAGAGGAGCCCTCATGAGGAAGAAGAGGCTCATTTGCATGGCGTTGTGTGGTTGGTCAGTTTGCCATTAGTCCCGCCCCTCAGCCAGCTCTTCTGTGACTGCTTCAGCATTCGAGAGGGAGATAGAGAGTAATGCGTGTACTGGCAGTGGAGGAGCGTTCGTGAAGTAATCAAAGCGCTGTAAACAGTAAAAAAGTGACTTTCTAGTTAAAAATCAGGCTCAACCCACATACCAATCGTGGGATCAATGAATTGTGTGGTTAAAACGACGATCGCGGAGACTGCCCGCCCGTTTGCATTCCGAGGCCTTCAACATCTGGCTGCAGGACGTTTTGCCCCATTGCAGCAATCTGCTACAATAATAGTGAGTAAATAATTAAAACTGCTCAATCAATGATTTTCAGTAATGCCATATAAAATGTGTGTGCAGCTGTATAGTCGCTGTGCAAGCAGCAATTGTGTGATGTCCTGCTGGCAAGTGCAAGTCTGTAAAGCCATTAAATGTGTGCATAGCAATGAAAGTAGCCTCAGTTTAAAGTTTGCAGCCAGAGAGAGACTGTGGGTTGTAAAAAGTGCAACACTAGTAGAAGCAGGCAATCCTGTGCTGAAACCTGAGTTTTAAAGGGACTGTAATTAAATGAATGTTGCCAGCATGTGAAAAGTCCAAGGAAAATCCTGTAAATGTGTGAACAGCCAGAACAGAGCAAGTTGTGCAGTTTGAGTAAAAGTTATTAGTAGCTGATGTAAATCGGGTGCGCAGTGGCTTGACCCAGAGTCTGAATGTTGATGCACAGGAGTGCTGCCGCCGCCATTACAGGGTGGGGTGGTAAAGTAAACACAGCAGCAGAGGAGCCATTTTAAAGCTACAGAGTGCAGAGTGTATTCATTAAAGTGGGACTTTCAGTTACAGTGAACTTTTGTTTATTTTTCTGCAGTTATGGCCTAAGGACCAGCTCGTTACCCGGATCATGCCCGGGCTGCAGTAACAGCAGCAGTAAATAGATTGAGAGATATTGAAAAGTGGTGCTATAGAGGGCAACTCCCTCCTGATGTGGCAATTCCTAATTATCCAGTGCGTGTGTGCCAGATGTGTTTGAGTGCTGGAAGGGATGTCTTCATGATTCCTCACTGTGCTGGGTGTCTACAAAAATATGGCTTGTATAAAGCGCCTCCAATTCGTTTGGCTCCCACATGGACAAAAATTCAAGAATCTGCAGTTGGCAGCACACGGCATCAGGCGGAGCCTGTGGAGAAAGGTCCCTCGGGGGAGTGTGGCACAAAGTTAGAGAGAGCAGAATTAGAGACTGAATCTGAAATTGAAGCATTGGATGCTGGATCTCAAAAGGCAAGTTCAGATAAAGCATCAATAGACCCCTGGGTGGGGGGGCCTAGCCCAAGTCTCGAAGGTGAAGATGAGATGCGGGAGGCCTTTGAATGGGAGGTGTTGACCTCCGCTCCCAGTGATGAATGGATAGTCTTGGGGATGAGAACTACTGCTCATTCCGGGGCTCAGATCCTCAGTGAAGAGGAAGATGAGGGGGAACCTATGTGGCCTTGTGAGAAAGGAACGGGTACTCAGCCTCAAGATCTTGCCTCGGAGGAATGTGTTCAAGAAGGTGGTGATGCCACTACCCTGGCTTCACCAGAAGAAGAAGAAGTCAGGGATTCTTTTCTAATTTCATTGAGGATGCGAAGCTAGCAGAACCAGGACTGGCCACCCCCAAGCCAGGCCAGCGGTCTCAGATTGACCAAAGCAAGTAAAGAGGAGAGACTGGTTCATAGAAAGGCCAATGAAATCTTTGGTATGACCTTTCCTACTGTTCCTCGGAGAGTCTGGGAGGAGATTGAGAACTGCAGGAAATCCTGGATCTGGGATGAAGCAATGAAACATGTGCATCCTGGGGCTAACCAGCATGTAAAGAATAGACTGTTCCACAAAAAGTATGCACAGTGGAAGAGAGGCAGGACACTGTTTATGGACAGAGTGAGAATAGTGGACGGAGAGGGACATGAAGTCTCCCACTGTGTGAGTTATGTGCATCCAGACGGAGTAATAATTCAAGCCCCTGACTCCCTCTACTATTGGCCTCAGTGCAAGGACCTCCCAGTAATTAAGCCTGTGCCTACAAAATGGAGAGCCGAGCAGTGGTAGTCAATACTGCCACATCTAGACTGTGAAGTGCCCTTATTGATCTGTCAATATGAATAACCAAGGACTCAGGTGCTTCACATTCATCAGTCCACAGTGTACTGTCTTGTTCGGCAACCATCTACTGGCACCACCAGATGACTTCAGATCCAGAGAGGACACCAGCCCAGCTGTTTTCTGTTCATCGCCTGGTAATCGGATGACGTGAGACCAGCTGTTTTTCTTTTTGTTCCTGTTCTAAGGTTCCTTCTCCAGAGATGACATCAGCCCAGCTGTTTCCAGATGTGCCCTCCTGTGTTCCCGGAAGATGTCCACTCAGCTGTATCAGAAGAAATGCTGCCAGGGAGAGTCTTCGGCTGCGGTGCAGGTCGGTGCCTAGTCTTATACTTCAAGAGGCTGGTAAGTCCAAAAAAAAACAACCTTTTTCTATCTTTATGACATTGCAGTACACACCCTACACTACAGACTTCAAAAATGTGTGAACCGTCTGCAAAGACTCTCCCCTTCGGGATTATGGCCTTAAAGAACTATTTTTCATGGGGCTCCGGCCCAGGAGAGACTCTTTATTGGACTGGCCTTCAGGCCTTGTGATCACTAGTTGGGACTTTTAGGGCACTCCATCCCCCCCAAAGGTGTATTGTAACCAATGTCATTATTGTACTTTAATGTAAATACTGTATTTTTCTAAAAAAAAAAAAAATCTTTTTGGGGGATTGTTCAGTGTTTTTTCTGTATGGTAAGGGTTGTTGTTGTCGTTGTTGTTGTTTAGATAGACTGTGCATGCAGATTAGGATGTTTTTTTTGTGTTTTTGTCTTTTCTTACAGGTGTTCCTGGAAGACAGAAGAGAAGACAAGAAGAGGAGGAGGGGCTCATCGGAGTTCCTCGTCAGTGCTTATGGTGTAGAATTTAAATGTACTGTGTTGTTATTGCTAATGGTTGTAGTTGCAGGCTGCCCAAGGTCGGGGAGGTCCCCGGGTTTTGTTTTGTTTGGGAATGTTATGTTAAGAGGCAGATAGGTTTTCCCTAGAGGGTTAGGGGGGATAGACAGGCTGTGGTCCTCAGTGGCCATAGGGACTGCAGTGCTGATCTATCAGGGCTATGCTCTGGACGGTTCTACCAGAGCCACTAGGTGTCCATAGTAAGTGGATACAGTAGAGGCTGATGTGTCAGCTATAGGCCTCTAGGCCCTTAGTGTTGCCTACCTGTGCTTGCACATGGTAGGAGGGGGGCCTGATCACCCCCCTCCGCAGGTAGCACATAGGGTGGGATGGCCTAAGGCCGGGTGCATAATGACTGGGGACAGTCATTTTCCTGGTCAAGGGCGAGTGTAACCCCTTTGTTACCCAGGGTTACTAGAATCCCAGTAAGACCTAGTGGTAGGCAGGGAAGGCAGCTTGTGAAACTCCAGTTAAATGGGTTTCACACTGTCTCACTCTGTCTTCAGTCACAGCTGAGACTTGAGAGATGACATCACCATAGAACTGTCGCAGCTGCATGAGCCACATTGGAATCTACAGCTCAGGGAGTGAGTTTAGAACTTTGGGGAAATTTCAAAGTCATTCTTCTATTTGTCCTAAAGCAAACAGGAAGGAAGTCGGGCAGTCTTCAGTTTGTTTCAAAGAAGAAGGAAGTGTTCCTGTGTTTACCTTTTTTTTTTTAAAGTGGTGGAGAGCGCTCCCCTGGTCTCAGTGCCTCCCCTCCTCCGGGGGGGGGAGGAAAAGTTCTCTGTGGGTTCCAGGGGCAATCCCCTTCTCCCACCATGGAAGAAAGCTGCCTGGTTTTATTTAGTCTGTTCTTGTGTAACAGCAAAGGTTTTAGTACTTCGCCTGTGGGGCACCTGCAACGAATGGGTGAGTGTTTGGCTCCATTTGAAGGGGCAAACAAATTGTTTTCTTCAGTTGGGAAATGAATGGGGACTGCTATGTGGGAGGACTATGTTACTAGGATGAACAAATGGAGCAGTCAAACAGTCTAAAGTTTTATTGGATTTCAAGTAATGCTGTAGAGGGGGTGCTTCAGGTCATCCACCGTTCAATCTACATTTTACAGTTCTAAAGTTTTCTGTGTGTATCCAGAGAAATGGCCGGGTATGGGCTGTGGGAGCTGGAGGTGGGAAAAACCCCCATCTTTAGTAACCAGGTCCACCTCTACGGATTTCTTCTGTGTTTTGCTACTTGCCTCATGCACTTGACCAGTGATGGGTGGGTACCCAGACGTGGGTTGCAACTTGAAAATATCTCTAGAAGTCGCAGACTCTAAGTGGTGTGGGGAGCCACAGGATGGGAAAATGACTCCTTGTTGGATGGGAGTCTCCTTGTTTGATGGGAGTTTGATTGGAAGTAAGAAAACAAATCTCTCTAGGAGTCACAGACTCTAAGTGGTCTGGGGAGCCACAGTTTGGGAGTCTCCTTGTTTGATGGGATGTCTTTCCAAGTAAAGTTTGGGTTCATTCTTCAAGTGGACCATCAGTCAAGTGGCCAGCAGAGGAGCCAGGCCAGTCGGGCTATCTATCCAAAGTGCATGCAAAGTCCAGGCTGAGTGCCTGGTGGGTCCAAAGTCAGACAACAGTAGTAATGTGTTCATTCTTCAAATGGACCACTTGGTTAACCTCTAATCTGCACATACAGTGAACGTAGCCCTTTGGGGGACCATGCAATGCTTTGTTTATGTTCAGTTAGTTAATAAGTAAAGCCACACTGAAAAATCCCAATTCTGGTTCTGGACATTACAGTTATTGCTTCCTGTAGTTGGATTTACTTGGGTGCCCCTGTGCAGAGTAGCCAAACCTAGGTCCCTTGTGCCAGGTAACCTCACCCTCCCCGAAGCCAGGTCCCCCACCAGGTATTGCTGTCAACGCCAACAGCATGCCACCTGTCGTTTTAGTAAAAAGGCAGGGGTGGGATCCTTACACACACACATCATATGTGCAAGCCACAGTTCCATGTACAATAACAGCTCTGTGTTAAACAGCAATGAATACTGCCCCATGATTGTGCAATACTGTTCTCAAGTGTTAAAGGACATCACTGGGTGTAAAGTAATGGCCATCACTATGCCAGAGGTATCATTGTGCCATGTAACACATCCTCCAGAAGTGGAACACACTGTACGACAGTCAATCACATATGCACTCCACTCTGAGAAGGACATCAGTCCATGTTCTCCGCCCCTCCCCCCAAAAAAACACACACTGGAGTGAGTTCTGATTAGAACCATTGTCACCTGCGTTGCAGGCATGAGCATGCCCACCCACTTATGATTTAACATACTCTGTCATGTGCCCCTTTCCTCTCTGCACATTCAGTGAATACATGACAAGGCTGCTTACTCTTTCCTCATTTTGTGAAGAAGCAATGCCAGCACCGTTTTTGTAATACTTGTCTGTATAGCCTCCATGTCGTCTATGTGCGTATGGATGTGTGGTGTTCAGCACAGCATGCAGCCGGTGTCTAAGTTAAGTATTTTAGTTACTAGCTACCGTGGCCACTGAACATAGGAATGTAGTGTCCCCATAGAAATGTCCTCTGCACCAGTTGTTGTACGTACTGAAGTGTTAACATCTGTTGTACAAACTTGAATGTCCACATAACTTCAAATTCTGGTATCCTGATATAAAATCAACCCACATTTGGTTGTTAGCGCGGTAGCTAAATGCTGGTACATTTTGTCTACAGTTAATACGATTTTGATTCAACTACCACTGTGGGGTTGTAGTGGAGAAGGTAACAGTTCAGTATGTACACCAACTGTGCCAGTGGAAATGTTTGTGGGGACAGTAGATTTTCACATGCAGCAGAACTGCTGTCTAATGACTGAAAAACGTAATGTTGACCCATGGTATGGTCCTTCTGCCTTGCACACCACAGTGACCTCTGGTTACAGGTATTTGTGCAGTAGTAGCACCTTGTCCTCATCACAGTCCATACAGTCTCCCACAAAACTTAATGTTTACCCATGGTATGGTGCTTCCGCCTTGCACACCATAGTGACCTCTGGTTATAGGTATTTGTGCAGTAGTACTACCTTGTCCTCTTCACAGTCCCGTACAGTCTCCCACAAAACTTAATTTCGACCCATGGTATGGTGCTTCCACCTTGCACACCATAGTGACCTCTGGTTACAGGTATTTGTGCAGTAGTACTACCTTGTCCTCATCACAGTCCGTACAGTCTCCCACAAAACTTAATGTCGACCCATGGTATGGTGCTTCCACCTTGCACACCATAGTGACCTCTGGTTATAGGTATTTGTGCAGTAGTACCCTTGTTCTCATCACAGTCCGTACAGTCTCCTGCAAAACTTAATGTCAACCCATGGTATGGTGCTTCTGCCTTGCACACCATAGTGACCTCTGGTTATAGGCATTTGTGCAGTAGTACTACCTTGTCCTCATCACAGTCCTGTACAGTCTCCGGCAAAACTTAATGTCAACCCACGGTATGGTGCTTCTGCCTTGCACATCATAGTGACCTCTGGTTACAGGTATTTGTGCAGTAGTAGTACCTTGTCCTCATCACAGTCTGTACAGTCTCCCTTCTCCACTTATAGCCTTACAATCCTTACAGTAGGAGGCAGTATAGTGCAGTGGTTTAAGGCTGTGACCAGAAAACATAGAGACCTTGGCTTGAATGACACAGCACCCACTTGCATACTGTGTGACCCTGAGCAACTCACTTAACTTCCCTGTGCTCCCAGGTTGCACCTGTAAACAAGCTGTCAGTTTAGTGTGTCTCGCCTGCTAAAACAAAGTTACAAAAAAAAACTTCTTGTTCTGATGTTGATGTACCTTTTGCTGGTTGTGTAGACCTTGAGTGTGACTGCAACTGCAACTGTGTGTAGGTTGACACCATTGATGAATCCTGCCAGTCAAAGTGTTAACTGCAGTAAGGAATTTTTAATGATTTTCTTTTCATGGCATTACTTACTGCAACAATATTGTGTTTCAACAATAATGAAAAATTGAACAGTTTGAGTTGTTCACATTTCTCTTATGAAGAATATGGTTACATGTAAAAGTTGATCTGACATTGCTGTTATAATTTTTTCAAATGAGTCATACAGAACTCAAAGCAATGTTTATTGATAATTAAATAAAAGTCAAACCTCTCATAAGATCTTTCTGTCAAACTTCCAATATGAGTGAACATGTCCATTTTTCTGTAACACGTTTGTGAGACCTGTACATTGTTGTGGTTTTTGAGGGGTCAATTGGTGTATCATGTTTGTACATAACTGAAAATACAGTGCTTACTGATGCTTACTAGGCTAGCAGTATGGCACAGCAGTAGGGCTAACGCTTGCAAAGATGACCACATGTGTTAGTGAACAAGCCCAGGGAGTTGTAGGAGCAGCTGGGATGAGAGGTGACTGAGCCTAACAGTGTGTGCTCACCTTCTTATGAGAGGGGCAGTGGTGACAGGCTTGGCACTTGATTTGCACCAGGCTGAGGCCAGGGGTATGTCAAGCAAATATCAACTTTGCAGGGGAAGTGGCATGGCCGACGTCAGTGGTCACACATTGACATCCATGAGCATGATACACGCAGTCTGAAAAACTGGGAAACAGCTGTCTAGGAATACAGAGCACTCGTTGAGGACACCACAGCTGACTACTGAATAACCTAGCTGGTAAGTGATGAAGACAAGAAGTTCACAGCGTACGGTACACACCTTGTTACTGCCACTGTGTTGAACAACCACAGCTACATGTGGAGACAGGTGGGATCCAAGCAGGGAGAAAGACCATGGGCACAGACCATTTCTGATTCAAAATGAAGGGGAGCCGGGAGGAGCATGGTTTATGATGAAATGCAACTTCACCACCCAAAAAAAAGATGCTTATTTGGAGACTGTGCAGCCGAGGGCCTTGTTTGAAGGAGATTGGAGTCAGCGAGGGCCTGCGAGAAGGGCTCCCTCATATCGGACACAAGATCATCCCAGACTGTGCAGCTGAGGACGCCGCTCACACCCCCCCAAAGGGAGGTTAGGTTGCGAGTGCCTGTGAAGAAGCCCTCCCTCACATCAGACACAAGATCATCCCAGACTGTGCAGCTGAGAACGCTGCTGACACCCCCACCCCCGAAGGGAGGTTAGGTCACGAGGGCCTGTGAAGGAGCCCTCCCTCATATCGGACACAAGATCGTCCCAGACTGTGCAGCCGAGCACGCGGCTGACACCCCCCCAAAAGGGAAGTTAGGTTGCGAGGGCCTGTGAAGGAGCCCTCCCTCGCATCAGACACAAGATCATCCCAGACTGTGCAGCCGAGGACACCGCTGACACCCCCCCCCCCAAAGGGAGGTTAGATCATGAGGGCCAGTGAAGAAGCCCTCCCTTGCATCGGACACAAGGTACCAATACACGCCATCACCACAGCCACGAGGAGCAAATGGAGTCCACCGGTTCCCAGACCTAGTAGTAGGCTAGTATTTAATGTCCCTCCACAAATGAAGATAGTTTTTAAAATTTGATCTCTGACTCCGAAAGCCTTGTAATGTGGGATAAGCTGTAGTACACTTTAATTGCTGTAGACAGATTTATTTTTGTTAAACTGATCTCTGTCTCCGAAAAGCCTTGTATTGTGGGACAAGCTGAAGTACACTTTAATTGCTGCAGACAGACTTATTTATGTTAAACTGATCTCTGACTCCGATAGTAATCTGCCTGTTAAAGCTTAGGGCCAGCAAGCATTAAGTTACAGACAACCTGTCCCTGAATTTAGGAGAATCGCTGCATTACACACTCCCCATTTGTCTGTACCCCTCCCCCTATTGTGTGTTACCATACACTGCTGCCCTCCCAGTTATATTCACCCCCTCCCACTGTGGTTAAACAAAGACGCTCACCTGCTTTAAAAGTGTGTCATCTCCTTCTCCTCCGAAGATCATCCCAGACTATGTGCCTGAGGACGCCGTTGAAACCCCTTCCCCCACTTAAGGAAGATTAGGTCACAAGGGCCTGTGAAGGAGCCTTCCTTCTCATTGGACACAAGATCATCCCAGACTGTGCAGCCGAGGACACCGCTGACACCCCCCCTCCCCAAAGGGAGGTTATGTCGTGAGGGCCTGTGAAGGAGCCCTCCCTCGCATCGGACACAAGATCGTCCCAGACTGTGCAGCCAAGGATGCTGCTGACACCCCCACCCCAAAGGGAGGTTAGGTTGCGAGGGTCTGTGAAGGAGCCCTCCCTCGCATCTGACACAAGATTGTCCCAGACTGTGCAGCCGAGGACGCCGCTGAAACCTCCCCCAAAGGGAGGTTAGGTCGCGAGGGCCTGTGAAGGAGCCCTCCCTCGCATTGGACGCAAGATCATCCCAGACTGTGCAGCCGAGGACGCCGCTGACACCCCCCCCAAAGGGAGGTTAGGTCACGAGGGCCTGTGAAGGAGCCCTCCCTCATATTGGACACAAGGTATGAATACACGCCATCGCCACAGCCATGAGGAGCAAACAGAGTCAACCGGTTCTCAGACCTAGTAGTAGGCTAGTATTTAATGTCTCCCCACGAATGAAGATAGTTTTTAAAATTTGATCTCTCACTCTGAAAGCCTTGTAATGTGGGATAAGCTGTAGTACACTTTAATTGCTGCAGACAGACTTAATTTTCTTAAAATGATCTCTGTCTCCGAGAAGCCTTGTATTGTGGGACAAGCTGAAGTACACTTTAATTGCTGCAGACAGACTTATTTATGTTAAACTGATCTCTGACTCCGATAGTAATCTGCCTGTTAAAGCTTAGGGCCTGCAAGCATTAAGTTACAGACAACCTGTCCCTGAATTTAGGAGAATCGCTGCATCACACGCTCCCCATTTGTCTGTACCCCCTCCCCCCATTGTGTGTTACCATACACTGCTGCCCTCCCAGTTATATTCACTCCCTCCCACTGTGGTTAAACAAAAGAAGCTCACCTGCTTTAAAAGTGTGTTCTTCTCCTTCTCTTCCCCAGATCATCCCAGATTGTGCAGCTGAGGACGTCGCTGACACCCCCCCCCACCGAAGGGAGGTTAGGTCGCAAGGGCCTGTGAAGGAGCCCTCCCTCACATCAGACACAAAATACAAATACACGCCATTGCCACAGCCACGAGGAGCAAATGGAGTCCGCTGGTTCCCAGACCTAGTAGGCCCCGCTGATGCTGCGCGTCAGCTCGCAACCACCCCCGCCACCACCTTTGGTGGACTCTGAGTTATATAGCGATCACCATGTGGGTGCGTGAGCCTATCAGTTCACTTTACCATTTGCAGCTTCTCAGCCGCTGCCACTAGAGGCCGCCCAAGCGGGCGGGGCACCCAATTTAATCTCAATCAGGGCTGCTCTCACAACAAAACTAAGATCTAATAGTCTGGCATTTGCTCCTGCCATCCAGCACAGCAATCTGATTCTAACAGAATTTGGGAATACAGGAGGGATCGACTGAAGCCAGTGCCAAAGATCATTCCCACATAGGCAATTTATTCTATACGGCAGGTGGCTCCAGATCTCTCACTCTGCACTAGGACAGCAGTTTTGTGTTCTTGCTTTGGTGCATGTAGTTGCTGTTCTCTTCCACTGTGGAATTCAGAATAGCTGAAACTTAGGGAACCCTGCTCCTTAACACCACTGCCTGGTCTTGGAACCAAGGTGCAACAGGATGCACAGCACAGTAGCCCTAGCCCAACTGCACTACCAGCGTGTTGGGTCCACTGGCTAACAGTGGAATAATCGTGAGTTACTTCCCTGCGAGTCACAAGAGGATGGGTGTGGATGCCAAAATACGTGGTTGTCTTGGACCCCAACCTGCATAGGGGAGCACAGAACCAACTCCTACCACACCCCACACATTGCCACTCTCCCTAAATCCCACTAGCACTAGTTACCAAGCACGGACTTACTCGTAAAGGAGCCTGTTACCTCATTTTCTCTGGTATCTCAGGTGATCGACTAAGACGATCCTCCCCTATATGTATGGGGGTCCTCTGTCTCATCCTACTTATACTTATATTGAGGGCTGGTGAATCCACCCTAACCCTGGGCCCCTGCCAGCTAACTCCATACTGGGATCCTCCGGGGACCCCACATGGTGTCACGCCAGGGGACTAAGGGTGGCCCACATGAACATCTGCAGTCTCCGACCCAAGATGCTGGAGGTGCAAACATGGGTAGACACATACAAACCAGATGTGCTAGCCGTTTCTGAAACATGGCTGAAGCCTCACATACTCCATCTTGAAGTGGAGCTAGTCCACTACAACTCCTTCCGAAAGGATAGGGAAGGGAAAAAAGAAGGGAGAGTTCTTATCTATGTGTTCTCCTCCCTGGCAGCTTCCTTGTCCCCTGTGGAAATGCCAAACACAACAGGACTAGAATCTATATTCATCCAACTTATCCTGGGCAATGCTAAACACCTCACCATAGGATGTGTCTACAACCCTCCCACGGGAGTACAGTCACACTCCAAAGCCTCATCAGCCCAATAGCAGGGGCGCGACTCATGGAGCTGATGGTCCTGGGGGGACTTCAACCTAAAGTGGGATCCCACCACTGAGCAAACATTTAAGACCTTACTCCTAGATGCTAACCTGACCCAGGTCATCACTGAGGTCACTAGGTATAACCATAAAACTGGGAATCACTCTGTCCTGGACTGGATACTTACCTCCAAACCCACCAACATACAAGTGGCTGGTGTGATGTCGGATGCGTTAAGCGATCATTCACTCACCTTCTGCATATGGAAAAACCAGCCTCCCAGGACCCAGCCCAAGCTCATAGTGGCCAGGGACTTCTCTGGATTCTTAGCGGAGGAGTTCCAGAGGTCCCTAAGAAACATAGACTCCCCTATACATTATACGTTTACACAGGTCTGTCTTGTAAACTGGATTATGTCCAAATGACATGTATTACCTGTATAAAAATAAAATTTTACCTACCTACCTACCTATAGACTGGTCCCCAGTAAGATACCTAGTGAGCATGGATGATGCAGCACAGTTTTTCCAGAGCATGTTCTCTGCCGTGGCTAATATCCACACCCCAATTAGGACCAGATGACCCAAGGGCCAGTGCCACAAGTGGATATCACATGAACTGAAAACACTGATGATAGCCCGAGACAAAGCCTAGAAAAGAGCAAGGAGATCTGCCACCCCTGCTGACCACTCTGCCTACAGATCCCTGTGGAATCAGTGCCAAAGAAGTTCCAAGAATGCCAAAAGAGACTACTTAAAGTCCCTGCAGAGGCAAACACTAACTGACCCTAAGTCCTTCTGGACAAGCATCAACTCCCTGATAAAAGGCAATAAACTGCCCCAGCAGGGTAACATAACATTCAATGGCACTCATCTCAGTGATGGAAAGGAGGTCACTACAGCCTTCAATCGCTTCTTTACCAACCTGGGGGCCCTCAGACCAAACCCCACTTGCAGCTCTCAGAGCCCAGCGGTCACTGAAACTAAGGACCCTACGATCACTAACTTCCATCTATGGTTAGTGCGTACCAAAGATGTGCTGACCCTCCTTCAATCCTTAAAACCTTACTCCTAGATGCTAACCTGACCCAGGTCATCACTGAGGTCACTAGGCATAACCTTGGCTTTACAACCTAGTGGATCGCACTCCAATCTACCTACCACACTACCATCAGACAACCATACTGTCCTATCATACGATGCTCCTCCATTGTCACCATTCTATTTGAAGGCTATATCAAGAGCGGAAGTTCTGAAATTACTGAGATCCATATCTGTCAATACCAGCTCTGGTTCTGACTCACTGGAACCTCGTCTTCTTAAGCTGGCTGCTCCACTCATTGCCTCTCTGATTGCCAGAATCTACACTTTATCCCTTATCCATAGCACTGTGCCAGACCTATGGAAATCTGCAAGAGTAACACCTGTCTTTAAAAAAGGTGACCAAAAGGACATGGCCAATTACAGATCTATAGCAATTCTTTCTGTCCTTAACAAGATCCTAGAGAAAATAGTTGCATCACGAACTATTGACTACCTTACACACTACAATCTACTCTCAGACACTCAGCATGGTTTCAGAAAAGGTCATAGCACCACCACGGCTCTTCTTCAACTAACTACTGATATTCTGTCCAATATGGACTCTGGAAAACTCACAGGTGCCATCTTCATTGACCTCAATAAGGCTTTCGACCATGTTGACCATCCCCTGCTTCTCTCCACTCTCCATAAATTCCATTTCTCTACCCCTGTTGTGGACTGGTTCTGTAGCTACCTGTCAAACAGGTTACAAGCTGTCAAATTTAACTCCTCCCTGTCCGACACATCTACTATCAACCTTGGGGTCCCCCAGGGCTCTATCCTTGGACCCCTTCTGTTCTCAATTTTTATCAACAATGCAGCTGAGGTCCTGGAATCCTACACAGCTATTCTCTATGCTGATGACCTGATCATATACACTAGTTCTTCTAGTATTGCCTGCATAAACACATCACTTACTTCAGACTTCAATAAGGTCTTAAACTGGCTACTAGACCGTAAGCTTGCACTAAATGAAAAGAAAACGAAAGCCATGCTCCTAGGTTCTGCACCAAAGATTAAGACCTGTTCTAGTTTGCTGGAGGTTCTTCGCCCAGGAGGATTTCCACTTGAAAATGTTACTTCCTTCCAGTACTTTGGGATCCTTCTGGACCAGTCCCTGGATTTTAATCTTCACATTCAGTCCTCGTGCAAAGCTGTAAACTCAAAACAAGTAGTAGCTTACAAAACGAGCTACATGCCTACACCCTCGGCCAAATTAGCAATTGCTCGAGGTATTCTGCTCCCAACCCTTACTTATGGTGCCTCTATTCTTACTTCTGCCCATAAAACCTCCCTACTAAAATGGGACGTAACCTATAACAACATATGCCGATTTGCCTCTTCGACACCTCGACTGAAACATCACTGCCTTCTTTATAAGGATCTGAATTGGCTCCCACCCTCTGCCAGTAGACAATACTACCTTGGATCACTAATGGACTCGATCATCTGGGAAAAAAAAACATCCCAGCTGACGTCGTTGCTGGTTCCTCAACCATCCTCCCATGGCCTGCGAACAGCTGACAAATCTTTGCTCTATGTTCCGAGATATCGGACGACTAAAGGCACAGGGGCTTTCCAATTCTCTGCTCCCAGGCTATGGAATGCTCTTCCACTCAATCCTCTGGCTGTCTCAGTCTCACTTTGGATTTAAAAGTGAATATCGTCGTTACCTATCCTTAGCTGATGCTTGTACATGCTTTGACCCAACCTGAAGCTCCTGAGACTTACCAGTAATGTCACCCCTGCTCTAATCCAGCTCCAAGACTGCCTCCTCTTCCCCGCCCCATATTTTTCCTTGTCTTTGTAAATAACTTCTTGACTACTAGCTCTCTTCCTTCTTGAACCTTGTTGCTGACCATCCACTGTTGTTTTGCCAATTACCACCCCTGACCTTCCTTCTGTCAGTCTTTCTTGTTATGTTTGAACATTCCTCACATTTCTCCCTATATAACCATACTATTTTACTAACCCTTTCACTCCACAGGTCAGGTCCATGGTTTCTGCACTTATTATATATCTTACTGCCATTATCTGTACAATGCTTGCCATTATATGTTGTTGTTTCTACCCATTGTATTTTTGTAGCACTGCTGTACTGTTCCTCTATTTGTATTATTGTACCCATGTTGCTGTTGTTCAACTGTTCTCCTTTTGTTGTACTCTCTCGGGTCGTGCCTGAAAATAGTCATTTTATGGCTAGTGCACCTACCCAGTTAACAAAAACTAAATGAATTAATAAATAAATAAAACCCAGTTGAACTCCGGGACCTGACGGCCTGGACCCAAGGCTGCTCAGGACTGCTTCCCCAGCCATCGCACTGCCTGTCACACAGTTAATAAACAGACCCATACAGGAAGGCGCAGTACCTCTAACATGGAAAAGGGCTCACATAGTCCCAATCCACAAGGGCGGAGCCAGGAAACCCATAGGAAACTATAGGCCCATCTCCATCCTTTGCCACTTGGCTAAGATTCAGGAGCAACTAGTTTACAGCCAACTGAGAGACTACCTGGAAGCCAACAGGTTACTGGCACCCACACAACATGACTTTAAACCAAAGCATGGGACCAATACTGCCCTCATCAAATTCACCTCTGATGTCCTGACAGCCTGGGACAAGGGGACCCCAACTGAGGCGGTGTTCAAGGACCTCTCAAAGGCCTTCAACCTGGTGGATCACTCACTCTTGCTAACTAAGCTTAGCCAGCTAGGGTTGGATCAACACTCCCTCAATTGGTTCTGTAATTACCTCATGGACCGCACTCAACAGGTCAAGTGGAAAGGGGTCACATCACAACTCCTACCCCTAACCGAAGGAGTCCCTCAGGGCTCAATCCTAGGTCCGCTTATGTTCTCTCTAGTCACAAATGACCTCCATGGGCATTGGAGGGAAGCTCCTTAGTACAGTACACAGACGATGCAGCACTGTACAGAATGGTGGATCATTCCCCCTCCGATCTAGGACCTCTGTTCCAAAATGACTTCACCAAGAACAAGACCTGGCTAATTGAGAACAGCCTTGTCCTCAACCCCATAAAGACCAAGGCCATGCTGTTCAGGCCAAAATCCCTGGGCCTCTCTAGGGACCATCTCCTGCCACTCACTACCTTGGCTCACTCCAATATAGAGGTGGTTCAATCAGTCAAATACCTTGGTCTCATACTAGACCAGGGCCTCACCCTCAAGACCCAAGTGGATGCTGTAACAAAAAACATCCATCAAAAACTGGGCCTTCTCTATCGCCTAAACCACAATATGATCCCAGAGACTAGACTGGTTATCTCACAATCCATTCTTCTCCTGACCTTAACCTATGCCGCCTCCATCATTCTCGGCACCACTAAAACGGACCACAGCAGACTCATGACCCTATATCACAAAATAGCTCGCTTTGCTACTAAATCCTACCCGAGGACCCACCACTGTGATGCCATCACCGCCCTCAATTGGCCATCCCTGGATAATAAGCTCCAGTACCCCCCTACTAAACTGGACCTATAAGCTCCTGGATGCCCATTCTCCGACAGGCCTGAATGAACTACTTGCCCCAAAGTCGCTCAGTCGGCCGCTCTGCTCATCGAACAAAAAACTCCTAGAGACCCCCCGGACCTGCACAGCAGCAGGAAGAAAATCCTTTACTCACCTAGCTCCGGAGTCATGGAACAATCTCCCCAGCCATCTTCAGGAGACTCCGACACTAGCCCTTATTCAAAGGGGGCTGTGTGCTCACCTTAACAAACCAAGTCCCTGCCTCTGCCCCAGTAGCTAAGACAATCATACCTAATGTCAACTCATACCGACTAGACACTCCTCCCCTACAAGGGTAACGACTAATGTCTGCCTGTGCTGGCTCACTACCCCGTAACGAACCTCCCATAGATATTAAAAGCACTTATCACCTCACTCCAACTGTCACTGCTGTACTCCATACCATAAAGTATCTGTTTCCCATTTCTACAGAAACTGTATGGTGTATTCATAACCCCCGTATTAATTGTACTGAATGCATCAGCGGACCTTACATGAACTGATCTGTATTGCTGTATCTTGTATCCTATGCACTGCACTGTACTATGACTGTTAACAACTAATGCCATGCATCTGCTGCCCTCCTTGCACAAAAACTGGAAAAATTGTATGCTGTCTTAGTTACCCTGTACAATCTGTATGACATTGTGATACCTGTCTGTATGTTCAAACCTTATGTAACAATCCCAGGGTCGCCCCTGAAAAAGGGACCTTCCGGACCAAGCGGGGCCTACCCGGTTAATAAAATTTAATAAATATATAAATATATATTGCTGGTCACAAGCTGTGCACATGTTGAATGCATGATGCAGGACACCTGACTATGCTTCTGCACAGCTCTGAGGACAACTTCATGTACAAGGCCTAAAATAGGCAGCTGACATGTGACACTGAATTGGGTACTGTTTCCATAGTCAATTTGTGTCACAACAGTAGTAGAAGTTTGTCGTCTTGCGAGGAAACTTGCCCTGATTTAAATCCACATTGAGAGTAGCTCAGCACATGCTGCTGTTCTTCAAGACTCACAGCACCAGCTCACATACTATGACATAAAGTTATCTTCAGCAGCGTGCAGCTCAGACACATGTTGCATGCATTGCTTCCAATAACATCAACGCATGCTGTCCATGTCTGACACCAACATCATGGGTTTGGGAAATGCAGTTAAGTATGATGGATGTCCGGGGTAGAAGGATTGAATGTCCTATTGACAGCTCTCCTTCTCTGGGGGCAGGGTGGTGGAGTATCTGGCGCAAGTTGGAGGGCTGAGGTTCTCAGGCAGCTGTGCCACAAAAACAATATTAAATACTCCCAAAAAAGGAGCATTATCACACGTGTTGCTTGGCACAATCTTTGCCATAAAAACAGATAAGCAACCATGTTTTCACACCATCAATAACTGTCTCTTGTGATGTCTCTTTGACACAAAATACTCCAAAAACAATTTTTACAAACTTGTGAACAAGCATTTAAAACAATAGCACCAAACATGTAATAAACAGTACTACAGATAAATGTAAGTGTCAGTGTTTGACATGACAACAATGGTAACTGTTCTGTAAACTATTGAACATTGCAGTGACACGGTACACATATCAGATGACTTACGTAGCTCATTTAAAAATGACTGAGACCAGGCATCATCTTCACCCTTGTCAGCTTCATGGAAACCATGGTACTCTCCACTTTCCTCAGGCCATTTGGCACGGATACAGGCTACCACACATGATGATATGATGCGACAAACCTTCCTCCCCAGAATGTTACGCACCCAGTGTGTGTACTGAATGTAGGATGCAAGGCACATAGACCTGTGGGAAAAAGGCAATTGTGAGTGTGGGGAAAAAAGCAGTTCTGAGTGTACAGCTAATGAGCACCGTAAGACACAATTTACACTCAGGAAAGATGCAGCATACTGCAAATCAAGGCTGTTGACGTACTGCTGTAATGGCTACATAAGTGGGTATGATAAAATGCATCACACAGACAGTGCCATACCATGAAAACTGTGGTGATGATGTCCTGGATAATTGGCAACATCAATGCAGGTGTGGAAATTCAGTTTGTCAGCCACCGGGCAGCAGTGCTAGCGACTGTGAAAATCAAGTTGCCTGGCAGACATTGCCACAGTGCACCAGCTGGTGTTCTTACTAAAGTGTTTCCTTATCCACAGCAAATCCACAGGGCTAGTTACATGACAATATTAGTAGCACCATGCCAAAATCTAGAAGCATTGGCCAAGCAGGCCGCTGCCAATGTCAACACCTGCACTGTGGTCACAGAGACCTGTGTCCACCACGGCGAGGCATGTGTGATCACTGGGAATTGGTGCTCATATGTCATGTAAAAATTGGTGTGGGAGGGACTGTGTAAGCAATGTTGTATTTAGACAGCAAACAGAGTCACAACAAATTTCCACGTGCAGCTTGAGTTATACACGTACTGTGCTAGGGCAGCATACATGAGCTGTTGGTGTGTGTTGACAGGTCACCTATGTGAGCGCTGTCATGACCTTTCCAGGCAGACTGTCGCGTGAGGCACTGATAAACACATTATACACATGGGGCATGATTTGAGAAGGGCTGACGCAAGTCACGCCAAAGCCAATGTGCATCAAATGATGATGCACTAGATTCTCACAATCAAGCACAGAAAATCCCCTGTCTCGGGGATAGTCAAAGACTCCCCCAGGGCAGAAGACCACACTCCCATGATAGGGCTCATTGACCAGGGCTCTCCTCCCGAACTCGGCCTGGCGGGTTAGATTCTAGATAGAGCACCAGGGCGGCGGAGGCACCACCTTGGGGTACTCAGAGCCACGGGATGAGGTGGTCTGGGCGGGCATGGCGAGAGCTTCAGATAGGGAGGAACAGTCAACGTTGAGCAGGGCAGCTGGAGAGAGATCACCAAGAAAGGGTGTAGAAGCAGAGTTGGGGAAAAAGAAAAAAAACAAAATACCTGAATCCTGCTGGTTAGCCATCTTCCTAAGCACACCATCATCCACTTACCTTTATACACTGGTTTGGTACATTAGGTCCACACACCATTCTCCTGCCTCTTTGCAGCCATTAACCCACCGACCCACAAACACAGACAAAACACACACATTGTGCCGCTGGTATTTGGATTCATCATCCACAATTTTGTTACCGTGCATGTGTGTGCAGAAGGGTTACAGGATGTTGCGCCACCTGGATAACCAGGTACCTGTTGGCATAAAAGAAAAAACAGGACTGCAAGTGGAAGGAATAAGATACTAACATACTATTAAGGCCACAGATTAGGACCTATGGTCTATCGAGTCTGCTCGATGTTCAGTGCCTTCTCAGGGCACCGTTTGTAGTAACCACACTCCCTCACTACAAGGTCCCCCATTTCCCAGCAGTACTCCAGGATGCACCCTCCCTTTATACCTATCCCAGCTCTTCTTGAACTCCTCCAACGTAGTAGCAGCCACCAGCTCCATGGGCAGTGTATTCCAGGGCTCCACCACCCTGTCATTGAAGTAGCACCTCCTTGTTTCCACCCTAAGCCTCCACCCCACACAGCTTCATTTGGTGTCCCCTGGTGGCCTGCACCTCCCTCAGTGGAAATGCCCCCTCAAGGCTTATCCTATTCATTCCCTTGAGATACTGGAAGACCTCTATCATATCCCCCTGCTTCTTCTATCCTTCAACGAGTACAGGTTGATCTCCCCCAGCCTATCTTCATAGGGCCTTTCACCTAGCCCCAGTACCATCCTGGTCATTCCCCTCTGCACTCTATCCAGTAATGCTGTTTTCCTCTTTAAGTAGGGACTCCAAAACTGCACACAGTATTCAATGTGTGCTCTAAACAGGCAATTTTACAGTGGAAGGAGCACCTCACGACTCCTTGAGGTTATCCCCCTGGCCATGAACCTAAGCATTTTATTTGCTTGGGCCACGGCCCTTCTACACTACTGTGAGTTATTCATTTTTCCATCCACCACCACCCCGAGGTCTTTTCCCACCCTAGAAACCTGCAGTGCCTCCCCACAAGGTGTATACATGAGTCGGATTTTTGGTCCCCAGGTGCAGAACCATGCATTTCCCAGCATGAAACTTTAGTTTCCAGGCTCAAGACCATCTCCCAAGAGTCTACAGGTTTTTCTGGATATCCAGCTTTCCCTCCTCCACATCCACCACCACCCACAACTTTGAGTCATCCACAAAGAGGCTCATCCTGCTCCTGATACCACTTTTGATGTCAGAGATACAGGTATTAAACAGGAGTGTTCTCAGTAATGACCCCTGTGGGACACTGCTAGTGACTAACCTGGAGGACGAGACTTCACCACCCCATCACCCACTGTACACACACACCCCCAAGCCAGTTTCCTATCCACCTGACCATCTTCCCCACCACCCCCATATTCTCCAGCTTCCCCAGTAGACCATGATATGGCACCAAGTCAGATGCCTTGCTGAAGTCCAGAAATAGGACATCCAGTGGCCTGCTATGATACAGCGCCCTTCTCACCCCTTCACAGAACTCCATCAGATTGGTGTGACACGATCTGCCCTTAACAAAGCCTTACTGCCGATCGTGTAAGTGACCCTGCACCCTCAGAACCCCCTTCATCCTCTCATTCAGGATGACCTCCATCACTTTGCCCACTACTGACATCAGGCTAAGCAAACCATGACATGATCACTTCCTGCCAGTGGGTCCACAACAAGATGGTGCCTGATAAGCTCCACGTCTGACAGGACCACATCCAGGACATGCCCCTCCCTTATTGGATCTGTCACCAGCTGGTTAAGGAACGCATCCTGGAAGACATCCAACAAACTCTGCTCCATGTTCGATGAGGACACAATAGTTCACCAGTCTGCTCCTGGCATATGCAGGTCTCCCAACACCACATTGTTGTCCTTTCTCAGACCACAGTGTGCCTTAAGGTTAGCCACCAAGCCTTCCTCATGTTCTTCCTTCTGCCCAGGAGATCTATCTATTACTCCCAGGTGTACTAATATGTCAGGGGTCCCACCACACTCCTGCGCTACAGAATAGATGTGATGTTTTGCATGATGCACCATCAACCTATGTATACTCTGGGACTAAACACCACATGAAGTCCCACCCTCCATCTCCACCTGATCCCCTAATCTTGGAGTCTCCCAAAAGCAGCACTGTTTCTGCTTCCTCTTCCACTGACCTGCTCTGTATCACAGTTTCAACACCACCACCCCGTCCGCATTACCAGCTCATCCACTACCCTCTCCCTCATGCCAAAAATCATCCTGTCACTCACACTACAACACATATCTGTCTTAGACCTGTCCTCCTTGCTATCTTTTGTTCCTGCTTCAGCACTGTGGACCATTTCAGTTTGTCTCCCAGGAGCAAGGCCCCCCGCCCCAGGTCTTCCCTACTTACTGACCTGTCCACATCAGCCTCTTTCTTTTCCTTGGCTATGTCCTGGACCAACCCAGTATCTCCCCCAGAAGCGAGGGCCCCAACCTGCCCCCTGCTCTTTTCCCACTCAGTCCTGTCCCCCAACACCTCTTCCCCTCCATCTACTGCTCCCAGACCTATGTCCATATTTCCCCTAGGAAATCGGGACCCCACTGCACTCCCAGGTAATGCACTGCCCCCTTCCCTACCCTACCTCCTCCATATCTGTCCCTCACCTTCACTGCATAACCCCATCCCCCTGTATTATACCCACTTCCTTTTTTTGGTCCACCCCTGGGCCTCCCAGTTCTGAGTTTCATCTTCCTTGTCATACACTCCCTTCCCCCTGTGCCCCAACTCCCATTTCTCCTGCCAGTGCTCATGCCACCTACGCATCCCCCCCCACACACACACACACACACACCCCTGAGACTCTGTGACTGGGAGTTACTCCTGCTTCTCCCTTTTATTTTCATTCAATCATCCTCCCCTGCTTACCTGCCTCTGGAGGAGCATCCTCCTTCCCATATTCCCTTCCCTTGTTTGTCAGAGTCAGGGATGTGAATCTGGTTCTATGCTGTATGCCATCTGTCCAGCCTCCTTCTGCTGACTCACCCTGCCTACCCGTTCTCTTTTGCCCATACCCCAGTGACCTTCTCCTGCCCTCTTGTTGGGCCCTCTCTTTCTTATTCCTCCTAACCTCATTACAGTCCCCTTTGCTCCAGGGGCCCCAAAACCCCCTGGTGTTCCCCTCCTTCCCGTAGGGTCCTCTCCCACATACTCTGTTTTGGTGTCACAGTGCCCTGCACTCATGCCATCCTTCCCCTGCCTGTTTCTTCACAAATGGAGTGCCTTACTTGAGCCCAGTACCTTTTCACTGTACTGCCTATACCACAACCTACCCACTTCACAGAGCAACCTTCCTTTTCACCACCCCTTCCACCCAACTCCCACCTTAGTGTCAAGACCTCCTCCATGACATGTGCCACATGCTGGCACATCCTACGACCCCCCCCACCCTCCATGCCAGGGATATCACTATTGCTGCCCCACACCCTACAAACCCCACTATGCTTCCAAAGATGCACTGTATCCTGATGTGACATGGAATCCAACAGTGCTGTGTTCACTATCTGACAGGATGTCCCTCACCCCAACTACATCCATACTAGCACAATAGGTTATAACCATATAAACTATTTACATCCCTTGGGGGTGACCTAACCACCGGCTGCAGGAGGGCACAGGTATGCTGACATTGTTTCCGTGCTTGGGTAGATATGTAAAGTGAGTTGTGCTGCATGCACAAGTTTAGGAGACAGTGGTCGACAAGTAAAACAGCGGTGTGTACATAGGTGGATAGTGATGCCACACTTCTGCTGAATGGGGTACAGAGAAGTTGACGTGCCCGGACATTGGTCATGCGTACTTTACATCGTGTTGCGTGACTTGCTGATGACTCATTTCCAGTGTAATATTACTGCTACAGAGGGAGATAAAGGAGCACCTGTGTTTCAAATAGTGGTGTTCACTGCTGCTCTGAGTGGTTGGTGCCTTCTGTTCACCAAGTGGTGAAATGATGACAGCAGACATTCATTCCGCAGCCAGTAAACAAATGTCAGTTGCCATAAAAGATGACACATATACCGATCACAAGCCTGAAACCACTCACTGGGTGTAAGTGAAACCAAGGTTAGTTGACACCACAGTTAAAAGGTTCTAGCACAGTAGGAAGCAGTTAACCACAAGACACATAGCACGATCTGAAGCTTGTATGTGCAAGTCATTGTCATGTCAAATTGTCTGTGAACACTCCAACAGCACTGTGACAGTAATTTCTACCCATAGGTCAACAGGTATTCAGCTTCAGTGAACAGCCTTCAAACACTTGCACATCCACACCAATTCATCACCAGGACAGAAGCAGAAATAGACATACCTGCCTGTGTACAGTCCATTGAACTGTACTGACATTATCCTGCTGCCAGTGAATACAAACAACAGTAAATGAAGGAACAGTAGCAGCAGGCACCACTGAACCCCCACCAACATGACATGCAGTTTTACATCACTTGGTGGACACTAACCACCTGAGCATCCTGTGATGTGCCACACACCTTGAGCCACACCATGTGCTGTGATGAAGTATCATACCATTAAAGGACTGCGCCACAAGTGCCATGAACTCACTACCAGCATGTGTTACACCAATGATGTAACAAAGAGGATTGTGTGTGAGCGATCATACACAACAAGGCAGTTGTACGATTGAGAGGTTTCTGTGGTAACCAGAGACCTCCAGAGCACAGCTCAAGAGGTCCGTTACCATGGAACTCTCGAGATCTTACAACCACTTTGTTTGTGTATGGTTGCTCATACACAATCTTTTATAGTGTATGGGCAACCATAAGCAGGACTCCGTGATCCCCAAACAAGTCTCCCAGCAAAAATAAGCCTTACTTCAGCAGCTGCAGCAGCACGCTAACTTCCTCGTCTCTGTGGGCCGTTCACTTGCGAATGCATTCGATCTTGTTGTGCTGCACCAGTGATGTACTCGGTGCAGCACAACAAGATTGTGACTCACCGAGTGCAGCACAGCAACGCTGTTCCAGGCATGGATTTCCATGCGGAACAGCATTCCACCATACACTATGTTCTCTTACCCTTGTTAGTGACAGGCACTGACACACTCCATGGCCCATGCTCACTAAGGCTGCAGCTAAGAATTTTGGTGCCAAGGACAAGTCACTTGAGATGGTCTCATTTCCAAAACCAGCTCATGAGGGGGGTCAGAGCCAGCTCCTAGTGTGGGCACCCCTGATCTCAGGGCCTAGGACAACAGACCACACTTGTCCACCCATGACTACGGCCCTCATGCTCACCATCACAATGCAGTCACAGACCACAGTGAGTAATTCATGCTCGCTGACCTACATATCAAAGTGAAGAAACATTGTCTGTTGATGATGAGAAAATAGTGACATGAAATGAGATGCATATAATTACCTATTGGGAGCAGGCTCAGGTGGATGAGGGCGCCTATAGCAGGTGCATATGATAGTCAAAGTCAAGCGAACTACAAAGGGATCAAGGCAGGCAACCTGGAACTGTGGATGCTGTGAGATGCAGCTCAAGCCATCTAGCTTATCCTCAACTACCTGTGTCACACCTCCTGGCAACATAGTGATTAACAGACTGTGGGCATCAAGGTACAGTTGCCACAAGTACACCACAGTAAATGTTAGTCTATCCAACATGGACTGCTCACAGTCATAATGAGCAGAACTTGACCCATCTGTGCTCCCTACAGACTGTGAAGTCGTACTGGTTCTCCTTGGCTCAAACACGTAAGGCTGTATTCCAGAGCTGACACTAAGATTCAGCATTTCATACAACACATCGGAACTGCCACAATCACTACCCGTGTCACTTTCAACATCACTGTCAGTGGGGGACTCATACTGTGTGGCAGTTACATTGCTAGGGCCACCTGTTGCCATTATGCAAACGCTAAAATCGGGGCACAGCAAAACTGAAGTATGAAAACACTATCCTCATTGTCACCTGCTGACTTAATTCCCCCCTTCTCCATTTCACAATAACATGCTCACAGGCTAATTATGTGAGTAAACAGAATATTCCCTCAGCCGAAAAATGAAAAAGAAAACAATTTGTTTCTGCTCAAACACAATGAAATTAGCAGCCACACACGGTTGAGCGCACAAGTACACTGAATAATGTGTGAAGACTAAAGCACCAGACTTATTTATGTCACAGGATCACTTGCTTCGGAGCTTTGCAACTTGAAAAGAACATGATCCTCCAATCCTGCAGCTGCCAACTGACAATGGTGATGGTCAGACTGACAGAATTAGCACCCCCACAGTTCTGTAGAAAAGCACACAGCAAAGCGCATATCAACACAAAAAGCAAATTTTCAGAAGACGTTTGTAATGCTGATTCACCAAAGTGAATGATCCTCTCATTCTGGAAACACAGCCGAGGAAGCGCTGCACAAGAACGTGCCTCAGTACTATTGCCACCTTGACACCGTGAGACTTCTTTGGTGGTGAACGCACGGTGCACACTCGGCTGACTAATCAGAAAGCACCCTCTGGTTCACTGGAGTGAGCACTGTTGGCTCATTAGCATAACAGTTGCTGTAAAAACCACCCTGATCAATGACATGGCGCAACGTTACCTGGGGGGGGGGAATAAATACTGAAAGAACAACAGAAAACTGCAGGGAAATAAACGTAGTCAACTACAGGAGGTAAGCAACAACAAAAAGACTTTCTGAGATTATGGCTGCTTTCCTTTAAGAGATTTTTCTGGCAATGACACTGAATATCTGTCGCAGATGGGATCAAATATTTTGTATTATCTAAACGTTTCCCCTCTCAGTCAGATAAAACCCAGTGCTGTTCAAGATGCTGCAGTTTTGGGGGTGGAAGGTGGGTTGCACATGTGACTGCCCCTCAGCCCCCCCAAATAATAGAATAAGAAAAAGAGCAGTTCCTTCTGTGCCTACCACAATTATAACCCAATGACAGTATACGGTTTACAAACAAATAGTGTAGTCGACGTATTGGTCCTAGTAAGATCAGATCCAGAAGCAAATGGTTTGATACCTTTTATTGGACTAACACAGATGTTACAACAAAAGAACAAAGTGCTCTAGCTTTTGGACCAACCGTGTCCTTCTTCATAAGCTTTATGACAGTTATTTAGAAAATCCCATACTATTAACACCCAGATAATGCATAAAAACCGGAAGTAATTCTCATAGGTTGACACCTACCTTGAGTACTGTGTACAGTACTGGAGACCACGCTTGAAGAGGGACATACAGCTCCTGGAGAGGGTACAGAGGAGGGCAACTAAGATGATACGAGGACTAGGGGATTTGACGTATGAGGACAGACTTGAGGAGCTCTGCCTGTTTTCATTGGAAGAGAGGAGAGACGGGGACATGATTGAGGTCTTCAAGTACCTCAAGCGAATAAATAGGGTAAACATGGAGGGATCTTCAGACTAAAGCAGGAGGTATCACCAGAGGGCATGGTTTGAAGTTGGAAGGTGGAAGGGTGAGGGGAAAAGACGAGGAGGTTTTTCACTGAGAGGGTGGTGGACCCCTGGAATGCGCTGCCTGGCGAGCTGGTTCAGAGATCCACAGTGGAGGGCTTCAAGAGAGGGTGGGACAGACACAGAAAGTGGATGTATCAGATGATGGCCTGGCCCAGGGAGGTGGGGATGGATGATAGGGGTTTCTGGAACACAAGGAGGGGGGGAGGGCCTCGGCACCCAGATAGGGATCTAAGGTTCGAGCAGACTCAATAGACCTTAAGGCCTAATCTGCTGGCAATTAGTATGTTAGTATATTCATTTAAAACATAACAGAAGATTATGTCAGAAAAGCTAATTAACAACAGTATGCTTTTAGCTCAGAAGCCCCTGAAGGTCAAAGGTTATCAAGAAATAGCAACAAGTAGAGAGTTCTCCTCACATAAATTTTAAAATGTCTCAGTATGTTTCAAGAAAACAGTCTACTGATAAAACCTTAGGATACAATTCTCCCTAATTACATGTAAGATGAGGAGCTTACAACTTTAATTGCAAGTGTCCTTGTGTTTTAACTAGGAACACAGTCAATAGGCACTTTTACACACAGACGAATACAACGGAATGGCCATTACCTGTGTGCCACCATTGTACTCTGTTCCGTCTGTGGTTCACTTTACACGCAAAAGGTATTCGCAACCCCCATCTCCATTTTCAATATTTCTGTTTCGGCTCCCCCACAGAGTGTGGTGCTCTATGGCATTTGTTTTAGTGCTGCCGGAATTGCTGTTTTACACAGCCAGATGAAACAGAACACTTAGGGACAAACCAAGAAATGAAGAGATGGCGGTTTGGCTGAACGTTCACCAGTGTAACAGAACAGATGCATTTTACACACAGGGGATGTAATGGTATACCATTTCCATAACAGTCATTCCGTTACAGAAACCTGTGTGTAAAAACACCTTATGAGAGGCAAACCTGTGGATAATGAATACACGCTAAAATGATGCCTAATTGCAAGTGAAAAACAAGCTCCAAAATTAAAATAAACATAAATTTTATATACATATATATGTATATATATATATATATATATATATATGGCATACAGAGGGTTTAGAGTGAAGTTTACTCAAAGTGAGCAAATGTTTCACACAAAATGTCATATAGAACTTAGCTTGAGACATTTTCCCAATTATACTCTCAACCAGTTAATACATTCCATAAACTTTAAGGCCTTCAGTGTTGTAACAGGATTTAATACATGATAATATCAATTGTAAGTATAAGTGCCAATTAAAACTAGCGATTGCCAATGCCGAATGTTTGCTTGCTGATATTAGCATTGGACGAGCAGGAGTTAGCCAGATGCAGAATAGGAATTTCACCAAATTTTCAACATAGGCATTTTGGGACCTCTGCTCATGAAACCTGTCATTATGATTTTCTTAATCTGTCCCGAACGTTGAGTTCCCACAGTGACTGTGCCATTGTGCGCCAGATGTGCGAAAACACATTTTGGGCAGGATTTGAAAAATGACAGCTGTACTCTTCATAAGGAGGTGTGCAAAATTGACAATGTTAAAAATTTTGACTGAAAATATTACAAAGTCTCAAAGTTATGAGTGTGCATGGAAACTACGCAATGCACGCTCGTAACATAATCATTTTATGGACGTTTGTCACCAAATTTTCAACATAGGTATTTTAGGACCCCTGCTCATGAACAGTGTCACTGTGATTTTCTTAATCTGTCCTGAACATGGATTTCCCACAGCGACCGCACTATTCTGTGCTGAAAGTGTGAAAACACATTTCGGCCAGGATGTGAAAAATGACAGCTGTACTGTTCATAAGGAGGTGTGAAAAATGCCAATGCTGAAAATCTTGAGTGAAAATATTACAAATATTAGAAATTTGTGAAGTTACGAGTGTGCGTGGAAACTGCGCATTGCTCGCTCATAAAACAGTCATTTTTTGGAATGTTTTCACCAAATTTGTAACATAGGCTTTTTGGGAGCCCACCTCATGAATGTTGACACTGCTGTTTCATTAATGGGTCCCAAAAGGTGATTCTGCACAGTGACCGCAAAATCACCTTTCGGGACCGAATAACCAGATAACAGTCACTAAATTCATGAGATGGGGTCCCAAGAACTCCAGGTTGAAAATTTGGTGCCAAAATTCATGAAAATGGCTGAGATACCCACATAAGTTGAAAAAAAACATTTATGCCATTATACAGCTTACTGGCATTTCTTCAGTTCGCAGTCAGCTTTGAAGAGTACAGACGTGTTCCCGGTCCACCGAAGATCATCGCGCCGGGCTCCAGAGATGAGTATGAAGTGAGAGGGGTGTGGGGGGAGGTAGGTTACAGAGGGTGGTGTGGGTTGGGGAAGGGGGCACCAGACTCAACAAGGGACTTTTTTTACTTTTACAGAGAAAAAAAAAAACAACACGGGAAGGTTTCCTTCTTTCACAGGTGGTTTGGTATGCTGGAGTGGGCTCCCAGTGTGCCACCTGGGTGTTTATTGGGGGGGGCTGTAGCCAACAGGGATTGGGCACCCCATCGGCACAAAGTGTGTGTGTGTGGGGGTGCGCATATGCCAAGGGGGATTGGGACCCCCCCTCAGCACACAACAAATGAGGGGCATTATGCCAACGGGGATTGGGCTTCCCCATTGGCAAATTAACTTGGGAGGGGCATGCCAACCAGGGGATTGGGCACCCCAGTCAGCTTTCATGGACTGTGAGAGGCAGATGGCAATAGCTGCCACCATATTAATGTAAAACAATTGTGGGGACATTATGCCAACAGGGATTGGGCTACCCCATTGGCAAATGAACTGGGAAGGGGGCATGCTGACAGGGGTATTGGGCACCCCTGTCAGCTTTCATGGGGACTGAGAGGCGGCTGTCGACAGCCGCCTTGAAGTCAGTATGTAAACTGCAGTACACGTTACCACTGCTGATTGCAGCGGTGGTTTTCTTTCAACTGCATGCCACTGCATCTGAACTGCTGTCATAGACAGCACGGCCATTCATTGGTGCGATGTGGCCACACCTGCAAAATGGATCAGAGCATTGGCAGAGCAGATGGCACACCTCCAAAAAGTCATATGGCGGCACTATGTTTCTTGCGCGTATGCAAGCAAACATAAAATCAAAAAAACTACTTGTCAAGGACCCCCAGGAAATTGAGACCATGAGCTTGATATGTACAGATTTCAATACAGTGTCAGTGTATAACAAACACGTACAGAATCAGTCTAAGGTATCTGAATAAAAACTCATAGGAATAAAATCCCCCAGCCCCCCCTTCCCTGGGAAAGATAACTAGTAGGAATGAGATATGCACGAGAGTCTTAATACATCATCATTCACACCAATCTTTCCAATATTTACCAAAAGGAATTAAACCTTTCATACGCCCCCAAGTAAATGAAATATGCATCTCAATACAGTATGTACAGAATTAAAAAATGTGACAGTATGTAATCCAGCCACTGACAACTAGTAGAAGGAAGTAAATGTTCACCATATATGAGAACCGAGTCCTAGCCAGTGTGAGACCATTATGTCATCAACCTGAATGAAAACCTACCTCATTATCACCACAATAACCACACCCACTATGCTCAAAAAACACCCCAACACCCACAAAAAAATTGCCCCATGCCACCCCCCCACATACATGTACACACACATACACACAGCACACACACACACACACACACTGCAAGTGTTGGGTAAGTTACTTTTTCTATTACTTTCTATTAATTTTGGAAACTTGTTCCAGAAAGCTCTATGCAGTCACGAGCAAGGATAGAGAAGTACTGGAACAAGTAATACACCTTACAGTTACAATTCACTTATGTCTTTTTATACAAAAGTAATACGTAACTGTAACTGATCACATTTATTTGAAAGTAACTCGTACCTAACATATTACTTTCAAATAAATGCCATCTGCTAAAGTTTTTTTATTATGTTTGTATTGTTTTTGCATAAAAAGAAATAAGTAACTGTAACTGTCAGGTGTATTACTTTTTCTAGTACGTCTCCATCCTTGCTAGTGACTGCACAGAGCTTCCTGCATCAAGTTTCTAAAAGAAATAGAAAGTAATAGAAAAGGTAACTTACCCAACACTGCACACAGTGCTAAGGTGAGAAGTCAACACATAGAGAACCAGATAAAGGGGACTCTATAAGTATAAAACTAATAAACATCAAAGGCTCGCTGAAGAACTAAAGTATTTATGTCTATCTTTTAAAGTAAAGGTCTGTGTAAGTTTAAGTGGAATATGGTGTCATATAACCCACATCAATGTTCAGTCCATCCGCCACCATATTGAGAAGTAAAATAAGTCTAATTTCAGAAGCTCATCTCTGTTGTGTACTGTTGAAATGCCTTTTAACATCATCACAGACATATCTGAGATTGAGTGGTCATCCTGGGAGAAGTGCTGCACCACTGGTTTGTCAGTTATCTTCATGTTAATAGAATGCCTGTGTGAATTCATTCTAGTGTGTAGTTGTTGCTTTGTCTCCCCCACATAACCTGTGATAGGACATTTCTTGCATTAAATGAAATAGACAACGTTACTTGATGTACATGTATAATGCTCCTGTATTCTGAATTGTCTGTTTTGTGATGTAAACACACACTCTGAAGTGGAAATTAGCTTACAAGTCTTACATTTGCATTGATGACAGGGTCATGTGCCATACGATGTCATGGTATTCTGTTCTGGTTCAAGTTTACTCCTAATAATCAGGTTGGCTGAATTAGGTGGTTTAAAAGATAGGAGTGGTAGTTCTTGAAAAATACAATTAAGGGTTTCATCCTCACTGATTATGGGGTGTAGGTCCTTAATAATCTTATATAGAAGTTCAAGGTCAGGATGATATGTGACTACTAGGTATTCTGTTGGTAGTGGTCCTTTCCTTATATTGCAGTAGTTGTTCTCTTGATACATGTGTTGCATGTTCCACTGCTCTGTCAATTTCTCTGGATGAGTGTCCCTGCTCAATAAAGATGTTTTTCAACATCGTCAAATGTGTGTCTCTGTCTTTCTCATTTGAACAGAAGCAGTGATACCGAAGTGCTTGACTATACATGACAGATTTTTTTGTGTGTGGCTCGAGTGATTACTTTTCCCGTGTAAGCATCTCTGTCTGTCTGTTGGTTTCCTGTAAATACATCTTATGTGTGATTAGGGAGAATATTATCCTAAGGTTTTGTTATCAGTAGACTGTTTTCTTGAAACATACTGAAACATTTTTAAATTTATGTGAGGAGAACTCTCTGCTTGTTGCTATTTCTTGATAACCTTTGACATTCAGTGGCTTCACAGCTAAAAGCATACTGTTGTTAAAAATTTGCTTCCCTGATGTAATCTTCTGTTATGTTTCAAATGAATATGATAAACCTATGAGAATTACTTCTGTTTTTTATGCATTATCTGGGTGTTAATAGTATAGGGTTTTCTAAATAACTATCATAAAGCTTCTGAAGAAGGACTTGGTTGGTCCGAATGCTTGAGCACTTTGTTCTTTTGTTGTAGCATCTATGTTGGTCCAATAAAAGGTATCAAACCATTTGCTTCTGGATCTGTGTACAGTTTACAAATGCATACAATTTACAAATGATTTGCAAAGAACTAGCTGTCCATCTGCTTTTTTGCTTCCACCACTGTCACTTTAAAATAACACTGCAAAACGTTCAAATGCCCTAAACATCGCACACGGCACCTGTCAGTCACTCCCATGAATGAAGCCTTGTGTGTTTTTAACAATACCTGAAATAAAGTTCTTTTGGCAAATTTCTCACTTCTGGACCATATCTCCTATTCTATTCTTTTAAGAAGCTGCCACTGACAGTGAGCCAATCACCACAGGAGCTAAGCCGCAATAACAATATGGCAGGCTGGTGTAGAGATGGTACTGCTCCTCGTGTGGAAAGGAAAGGAAAGGCTGGCCCCACACATGACACACTGCTGCAGGTAGTACCAGCAGGCTGTGGTAGAAATAAACAGTCAGGCAGTGCTCTCTACTCCCAGCCCATATGGAGCTCAGGCTGCAGTCTGCTCCATGTAGGCAGGAGCTTTGGGGACAGGATCTCGTATGGAGGTAGCCTGGTAAGAAATGTCTCCCTTCACCTACCTGAGCAGTGGTCACATCGGTGGCAAATAGAATAGGCTTTAGAAGCAGGAGAGGCAAAGGAGCTCCCATACAAAGGAGAGGCAGAGGGAGGCTCCCATACAGTGAACCACACTCACGGCTGTTACAAGCTCAACCAGGAGCAGACAGCATTGGAAACCACCCAATAGATGAGTTGCACTGTGGCTAATAGTTAAAGAACCCCGTGAGGGTTTCTGAAGCAGTTCTGGGGAAGGCTAAGTTTAAAGTGCCCAACTGGGCATCCTTTATATAAATAATACTGCCAATTCAGTAACAGAGAAGGTGCTGGAGCAACAAGAGAAACTTCCTTGTGCCTGGTTGTTTGTCCCACCCTCAATGGGCTGCATATGGGGGGGCAAGCAGGGGCAAGCGCAGCAGAAGGAGGAAATCACAAGGGGAAGCATGCAGATGACGAGGTTCAGGGTTATGCATTATCTCTCTGTACCATTGCTTACTCTGGCATGTACTGTCTCCTTGTGATTTATCTGTATTGTCTGTAACCTGCTACTACTATTTGGCTTGTATAATATCTCAAACCATTTGTTCTGTGCCATTGTTTGTGGCCCAGGTCATGACAGAAAATGGTCCTTTGATCAGTGCACTTACCTAGTAAACAAAGACTTAAGTAAATAAATAAATAAGAGAACTGCAGTTAGAGGGAACGAGATGAAAGGCAGGAATGTCAGTCAGGCTGATAAGGGCACTGATCAGCTGTTTGCAGGGTGGTGTCCTGCAGATGAAAAGAAAAAGCCGCCATATGATTGGTTCAGGTTTTTCTTTTCAATTAGACAAAGTTTCCACCCATGAACGAAAAAAAGTGTCATGAACAGCCTGGCTGATGATTGGTGTGATACTGTCGAGCCTCTTGCAGACTACTCTGCACTGGACAGACAATGTCACACCCTTCAAAAGTCACTCATAGCAAGAAGTTCGCTGTGCATGCATGGCAAACTTAAAAATTAGTTGCCACACACTGTCAGGAAGGCATACATCTTACCTGCAACAGTATTATCAGAAAGTGTGGAATCAAGGTATTTTGAGTGGCAATGATGTTGATGGTGGCAAATTCGTTATAGTGTGATATATTATATGTTGGAATATGATCCCAGCACATTGTGGGTCAGCAGTTAGCTGAAGAGTATAACTGAGCTCTGTTCCTGAATAAATATGTTGATGTGGCCTTACAAGCACACTTGCCAATAAATCTCTTCATTCAAATCCCAGTTACATATCTGTATATACTGTGTGGCCCGGATATTCAAACTGTGCCAGGCTGAGGCGCAAGCCTGGGCACAGCTCAACTTTGTTGGGCACGGGTGTGGCCTGGGCAATATTCAACGGAGCTGCGCTATGGCGCAACAGCTTTGAATATCGCACCCTGGCCACCCCCACTGTGCATGGCACAGTGGCACTGCGCCAGTGCAAGTGGCCAGAGTGAAGCATGGAGATGTGGTGGCGCAAGTGCCATTGCACCATGCACAGCACCTGCAATATTCAAACGGGACATGCAAATGGGGCTCATAAGTTATGCAAGGCGCACAAGGGGCCATTTTCATCTCATTACAGCCCCATTTGCATGCTATTAGCATGCAAGTGCGCCGATCCCCGACGACTTGCACCTGGTGCCCTGCCAGGCAGCAGCCGTCGGGCACTGACACCACCTGCAGCCCAATCATGGGACGTCCCGTAAGGTAAAAAAAGTCCAATATCCCTGGTGGTCCAGTGGACGCGTTGAGCCGATCGCGGGCATCACTGTATTCCCCCTCAAGTCCAATATCCTGGTGATCTAGTGTACCCCCCACCCACCGCCACTGGGCCCCACCACCCCTCCCCGTCAACGGCGGGCGGCAGCACCCACCACGCTGCCACCCCGCCCGCCCGACTGACAGCTCATTGAACTGCATGCTCATGGTTTACAGCATGAGCCAAAGGGCATGCAGCCCGCACTGTACTACTCAGTCCAGATATGTGAATTGGTCCATTCACATATCTGGACTGAAATAATACACTATGACTACATGCCCGTTGGCTCATGCTGTGTTTCAATGAACATACACCCTACTGCTACAGTCAGCAGGCCGCGGGTGGCAGGTGGTGGGGTGCTGCCGCCCCGGCTGATGGGGAGGAGCGGGGTGGTGGGGCTTAGTGGGCGGGTGGGTGTGGGGTACACTAGATCACCAGGGTGTGGACTTGGGGGTGATTAATGATGCCCTATCGGGCTCAGTGCGGTCCACTGGACCACCAGGATATTGGGCTGGGGGTTGATTAATGATGCTGTGATCGAGGGACATAGAGGTCCACTGGACCACCAGAGGATATTGACTGGGGGTTGATTAATGATGCCACAGTCAGGACACATGAGGTCCACTGGACCACCAGAGATATTGGACTTGGGGGTTGATTAATGATGCCACGATCAGGGCACATAGAGGTCCACTGGACCACCAGGGATATTGGACTTGGGGGGTTGATTAATGATGCATCGCATCGGGGCACATAGAGTCCGCTGAACCACCAGGGATATTGGACTTGGGGGGGAATACAGTGATGCCGTGATTGGGGCATGGGGGTGCCGCCAGGTGTGGCAGGAACTCGAGTGGCCACCAACAGGTGGCAGCTGATTTGTTGCGCCCTGCAATGCGGCAGCTCACCTGTGGATGGCCATCACTTGTTCCTTTTTTTTGGGACATAATTTTGTGCAGGCGCAGGTAGGGGTTGTGCATGCATGACTCTGCACAGCCCAGGCTGAATATCGGGCTGTGCAGGTTGTGCCTGGCACACCCCCACCTGTCTACCATGTCACTGATCGCTCTGGGCGCATCAGGATTCATCTTGCTTTTCCTTTAAATATTGCATCAGGCGCATCAGTGGGTTGTGCATGGTGCAACACTGTTCGCCATCGCATCCCTTTTTGAATATTTGGGCCTATATATATATACATATATATATATATATATATATATATATATGTCAGTATAGTTAAGGTTGCACAGCTACTTCTATGTTAAACCCCAAATTTTGCACTTTAATAACTTTGCCACTGTATGATGGGGTTTGCCTGAAATTTTGCATGCATGGTCTGGTACCATAGATTTCTGGATCTGGCAAGTTGCGTTATGGTCAGATAAGCAGTTGCCGAACTGCAGAGTGGCCAAAAATGCAAAAACACGGGGGGTTTGCATGTTTCTTTGCTCGTGGCTATAGCCTGCACAATTTGTCTGTCTGGTCTGAAATCTTCAGGGAAGATGTAGTCTGGGTCATTGATGTGTCTTTCGAAGATTTGGTGAAAAAATATTGAACCGTTCAAAAGTTATTCAAATAACAAGCTTCCCATTATAGTCATTGGGGAAAAAAATATACGTGTCTCTCGAAAGCTGCCGCCACTACATTTTACTGTTGCAAATGGCCCTTTTACTTTCGTGCAGTGGTCATCTTGTTTTCAGTTAGCAAGACAGAAAATGCCTGGCGTTTAAATTTGGGACCCCCTAGGTAAACACTGATTGTTGTGTTTACCTAGTCGGGTCCTGAGGATCACAGCCCTATCTTTTTTGGAGGGAAAAAAAAACAGAAATGCCTTTTTAAAAATCGTAGCCCCAGTGGTGTAGCAAATTGTGACAGAAATGGCCATGACACTTTCGCAAATCACAAAAGATATTGGACTGGGGGGGTGATTAATGATGCCTCAATCGGGACACATAGTGGTCCACTGGACCTCCAGAGATATTGGACTTGGGGGGGGTTGATTAATAATGCCACGATCAGGGCACATAGAGTCCACTGGACCACTAGGGATATTGGACTTGGGGGTTGATTAATGATGCAGCGATCAGGGCACATAGAGGTCCACTGGACCACCAGGGATATTGGACTTGGGGGGGAATACAGTGATGCCCGTGATTGGGGCATGGGGGGCAGGAACTCGGGTGGCCGCCCACAGGTGGCAGCTGCTGTTTTGCACCCTGCAATGCGGCAGCTCACCTGTGGATGGCCATCATTTGTTCCTTTTTTTGGGGACGTAACTTTGTGCAGGCGCAGGTAGGGGTTGCGCATGCATAACTCGTTCAAAAGTTATTCAAAAAACAAGCTTCCCATTATAGTCATTGGGGAAAAAAATATACGTGTCTCTCGAAAGCTGCCGCCACTACATTTTACTGTTGCAAATGGCCCTTTTACTTTTGTGCAGTGGTCATCTTGTTTTCAGCTAGCAAGACAGAAAATGCCTGGCGTTTAAATTTGGGACCCCCTAGGTAAACACTGATTGCTGTGTTTACCTAGTCGGGTCCTGAGGATCATAGCCCTATCTTTTTTGGAGAGGAAAAAAACAGAAATGCCTTTTTAAAAATCGTAGCCCCAGTGGTGTAGCAAATTGTGACAGAAATGGCCATGACACTTTTGCAAATCACGAAAGTGTCATGCCTATTTTTGTGAAACTGTCACATTTTGTGACAGTACTTTGCCCAAAAACAGCAAATCTTTGCCATCCCACTGCAGCAATATGGTTGGGGCCTTTGGCCTGAAATTTGCAGGTCCCACAGATGTCCCTGTTAGTGGTTTTGGTCCAAAAACATTCAATGGGCCCATAGTTACAGCACTCTGAATTTGAGGCATTTCTCGTTTGTTAACATTGCAGTACCCATGGCGATTTGAGATACAGATTTTTTGCTACCCACAGCTAAGCTAATGAGGAAGTTCTTAAGTCATAGATTACACCTGCAGTGGAATTTTTTCCCTACTTGCTACAGTTACAGAGATATTAACAAAAACGTGTTACAAGGGTTCCTTTGGAGTACTATGGTGTTGCTGTATGGCTCAAAACTTATCTATAAGTGGGAGCACAGGGCCCAGAGGGCCCACGCTCCCACACACGCATACCATTACACAAAAATTGGGCAATGTGATACCAGTTACATTACACTTTCTCAAAAAGAAGGGAAATTCATTGCAAAAAAAACTCTGTTAATGCTTCAGTTAGGGTTGATAGCACAGGAACAAAAGTATGGAAATGTGATGTTAGGGTTACGCTCCTACCACTCAACCTCCACCCTCCCATCCTCCACTCACCAACAGATGTTAGGGTGTGTCATGAGGTCATAAGGCCTAACTCTCACTCCATTCTCCTATGCTTTAGCATGTCAGCTTGTTTACACATGGAATGGGATGAGAGTTGGGCCTGACCACCTCATGGTACACCTCGACATCTGTTGGTGAGTGGAGGGTGGGGGTGTTACAGCCAGAAACCCATCAAGGTAGGGGTGGGGCAACAGCGGATGTCTATGGGATGGGTGCAAGAGTGCATCCGCCAACACTGGACATTATTGCACATTTGCACCCCCGGGGATCACGTTCATGATCTCGCAGAACAAGAGAAACACCTCGGCACCTGGGAGGGTGATGATGAGTCTCGGCAGCCCCATGCTCACTGCCAGATCCCACCAACCAGGTCCCCGATATCCTCCAGCCTCACTCTGCCTACAAATTGAGTTTCAAGGAGTGCCAAAGGTAGGTGGTTGGTGGCCCCACCTTGGAGGTGCAAGTTGGGGGGTTAAGCAGGTCGAGAGTGAAGGTTAGAGATCCGGGGGAACCTTGATCTGGGGGGTCTCTGGCAGGTGGGACAAGCTGCAGGTGGGCTACATCTGAAGACGTTCCCAGGGGCTGGCGACTGGAGAAAAGAGAGTAAAAAAAAAAAGATGTCAAACTGATTAATCTTGGGAAGATTCAACAGAATATCCGGCAGTTTGTTTAACCAGTTAGCAGCCCTGACAGCAAATGACCACCTGCCCAGCTGAGTATGCTAGAAAGGAGGCTCAAGGGTATTACTGGCCATATTCCTGGTGTTGTATTGGTTAGAGATGGTATGGAAACAATTTGTTAAACCATGGGGTGTTAGGACCAAGAGCGCTTTTTTGGCTAGCAAACAGGTCTGGAGCTTTATTCTGCAGGGTAATGGTAGCCAGTTAGCGAGGGTTACAACTATGAGTGCAGTTATCTGCACCAAGTACATAGTGGCACACCTTATTACAGATCAGCTTTACTCCATTTAGCAGTGTGTCACAGCCAGCTACATAGAGAGGGAGGTCATAATCTATAAGTGACAGAATGGAGCTGGCTATAATGAGTCATACTCATCTAGCATCCCCAATGAGATTGTTCTGGTTATGATACGGAGTGCCCAGTCTTCTGTTAACTATGGCCACCAGATTGTCAACATGGGAGGTGGGTGGCAAAAGATAAGGTGTCATCCAGAGTTACTGCAAGGTATTTAAAGGTCTGCACATGTTTAAGGTTTTGTTCCTGGCCATTTCGAATGACAAAGGGTGGAACTATCCTCTTCTATGGGAGACTAGAGAAGTGCATGGTCTTTGTTTTTTCTCCCCACATTTAAGTGGTCACACAGGCACTGAATTACATAGATCACCCTACTAGTGCTACAATTTATGTGCTGTTTGATTTTGTAACTCTTTCCTGCATGTGGGTGTCTAAATTCTTCCTTCCTCTACAGAACCTTGCATTATAAGGGTATTCAATTTTAGTAGGTCAGCCTCACTCACTCCAAATGATTGCAATCAGATCAAATGCAACATATATGCATATGGTTGACATGAAAGTAGAATACATTGTTAGAAATGTAAAAAGTTGTAAACCTAATGCAGCAAGGCATAGCAGGTAGTTAGACCTTGGTCAGCATTGTTGCCCTTAAGAGGGAGAGAATGTCACAGTCATGGAACACATGTTACACAAGTAATTAACTTCTGTTTTACAGTCATGGGTCAGTTGGTTGGAGGTCCATAAGAACATAGGGATCTTGTCACATGGGATGTCAAATCTGTAATAATAGAATAAAATGGCATGAGCATATCATTAATAGTAAGCCAAGGGGTAAACAACTGCCTACACCCCACATCCATGTAGATAGCACTTAATCAATTGTAACATGGGAGCCTAGCACCTTTTAAGAAAAATTGCAATATAGTGTATGGTAGAACGCTGTTGAGCATGGAAATCCATGCTCCCAACAGCGTCGTTGTGCTTGCCTCAGTGCGTCACTATCTTGTTGTGCTGCACTGGAATGCGTCACAGTGCAGCACAACAAGATCCGACACTTATTCAGCGCAAGCGCAATTGCAGCCGCAGCGTCACGATGAATCGGTAGCGCTGCTACACATCCCTAAGTAAGCCTTATTTGACTTGTTTGGGGATCACGATTGCTGATTATGCTTGCCCATACACTATAAAATATTGTGTATGAGCAAGCATACACAAACAAGGCAGTTGTAGGATCTCGAGGTTTCCGTGGTAACGGACCTCTCGAGCTACGCTCTCGAGGTCTCTGGTTACCACGGAAACCTCTCGATCACAACTGCCTTGTTGTGTATCCTTACTCATACACAATCCTCTATATAGTGAATTCTGGTAGCCAAGGGCTAGTAAATGGTTGCTCTGGCTAGCGCCCTTATAGCCTTAGTGGTATACTAGTAATCAACAAGCCAGCCTGGTACTATTACTGCAGTCAGTTACTTAGTTGTCATTTTGGAAATCAGATTGTACCAGAGAGGAAAAAAACTGGAGCAGTTGCTCAATTAACTGCATCTGCAGAACGGCAGCAGCGCAGTGCAGCACACCTGAGGAGGAGGAGGAATGACAGTGAGCCAAGGTGCAGCTCTTGTGATCAGCGCTACCATACTGAGAGAGAGGATCTTTCAGCCAAGCTGAGGAGCAGCTAGACTGAACCACTACTGCAGTCACTAATCAGACTGAGGCCCAGGAGTGGAGCGTGTGAGAGTGGGAGCACTCTCAGCAGTGAAGACCGCACACTCATTTAAGCTGGCCGGTAGCAAGTGCCAGGTGCATATATTTAAGGACTGGGTTGCAAGATTTATTGAAATAAATAAGTAAGTGAGCATACTAAACAGTGAGGATGGGCTCCCACTCATACAGGGACTTGCACCATTGTAACAAACTGCAGCAGGCAGCATACAGAGAATCACAGTGCACAAGCACGCAAGGAAAACAGCTCAAGAAATTGCTTACTCCTTTTTTTTTACAATTCTTTTTTCTCACCTCTCTCCTTCAGACTCTGTCTGGTGTGGGCACTCGGTCTGGGACTGTCTCCTGTCTGCCTGAAGCTCCATACATCCCTTTCTCTGGTGGCGGGGGAACCCCCTCCTCAGGCTGCTAGCTGGTCCCCCTGGCTCTGAGACCCCAGGGAGGGACTACCCTACTCTTCAGGTGCTCTAAGTATTGTGGGCAGCAACCCTTTCGAAGAGTACTGGATCAGGACGTCGGATGTCCAGCGGTGATGTGGAGGTCCCGACCCCTGGCCTCACCATCGCCTACCAATGGAGAAAGGATTTTTCCTTGAGTTACGCCTCTTCCCCTCCCTCCTCATGTAGGTGACTGGATGCACAATGACGCCAGGGGACATCTGCCATGGCTCTGTATCCCTCTAATTGTGCCCTAAGCATTGCAGTGCCTCCGGTCTACACCGGTGGCCACTGTGGTACAAGGCAAACCCCTGCCCCCCAAAAGAGGGTCCCTTGCTGACCCCAGTGACCTGGGCTTGTTCCTGAACCTGGGTCGCTGGCGTGGCACGAGGTGTGGCATCCAGCGCCTCAACCCTCAGCACCACCAGGCTGGGTCTGCTTGCTCCTTTTTTAACAAAATAAAAACACAGAGGGCTAAAGCAGTGTCTGAGGACCTGGAGCATATAAGTCAGATCACCCAGAAATGTACAGTTTTAAAAATGGAGCTGTATAAAACAGGAGAGAATGAAACAAAATAGTGGAGAAATTTAAACTGCAGATATGTGAACTATTTTTTTTCTTAACACTGTAACTCAGTCTATATTTATCAGATCTCCATCATGGAAAAACAGTCCCAGTAATCTACTGACCAGGAAAGGAGGGTTGCTGACCTGTGCAGAAGAGGTGGTCATGGAGTAAAGCAAAGAGTTCAGAAACAATAATGACAGGCAGAGAAAGACAGCTAGGAGAAGCCTAGGGGGCAGAGTGCATACTTGGGCAGGTATTATAAACTGGAGCCAATGGGACAGCCCCTGGGAGGAGTTTGGATCAGAAAATTCACATGCATACAATTTAAACCACTGACAGTAAACAAGCCAGATTTAAAGGAGAAAAACCTCAGACTTCTACACAGCTTTTACTGACCTCGGTTCTGTCATCTTTACTGAGCCTGCCAAGACCTCCTGCGGGGAACCAGGTCTTGAAGCCTCCCAGATGATGGGCTCTGAGCCAAGGTATCCTAATTCTACTTTAAGGCTGTTTCTGTCAAAGACACCTCAAAATATATCAGAAGGGTACTTAGCAAAACTAGGTGTGGAAGTGACTCGGCTGATATGAAACTTCTTGCCCTGGCAGTAGAGGAACTTTCCCACCTTATCTCTACAATTTTTAACTTTTCCATGTACTACTCACAGTTCCCAGAGAAGGGAAAACCTGCGCTGGTTACACCAGTTTTGAAAAGCAGAGATTGCACTACCTTTGACAATGACAAACCCATTTCTGTTCTCTCCCACACAGCACAAGGGCCGGGAGAGAATAGTTTCTGACCAACTTGCCACATACCTCAAATAATACAGAGTCCAGTGTGTTATTTGAGTATGGTTTCCAGAAGCTTCACAGAACCCATACAGCACTGTTGGAATACACCAACTATGTCCATGAGGCTCTTGAGAGTGGTGACCAACTGACATTACTAAAGCCTTCGACCTGGTCAACCATAAGCTCCTAGTTAACAAATTCCTTGGCCTGGGTTTGTCACAGAATACAGCTGCCTAGTTTCACAGCCATCTCACAACTCACTCCCAGCATTTGAAGATCGATGAATCTTTGTCCGATGTTAGGGGAGTATCTATTAGTGTCTCCCAGGGCTCCATCTTGGGCTCACTCCTATTTGGCCTCTTCATAAATCAACTGCCTAATTCTTGTCAGGCAGTCAATGTACTCCTCTATGCCTATGATGCAGTCACCTATTCCAAAAACCCTGACCTTGACAGTCTCGCCGCTGTTCTCCATAATAATTTTAGGTCACTTGAGAGTTGGCTCTCCAACAACAAAATGGTCCTCAATTACAAAATAAACAAAGACCACGCTCTTCTATAGCCTCTCACAAAAGAAGAAAGTTCCAACCCTTTGTCATCCAAAATGGCCAAAGACAAAATCTTGAGCAAGTGAAGAACTTCAAATACCTTGGAATAACTCAGGATGACATCTTATCTTTTGCCCCCCATGTTGACAGTCTGGTGGCCATGATTAATAGAAGTCTGCGCATAGGTACCGGAACGGGGAGCGAAGGCGATACATCTCACCTTTACTTGTATGGAAAAAACTAGTATAGAAAAAGTGCCCTTTGTACCCTCATAAGTGCCCTTTTGATTCTCAGCCCCCTCAGCTTTTACCATCTTCCGGCACCTTGTACCATAACAAGAACAGTCTCAAGAGAGATACTAGACTCCTTACTGTGGTCAGCCCCATTCTGTCACTTACAGATTATTGGCTCCCCATCTGTGCAGCTGCCTGAGACACAGTGCTAAATAGAATAAAGCTGATCTGTAATAAGGTGTGCCTTTTTGTACTTGGTGCAGATAACCCCCTTCATAGTTATACCCTTTACACACTCACAAATTGGTACCTTTCTCCAACACAATAAAGCTCCAGACCTGTTTGCTAGACAAAAAGGTACTCTTAGGCCTAATATCCCCTGCTTTAACAAATTGCTTACACAGCATCTCCAACCAATACAACTCCAGGAACATGGCCAGGAATGCTGTTAAGCCTCTTTTCCAGTGTACCAAGCTGGGCAAGCAGACATTTGCTGCCAGGGCCGCTAACTGGTTAAATGAGTTGCCTGATACATTACTGAATCTCCCCAAGTTTAATCAGTTTAAGAGATCTTTGTGGTCTGCCCTTGCAGTCCAATGCAATTGCAACCATTAAACAGTTTTATTCGGTTTCTCTCTGTACATAATCTGTGACTTTTTTTTACAGCGATTTGTATGGATTTTGTTCAAAACTGAATGTAATTATTCTGCCTGTGCTTTGAGTCTGACACAACTCTATTTTCTCTGGAACAGTTTTACTTGTAATGTTTTTTTTGTGACTATGTATTTGATATGAAACCTTTGTAAATGAGCACTTGTGCTCAATTACTATCTCCAAATTTTTCAATAAATTGTAATCTCCAAAATATTCAATAAATAAATAAAATGAACCAAACATATAGCTTTTTCTCCTCTGGGAAAGTGGCACAGTGTTAAAAATAAGACTGCCATTGTTTACACTGTGAGAACTTCAAACTAAAGTGACTTAGGGTTCCCTTAATTCATTTTATACATAAAAATACTGCAAAACGCCTGAAGGGTCAGCTTTCTAGCTGTGAAAATACTTATAATTAATTTTAATGACATTTTAATCTTCTTTACAGAAGATGAATAGTTCTTAATTCATGTGAACAGTGAGGAGAGGGTTTGGAATCTTGGTGACAGTCGGTTAGGGATTCAAACTGAAGCATTTCAATGTAGCTCGTCCTACTGCAAGATTCTAACGCAGAATGGCAGCTGATTGGTGCTGAGAATGAGAACAGGGAAGCAGTTCATTCAGGCCCTGTATACATTAGGCTAGTTAAAACTTTTAAGGTGTTTAAAACATTTTAACTATCGCAAACACGTCTTCCGTCTGCATTAAAACATGGTTGTTTACCATATTAAAACACCATGCTAAAACCCTGAAGCAACCTAGTCTTAAAACCGTTTTCAAGAATGGTTCAGATGGAGAAATTGTGTTACCTGGTAATGCAGACAGACATCTGTAGCTTGTTCTGTGACCGTGCCATCTTGCACCATTTGGAACTGTGCTGTAGTCATGGGGAACCGGGTTTAAGTCAGTTACTGAACGGCTGATGTGGACCAAAGTCAGCTCTGGAATAACCATGTTAAAACACAGTTGAAGAGAGATGTGGACAGGCTGCTGTGGTGAGTTCAAAAACATTTTTAAAAATGAACCATAGCACACTTTAGTAATGTGTACAAGGCTTCAGAGACCAGGATGTTGGTTTATGAAATGATGAGGGAGTATAAAAGAAGTTGCACAGCTAATTTTTGGGGAGATTGAGCATGGAGGGAGATCTGAAGGGACCAGACCATACCAGAGGGAATCCAGCATGTGGAGGCCCACTACAGAATAGGGCCTGGGGGGCTAGCTCTTAACCACTATACTAGCATATAGTGAATGACATGTTCTCCAGTGCCAGGGTCAGTGGGGCAGTAAGTGAGCCTAGGGAAAGCATAGCTTATGCATGCTGCATTATGGTGCCTGTATCTGGCTAAGTTGTTTTCCACCTTCATCTAGCAAGTCCAGCAACCGTTTCCAGCAGCCAGAGGTCATCTCCAAGGATCATCATCATCCAAAACTGACTACTGTTCTCCAGGAGGTCTAATTTGCCTGTGATTTCCATAGAGCTCATTTCAAGGAAAGTGGTACAGTAATTCAACTTATTCAAGACTAGCTCAAGAGGGACACTCATCTACTATACAGGGATTTGTGATCCAGTTTGCTGCAAAGGACTACTGTATAGCAATGTAAAAGGAACCCTTGCACAAAGACTGAAGGAGTTGCTTATGTGCAACTTTAGAAGTAATTGTTAGCCAATATGACTTAATGCTACTGGAATTTCAGTGAAATGCTATAGGCCGGTACTGGTGGAGGAGGGCTGTGAGGTGACCTCAGATCTGAGGCCCACTTTTTGTGAACTGGACCCAGGCCCAACATGCCTTCTAGTGAGCTGTATGAGATTCCTAGGTCCAGTGTCCACTGAGATAGTTCAGTGCTCCCTTTCAGTGGAGTCCTTTCCAAGTGTATTGAAAGATGCATTGGTGAGCCCTATTCTTTTTTTCTTTTTCTGTATTGTATTTATTTTCCTGCTTGCCCCAGCAACCCCCTTCTGACCAACCCTCCCAGCCCCATCACCCGGCTTCTCCAGGACTTACCTTACCACCATCATCTTCAGGCACAGGACTGTGTGGGTGCCAGGTCACCATGCAGGGCCTGCGAGGGTTTGGTTGTCATCTTGTTAATGGAGAATTTTTCCTCCAATTTTCTCCCCTTTACTCTCTTGGACCTCGGCAAACATGGTCACACATGTGTGCTAGAACTGACAATGGCCCCGCTCCACCCATCTGGCCTAGCATCATCTCCTAATCTGCCCGGCACTACCATCAAGCCTCCACTTGGTGTCAGCCAAGGCCCAGGAAGGCTTACCTCCCCAATCCAGGAGAGGAGGGCTGCCTGGCAGCCACTCAGTCTTCTCCCAGCCCCTCCAGCTGACCCCCAGTGCCACAAGCTCATTCCTGACCTCGGGTCACCGTATTGGAGAGGTGAGGTGAGATGCATGGCGTCTCTGCCCTCTGCACCACCGGGCTGGCTGGTGAGGCCCATTCTGAAAAAAAACTCTGGACCCAGGCTGCTTAGTGAATTTTAGACATGTCGCTAACCTTCCCTTTTTGGGAAAGGTTATTGAGAAGATGGTGACACTGCAGCTCAAGGCACACCTCATGAACTTTAACATCTATGAGTCACTCCATTCTGGATTTAGGTCTAGACACAGTACGGAGACCACATTGGTCAAAGTGCATAATGACCTCCTCAGAGCAAGAGACAAAGGGGAATAGTCAGTTTTCATTCTACTTAATGTCTTCTCAACATTTGACACTGTGAACCATAAGTTGTTGGTGGACAGACTAAGGGAATACTGTGGAATCACGGGCACTGTCATCAGTTGATTTGAGTCCTTTCTTAGAAGCAGGATGCTGAGAAACATAGACACATAGAATCTGATGGCAGATAAGGAATGCTGAGCCCATACAGTCTGCACATTTCTCCCTACCTACGCTATTACCGCAGACTGTACCCGATCTACAACTCTTTCTCCTTCCCACCTTCCTTTCCACTATGATTCCCTTGTGCTTATCCCATGGATTTTTGAACCCCATCGTTTTGGCCCCCACCACCTCTGCCGGAAGGCTGCTCCAGGAATCTACCACTCTTTCTGTGAAGAAGTACTTCCTCACATCTCTTCTGAATCTACCCCTCCAGGTTCATAGCATGTCCCCTTGTTCTTGAGCACCTTTTCTTCTGAAAAATACTTCACTTCTGCGCTTTATTTACCTCTTTGAAGTATTTAAAGGTCTCTATCATACCCCCCACACATCTTTCTTTCAGGGTGTATATAATGAGTTCATTCGGTCTCTCCTCATAAGGCTTTTGATTTATTTATTTATTGAAATGTTTCACCAGGAAGGCACACTGAACAACACTGCTCGTCTCATGGTGCGTCCTGGGGGAAGGGGGTACAATAGGATGTTTGAATAAGGCATACAATTTACATTTCATTGCAGAGAAAAGTAACACACAATTACATTTGTGAGTTGACAAACATTATAAAATAGCTGCCAATCATGCAGTAATCTGATTGGTTATTTATAGGGCAATATGGGAAAATGTAGCACTATAAATAACTAGAGCCAGTAAAAAAAGCCTCACAACAGAGCCAAGTGGGTCAAAGATACACATTTGTGACATTCTCATTAGAACTTTGTAAAAGTTTCATGTTGCCTTTTTTTTTTCTGTTGTGGGCCACCATTCTTTTCGGTATTCTGAGCCGAGTTAGTAGAAGTAAAGTAAATGTACACTTGTCCCTGTAAGCCCGACAACCCCAAAGCAGTCCATAATTTAAAAGCCGTGTATTATCTGTCGTTTACATGCCATCTCCATTTAGTGTTCCCTACGACAAGCTGGCAGGCAGCAGGTGCAGCAGCGGTGGTTTACTACATTCCCATACAGCAAATGCGAGCCTCCCGCCGGGCACAGTTCACAATCACCTCCTTGCACAACTCAGGACTACCACTTCATTACCCAAAAACATGCTGGCATGGGAAATAGCAAAAATGTGTGCACAACTACAAACCTCGTTAGCAAACACAATAGTGAGCCCACCATTGACAGAATAAATGTCACATCCAAAATGTGTAGATCAGGGACTGCGGCGTCAACACACACAATAGAACAGTTTATTTTATTCAAAATGAAACCCAAGTGCGTATCACAGACAGTGCAACTCGCCTCAGGAAAAACATGAATTCTACAGAAGGACAAAATAAAATGCAAAGGAAAAACAGGCGATCCCCATTAAAAATAAAGCGCAGCAATACCAGAAGCTCAGCAGTAGCCCGACAACCAGCAAATTAGCGAGGTAATCCAGTTGGCAGAAATAAAAATCTAATCTCAGTTAATTCCGAAATGAAACTCAGCAGCACTTTCACACGTCAATTCTATGTAAACCTTTCCCCATTTCAGCGCAGCATGTTAAAGAAATCCATAGCTCCCAGAACCCTTAGCTTGGAATGTTCAGTGTTAGTAAATAAATTTGATTTTTGCCATTTTCAGCAGCAGCTGTTTTATATCATTACTGTTACCACAGGCTACAGAAAAATAAATCTTGTACAGGCACAGCTTTATTTACAATTTCGCTCTCTGTGTAGCATCATCTGCATTAGTCTGCTCATTTTGCTGGTTAATAAAGTCTTCAATATCTTGAGTCAGGGGTATGTCGAAATTAACTTCCATTGTAAGCTTTATTTTTCTGTAGCCTTTTCTGAGACTATTTTTCTTCCACACTTAAAATAAAGTCAATGTTTTCTCTTTATAAAATGTTCTACAAATAAACAAAAATGAAACGATGTAAGAAACCACTATGGTTCTCAAAGGAAGTGGCAGTGAAGGTTCCAGAGAAAAAGAAAGCATTCAGGAAGTACAAGGAATCACAGAAGGAGCAGGACAGAGAACTGTATCAGTTAAAGCAAAAGGAAGCTGGGAAGGCAGTCAGAAAAGCAAAGGCCCAAATCGAGGAAAAGATAGCCAACTCAGTTAAGAAGGAGGATAAAACTTTTTATAGGTACATCAGGGAGCGAAGGAAGACCAAGGGAGGGATAGTGAGGCTTAATAAAGGGAGGGAGGGTGGGCAGAAGTGACTGTGAAAAGGCAGAGATACTAAACAAATATTTTTGCTCAGTATTTACAAAGGAAGAGGAGGTACCTAAAACAAACAGTAGAAACACTCTGGATACAGAAGTTGATACCAGCCCATTTACAGAAGAAAGGGTTCTGAAAGAACTCTTAAGGCTGAAGGTGGACAAAGCAATGGGGCCTGATGGGATTAATCCCAGAATTCTAAAAGAACTAAGGGTAGAACTAGTGACACCACTGACTACCCTCTTTAACAAATCATGGGAGGATGGGGTGGTACCCAAGGACTGGAGGAGGGCAGATGTGATTCCCCTTCACAAAAGTGGGAGCAAGGCAGAAGCAGGAAACTACAGACCTGTTAATTTAACCTCAGTGGTAGGGAAAATGATGGAATCACTTCTGAAGGAAAGAATTGTAGAGTATCTAGAGGCCAGAGGGGCACAGGACCCAAGGCATGGATTCACAGCGGAAGGTCATGCCAGACAAATCTGATAGATTTCTTGACTGGGTGACCAAAGTAGTAGATCAGGAAGGGGCTGTGGACATGGCCTACCTAGACTTTAGCAAGGCATTTGACACAGTCCCACACAAAAGATTAATATACAAGTTAGCCAGCCTGGGAGTGGGTTCCAAGATGACAGCCTGGGTAAAGAATTGGCTGGAGAATAGGACACAGAGAGTAATAATAAATGGAGTCCACTCTGAAGAAAGGGGGGTTACTAGTGGGGTACCACAGGGTTCAGTATTAGGACCAGTCCTCTTCAATGTCTTTATAAGCGACATTGCAGAGGGACTGGAAGGAAAAGTATGTCTCTTTGGAGATGACACAAAGATCTGCAACAGAGTTGATGCACGAGGTGGGGTGGAAAGGATGAGAAGGGACTTGGCAAGGTTAGAGGAATGGTCAAATGTATGGCAGCTTAGATTCAATGCTAAGAAGTGCAAGGTAATGCACCTGGGAAACAAAAACCCAGGGGAAGAGTACACAATGGGGGATGAGATACTAACAATAACAAAAATGGAAAGGGACCTGGAGGTAGTCATATCAGATGACCTAAAGGTGGGCAAGCAATGTGAGAGGGCAGCAAGGAGGGCTGGGAGATACTGGGATACATAGGGAGAGGCATCACCAGTAGAAAACAGGAAGCTATTATCCCTCTGTACAGACAGCTGGTCAGACTCCATCTGAGTACTGCGTGCAGTTCTGAGATCCAATCTCCACAAAGACATAGACAGGATGAAGGCTGTCCAGAGGAGGGCAACTAAAATGGTGCAGGGTCTGCACTGGAAGACATATGAAGAGAGACTTAATGAGCTTAATATGTATAGCCTCGAGGAAAGGAGGGAGAGGGGGACATGATAGAAACTTTCAAGTACCTCAAGGGAATCAACAAAGTCCAAGAGGGTAGCATCTTTCAAAAAAAAAGGTGTGCAAGAACAAGGGGGCACAATTTGAAGTTGGGGGGGCAGCTCAGAGGTAATTTAAGGAAGTATTTTTTCACAGAGAGGGTTGTGGATGCATGGAACAGCCTTCCGGAGGAGGTTGTGGAGTCAAAAACAGTGGTGGAATTTAAGCATGCATGGGACAGTCATAAGGCAATTCTAGGGGGTGGGGGTAGGAAGAAGTAGGCTGCTGGTTAATTAGGATCTGCAGCTTATCCACTAGGTAGGGAAATGAGCAGACTGGGTGGGCCAAGCGGTCCTTATCTGCAGTCAAATTCTGTGTTTCTATGTTCTCTTTTGTATTTTTTTTAGTTAAGCTATTTTATAAGCACAATTAGACACTCCAGGGTGTGTATTACGGCCTCGTGCCTAACTACACTCCTAGGAGTATGGTTATCACACCATAATGCACACTCCATTGTGTCTTATTGCTTACGTACTTGACATTCAGCTATTATTAACATATCTGCAGAGTATATTTACATAAACATTTGGCATACCTAGGAATTAACATATAGAATAGTGATTAGCACTGTAGACCACACCTAGTGGGACTGCATTGCAATTAGGCAGGAGATGGTACAGCAATAATGATTAATGTGCAGCAAATCCATGAGGGGGTGAATCTGGGGGGTCTAAAAAGGTGGGGTAGTATAACCAAGGTAAAAATTAAAACCATTTGTGAGGGGGAAGTTTGCACAGGGCTGGTGCAAGCAGGGAACAGACCAGGTAAAACATAAGTGCAAGTAATTAGCACATGTGAAAAATGATTATTTAAGTGCAATGGGGTAGCAGAGGGGTAAGAGAGAAGTGGGGATGATGGATTGGGTAGGAAGGACAGGTCTTGCCTAGAAGCAGGTCCCACTGGAAGTGAAGAACCCTGCCAGTGATGCAGACCCTCTCACATTTTAGTTGCTCTCCTCTGGACCATCTCCACTCTGTCTATGTCCTGGAAATGCGGTCTCAGAACTGGACACAGTACTCTAAGTGTGGTCTTACTAATGGTCTATAAAGATGAAACACCACCTCCCTCTTTCTGCTGATGATACCCTCCCTATGCACCTCAGCATCTCACTAGCCCTCCCAATTGCCTTGTCACCCTTCCTGGCTACCTTTAGGATATCCAGTATGAGTGCCCCCTGGTCTCTTTCCTGCTTGGTGGTCATCAATACCACTCCACCCATTGTGTACTCCGCCCCAGATTACTGTGTCCTAAGTGCATTATTTTGTACATTTTCACATTGAAACTCAGCTGCTATACTCTTGATCACTCCTCTAGTTTTCTCAGGTCACTGCTCATCCTTTACACACACACACACACACACACACACACACACACACACACACACACCCATGAGTGTCCACCCTACTGTAAGGGGCCTGGGTTCCCAGTGCTGACCTATGGGGGTCCTTTCCCAAAAGATACAAATACAATGGCAGTGCCTCCACCCAGAGTACATTTAAGTGAGCCTGATGGCTTGCAGCACAACCCCCTGGGATGTTGTACCAACCCACCTCCCCAACAGTTACCCCCAAACATGGACTTAGCAGGATTCAAACCTCTCCACATTCAGTTACCACATTTACCTTTTCATCTCATCAATACACAGGCTATCTAAGAGCAGGCTCTGGATTCCTTTTCTTCTGTAAAACAATAACTCCAGGGTTTAATTACAGGAAGAGGGTTTAGGAATGGGGTAGTGGAATAGAGGTTAAGACATTTTCATTTTGATTCTGCATTTTCCCAAATCACATTTCCCTTTGATTAATTCCCATATTTCCATTAATACAGCCATCTAATCTACCTATCTAGCTATCTGCTGCAGGTGCCCAAAACCCAGACCCACAGGTCCCAGTCCAATTTCCCTCAAGTCCCCCACTGGGTACCTAGATTTAGTTGCAGACCTGAGGTGTAGCTGGTAGCCAGCATTGGCATGCTTACTTAGATCAAACTTTTTACACTTTCCCTTGGCTTTTCCTCCAGCCCTAGTGTACTAACATATTTACAGTTCCCAGTTGCAGGGCAATTCCTGCCATTTACTCATGGCTCTGCAGAATCAGTCCTTGGATGGAACAGTTCTCAGGAATCCTGGGGAGTGATGGCACAGGCAGAACTGGGCACAATTTCTTTAACAGAGGCACAGAGGCTGCAGCTTGCTCTTCCTTCATCTCTTGCTCGTGGACCTTGCAGCTTGTCCCCTTCAGCCCGTTACAGGCCCCATTGTAGAGCACATTCACAAGGCCTACCACCACAGAAGGCCCAGACCAGGGAGTGGCCCCACAGCCTGGCTCCCTCAATTAGAGTGCCCTAGCACTCAGGTACAAGACCTGTGATCCTCTGCAGTGGCAGACCACACTCGATGGGGGTTAGCAAGTTCCCCGCCTGGCCCTGGGTGCCAGCAGAAACACTCAACACATTCTCTTCTGCTGCTCTCTTTCTTGCTCTTTACCCACTATGGTGTGTAGCCACAGCCATCCATTTCTCTCTTGGCTGCACCTCAGGAGCAGACCACAGGCACTTGGACCAGAAAGCACCTGTCCATCCTTCTGCTTTCACAGTCTCAACTTTTTTTTTTATTTAAAAGTTTATTATTGCTTTTACAACATTATAACCAGACATGTACAGTCATGATGGGTAGATTACATTGGGATAACACAGTTTACATGCCCAGTCCCTCCCTCCATCCTCCCTCTCAACCACCCCTCCACCTCCACTCCCACCTACCCTGCCCCTGCCATGGCAACAGAAGATGGTAATAAAAGGCCAAAAATAAAAGGGTATTACTCCAGTGGTACACACTTTGACTAAGAAATACATAAAGGGAGACATGGGCATCACAATCCAAGCAAACCGTGTTACAACCAGTTGTTTACTAGGGGTCCGATGAAGGTGTACTCCTGGTCTGAAGCACATAGAGGGTATGGAGGCTCTCCCAAGTTCTCTTATAGCAGGGTAATGAGCCCCAAAGACTTGCCTTGAGTTGTTCTGTCTGGAGGTCAAACAATAATTCTTGTAGCCACTCTGTGTACATGATCCGGTGGTCACTTAGCCAGTGTCTCAGGACTAATTTCTTCAAGAATAAACAGATCATGGCCATGTGATACCAATGCACCAGTACAGGTACCTGTGAAAAATCCCCTATTAGACAAACCTCCGGGGTGAACAACTCTTGGAGCCCCAGCAAGGGGTCTGCTTTCGATTTTACCAGGTTCCATAACATTTTAATGGGCGGGCAGTCCCAGAATATATGTCGGAGGGTGACCTCCCCCTTGTTGACACCTATGGTATAGGGTGGATTGGGCTCTGCCCATTTTTGAGAGTTTAACTGGTGTCCAGTACATATTATTGAGTATTTGGTACTGGGTTAATCTCAATCTGTCCTGCAGAATATAAATGTATGTGTCGTGCCATATGGACTTCCACCTGTCCCGGCTTGAGGGAAAGTGTTCCAGACAGTATTTGGGGTCCTTGTATTGGGAGTCGATTGACCTGCCCAATATTACCAAGTAGAGCATGGAGATAACGTGAAGTTTGTCGACCTGAGGGATAAGGGAGTGAAGCCATGCCCCTGTGTCATCTTCCCCTGGGGGGGGCGGGAGTGGTAGAGGCCACCAGGTGCTGTAGCTGAAAAACTTTAAATATATACTTCAGCTCCAGGTGCAGCTGATTTATGATTGAGTCAACCGATTTGCACCACCCTTCTGACAATAAGTCTCCAACAGGGTTCTCCAAAGCTGGGGGATCCAACCAGGTAAGAGCATCTGCCCACAACAATTGGTCGAATAGCATCTTTTTTAGAGCTGTACCGTAGTGCCACACAGAGTTGGATGTGACAGCGTAAAGAAGTAGCTATTGAAGTACTAGAAAGAGAGTGTGGCATTGCCTTAGGAGGTATGTGAAGTAATGCCTGTGGGGAAATGCCTGTATTGGAGAGTAATTCCCTTTCCAGGGTTAACCAGGAGGGAATGTAGGGAAGGGGAATCCAGGACCACCTGGGGCAGGAGCCATTTCAAGTATTTATTCGCTTGACTCACCCAGTAATAAAGGGCAAAATGTAGGATCTTCTGGGTGGTTTTCCCATCCAAAGAAATGCGGATATAATTGAGTGTACTTTCCTAAACCAATGCAGGGGGAGGTGGAGTTTGAGCATAATGAGGGGGTAAAAGAGTCTAGGCAGCACATTCATCTTCACAAGATTAAGGAAGGGATTTCCATCTGTTGAGATCAAGCTGAATTACAGTGAAGAGCTGATCCAGGTTCAGTTGTCTCATCATAACCTCACTTCTAGCCAGATATAGACCAATATATTTTAGGGTCTTCGGACTCCATTGTAACCCAAGATGCTCAATGTCTGCCTTATTAAAACAATGGTTAAGACAGAAAACTACTGTTTTTCTGAGATTTAAAATTCGAGAGGGTGCTAAATTCTGTGATGGTTGATAACACCTTGGGAAAGGATTGCCTGGGATGTGACAGGTGTAAAAGAATGTTGTTGGCATAAGCTGAGAGTGTGAACACTTGCTCTCCTACAGAAACCCCATGGATACCCACATTATTTCTCAGTCTAACCAATAGGGGATCAAGATACATATTAAACAACAGGGCTGACAGTGGGCACCCCTGTTGAGTGCCTGAGTAAAGAGAGAAGGTGTCCGAGAATACTCTGTTGCAGCATATACGCGCCACCGGGTTCTGACACAGTGAAGATACCCAATCAATAAACTCAGTGGGGATACCCATTCTCTGCATCACACAGAACAGGAACTGCCAATCCACTCTGTTGAATGCCTTCTCCACATCCAGAGAGAGCAAACCAGCCAGAGTACTAGAGTCCCTGGACTCGGAGAAGATTTGCGAGATCTTACAAAGATGGTCCGAGGAGACCCTTCCCCTCATAAATCCCACCTGGTCGGAGTGACTAAGAGGATGTAACATCTTGCTCAGTCATTCAGCTAGGATTTTTGCTAAAATTTTAATGCCACAATTTAAGAGCGAGATGGGCCTATAGCTGGTTACTCTCTCTGGGTCTCTATCAGATTTATGTAGTATAATTATGAGTGCCTCAAACACTGTTTTATCTACAGGGCTTGAGCTGTAGAATCCAGTTAAATAACCTCACCAACCAAGGATATAGTTTGTCTTTGAATACTTTGTAAAATTAGGGGAGAAGCCATCTGGACCCGGGGCTTTGTCTGATTCAAGGGACGCAATAGCCTCCTGAAACTCTCTCAGCATAGTGGGTTCATGAGGCTCTCCTGTTGGTAAGTGTCCAGGGAAGGAAGGGCAGTGTCAGCCAAGTATTTAAAAACCTGGCTGCAGTCAGGGGTGTGTGTCATAGGGCTATATAGGGATTGGTAGTAATTCGCAAACTCTTTTTGTGATCTCTCAGGGGGGCAGTATGAAGGGAGTTGTCCAACAGGGATTGGATGCACTTAATACATCTAGCCTCTTCTGCTTTCTTTACTCGGAGGGGACAATAACCGGCCTGCTTTTTCCCCCTGGTCAATATATTTGGTACCAGTTTTTAGAAACACATACTCCACCCTCTCACGAAGGAGGCGAGTTTACTGATCCCTGAGCTCCAGTAAGTTGTTCCGGTGTGCCTCGTTGGAGATAGGGGACAATGAGGCTTCTAGTTTGCGGATGTCCTCTAAAAGGGAAAGGGCTTTCTTGTCCCTTTCATTTTTCCTCTGGGAAGCTATCTTGATAAAGCACCCTAACAGAATGCACTTCAACACCTCCCACTCCAAATCGACTCTGCTGGTGGAGTTCAAGTTAATGTCTGTATACTGCACTATCTCTTTTGTGATAGTCTTGATTATCTGTGGTTCTTTAAGCAATTGGTTATTCAACTTCCAGGTCATTTCTTTGGGGGGGATGGGTACCAGTGTCATAGTGCATTTTACCACTGCATGGTCCGATACAACTCCTGGATTAATGCTGCTGTCCATCACTCCAGGCAGCAATGTGTGGCTCATGAGGATATAATCCATCCTGGATCGGGGGCCGTGGACTTTGCATCTAAAGGTGAATTCCTTCAGATCCAGGTGGAGAACCTGCCAGGGGTCACATAACCCCAGGTGGTCAACCAGGTCCTAGATAGCTCTCTGTGCTGGGGTCAACCCCTTTCATTTCTTACCTGACATATCCAGATCTGGGGGAAAGGGGAGAATCCAGTCCTCCCCTAATATAATGGGGAGATCCGCAAAGGGAGTTAGTGCATTTAATAAGTCAGTAAAGAAGCTGGGGGAGTCCACATTGGGCCCATAGAGACTACCCAACACTACATCCGTTCTGTCAAGCTGCCCTTTGACTAGAATGTACCTTCCTGATGGGTCTCGTATCACCTACTCTCCTATAAAAGGGGTGCTCCGAGACACCAGGATGGCCACTCCCCTGCTGTGGATACTATCCCCAGTTTTGAACACTTGCCCTATAAACTGTCTGCACAGCAAGCCAACCTCTATTTCCAAGAGGTGGGTCTCCTGCAGCATGGTGATGTCTCCTGTAAGGTGGGAGATATGTTTAAAAACCTGGTAACGTTTACTTTTGTTTCGGACTCCTCTTACCTTCCAAATGAGAAATATTTTACATGCTGCCATGGATGTTCATTAAGATGTGGTCCTGTAATGAATGAACACATGGTGAAAAGTGCATGACACCGCAGTGATGCCAACCCATAGATGCTAAGCCAGTCCTCCCTCCACCCCTCCAAAGCCCCATAACAAACCCCGCAAGTTACACAATGATTCCCCTCCTCATATCATAAAGCAAAACAATGTCCCATAAAAACTTGTTCCTGTACAGCTCCTCATCCCACATGGCTTTACAGTATGTGATGTACTGTACTGCTCAGCTACCCTCGCTCCACCCCCCCCCCCCCGATCAACTCATATACCATTTGGATCTTTATATAGTATTGTAAGCACTGCTTCAGTATCCTTAGTGAACCATTCGGGGCGTCCTACTTTACCCACTCCGGCGCCTGAAAGACCGTGCAGAGTTCGTAATTGTCCCCACCTTATGAACTCTCCTGGCAACATCCCTTGGATGTAGTTCTAGAGGCGTTGCTGTGTAATGAGGTCAGGGAGAGCCTGATAATTTGGGATGATGGGGTAGGCCCAGAGGCAACCAACCTACAGAGTTACACAGCTGTGCTAGGGAATTTCCCCTGAGGACACAGTCCAGGACTGATCACAGAACAAAAGGCTCTCCAGCCCTCCAGCACATCCCCCCTGCAGTAGCGAGGCCCTATAAAAACATTTTAACCTGAAAACCTTCAACGGCCTCCTTAAAAAGAGGCATAACCCCTCAAGCGGGGGGAGCATAAAACAAGGGGTAGTAAGGGTGCGCTAAGGATCTGCATATAGAGAGACAGCAAAACGCAAAAAGGTGCAAATAAAATCTAGGCCCGATCTTTGGGCTTCTGTTAGGTTTCAGGCCCAACAGTCTGACTCAGTCCAGCACATTAATAAGTAAGGATGATTCCTGCTTCTTGGGGTAAAATGCAGTTTCAGTCCCAAACAAAAATCTGGGTCAATCCTGAAGTCTTTTATGTAAACATAGGCTCCATATTACATTATCAAAATCCCACAACAAACTGTCTTTTACACTCAACTTAATCCCCACGGTGTGTGGTGCAACTATTCAGCAGTTATGGAATAAGTCTGGCAGGGCGACCTTCAGCAATTCCTCTGCTGACTCAGGATCTTCAAAGGTGTTCCAATTACCATCAACCAGGACCTGGGAATTTCAATCAATCAATCAATCAAAATCTTTATTTATCCAGCCGATCACCATTGAGCAAGCTCATTTACAAGGTGGACCTGCTGTGCTCAAGGAGAAATATACATACATACATACAAATAGGTGCAGTATACAAAATGATAAACAGGATACAAACAAACAAAGAATTAAAAGGCAATCTTACAGCAACATGTTAGGCGCAATATGTACATTCCAATTGCTCACAGAGAACCTACATGTGTTACATATTATTATTGCAGTATTTACAACCTTCATGTACATAGAAGTTGAGGCATCATGATTATTATTGCCTACATGGAAGGGTACAAATATTTTCATTTTCAGCCCTCAGTAACTGTTTATATACTTGGGTGAGGGTCCAAGGTTACAGAGGGACCCACAGTGAGGACTGTATCTCCTGATACAGAGGCAGCAAGATAGTAGAAAAAGAGGTGCTAAGGTTCCAAGGGCCAGTATGGCAGCTGACTAGTGACTAGTTAAATGGGGAAGATAGAACTAGGTTCATGACTGGGTATGGTGGAACCAGAGAGGTAACCATCCACAGGGCTGCTAGTGACTATGGAAACACTTGCAGTTTTTGGCGAATGCTTTCTCATAAATATTCCTAAAAAGGGTAATACTGACAGGAGAACTAAGTCTCAATGACTTGTGTATCTTAATCCAGAGTGTGGGCAGTCCGTGACATATGGCGCCCTATCAAAATGGTTACTGATCCTGGGGATTTTCAAGGAAATTAGTGAGTGTCTTCGTAGGTCATAGTTACTCATTGGATTTAAGGGGAGACAGGCAACAATGTAATCTGGGAGCTTGTTGGTGAGGGCTCGAAGTGTCCAGAGGGCTGCATTTCAACACCGCCTGTATTGCAGGGAAGGCCACCCTACTGCTGAATATAGAGAGCAATGATGTGTGGAGGACGGGAGATCGGTTATGAATCTTAAGGCTCTATGGTACAGGACATCTAGTTTTGCAAGGTGTGAGATGGAGCATTGGCTATAGATAATGTCAATGTAATCGATTAATGAGAGGAATGTAGATTGAACAAGCTGTCTTTAGGCTTCTGTGGTCAGGAAGTGTTTAATTCTGAAAAAGAAGAAGAAGCCAAGCCTCTGCCTAAGTTTTTTTATCAGAACTTCTGTGTGCTCCAAAAAGGAGAGTTTATTGTCAAGCCATATGCCCAGATATTTGAATTTGGATACAAATTCAAGCTTTTCGCCTAGAAAGGTGGTTATGGGAGGAAATGTACCAGCGGCAGCAGTGTAGGCCCCGGTGCTATGTGGTGAAAAGATCATGGCCTTGGTTTTCTTTGCATTTAGTAGTAGTCTTTTATGGAGAAGCTGGTTCTGCAGTGTTTCAATTCCTTTGTAATTTTGAGCACGCTGGCTCCAGGAGAATCATGGCTTAGATAGAGCAATCGCATCATCGGGAAACAGGTGTATACTGGCTTCCCTTGATTCCCACATCCAAGTTGTTAATGTAGATGGCGAACAGTAGAGGGCCCAGTGTGGATCCTTGTGGGACTCCTCTTTTTAATGGTTTGAGTGGAGAGAGCTCACCTTCGGCCTTGACTTGTTGTTGCCTGTCGGAGAGGTAGTCCTGGAACCAATCCAATGAGATTGAGTCCATGCCTATGGATTTTAGGGTTGAGAGAAGTAGGCAGTGGTCGACGGTGTCGAAAGCCTTGCTGAGATCTAGAAACACCGCACAAACAAATTTTTTTTTGTCAAGGTCCCGTTGCCAATCATTAGTGACTTTGGCCAATGCCATAATAGTGCTATGCTTTGCTCTAAAGCCGGACTGCATAGGATTAAGCAAGGAGGAGTCGTCCAGGAATGATCTCAACTGTGTATCCACAATTTTTTCCATCATTTTGGATAGTATAGGTAAAAGAGAGATAGGCCTATAATTGTTTAGGTCACTTGGGTCTCCTGCTTTAAATAGTGGGATGACATGAGCAGTTTTCCATTCTGCAGGGAGAGAACCTTGGGCTAGGGACAAGTTGAAAAGATGTGATATAGGTGGGGCAAGTATATGGTATGCAATTTTCAGAAAATATGGGTCAAAGGAGTCAGCTCCTGCGCTTTTTCTAATATCTAGCTGTAGCAGAAGGTCTTCAACCTCCTTAATGGTAGTTGGGGAAAAGGAGAAGATCATATCTTTATTACTTGGTTCAGGCGGCTGGGCTTTGAGCTGTCAACGTAGGCTGCTTACTGATGCATTATCGAATGCCATGCCTGCAGTGGCAAAGTGGTTATTGAAGGCTTGAAGAATCTCGGTTTTGTTAGTCATAATTGCATTGTCAACGGTAATTTTGGAAGGTAATACAGTACCTGGTGAATGTCCAGACAGTTCCTTTATGGTAGACCAAAATTTGCCGGGGCTATTGGATGCAGATAGCAATTCCTTTTGATAAAAGTTGGCTTTGGCCTCTCTGACAAGTTCTGCAAGCATTCCTAGCTGTCCTAAATAGACACCAGTCTGCTACAGCATGCGATTTCCGGCCTTTTTCCATAGCTGGTCTCTTTGAGTAAAGCTTTTTAGGTCCGGAGAGAACCAATGGCAGGTTCTGGTTTTTATTCGCGTTTTGGTTGATGGAGCATGTTTATGCAGGGCACTGGTTATGATTTTGTGGAAAAAATCATAGGCATCATTTACCGATTTGGCCACGTACAAATTCTGCCAGAGGAGAGAATTTTTTAGATCGTTGAAGTAGGCCAGAGGGTCAAAGTTTCATCTAGATCTTCTGGTAGAGAACTTTGATGTAGCTAATGGTTTAGTGTCGTTCTTGTGCCAGCTATAAGGCAGTGGTCATTAACATCCGCTGGGAGGATACCAGCATGAGAAAAATAGTGCAGTTTATTGACAAGGAGGACATCCAGGAGGGTGCTTCTCATTGGGTTTTTATTGTTAATGTGAGTTGGTTCGGATATAAGTTGGGAGAACCCATGGAGTCACAAAATTGTTTTAGGGGTAGCGATCCGTTAGATAACTAGTCAGAGTTATAGTCGCCTAGTACAAATGTTTCCAGAGATGTCTCTGTCCATTTGTAATGAGAGATGTGTCAGGAGCTGTGGTCCCTGCTGGTGGTGTATAGCAGCCTATTATTCGTAGTGCCACAGTTTTGGATAGTTCAACCCTAAGAGTCAGGCATTCAAAGCCCCCAGCAATGGAAGTAGCATCTAATACAGATACTGCATACTTATTTTTAACATAAATGGCTACTCCTCCCCCACAGTCTTTCTGTCTGCTCTGAAGAGGAAGTAGTCGGGGATGTTGACCTCACTGTCTGTTGTGGTTGCCCAAAGCCAAGATTCAGAGATCACAAGAATGTCTGGGGCAGTATGAATAATCCATGTCTGGACGGAATCCAGCTTCTTCAGAAGGCTGAAGACATTAGCACGCATGAAACTGATACCTTTTAGAGTAGCAATATCAGATGGTGAGGAAATCAACTTTGTGGGGCTAGGATTAAGTTCAATGTCTCCTGAGCGTAATAGAAGGAGCAGAATTCTTTTCAGGTTGGCAAAGAGATTTTAAAAGCACGGTCTTTTATGCTTATTGCCGACTTTGTTGTTTGGATCCAGAAACTGACACGTCCTCTTGTGTTGCCCTAATATTGCATAGCTTAAGGTCCAAGCAGATTAACACCAGACTGTGCAGTGTTATGGTGGCTGAAGTTTGGGACCATGCATATCCAGGCAAATTGCTGTCCCACATCTAGGTGATTCAGCATAGTTAGAGTGAATCAGAGGCAAGCAGAGGTAGTATGATAAGTGCGTATTCTTGTTATGTAGATAAATTGCTGGCCTGGAGCATGCTTCTATGCCTGGATCAGATCTATTTGGAGGCTCATTCATATTAGATAGTAGAAAAAGGTGGGCTAGTACACAAAGCCAGCCGAGACCGCCCATGTTTGTTTTTGCACAGTATTGCATTATACTACCAGGGGAACTGCTAACCAGTGTCTATGTGTCCCCAAGTTTATTCTGGATGTTGTTACTACTGTGAACATTTTTTTGGAGTTAGTACACAGTACAGGAGGTGTAGTGTGGCCCTGGCAGTGACATGTGTCAAAACAATGCTAACTTAATGCAGAATGCTTCCTGGGAGGAAGAGACTAAGGAAGGTGGCGAAGAATAAGTAGGTTTCAAGTGATTTGTTGTCTCTTCACTAGAGATTGTGGAGATTCCTGTGCAGAGTGGAAAGGACCAATAGAACAAGGTCACGAGGGTAGCCGCTGCTGCTCTCCCCCACCCCCGAGGTAATTTTCTCCCTAGGATGCTGCAGGGCCTGGAGGAAGCAAACAAGGTCGCGAGGGTAGCCACTGCTGCTCTCCCCCACCCCGAGGCGATTTTCTCCCTAGGACGCTGCAGGGCCTGGAGGAAGCAAACAAGGTCATGAGGGTAGCCGCTGCTGCTCTCCCCCACCCCGAGGCGATTTTCTCCCTAGGACGCTGCAGGGCCTGGAGGAAGCAAACAAGGTCGCGAGGGTAGCCACTGCTGCTCTCCCCCACCCCGAGGCGATTTTCTCCCTAGGACGCTGCAGGTAATTTACTGTCGTTAAAGGCCTGCCTGCAAGCTGTGCTAGCTATTTTCTGGAACTGCATTTTACTGGGACTGCATTAAAGTTTTATCAGCTGTTGCTCACCGGAGTTTGTGGTCGTCACAACGGCTGGTCCGCTGGTGCTGCGGGGAATGCCACGCTGCCTTCTCCTCCATGGGGAACACCATGCTGCCCTCACCTTTAAGGTGTGTGAGCGCTGCAGAGAGCTAGTGAGCAAGGACAGTGACTTACTACGCCCTGTTGTATTTACCGGCGTACATGTGCTGATTGATTTTTTCATTGAGTTTTATTGTTATTCTGGCTTTTCTTTGGTGTTTCAATGTTATTTAGCACATACGAGAAGTAGAGGTGTTTTGTTCAGTCTGACTAGTCTGCCTAGAGTTATGTTAGAACAGTCCTAGATCAGCTAAACTAATTTTTCTTCCCAGCCCCGCCAGCCAGCCCAGCCGGAGTAGTCTGTGCCTTAGCAGACCCTCCCCCACTGGACCCACAGACCCCCAGCTCCCTTTGTATTTGGGAGAGCTCACCCTGCTTTGTTCTTCTCTCCACAGAGCCTGGAGGAAGCAAACAAGGTCGCGAGGGTTGCCGCTGCTGCTCTCCCCCACCCCGAGGGTATTTTCTCCCTAGGATGCTGCAGGTAATGTACCAGCATTGGCCTGCTGAGCGCTGCATTTTACTGGGACTGCATTAAAGTTGTATCAGCTGTTGCTTACCGGAGTTTGTGGTCACCATGATGGCCGGTCCACTGGTGCTGGGGAGAACGCCACGCTGCCCTCACCTTTAAGGTGTGTGAGCGCTGCAGAGGGCTAGCCCCACCAGCTTCGCCGGCTGCCCCACCGTCTCCACCACCACCCTTGGTGGTCTCTGGGATATATAGCCGCCATCACATGTGCTGATTTATCCTATCAGCCCACTTTACCATCTGCAGGCTATAGCAGCTTGCCACTAGAGGGCTGTTCTCTCTCTCTCTCTCTCTCTCTCTCTCTCTCTCTTCCTCAAAGCATGTCCCTGCTTGCCTGTCCTCTGAGTGACACCTAAGTGCATTTTTCTCACATCTTTACGTTTTTTGGGACCTAGGCACTCTTTCTCATCCTATGTTTTATGTGAATTTGGCTCTCTGTGTGCCCACATAAGGCTCCACACCTCTTGCCCTGAGCTGTCCCCTGACACCTCTCCTAGCCACAATCCCTGCCCCTGTTTCTTAGCTATCCCCTGGACTCCTTCTACCTCAGGTGTTCCCCTTGGGACCTTGTCTGTCTGGATCTTTCTTCCTATACCCCGGTTTCACTGGACACTGCATCTACACTAAGGGACTCCGTCAGGCTCTCTCACATTGTTGCTGGCTCTCTGGTAGCTGCTCTCTAGCCCAGGGTTCCCCACTGCCTTGTTAAACGAGGCCATGGCTCCTCTCGCACTGCAGGTCTCTACACCCTCCTACCCTGGTCACTCACCCAAGCAGCCCCCTGCCTGGCTGCTAAAAAAGGCATAAAAATTGCCCATCTAAATATCCGCAGTATCCTACATAACCTTGCGGAACTGAGTGTTTGGGTGACCCTGTATGAGCCTGACATCTTGGGCATCACAGAGTCATGGTTGAGGCCTGGTATTCCTGACACCGCTTGTGCCATTCCGGGTTACAGCCTCATCAGGCGGGACAGGACTGAAAAAAAATGTGGTAGGAGAGTACTCCTATACTATAGGGGGCACCTAAACCTATCCATGGTATCCCTATCCCCGCCCAACCCCTCAGGTTGCAAATTCATTCACTCCCTCTTGCTACTCGGTAACTCAAAAAAGGTGCACCTCTGTCTGTGCCTACAATCCCCCCAAGGGAGGCTCACCCGGACTCTCCTTTCTGCTTGACCATCTAAAAGGCAAGGTATGGTCTAACGAGGTCCTAATCCTGGTGGATTTCAACCTCAACTGGTTGGGGCCAAATATCAAACTATTTGAGCCGCTCCTGTCTGGCCTCGTCCTCCACCAGACCATCACAGGTCCTACTCGTACCTCCTCCCGGGGGCACAAGGGATCGCTTATCGACTGGTTACTGAGCAACCATCTGGATAAAATCATACAATCTGGTACTCGCCCGGACGCGATATCTGATCACTCGCTCATCTACTTCATATGGGGGTCCACTGCCCCAAAAATTCCCAGTAGAGTGATTCAGATCAGGGATTATTCCAAGCTTATCGTAAATGACTACCTGGATGACCTACATCATACCGACTGGACCAGGGTACTCAGCACTAGTAACCCTACCATTGCATTGGACCACTTCCTATCGATTCTCATCCCCCTGCAGAATAGGCATGCTCCCCTCACTAAAAGAAGGGTGAGGGGTACTGTCACCAAGTGGCTGCATGGTGGACTACTTGCTCTCATGAAGCAGAGAGATAAGTGCTGGATCAACTACAAAATCTCTGGTGACGCACAAGATCACCTTGAATACCGAAGACTCAGGAACTCTTGCAAGTCCGCTATACGTGCCGCCAAGAGCGAGTTCTGTAAATCAGCTCTGCTCAAGTCTGCCTACAACCCACGGGATTTCTGGAAAAACATCAAAAGTATGGTGGGTGTGTCTGCCAAGCACTTGGTCGTTGACATGAACTTAGAGGGGGCAAATTGCAACAACCCCCAGACCATAGCCTCGGCGTTCAACTGTCTGTTCTCAGAACTGCCGGCCCCCCCCTCACTTCCCTTCCCTCACCACGGAACCTCTGGGCCACCCCCTCCGGCCTCCTTTTTACCTGAAGAAAATCTCTGTTAGAGAGACTCAAACTCTCCTTGCCGGGCTCTCGCACCACTCAGGGGCGGGTTATGATCAACTAGAGCCTAAGCTTCTGAGCCTAGGGGCGCCCTACCTCACCTGGCCGATTACCCACATTTTTAACTCTTCCCTCACCTCTGAAATCGTACCTCATATATGGAAGGTGGCCAAGGTTGTCCCGGTGTTTAAGCATGGTGATCCCAAGGAGATAATTAACTACTGTCCCATTGCCATACTCCCTGCTACCAGCAAGCTACTTGAAAAAGCTGTAGCCAGACAAATCTCCCATTACCTGCAGGAGTATGCAGTTCTCTCCCCTGCTCAGCACGGCTTCAGGAAGGGGCATAGCACCTCCACCGCTCTCGCCACGGTCACCTCCCAGGTCAGAGCTGCCACAGATGCAGGTAAACTGACTGGGGCCACCTTTGTCGACCTCTCTAAGGCCTTTGATTGGGTTGACCATAGTCACCTTCTTTCCACCCTACATGGGCAAGGCTTCTCCCCCCGAGCTCTTGATTGGTTCACTAGCTATCTTGGGGGGAGACAACAATACACCTGTTTTAACCGTGCCCTTTCGGACCTTTCCCCAGTCGGATGCGGAGTACCCCCAAGGGTCCGTTCTTGGTCCCATTCTGTTCTCCCTCTATGTAAATGAACTCCCCTCAGTTACTACCTTTGGGTCTACTACTCTATATGCGAATGACCTGGTACTACTATCTAGCGCCAAGGACCCCGTTACCATCAACTCCCAACTCAATACTGACTTTGGGCGTATCCTACACTGGCTCGTGGATCGCAAGCTTACTGTAAACCTTGACAAGACAGACACCATGTTATTTGGGTTGGCAGCCAAAACTGCATATTGCCCCTACCCCCTCACCATAAATGGGGGGAACGGCTCCCTTCTGCCTGTCTTGAACTCCGCCAGGTACCTAGGAGTGACCCTAGATCCCCAGCATGATTTTACTAAGCATCTCTGGAACATTTGCAAAGCATCGAACAGTGAGCTCGGCTTAGCCTACAGGGCCAAGGACTGCCTTACCCCAGCTGCTCAGCTCGCTATAGCCAGGAGGATTCTCCTACCTACACTCTGCTATGGGCTTGCTGGCTTCATGCCGGTGCCCAGTGCCTCCCTAGCAAAAAGGGACACGGCATATAACAACATCTGTCGTTTTGATCTCTCTGCCCATCGCCTTACGCATCGGTGTTCCCTCTATGCCCATATGGAGTGGCTTCCCCCTGAAAAACACAGAGTCTTTGTCCTTGGTAGCTTGGTTGACAACATAGTCCAAACTGCCTGCCCCCCAGTCCTTGCCCTTCCTTCCAACACTGCCCCTGGCCTATCAGCTAATGCCACTAACCTCTCACTTGCAAGGTCCCTAGGACCTGCTCCTATCAGGGATCGGGCCTTCTCGCCTATGCTCCTAGATTCTGGAACTCCTCCCTGCTCCAGTTCATGCCGCCTTCCACTCCGGCTTCAAAATATCCCTCTGGAAATTCCTCAAAGGGTCTTACAACTGCCCTTGTGGCAACGAGTAGCCATCTCCAGTGGCTGCCCGACACCTCTCCCACCACGTAGGTTTCGACCTCAGCCTCTTCCCCTCCCCTCCCCCGCACTTATTTTGCTCTTGTGGCCACCCTCTCCCCACCTTATAAGCTGTTCCTGGCCCAACCTCCCCTCCGGACAGCACTTTTTGCCTCTTTCCTTTGTCGGAGGTCCCCTACCCTTCTAGCTCCCTCCCTTGGGGCTCCCAAAGTCCCCTCGCCTCCCCTGCTCCTGCCCACTGGGGCCTGCCTCTCGATTGGACAGTACTCCCCCTGCAGTTCATGCCTGCCTCCACCGTGGTGGTACCCCAGGTTGGGGTTCCTTACCCACTAGCTCTACGCTGTCCACTGCAACGTTCGCTCTACCCCTTGCCTGTCTCTCCCGACTGCCACATGGGTGTCTGCAGTATCAGGCCCCCCCCTTTACAGCCTCCTGTACCTGTTGTTCTCCTCACCCCTTGCCACAATATGGGATTATCGTATTGACCTTGTAGTCGTACTCATGTTCGTTAGCTCTGACTCTGTACTATTGTCTATGTGCTGTATTCTGGCCCCACCTGTGTGTGGGTGAGATTGTTCCCTGTCTATGTAATGAATCCATGTACTGTATTCTCTCTGGCCCACATGTAGTTGCAGGCCTGTATGCTACCCTGAATATGTACCATGTTTATTGTTTCTGTATTGTAACCTCCCGGGTTACACCTGAAAATAGGCACTTGTCGTCTAGCGTGCTTACCTGGTTAACAAAAACAAACAAATAAATAGGAATTTGAAGGCGTGGCTAATGGGGCTGTAAAATAACACTCAGGGAGGAGGATGAATGGGCGGGTGAAAATTTGCGGCTTTGCCGGACCTTGCTGGCCGAGAGAGCCCGGGGCAGTAGTCTCGGGCGTCGGCTGGAGAAGCACCGACCGCCCGGTGGCCGCTCATCCTCGTGGCTGACAAAGGAAGTCCCTAAGGGAGACAGAAGAGGGACTTTAGTAGTAGTCCCAGTCAGCTTGAGCCAGGTAGACCTGGGGAAGCAAAGCAGAATTTGCAAGACAAAGGGCGATTTCTGGGTGCCCTAGGTCTGGCTGGAGTTGCAACTGCTTCAAAGGAGGGACTGTAATTACTGCAATTTGTACCCCTCCCTACAAATCAGGCAACAGATACTTTACAGAAAAAGACATCCTTCATACATTTCTTGCAGTTACAGTTTTTAAAAGTTGAGAAAACAGCTAATTTTTTGCCAAAGTACAATATAATAAATGGGAAGAAAGGCGAGCCAATCAGAGTCCGCCTCAGGAAGGTGCTCGTGCTCCGATAGGCTGCGGCTTTGCCGTACTTTGCTGGCCAAGAGAGCCCGGGGCAGTGGTCTCGGGCGTCAGCTGGAGAAGCGCTGACCGCCCGGTGACGCTCGTCCTGCGGCTGACAAAGTGAAGTCCCTTGCTGGGCGAGAGAGCCTAGGGCAGTGGTCTCGGGTGTCGGCTGGAGAAGCGCCGACTGCCCGGTGGCCGCTCATCCTGCGGCTGACAAAGTGAAGTCCCTGAAATTAGCTGGATACCCCATGCGAAACTTGATATTGGTGGCAATCAGCTTGGTCACTATGCCTTGGAAAGAGGCCCGCCTCTGGTGAACCGAGAGAGAAAGGTCTTCTGCCACTCGGATCGCAGTACCTTCCCACTGTACTTCTTTAATCTCCCTTAGTTTATCCATCAGATGTTGCTTCTCTTGGTAATTCAAGAATTTAAATATAAAAGTTCTCAGAGGGGCTCCCGGTGGGGGGTAGGCCTCAGCGCTCGATGAGCATGCTCTGTAGTGTAACTGGGCCTAGAAAGGTGAGGGCCCTACCAACTTCCCGCCAATTTTTGTGCAAATAGTACCAGATCAGCTCCCTTCTCTCACTCTGGAAGACCGATGAGGACATTACTCCAACGACTCCTCTCTTCTAGGTCCTCAACCTTGGATTCCAGTTTGTCAATACGTTGACAGGTTAATGTCATCACAGGGTCCACCACTTCCACTCTCCGCTCTAAGGAGCTGATGCGAACCTCGCAGTCTCCAGTTCTTTGACACAGATCTTCCAAAGCTCTCGAGAATGCTTTCACTTCTGTGGTTAAGGTGCACAGCAGATCTTCGCTGAATGGGCAGAACTCCTCTAGAAACCTCTCCAGAGTCAGTGGTACTAGCTCTGGCTACTTGTTAGCTTGTCCTGCAGCCTGCCCCGACTGGGTCTTTGTTTTTTTACTGGCCTTTTCAGGCGTAGATGGCAGCGTGTGTCAAGGGACAGCCGCCTTCATTTCTGCTTTTATACCAGTGATCTGAGCTGGAAAAATGGGCGGTGATCCCCGAGATCCTTTCAGGAAAGTTAAGTAGTGCTATTTAGTTTCTAAAGCTTGAGAAAACTGTAGTTTTAACCATATAATCGTGAATCGGGAGGGGTAGCAGGAGCTCACAACTAGAGTAGCTAAGCAGCTGGTCACATCACATGACCCCCACAGTCTCTCAACTTTAACATGGCCACACTACTAGCTCTGGCTTACACAGATCACCTGCACTCTCACAGTCCAGCTTTTCACCGTGCAGGTACTGGCGATTCTCTGAATCAAAGAGGTTCACTCTCCCTCTTCTTCTCTCAGCGCATTCCTATGTCCCTGTTCCTCATTCTCTGTACTCCGTCTTTTTCCCAGGTTTAGATGCAACCTTCATTCTTTTCCCAGGCTCAGAACGCAGCCTTGGTCTTTTCCCCAGGTTTAGACCCAACCTTTGTCCTTTTATCTCAGGCTCAGGACACAGCCTTTGTCCTTTTATCTCAGGCTCAGGACACAGCCTTTCCTGCTCTGCTTCTTTGGCCTCACCGCTATGGTGCAACTTCAGAATAACACAGACAATTCACAGCCTGCAGCTTTCCCTTTTGCTTATCCTAGCTGCTTCTTCCTTTCAACCAGCAGCTTTCCCTTTTCTCTTCCAAGCTGCTTCTTTCCTTTTCTGATGGGGCAGGCCCTCCCTGCCCTGGAGACATATTCCTGGCAGCCCCCAGGCATGCCCATTCTTCAGCCCCATTCTCTCTAGAGGCAAGAGCCCCCTCCCTCAGGAGGAGCTCTCCCCTGAACTGCCACAAGTCCAACTGTTCCTCTTTATTTGGGAGCCCTTTCCTCGCTCCCCACTGGCTGGAGTCACTGTCCTTAGGCAAAAAGCAGTATGTATGAGGCTCCCTCGATGCCTCATAGGCTGTTCAAAAATGCACCTAGATATTCCTCAGTATTTTCCCCCAAGAGTCTGCTCACAAGCCTCAGAATCCTCCTGGCTAGTTCTGGCTTGGTGGTTGGCTGGCTGGTATCACATGGCTGCCTAACATGCTGGCTGGTTGTAAACAGTGTCCCACATTTATACAGTGTCCCAAAGTTTTAGACATTCCTACAGCCAAACGCTTTACTTTCATTATACCTTTTCCCCTAATATTTGGTAGCCACCCCGTGCCCTGCATAGCGACTGCATTTCTTTACTTATCCCTTTAGCCATTCCCCAGTCGCTGTTGCTCATAGCCCCCAGGCAGCACACACACATAGCCCCAGTTCCTGGCTGTAGTCTGTGAACACTTTTATTTATTTCCCCCCACGGACTGGCAGCCTTTTCATTTCCTTTGCACACATTACCTTTATTTATTGCATTTTCTTTTTCCCTGTCCTAGCGCTACTAATCTGTGCCGCAGTGCTAGACAGAACCTCTCGCTCTTCAAAGGGATGCTGCCGGATTAATATTCATGAGGCAGTTCCCGATCTCTACAGCGTGATTGGCACTTCCAAAAAATATGTTTTCCTGCTCCTGGTTGTCTCTCCCTCTTATCCATGGTCCCCGGTCCCTCTCTCATTTACTAATGGGACTAGGACCACCAGAGAGGCCCACTGAAACAGCTACACAAATCTGCGCATGTGCGCATGCGCAAAATTTGCCGGCACCACAGAACTTTTTCAAAAGCCGGCGGCTCCATGAAACAGCTCCTCCGGCCCCGCTCTTCTCTCTAAAACATCAGCAGGAAAGGACAGAAGACACAGGGGAAGAGCCAGAAATCAGGACCCAATACAAAAAAAGAATGGAAGTGAGACCAAAACCACAGGGGAAGCAAGCCTTTTTCGGGAGCTTTCAGGAAAGCCCCCGACAGGGGAGGGGTTACACTTGCAATGTCACTTATAAAGACATTAAGAGGAGCAGTCTCAGCACTGATCCCTGAGGCACTCTACTGGTCACCCTCCCTTCCTCGGTGTGAACTGTATTTACCACCACCCTTTGTCGCCTATCCCCCTAACCAATTTCTTATTCAGTTTACCACTTTCAGACCCACTCCTAAACTACCCAGCTTGCGTACTAGTCTTCTATGTGGAACAGTGTCAAAAACCATACTGAACTCTAGGTAGGCCATGTCCACTGCTCCACCCTGATATAGTGCCTTGGTCACCCAGTCAAAGAAAGCTATCAGATTCGTTTGACATGACCTCCCCTTTGTAAACCCATGCTGCTTTGGGTCATGCAACCACTGGATTCAAGACATTCCACAATCCTGTCCTTCAGCAGTGATTTTATTAACTTTCCCACCACCAATGTCAGGCTGACTGACCTACAGCTGCCAGCCTCCTCCCTGCTACCACATTTGTGTAGTGGGACTGCAACCGCTCTCCTACAGTCCTCCAGAACCACTCCTGTTTCCAGTGAGGTGTTAAACAGAACTGTCAGAGGTGCAGCCAGTATTTTACTGAGCTCCCTTAATACCTTTGGTTGTACCCCATCTGGTCCCATTGCTTTCTCCACCGTCAGATAAGCAAGTCCCCTCAGGACTCACACCTCCAAAACATGACTAATGTCCACCTCCCTTCCTACAAAGCTTCTGTTACTTTGTGGCCTCTCCCCTTCTCCTTCTTCTGTGAACACTGAACAAAAGTATTTGTTCAGGATGTCTGCCTTGTCCTGGTCCACCTCTGCACAGTTCCCCCTTCCCTTTTTAACCTTACAGTCTCACCCCTGGTAAGCCATGTTATTTATACCACTGTATATTGTATTGCAGTTCTGTACCTTATGTATTATACATCTGTCGCTACTTTCCCCTTCCCCCAGGACGCACCTGGAATCGAGCAGTACTGTGCTCAGCATGCACTCCTGGTAAAACATTTCAATAAATAAATAAATTCCTCTTGTCACTTACATACCTAAAAAATGTCTTGTCCCCTTTCATTACCTCCTGGGCTATTTGCTCTTCAGTTTGTGCTACTTACTGCTCTCCCTGTTTCCCTGATACACCTCCCTATCATCCTCCCTCTGTGTCTCCTTATACCTTCTGAAGGCTACCTTTTTGCCTTTATCATTTCAGCCACCTCTTTCAAGAACCATAGCAGTCTCTTTTTCCTCTTTCTTTTGCTCACTTGTTTGACGCAGAAGTTTTTTGCCTTTACTATGCTCCCTTTTAACTTCCTCCACTGTTCCTCCACCCCACTCAGGCCATTCCCCCACCAGGTCATCCCTGAGGCATTCACCTAGCTTTATAAAATCTGCCCTCCTGAAGTCCAGGACTCTCGCCCTTGTGTGGGTCACTTCCACAGTGGTCCTTATATTGAACCACACTGTACGTAGATCACTGGTCCCCAAGTGGCCTCCCACCTTGAAGCCTGCAACACTGTCCCTGTTAGTGAGTACTAGGTCCAGTATTGCCCCATCACAAGAGGGTTCACTGACTAGTTGCCTGAAGAACGCCCCCTATAGACAGTCCAGGATGTCCCTGCTTCTAGCTAAAGCCACTGTTGGGAGGCTTCAATCTACCTCTGACAAGTTGAAGTCCACCACCAGCAGTCCTCCCCCTTTTCTGCCATCTTGCCAATGTCTGAGGATGGTAATGGGGAATTTCTCCTCACTCCCAAAGCCCCTACTCTGTGGTGTACACCAGGGCTTGATCCTTTCACCTATTCTGTTTGCAGTGTATGTGCTGCCCCTGGGTGAGATCATCAAACATTAAAGATTGGGTTCTTCCTGCTATGCAGATGACACCCAGTTGTACTTATCATTTGCACCTGGGATGCCTGGTGTGGTTGATGCACTGAATTTGTGCCTTGCTGAGATCCAGGACTGGATGCCACCAACTGGCTAAGACTCAACCCAGATAAAAGAGAGGTATTAGTGACTGAGCCTGGTTGACGGCAGAGTGTGGGTGCTACAGATGCACTGACTAGCCTGGTGCTTGGTCCCTACAGTTTTGCAGCTTCCACTAAGGTTAATAATCTGAGGGTCATTCTGGATGAAAGACTGAAACTTGAGGATCGGGTGTCATCCGTAGACTGGAGTGGCATTTACCATCTCAGGAACATCACTCGGATTAAAACTTTGACCCCTGCCACAAGCCCTCCCATCACTGGTACATGCCTTCAGGATTCAACTACAGTAATGCTTTGTATCTCGGGGTTAGTGGAGGGGTCCTACAACACCTGCAGTTGGTGCAGTACACAGTGGCCAAGATGCTGACAGACCTTCCGAGGTCCTGTCACTTACCCCAGTCCTGCGTGACCTGCATGGCTGCCGGTGAAGTTACGAATTAAGAGTCAGGGATATGCATATGTATTCGCGCATGCCCAGCTTCACGTTCTCACAGTTTGTGACCCTAATTCCGAATACTTGAAGCCCTCTGTTTTTATTTTTATGCACATTCCTGAGTTCAGCTTTCTACCTGCTGCAGAAAAATTACTTTAGCTGAACTTGGGTGTGCCAATTAGAAATGAGCCTTCTGTCTCTTCAACACCGTCAAGTACATCACCAGTTTGTCATCCAGACCAGAGGGGTAAACAACCGCTGCAGTTACCGACTGTGTCGATGGAATATTGAGCCGCTGCGATCATCGCAGCAGGAGTGGAATGCTCCAAGTTGTGGAGCACAGCGGGAGTGTAAACAGGGCTTCAGATGACATGTCTGTGAAGTGTAAACATAGTGAGGGATCCATTAAGAAACAACATTATTATGGTGGGTAATTATTTCATCTGGTGTGGTAGCACCAGTATATTAGGGTTGTGGAGTGCTTTTGTCAAAACCCTTATTGTTGACAGCTTACAACTAGGCAGTCTTAATACTTTTTTAGCTCACATTAAAAAATACACCGAAGCAAAACCTGAAACTTTCAGGTTCATTAAAAATTAATCCAGAAAGTGCCTTTCATTTGTTATGTGATGATTAAAGGCCGAAACTAAAAAGTTAAAAATATTTTTTACCCACAGAGTGTGTGTACGTACAAACCAAAAAAACTTATGAAAAACACAACTGTTTTATTCACTAATGAATGACTTCCAAGTCAACCAGAATTTAGCAAATAATAGGATAAGGCAAAGGGAATCCCTGCCTCATTCCTTTTTGGGACTCTGCTGTATTTCAAGAAAATATCTTTAAAGCAATCAGACATGACAAAATGACAGTGCCACACTGAGATTATATGTGTAAGGCCCTTTTTAAACATAGAAGCATAGAATCTGACAACAGATAAGGACCGCTCGGCCACCCAGTCTGTCCAATTGTCCCTGCCTATACTGTCACTGCAGACCCTATTTGAGCTCCGGCTCCCCCAACACAATCTTGCTTCCAATTAAGATTACCTTGTGCCTATCCCATGCATGCTTGAATCCCACCCCTGTTTTTGCAACCACCACCATCCCTGGAAGAGTGTTTCAGGCACCCACTACTCTTTCTGTGAAGAAGTACTTCCTCACATCTCTTCTAAATTTCCCCCTTCCAGCTTCATTGCATGTCCCCTTGTTCTTGTGTACTGTATCTTTTTCTCTGAAAATGTTAGGATGAGGGGGGTCCTCCCAATTAACTTAGGGGAAGGATTGCCACTACCTCACACTGCCACCAAGTCACCATAGGTGTTAATTATACCTTCCTGGTTCTTTTCACTGCACAAAAGGGGTGTCTGTATCCAAGAGAAAGAAATAGTGTGGTGTCTCCACCCAGAGAAAAGGTTTTAAGTAGGCTTGATGGTGAATTAGTGCAGCCCTCTGGGATTCGGTACCTGCCCACCTTCCCACTGTGGTCAGTCCTCCTGCAAGTCTCAATCAACGCAACTGTTCTCCCCTTTCTAGCATGCAAAATGGTATAGCAGTCAATAATGATAACAGACAATATAGAGAATAATGCATAGGCAGGTGTATGTTGTGATTTTTTTATACACTTGAGGTGTGTGATGAGCCATAAACCTTGAGAGTGAAGCTCGAGGGGTTGATGAGTTCATCACACACCAAGGGTGTGTGAAAAACCATCATAAATACACCACTGCCTATGTTTTATTTTTTATGTTGACTTGCATGCATGCAGAAGTAAGTAAGTAAGTAAAAATGTATTTATATGAGGCGCCCTTCCAAAGCTCAGGGCGCCTTTACAAAATTTTGCATACAATATTAAAATCCACAGCAATTTAAAACACAATTTACATTTATCAAAAGGCTTGTTTGAATAAAAAGGTCTTAAGAACTTTTTTAAACCCTTCTACAGTCAGGCTATTGCGTATCTGGCAAGGTAGAGAATTCCACAGGGTGGGTGCCATAAAGGCAAAAGTTATTCCACCAGATGTTTTCAGGGTTACCCTGGGAATCTCTAGCAATCCCTCACCAGAGGGTCAGAGGGAGTGGGAGGGGCAGTAAGGAATCAGGAGCTCTTTCAGATAGTGGGGTCCCAACCCATATAGGGCCTTAATAGGTCATCAATGCGACCTTGAAAGTGATCTGCCACTGTGCAGGCAGCCAGTGCAATTCGCGCAGCACAGGTGTTATATGGTTGGATCTCAGGCTTCCAGTCAACAACCTAGCTGCCGCATTTTGCACCAGCTGCAAGTGGCAGATATCCATTCCCGCCAGCCCTAGATAAAGGGCATTGCAGTAATCAAGACGACTGGCAACTAAGGCGTGGACCAGGGTAGGAAGATCATCCGATGGAACCAAGTATTTCACCTGTGCTATGTTCCTTAGATGGAAAAAGGATTATTTGACTACGGCTGACACCTGAGCCCTCAGGGTCAGGTCATCGTCAAACACAACACAAAGGTTACATACCTGGCCAGATGCCATTAGCGGGGTCGCCCCCAGAAATAAACCTGAAGGTTTTCCCACCCATGAGCTTGACATCCTTACTCTTGGCTCCACTACCAATACCTTTGTTTTTCCTGGGTTCAAATTCAGACAGTTGGTACTCATCCAGTTCTGTATCTCCAGTAAGCAATTGTTAAACACTGCATTTGAATCAGACTGCTGCTCGGGCACAAAAGACATGTAGAGTTGAGAGTCATCAGCATAGCAATGAAAACTCAACCCAATCTGTCTTATAATGTCCCCCAATGGAAGCATATACACCGCAAATAACATGGGGGACAACACCGAACCCTGTGGCACCCCACAGCGCAGACAGTGAGAGGCCGAGGAATAAATTCCTGACACTACTCTCTGAGTCCTACCCTGCAGAAAAGATTGAAACCAACTGTGGACCACCCCCCTTTAGTCCACAGAGAAACTATAGGCCTTTAAGCAATACTCCATGATCCACGGTGTCAAATGCTGCTGAGAGATCAAGGAGAACCAAGATAGAATGAGCTCTCCGATCTCTCACCATCAGATCATTCAGTACCCATACAAGAGCCGTCTCAGTGCTATGCCACTTCCTGAAGCCAGACTGGAGAGGGTCATAGATACACAACATCTTGTGGTGGTAGCACAAAGGCAGAGGTGTGTCAGTGTTGGCCAATGCATGGAATGCTTTAGTGGGTGCATCTCTCAGCCCCCAATCAGTGAGCATGCTGTCAAAGACAGCAGTTTCAAAGAGAGCCATGGAGACGAAACAAATGTGCCACTGCAATCATAGACAAACTCATTATTGCAGCGGCAGATGGCACGCCTCCGTTACATGCCTTTTCTGGTGAAACATTTCAGTAAAAATGGCGGCTCCTGCCATCCGTCACACAATCCGCAGAAAGCCGACATCGGGGTGCCCAATCCCCATGTCGGCATGTTCGCAGCTCCTGCTGCCTGCCACACCACAACCTCCCACTGCTGCTGCCCTCCCCACTCCCTCCATTACCCATCCTCCAACAGACAATAAAACCCTCCCGCAACCTCCCACTTCTGCTGCCCTCCCCGCTCCCTCCGTTCCCCCTCCCCAGACAGAAAAAAAACCCTCCCACAACCTCCCACTGCTGCTGCCGCTGCAGTTCCCCATCCCAAAAGAAAAACCTCCCACTGCTGCCCTCCCACTCCCTCCATTCCCATTCCTCGACAGACAATAAACCCTACAGCAAACTCCCTGCTGCTGCCCTCCCGCTCCCTCCATCTCCTCCCCGACTGTAGCAGACTGGGACCCCACCCCAGTGTGACTATTTTTATTTTTGTTTCTTAACCTGTAAATGAAGAAACCTTCCCTTGCATTTTTTTATCTTTTCCCTGCAAACAAGAAAACGGACCATCGATGTCTCCCCATCTCCACCCTCACCCTCCCTCTGCGCACCCACCTCCCTGCACCACCCCTCACTCATACTTACCCTCCAGAGGTTGGGAGCCATGATCTTCTCTGAAATGGGATGCATCTGCACTCTTCTAAGCTGAACTGCGATGTGAAGAAATTACGGTAAGCTTTATGATGGGAAGCAATGGGGGGTTTCAGCTTAGGTTGATATCTCAGCCATTTTTGGGGAATTTGGCCCCAGATTTTCAACATGGGTTTCTTGGAACCCCACCTCATGAACCTGTCACTGTCATTTCGTTTCTCGGTCCCGAAAGGTGATTTCACAGTCGCTGCACAGAATCACCTTTTGGGACTGATTAATGAAATGGCACTGCCACTGTTCACCAGGTGAGGTCCCAAAAAGCCCATGTTGCAAATTTGGTGGAAAAATTCCAAGAAATTACTGTGTTACAAGTGTGCATTGCACAGTTTCTACACACCCTCATAACTTCACCAGTGTTTAATATTTTCACTCCAGATTTTCAACATTGCCATTTTTTCACACCTCCTCATCAACAGAACAGCTGTCATGTTTCACATCCTGCTTGCAATTTGTTTCTGCACCTGAGCTCCGAATGGCACAGTTGCTGTGCGAAATCACCTTTCAGAATTGAGTAATGAAATGATAGTGTCACTATTCATGAAGTGGGGTCCCAAAAAGCCCATGTTGAAAATTTGGAGTGAAAATACCAACAAACACCTGGGGCATTAAGATTTCCAACCATACACTCACCCTGTAGAGACTGACAGGCGTCGGGGGCATAACTTGGGTCCGTCAGCTGCAATGTTCATGGCATTCTACCCCCTCCCCCACCCTACAGCCACTGACAGGCATCGAGGTGTGCCTTGGGGTCTGTCGCCCTAACATTCACTCCATTCTCCTATACTGCACCCATCTCAGCTTATTGCCTTATAGAATGGGGTGGGCATAAGGGTCAAAAACCCCAAAGCACACCGTGACACCTGTCAGTGTCTTCAAGGTGGGGTGAGGTGGAATGGTGTAAGCATTATGGCTGACGACCCAAAGCCACACTCTCAATGCCTTTCAATCTCTGCGGGGGTGGCGTTAGATCAATACTTCACTGCCGTTCCTATTATGCATCTCTCTCTGTAACTCCTGCACTACCAATGCCAATGCCAGCAAGCCAACATTCAGCATTGACAAATGCTTGTTATAATTACTGGTGCAGGGGAAAGGAAAGCAGGAAATACAGAAGACACGAAAGATTGCTTAAATTTCATTTGATAGCAGATAAGGACCTCTTGACCCAGCCAGAGTGGCCATTTGTCCATGCCTGTACTGTCACTGCAGACCCTACTTGATCTCTAGTTCATCCCTCCCCCAGCCTGCCCCCCAGCTTTCTAACTAAGATTCCTTTGTACCTATCCTATATATGCTTGAAGCCCACCACTCTTTCTGTCCCTACCACTGTTCCAGACATCCACCACTCTCAGTGATGAAGTACTTCCTTACATCTCTTCTAAAATCCCCCCTCTAGCTTCATTGCACTGCATTACTAATAGCAGCATACAGTATACCAGTTAAAAAAAACAACATTTCATTTATGGAACGTTCTGATTTGTGCAATTTGTGAATAACGCTGTGCATGAAATATGAGTTAAAAGTTAGCAAAAACATTTCCGATTCAGCTCACTCCCACTTCATTTTTTTCTCAGTGTAGTCCATGACTTAATAATGAGAACTTCAATAAACAACTGTGCTTTCAGCATGTATAACATTAAAAACAGAATCTTGCTAAACTTTAAAAAATCTGATTAGTTCTTTTTTTTAATGTTTCCTTGTGCGCATCCACAAGAAACATTATGTGGCAACTTAGGAGAGATGCAGGTTGTGGAGGCACGGCACTGTGACAGCCAATGGAGGCATTGCATTTGGGGGCTTGGCACTGTGGACTAATGGAGGCACAGTGTGCTGATGACACTGGCTTCCAAAAGTGCTACCAACTTGTAATGGTTTTGCCGCAGCAATCAGGAGCCACTTCGTCATTGCAGCATCAGCCATTCCGCTCCAATGAGGGAGCGACCCGTCATTGCAGGGCAGAATGTTACCTAGTGTAATATTGTTTGTGAATGTGGTGGCAAGTCACCGCCATGTTCTCAAACAATATTATTCAGCCCCCAGTGCCGAGAGGGTGCCCAGTCCCCCTCAGCAGCATGCGCCCCTCCAAAACAGTCTTTGTTTGTCGATGGGGACCCTAGACCCCGTCAGCTTCAGTCCCCCATCCCAGTTTAATTTGCCAACGGGGAAGCCCACTCCCTGTCAGCATAATGTCTCCCCATCCCAGTTTAATTTGCCTATGAGGGAGCCCACCCCCCTGTCAGCATAATGTCCCCCTCAAAAAAGTAGGTTTGTGCCGAGTGGGCTGCCCAATCCCCTCGGCTTTTGTGCCCCCGTATGTGCCAACAGAGTGCCCAATCCCCCATCGGCTACAACCGCCCCAAAAAAAACACTTGGTTGGCACACTGGAGCCCACCGCAGCGTGCAAATGTCTCTACTAAAAAAAGTCCTGATGTTTTTTTTTTTTTACCTGTAAATCAGAAAACGGTCCCTCGTTGAGTCAGGTGGCCCTGCCCCCCAACCCGCGCCCACCCTCTGCGCACCCTGCCTCCCCACACCCCTCCTCACCCCATACTTACCTCTGGAGCCCAGTGCGACAATCTTCGGTGGACTGGGAACACGACTGCACTTTTCAAAGTCGACCGCGAATTGAAGAAATGCCGGTAAGCTGTATAATGGCATAAATAGGCTTTTTTCAACTGTGGTGCATATCTCAGGCATTTTTGGGAATTGTGGCACCAAACTTTCAACATGGGGTTATTGGGACCCCTCCTCATGAATTTAGCCACTGTCATGGCATTATTCAGTTCCAAAAGGTGATTTCGCAGTCACTGCATGGAATCACCTTTCGGGACTTATTAACAAAACGACATTGCAGTGTTCATGAGGTGGCCTCTCAAAAAGTCTATATTGCAAATTTGGTGGAAAAATCCAACAAATGACTGTTTTATGAGTGTGCATTGTGCAGTTTCCATGCACACTCGTAACTTTGCACATTTGTAATATTTTCACTCTAGATTTTCAACATTGCTATTTTTCTACACCTTCTTATGAAGAGTACAGCTGTCATTTTTCACATCCTAGCCGAAATGTGTTTTTGCACTTCTGGTGCAGAATAGCATGGTCACTGTGGGAAATCAGTATTCGGGACACATTACGAAAATTACAGTGACACTGTTCGTGAGCATATTTCCCGAGTTGCCTATGTTGAAAATTTGGTGACGAAAGTTCATAAAATGACTGTGTTACACGCATATGTTCCGCAGTTTCCACGTATGCTCAAAAGTGCGAGCATTTTTAATATTATGACTACAGATTTTCAACATTGCCATCTCTTCACACCTCCCTATGGATGGTACAGCTGTCATTCTTCACATCCTACCCAATCTGTGTTTTGTACATGTGGCGCAGAATGGCACGGTCACTGTTGGAACTCAAAGTTGGGGACACATTGACAAAATCACACTGCCACTCTTCATGAGAAGAGGTTCCAAATGCTTTCATGAGGTGGGGTCACAAAAAGGCCATGTTGAAAATTTTTAGTGCAAATACCAACAAATGCCCGAGGCATTAGGGTTTCTAACCATAACGTCCCACCCTGTACAGACTGACAGGCAGCATGGTTTGCTGACTGTACTGCTCATGCCATCCCACCCCCACCCCCAGCCACTGACAGGCATCAAGGTCTACCTTGGAGTCTTCAGACCCAGACTTCACCCCATTCTCCTATGCTGCACCCATTTCACCATATGTCCTTATGGAATGGGGTGACTGAAAGCCAAACACTCCAAGGCACACCTCAACACGTGTCGGTGTCTGCAGAATAGGGTGAGGTGAGGTGACATGGCATGACCATCATGGGTGACGACCCAAACATTTACCCCACTGGCTGTCCATCTCTACAGGATGGAGGTGGGGTTGGCGTGAAGTTCAATACCTCACTGCCATTCCTATTCTGCATATGTCTAACTCCTGCATTTCCAAAGCTAATACCAGCAAGCAAACATTCGGCTTTGACAAATGCTTGTTTGTTCTTGTGCTTCAACTGTAGTCATGTTCACTGCCATAGCTATGATAATGCTTTTGGTAAAAGGGGGCTCACGATCATGGTTTGCCTCTGCAGGGTTTAAAAATAGTGGAGCATGAGGTAGGAAAATGTGTAATAACTGGGTGCAACATCAGACCCATTTATTATGTATTTTGAAGCACACAAAAAATGTGATAACAGGGGGGTCACTAGTAATTATAGCAGTATAACACATCCTTGATTCAGCACAAACCTTGGGAAAAAAAACTGCAAATAATGCAGCCATGATTATTTCTTCACTGGCCACCTTTAGTCAGGCCTTACATAAGTTCGGCTATATTTCAATATACCCGGGCTGCTTTTAGTTGGCCCAGCCAGGCGCAGCCTTACTCAGTTCACTCCTCACCCTGCTGCTCACAGTATAGACTTACAGACCACCCTCCTGTACTGGAGGCAGCTATCCTTTCTCTCCTGGTACCAGCTTTTTCCCAGCCCACAGTGGGAGCTCCTTATATAGCAGTTTCTGGGTACCCAGGGTTGGATCAACACAGACCCATTGAAGTTGTAACATTTTGTCCAGCAGTGGGGCACTTTAAATCAGTAGAACAACACACTCAATTTATCAAATACCTCCAAAGGCCATGCAATTGTTATAATGGCACTGAACCTCCAACACAAGGTATTTGTAATCTGGCCCTGACCAACTTGTAAGCAAAAGGTGTCTCAAAAACACAAATGTTTTTATTGAAGCAGGGCAAGTCTTTAGGTAACTCATTGTAACCACACTGAATGGCTTCTAGTGCTGCAGGCATCAGGAGTGCCCACTTTTCTCAGTCTCACTGGATCTGTCGGGCACCCTCTTCAGCTCTGTGCCACAAACTCTCAGGTGCTGCCATGTCTGGATTCCTTTTGGAGGCTTGTCTGTCTTCCTCTGTCTTCCAACCAATGAGGTCCCAGACTGACCCTTGCATCTTGACCTACAAATCTGTGTGGTGGTGGTAGCCTGACACTTAGCTTTACTGCCTGCTACAGGAACTGGGTTCTGCTTCTTTACTCTGCATTGTCTTGGTAGCAGCATCACTTGTGTGGGCTAGCAGGTGAATGCCACTTAGTGTCTCACATTGCTCAGCAGCTTTTTTCACAGTTTGTACCCAAGACACAAGGTCTACCTCTCTCAGATCTGCCCACCCCCAGGACAGTCCGCCTTATATAATGCTAGTCCCAAAGCAGCTCCCTTTGGTCCACAAACTGTCATTCACAAACCATGATGCCAAAGAGGTTTAGAAAAGGTCCCAGAAGCCACTATCCCACCTTCCAGATGTCATTTGGTTAGCTTTAACTGCGAACCCCTTTTACAGGTTGTTCCTAAAAGCCAGAGGGTCACAAAATGGTGTCTCCCATGGTGTCCTAGCCAGCTGCTCAAATACACTGGATTGATGGGTTCAAAGCTCCTGCCAGTCTACTGCTACACAGCAGCAGTTCTGGGACACAGCACAACACTCAACTAAGCCCCATTCTGTAGAGGGGGTTACATATGTACAGGAACTTGCATTATGTCTTCCATGAACTGTACATAACCCAAACCAAAATGAATCTCAAACTTGAATTGTTCCCCAACAGCCTACTTGCTGTCATTTTATGCAATGAAAACCAGGTTAATTCTTGTTTAAACTGACACAGTGGACAGGTGAGATTAACCCCTCCACTGAGGTCCAGAGGTAAGAGGTGAAATGGTGATGAGATAACAAAAAAAGAAGTCTACTGGTATAAACTTAAATAAAGGGAAAACAGGACAAAGTACCCCTCAGCCCAAAGTACTCAGCCTGTAGGAATCCCCCAAGTTTCCACAAATTTCTTCCACTTCTTCAGAAAAGCAGTAATACTTTCCATCCATTGTATTTTCTTAACCCAGTTAATCCAAGCAGCATGTGTGGGGGTCAAACTGGTCAACCACAAGGAGAGAATGCACTTCAGGGCTGCCAGGCATATAAGAAAGAAGAGCTCCCATCTTTTACGAGTACCTATGCCCAAAACTGACATACCCAGAACCAAATGTTGAAAGCTACATGGGATGGGTAGGAACTAGATCTTGGAAAACTCCCCTTAAATCAATTGACAACATGGCCAGATATATGTACACACCCAAAATATGTGAAAATGGGAGCCTGTTTGTGAGCAACCTCTCCAACATATATCCAAGGAGTCGCCCCCCCCCCACAAAAAAAAATGCTTGGTAATTGTTGGAGCATGCAAAAACCTGATCAGTATTTTCCAGTGGAATTCATACCAATTGAGGAAAGCCATGACTCTCCACCCCTGCTCCAACAATTTAACCCAGTTCTTCTCTAACAATAGTATTGCAAATGGAAAGAGTGCTCCACAGCCCCGAACAGTAACACTTACAAACTGCGAAAATGGGAAGCAAAAAGAGGAGCAGTGTACACACCAGGCACAGATGGAAAGTATAAATTTATTTTTGCCACACACCACAGGAATACACCAGGCTAGCTACAATTAGTGTATGCTTGTGGTATGTGGTAAATCAATTTATACTTTCTGTCTGAGTCTGGTGTGTGCACTGCTCTTCCTTTTTTGGTTTTTCAGCAGTTGTATACTTGCCTCTTCTTCCAATTGATGTGTTACCTGCTGTGTGGCACTGCCTTGTGTGCCTCTGGTAAGCTCTTGAGATGTATCAACCATGGCCTTTCAAATTCAGCACCTAATAAAAGAAAGTCCTTCAGCTCAGTAAGGTCCCTACTCACTTTAGGCAGGGCAACACCAGACAGTAAATAATGTTCGGCCTGGAAGAAATCTTCCAATGGTAAAACAAATAGGGTCATCAAAACCTCAAAAGAAATATAGTAGTAGTAGCAGATTTTATTTATTTATAAAATACTGCCTTTCTCCCCTTGACTAGCTTCTTAAATCTTATCAAGGAGTGCTGGTTCCAGCTATGAAAACTGATGTCCATTTGGGGTGGCAATAAATCTGGATCCCAATGATCATTGTCAGGAGCTCATTCTTATTAGAAGTATGAGACAGAGAGTCTGTATCTTATGAAGGATACAGAGAATATGCTTTGTCTATTGGTTCATCACCTGGGTCCACACCTGTGGGGCAAAGCTAATATGTTAGAAGCACAGACAACGGAGGTGGGAGCATGGCCACATTTCCAAACCATACTAACCAGATCTCCCAACTGTTTAGCCCATGATACTGTGGGAGCCACCTGTGCTACCAGACAGTATCACTTGAAGTCAGGCATTCCTAACCCCCACACACATACCCAGGGAAGGAGCAGAATCTGCTTGTTAACCCTAGGCCTCCCTGCCACCCAGACAAATGTCGAAAATAATTTTTGAATGTGTTTTCAATACTTCTTTGGGACACGTACAGGCAGTGTTTGAAAAAAGAACAGAAGTTGCAGGAAGTCATTCATTTTAAGGGGATTAGTTAAGGAAAAAAATCAAATGGTAAGTAGGAGTTACCCTGACTCCTAGGTACCAAACAACGGCCCTGGTGTCTCACTTAAAGGGAAATTGCTTTTGAAACACAAGGGTACAGCCATGACTAACCCTGGTGACTTCTGATTTATCATAGTTGACTGTATAACCAGAAAATTCCCAGCACTGCTGAAGTTTATGCAGCAGAGCCAGCATTAATGACTAGAGGTAACTAAGGTAAAATAGGGACTCATCCACTCGGGGGAGATTTTCCTGCCTCATTCCTTTTTGTAGGGGGAAGTATGGAGATAAAACTCCACTGGTGAAAACCCAGGCCACTGGACTGTGATAAGAAGTCTACACCTACTGCAGGAATAAAGAACCAACTGCTAAGGCCTTCAAAGATGCAGAGAGATACCCCACTCTAGTAAGTCATATGCTTTTTTGAAATCAATAGCCATTACCACCTCGGGAGTGGAAGTTTGTTGTGACTGCCATATGACATTTATAAGAGACTGGAGGTGGTCAGTACTACGCCTCCCCTTAACAAAGCCCAGTTGGGAGTTATGAGTTATGAATCAGGAAGGGGAGTGATAATTCCAATCTGGCAGGCAGAGACTTATGCCAAAATATACAAGGTTCAGCACTCAAACTGCACTCACACCCCTGGAAGAACTCGACTCACAAAACTGACTTTTGCTGAAGACTTATTTATTTTCCAATAAAGTGCTAAGGTCCATTCAAACACAGGTACAGTGTAGTACTTCCACACCCAGCAACGCCTCAGCGCTTCACTCGCTAGAGCTTCATCAGGGAGCGTGTTGTGGGACATTACTCTTAGCTTAAATACTACAAGAGGCCAAAGGAGTTACAGCAATGGCCACATTATTTTATAAATACATTTAAAGTGATTTTTTGATTTCCAGCAGATGATGTATGGCTTACCATATCTGGTAGCTCAGGATGGCAAAAAGCTGTTGTTACTATTTTTAAAATGTTATTGTCAGCCTGTATTTAGCTGGAATGGATCATAGTTTAGCCCCGACAAGCCAATACCTCCACTTCCCCATTCATCTACATACTGTACCCCTGAACTGAGACATGTAATGACGTGCAGCAAGGGAGAGAGCGGGGCAAGCACCATTGAAGCCAATAGGGGTGGATTTAACTTCAATTTAATAAATAATGATGGCCAGTTGGAGATTAATGAAGACCACTGCTCGACTAACAATATCCTTATTAGTCAAGTGGTGGCCTCATTAATCTCCAACTGCCCATTGTTATTTATTAAATTTAAATATAATCCGACTCTCATTGGCTATAATGGGTTTTGCCCCTGCGCACTCCCCTTGCTGCACATCATTACGTGCCTCAGCACGATGGCATCTAGAGGAAAAGGGAAGGGGAAAGGATTGACTGGCCATATTGTCAGGGCCAAACTACAATCCCTTCCAGCTAAATACAGGCTGATAATAACTTTTCAAAAGTACCTGCAACAGCTTTTGGACACCCCAAGCTTTTATACGTAATGATTGTCAGTGCACCCAGTTTCTTCCATAAAATGATGCTGCTTAGAATATACCAACAAGTCAGTGGTTGTGGCGGAAGTCAAACCCACAAAGCTTGATTTTCTAAATTACTGACCAAATAGTTTACAGGCTTTTAATATAAATAAAAGTGTTAGGCTTTAAAAAAATAGTTGGATTACTCATTCTTTGATATAAACAACTGTTGGAATTAATTCTAGACATCTTACAAAACTAAATTCACACCAATACCTATAACAACATAATAAAAAACTTTCAGCAAGAGTACCCAGTTAGCAACAAGAAAACTATTCAAAACATCTAATTCTGAGTCAGCAACTTTAAACTGGTTTGCAATTAAAAAATCACAGACCCGATCATGCTTGTCAGTTTACTTCCATCCTTCTAATGAGTCAAACCGTATAAACATAATTTATTCATACAAATCTACTCCTAGAAACAGTTACTTGGCAGAAGACAGCAGGAGAAAGGACTGCTGTGTGACTGAACTTCTCTGCTGGGACTAAAGTAGAAGAACTTTTGTATTTAACCTTTAATTTAGGGTAAAACAACTAACATACAAAAAAAAAGTGTGTGTTTGGGTTAACTGAACTGAATGGGTATCTGAAGAGTTATCTAGGTGTAAATCTCAGGTGACTGAAAGGACTTAACTGCTGTGAGGTTTAAATTACTTGTAGAAAGATCTGGTAAGTAGTGGAGTGGCTTAGCTAGAAGGAAGCTACATTTAAAGACTGCCTTAGAAAGTTTCTGCTAATAGCTTGGCAGAAGACACCAGGAGAAAGGACTGCTGTGTGACTGAACTTCTCTGCTGGGACTATATTGCCCTCCTTCCAACCCCTCCACCCAAAGCTAGTTCTATTTTTATAGGCACAGGATTTGACCGACAACAGGAACTTCCTGTTTAGGGGCAGGAAGTGAGTGATCACAGAACCACCAAGGACCCACATCCTAGAAGGGCAAGAGTAGCTCTCCGGCCCCTTCTAGCTGCTGGAGGTCTGCCTCTGAGCAAGTAAGTGGTCTACTGAGAAATATAGGATATTCTTGTCTCAGAACAGGACAATCAGGAGCTTATAGGGCACACAGGCAGAAAGTAAGGAGAGAGAGAGAGAGAGAAAAAACAGAGGAAAGAGTAAGGATTGCAAACAGTTAAGGGACCAGAAATAAGACATGATTGGAGTGGTGCAGTGCAGTGGCTGTGGAGCAGCAGTCTTCCGGGAGATGTTCTGGAGGATGCGGTGTTGTCCCATCTGCAGGCACCTCTCTGGGCTGAGGGAGGAGGTTGCTCATCTCCAGGCTGAGTAGGCCAGGATTTGTGGGACCTCCTCTTCCATCCAGGGACCACCAGTGCCACTGCCGTTGCCTCAGAGGTTGCCAAGAAAGAGGCGGTTGGACCACAGTGGGCTCAGGGAGGGTGAGGGTGGTGGAACAGAGGCACATCCCTCCCATTGTACCTCTCCACAATTCCTATGCCATTCTGGCAAAGTGTGGTTCCTCTATGGAGGCACTCACAGTGGAGACCAAGGAGGATGCTGAGAACCTCCACAAAGGAGACCCACAGGAGGTGGCAGGGGACCCTGCAGGAAGGAAACAACTCCTGGTGGGGACTCCATTGTTAGGAAGGTAGAACTGGGGAGAAAGGGAGAGGAGGTAAGGTGCCTGCCTGGGCGCCATGGCTTGAGGGACAGGGAGCGAATCCTCAGGATTGCCGGAGCAGCTGCAACAGGAGGGAGCTGGATGTCATTGTCCACCTAGAAACAAATGACCTGGCTAAGAAAGGGACTAGAAGTGCAGGAAGAGTTTGTGGAATGGGGAGGGGCCTTAGTCAAGTAGCACGATGGTAACCTTCTTGGAGGTGCTACCCATCTATGGCATAGGAGAGGCTAGGGTGTTCCGCACCATGGGATTCAATCAGTGGTTGAAAAACTGGTGTGGAGTTCAGGAATTTGGCTTCACTGGGGACTGGGGGTCCACCTGGAGTGATGCAAGCCTATACTGGCATGATGGGCTGCAGCTGTCCGGGAGGAGAACCAGGATCCTAGGTGATAGTTTTAAATGCTTCATTGGCAAGCTTTTAAACTAGCCAAGGGGGGAGGCACTGGAAAGGAGCAGGAAAATCCTAGCCCCCCCAAATAATCACGGTAGTAAGTGCGGCAAACACCAACATAGAGGTGTCGATAGGGAGAAGGGCAGGGGTAAATGGAGAAAGTGACAAAGGCAAGAAGGACAGGGATGGGGCAAAGGAGTAAGGCCATCAGGAAATGGAGGGTAATGAGTACCAATGCCCGTAGTCTGTGCAACAAGCTCCTGAGCTGATGGCCTTAATGGAAGAGGGATGCCTGATATCGAGCAGTCACAGAAACATGGTACACAGAGAACCATGACTGGGATGTTAACATACCAGGGTACATAACCTACAGGAGAGACAGGCAGGGGAGAAGAGGGGGAGAAGTAGCTCTCTATGTAAAGGAAGGGATAAAAGCAACTGAACAAAAGAGTAAACAGGGAGGAGAGGAAGCACTGTGGGTCACCTTGGAGACTGGAAAGGGCACCACAATCCGCACAGGGGTTGTGTACAGACCCCCATGTCAGGGGAAAGGAATAGACAAGGATGTGATAGAAGGCATTCTTAGAATGGCAGAGAAAGGGGAGATACTTTTGGTGGGAGACCTAAATATGCCAGATGTTAACTGGAGCACATTTGCTGCAGCCACATCCAAGAGCAGGGCCATTCTTGATGCCCTACAGGTGGCAGGCATTAGACAGCTAGTTTCGGAACCCACTCATGAGGGAGCAATCTTAGACCTCGTACTCTCAAACGGGGGCAGTGAGAGGATCTCAGATCTAGAAGTGGGTTGCCATCTGGGGACAAGTGACCATCAAACAGTGTGGTTCTCGTTAAACTCAGCTACAGAGTCAAGCCATACAAAAGTGAGGGTACTGGACTTTAGGAGGGCTGACTTTGGCAAGATGGGAGAGTGCCTCAGAAAAGCACTAGCAAACAGGCTAGAAGGAGGTGTGGAGCAATAATGGGGAATTATCAAAACTGCCATCACAGAGGCAACAAGCCTTTGTGTGAAGCAAATACACAAATCAAAACAAAAGAAAAAGCCACTATGGTTCTCAAAAGAGGTGGCTGTGAAAGTCAGAAAGAAAAAGATAGCATTCCAGAAGTATAAGGAAACACAGAAGGAGCAGGACAGAGAGCTGTACCAGTTAAGGCAGAAGGAAGCAGGGAGGGAAGTCAAAATAGCAAAGGCCCAAACTGAGGAAAAGATAGCCAACTCAGTTAAGAAGGGGGACATCAGCGGTACATCAACATTATAGGTACATCAGCGAGCGTAGAAAGACAAAGGGAGGGATAGTGAGGCTGAATAGAATGAACGGTGGTGGGCAGAGGGGGACAGTGAAAAAGCAGGAATACTAAACGAATATTTCTGCTCAGTATTTACAAAAGAGGAGGGGGAAGTGCCTAATCCAATTAACAGAAGCACTCTTGATAGGGGGGGTCGATCCCAGTCCTTTCACAGAAGAAAGGGTTCTGCAAGAACTCCTAAAACTGAAGGTGGACAAAGCAATGGGTCCTGATGGAATTCACCCAGAATTCTAAAAGAATTAAGGGAGAACTAGTGAAACCACTGGCTACTCTTTTAATAAATCATGGGAGGATGGTGTGGTACCGAGGACTGGAGGAAGGCGGATGTGATTCCCCTTCACAAAAGTGGATCCAAGACAGAGGCAGGAAACTATAGACCTGTCAGTCTGACCTCTGTGGTAGGGAAAGTGATGGAGTCACTTCTGAAGGAAAGAAGGTCAGTACCTAGAGGCCAGTGGAGCACAGGACCCAAGGCAGCATGGGTTCACAGCAGGAAGGTCATGTCAGATGAATCTAATAGATTTCTTTGACTGGGTGACCAAAGTAGTAGACCAGGGGAGGGCTGTGGACATGGCCTACCTAGACTTTAGCAAGGCATTTGACACAGTCCCACACAAAAGATTAATAGTCAAATTAACCAGCCTGGGAGTGGGACCCAGGGTAGTAACCTGGGTAAAACATTGGCTGGACAACAGGACACAGAAGGTAATTGTAAATGGAGTCCACTCTGAAGAAAGGGGGGTTACTAGTGGGGTACCGCAGGGTTCAGTATTGGATCCAGTCCTTTTTAATGTCTTCATCAGTGACATTGCAGAGGGACTGGAAGGAAAAGTATGCCTTTTTGCAGATGACACAAAGATCTGCAACAGGGTTGATACACAAGGAGGCGTGGAAAGGATGAAAAGGGACTTGGCAAGGTTGGAGGAACGTTCAGAAATATGGCAGCTAAGATTCAATGCAAAGAAGTGCAAAATAATGCACCTGGGAAACAAGAACCCAGGGGAAGAATGCACAATGGGTGGGGAGGTAGTAACAACAACAAAAAAGGAAAGGGACCCGGGGGTAATCATATCAGATGACCTTAAGGTTAGCAAGCAATGTGATAAGGCAGTAGGGAGGGCTGGGGGTATACTGGGATGTATAGGGAGAGGCATCAGCAGCAGAAAACAGGAAGTTGTTATCCCTCTGTACAGACAGTTGGTGAGACCCCATCTGGAGTACTGTGCCCAGTTCTGGAGACCCCATCTCCACAAGGACATAGACAGGATAGAGGCAGTCCAGAGGAGGGCAACTAAAATGGTGCAGGGTCTGCAAGAGAAGCTGTATGAGGAGAGACTAAAGGAGCTTAATATGTTTACCCTTGAGGAAAGAAGGGAGAGGGGGGACATGATAGAAACTTTTAAGTGCCTCAGTGGAATCAACAAAGTCCAAGAGGGTAGCATCTTTCAGAAAAAGAGACGTGCAAGAACAAGGGGACACAATTTAAAGATAGAAGGAGGGCGGTTCAGGGGCAATGTGAGGAAGTATTATTTCACAGAGGGTAGTGGATGCATGGAACAGCCTTCCTGGAGGGAGGTTGTGGGGTCTAAAACTGTGGGAGAATTCAAGAATGCATGGGACAGACATAAGGCAATTCTTGTGGGGGGTAGGAAGAAATAGGCTGTTGGTTAACTAGGATCTGCGGCCTATCCTGTAGGTAGGGAAATGGGCAGTCTAGATGGGCCTAGCGGTCCTTAACTGCTGTCAAAGTCTATGTTTCTATGTTACTACCTACTCCAAACATTCACGTTCTGTAAGGATAATTTTTTTTTCCTTAACCTATGTGGGATCAGGATCACAGATATCCAAAACTGCTCTTCACAGCAAGGTGTCTGGGCATAATTCTATGAAATGGGTACAAAAAGGTATAGTTTGATTATAATGTTCAAACACAACATAGTACAACAATCAGTGACTGCTTGATTATCAAATCCTATTTATAGTTTGCTTTACTTCATAACTCTGAAAAAATATTTTCCAACTAGAAAAAAAGTTTTTTTTCTGATTAGTAATGGGGTGGGGGTTGGGGGTAATTTTGTCTGGAAAGCTCAGTTACATGAGGTAGAGGAGGAATATGAATAGTGTGCCTGGGGGGGGGGGCCAGCAGATGACAAGAGTAGATGCTCCTCACACAGCTTCCGAGCCCTACAACTGTAAGTGATTAGTTTTTGTTTTTACTAAGCCTCATTTGCTGCACTGGGTGACAGGTGGAGTTATTGAGATGCTACTGAAGCAGTTTGCAATTAATCCCACCATGGGGAGACCTTAATAAGATGCCTTAAAGGATTCAGGGAAAGGGAATGGACCAGTGCCGTCACCAAATAGAGCTTTGGGCGGCATTCCACCAGGTGGGCAACCCAGGGGTTTAGAGGCCATAGTATGGGCTATCCTTGAGGCAGTCCAACAGCTTGACAAAAAAGTGGAAACCTACAATACCCATCTGGCTCAAGCAGAAATGAAAGTTACCACCTTGGAGTCGGACTATAGAACAATCACAGAAACAGTTACAAAAGCCGCTATTGTTATGGATGTTACGTTAAAAAAGAACAAGTTGCTCCAGGTCCATTTGAAGTATCTGGAGAAGAGGACCCCTGCTTCTAACCTCCGTTTCCTCGGTATACCCATGGGTCTTGAAAGTACCTACTCCCTAAATTTTGCACAAAAACTTATTATGGACTTTTTTCAAATCCCAGCTGAGCAGCTTATCCCTTGGGGCATATAGAATAACACCCTGCCATCGACCTAGCAATCCTGATCCCTCCCCCGTACTTTCCTGCTCTCCACTGCTGGGGTACATGTTTAGGATTTACATTTGCAAAAAGCCAGACAGGCAGGCTTTTTAATTTTCAGGACTCTTCTGCACTGCTTCCCCAATCTCACCTATGCCACTCGAATGCGGCATCAGGGATTTGATGAAGTCCATGCTAGATTGCAGGAACTGGACATCGCTCATGCCCTTCAACTACCAGCCCATCTAAAAAAATTATGCTGGTGAAACCTATCTTTATAATGACTCTGCTGACACAAATTGGAGTCACATTGCAAGGATTTTACTAATTCTTCCTGTCCTGACCAGCCAATCCAGAGGATGACACTGTTGAGACTTGACTGTTTTGAATTGTAACACCCATTAAATTTCTTCCCCCTATGTTTAGTGGTTCCCAAATATTGGGTTGCTACTGCTATTTTATATTAATGACATTGCTGTTTATTTACCTTAACAAGTTACAAGTTCATATGTCACTATAATATGTTTATGTAGTTACCTATTTTAACTCCTGTGATAAATGCTACTGCGACACTTTTATCGTATCACCTTCAAAGATATTTACTCCACTGCCACCTCGTGGTGTCAAACGTTTTAGTATAAAGCTACAGGTTTTCTAACCTTCCCTTCATGCTGTTTAGTTTTTGATCAGTTTCTACTGCATTACTTGGTTTCCTTGTCTAGTTGTAGGTTCGAAAGAGGTGTCTGAGGATGCTTCTGTATTTTTCTATAAGGGATTGGTTCTCTGCTTATTGTATATTCATGGCCTCCAGGGCTCTGTCTTTTGATGCTGGCCCATCTGCATAGAAGGGAGTCTTTCCTGGACTTTTTTTAATTTCAACCTCCTTGACAGTTGTCCATGGTCTTGCTGTGTAGGCTTTCTTGACTACATTTTCTGAACACTGAACTGAATTTTGCATTACCCCCACAGTACTGTGACACTGACTGAAGGGCTCAGTATTCCCTAACATAATCATTTCTGTTTTGTATCCCATACCTGAAATCAAATAATGTTAATGAGTGTTTATTATGAAAATGAATAAAGTTACAAAAAAAAAGTAATAGTATGCCCACTTCATAAAAGGGGCTTCAACTCCCACTCCTCGTTCAGTCCCTTTAGTTTCAAGGTGTTCAGCAAATAAATCTGCCTACTTCCTTTCTGTAACAGGCTGTTGCTATCATCTCCTGAGAGAAATCCTGATAAATATGGATCCAGTATCTCTGCCAAAACTAGATCCTCCTTTCTGGGCTAATTGCAGGATTTGTTCCTTGATATGAAATCTCATGGGAGCTGCCCTGATTGTCCAGTTGTGCAAGGGATCCGCATTGGGGAGTGAACCTGAGTCACCGTGTCAGGAGGCAGGTTAGGCTGAGGTAGCTGCCACATAGCAGTCTGCTTCAGCCAGGGAGGGTCATTGGTGAGCTCTGGCACCACAACAACCCCTGCAGCTGAGCCAGGGAGCTTACTCTTGCAGGGGATGTGCTGCGTGCATGTAAGACCAACATACTGTAGGCTGTGCTCATGTCAAGGAGGTGGGAGGGACAAGGAAAAAGGGTAACTGGTCCTTGTTTCTCCTATGTCCTAGGGTATAATGACACCGGATCCTAGTGCACATGGTTGACTGCCTCAGGGGAGAGAACACCCTCCCCCCCCCACTCCCAGAGTCCATGCCATGGAGGGCACAGCCATGGGAGTAACTGGCCGGTGTCGGAAGACAGATGGATTGTTACATGGCCATCGGGCTTGGTGTGGCCTTTACACATCTGTAGCCAGATGAACTGTTTCCATAACCTGTTAGCGTTGTGTCCCACACCTTTTCTTCTGCTCTAAACCCACCCATCAGGCCCAGGATTTTTAAAATGGTTCTGCAGCAGAAACGAATGGGGTCTGACTAAAAGGGTTCGGGCTGTCAGCAAGCAGGCAGAAATCTTCTATATCTATCTTCGTTTACTGAACATGATATCACTGGTACTGGGCCATGATGAAATTCATTTTTGTTATGCTGGAAATATATCATGTTGGATTAATTCTACGCCATGTAAATTTCAAAGAAGGATCCTGCTTCTGAAGGCTCTCTAGTAATGCTGGATCCCCTATGGTGGGTCCACACATGGACATGACTCTTGGCTCACTGTACCTTTCTTCATCACCAGATTCCGTGTCCACATTCACACAGCTCTTATCCACCCTTATGCAGATCTTTGTGTCATCTGTGAAGAGGCGGGCCTTGATTAAAGCTACCAACAGTCCCTATTTTCCCAAGACAGTCCCTATTTTAGGCAGCATGTCCCAGTGTCCTCACAAGTTTTGCAAAATGTCACTTTTGTCCTAGTTTTTGCTTACTTGTCCCAGTTTTGTCCCTTTTTTTTTTTTTGCTGACTGCTAATCCGTGAGTGACATTTATTTCGGAATCACTGTGGCGCTGCTCGAGCTGGACAGCAGTTTGCAACTTCAATCCCTGCACCTGTGTTGCACCACAAGCATGTCAGTGGGAGCACAGTAAAGCATGTTCCTTCCTGTTACACTAGACTGGGTAGTAGAGCAAACAAACGCATGTGGATGTCTGCCTGCCAGAAGTTGAGAGGGACTCCAGACAGAGAAGAGTCCAACAGCAGTGAGCTAAGGTACCCGAACCTGATCAGTTGTAGGGAAGTGTGTGAAAACAATCTGGTGTGGTGGTGGGAGTCACTGAAGTGAAGTTTAGTCAGCAATTGAGGTGAGTGTAAGCGGGTTGGATGGGACTGTGAGGAGGAGCAATACATGCAGCTCGAATGTCTGATCGCAATTTAACGCAGGTTTGCTTCTAATTAACTTTCTGTACATCATGATTTGGAATTGCCGCAGCAGAATGATGTATTGTTTTAATCTGAATATTTGCTACTGGTGTTACTGTGGGCAGCATGGCCAGATCAAGTAGCAACATTTAATTGATTGTGTGCAGTATTATTTGCGGTGGTGCCCATGGGAGTGACACCGTGGGGGGTCATGATCAGGATGGACCGTCCCAGTTTTAGGCCTTGGAATGTTGGTAGCTTTAGTTTTCATCCTGGTTCCTTCCCCTATGTCACAAATGAATACATTGAAAAGATCTGGGCCCAGCACTGACACCTAAGGTACTCCACTTGTTGTTTCCCTTAGTTCTGAAAACTCCCTATTAACTACTACCCTTTGTATTCTTCCCCTCAGACAGTTTTCCATCTAAGTTGCCAATTTTCCCCCAACCCCTTAGTCCCTTACCTTCTTGACCAGCCAGCCTTCTGTTGGGGACTGAGTCAAAGGCATTGCTGAAACCCAAATATACCACATCTACAGCCTGTCCTCTACCTTCTGCCCTGGTCACTCAGTCAAAGAAGGCTTCTAGATTTATCTGGCAAGACCTTCCCCTCATGAACCCATGTTATCTGGGGTCCTGTAGGCAATTTCCCTCTAGGAAGTCCGCCAGTTCTTCCCTTAGGGCCTGATCCACAAACAAGGCAAGGATAGGCTTGAAATGAATGTGTCCCAACCCCACTGCTACATGCCCTGGGACCGTGCAGGGATGGGTATAATCCACAGCCCCACGCCCTATCCCCCACTGCTATGGAGTTCCCATGCAGGGGCCGTGGGAGGAACTGGGGGTGTTCCTTTCCTGTCGGGATCACCAGATGCCCTGGTTGGCTCAACAGTGGATCCCTAGATCTGCGTGGCTCTGGGATCCACAGGATATGGCAGCCTGTGCCAGTCCATCATGGGCTGCCATATCCCCTATTGTTTGGTCTACATCTGTGCAGTTCGGTAGTGCCTGGTGACCCACCCCAGCACTGTAACAATACTCTTGGTGCTGGGGGCTGGTGCAGTAAGGGCTATTGAGGCCTGGGATGGTCAGGAATGGTGGGGTAGAGAAGGATGCATAGCCACTATGGCAGCCCCTAGGGCCATGTAGCATCTGCCCACTGTGCAGGCAGAGCCCAGGATCGGGCGGTTGCCTGTCCCTGTCCCTATCCAAGCCTGACACAGAGACGGTCATGTGGTTGAGAATCAGGCATAGAGTGGGCACACAGCTATGGCTGTGGATGCTGTGGGGTGCTCCAGAGATGCACATGCCACTCATGGGGCACTTTGTGGCTTTCCACAGCACTCTGCAAGTACGGATTGGCTGCGCACCTTATGTGGATCAGGCATTTAGTAAAGTCTCAATTTTTTCCTGTATATAGGCCAAGCTGACTGGTCTGCAATTCTCTGGCTCATCCTTCCTCTCTTGTGTAGAGGAACCATGTCTGCTATCCTCCAGTCCCTACAGACAACCCCTGTGGCCAGTTGAATATGACTACAAGTGGCCCTACTGTTACTTCTGTTACCTCCTTCAGCGTCTTCAGATGTAAATAGTCAGGTCCCACAGATTTATCTTTTTTCAACCATATAAAATTCTCCAAAACCCCTTTCTCTGTCATTTTGCCCATGCCACTTGAGCCCTCCCTTCCCCTTTTAACCCCACGGTCTGGCAGTGACCCATCCTTATCCCTAGTATACACAGAATAAAAACAGTCGTTCAGTGTCTCTGTTTCTCTTTCTCTCCCTCTTCGGTCTTATAATTCCCCCTTTGACAGTACGCTTCTCCCAGATGTGTCAGACTGTAGCCCAGGTGCCATGTGCCAGTGGGCTACTACCCCTGCCTGCTGACCACTATACGGGTTAAGGGGCCTGGGTTCTGTTCTGATGGCAATTGGGGGCTCTTTCCCAAAGGTATTAAATAATAGCATGGTGCCCCCACCCAGAGTAAAATAATAATGGGCCAGGTGTTTACGTAAGTACAACCCACTGGGATGCTGTACCTATCCACCTCCCCTTCCAGTCACCCCACACACAGAATACCACTCAGTTTCACAATACTGAAACACATGTAATTAATGACTGTTTTTATCAGATTATAAAGATCTGCCACTAGAGGGACCTTAGTTCTTTTTTGAAGCGTGATAGAATTAAGAGGATCTTTCACTGTCAACTATAGGCTCCCTCATTCGCTCTCTAGCCAATCCTTGGAGATAATTCAGGTTGCTCTATATCTGACCGCTTTCTTTCTCAGTGTCCCAATCTATTGCATTGTACCTGCTACTTAGGGACCAAACTGGTACTATCCTCTTTCTATTCTCTTTCCAGTTAACAACTAGTCTCTGCTCACTATGTCACCTAGGGGTACCCCTCTACAGAGGGTAGCACTGTTGCTCACTCTCTTAAAGTTTGCTGGGCCTCTAGTCTCAAGTTCTCCTGCATCTGCATTGACAGTATTTCAGGGAAATTCCTATTATGTATACAGTACTGTCACACTATCTCATAATAATAACTTTCATGATCCTCCCAGGGAATGGGTGTCTTCTGCCCACAAAGGGCTATTATCCAAACAGCCTGGATGGTTGCCGCCAATGGCACTTCTTCCTGTTTTTTTTTAGTTCTCTTGTAAAAGCTTCCACACTCCGCTCACAGTGTAGGCAATCCAAATATAACAACTAGCAGCTGAAAGAATACCTCTATAGGATTGCACTGTTCCTGTTGCTGTTCTCTGGAAATATCCACCCTAATCCTGGCCCTCCACAGTCTCCTACTGTTCCACAACGAAATACTGGACAACTTACAATTGCTTCGCTGATCATCTGCAGCCTCCTCCCCAAAATGGACAGTCTGAATGCTTGGGTTCTACAACACAACCTGGACATCCTATCAATAATCAAAACCTGGCTCTCCCCCAATACAGCTGACAGTGCCATTTCTATTCCTGGATATTCCATGTTCAGACAAGATCATCTGACTAAGCGTGGAGGCAGATGTGCAATCTACCTCCATAAAAATATACAGGGTCTAGTTCTTCCAACGTCTAGTACTGGGGCCAGTATACAAGCTCTTGCATTAAAGATACTCCTAGAGGCACACAATAAAACTGCCAGTGTCCTGATGGTTTAAATCCCCCCAGGTCAGAAGACCTCAGGATTGGATTTTCTCATGGGGTGTCTAGGCACTCTCACTCTTAACTCTGAAATCGTCCTGCTCGGGGATTTCAACATTAATTGTCTCTCCCCTGCTGCTAGCCCTTACAAGGATGCAGTATCATCAATTAACCTCTCCCAGCTAGTAGATGCCCCAACCAAGGTGAACTAGAAGACCGGAACATCCAGCCTACTGGACTGGGTGCTATCAAACTGGCCTGAACACATCTCTCACACAACAGTATTCCCGGATGTTTGCAGTGACGACTCTCCTGTCCTTTTCCATTGGTCTAATAACTACTCCAAACCCCCAACCAGAACAGTTATAAACAGGGTCCTTATAGGGGGCATTGGAATTGCTAAAAACTGACCTGTGTCATCAGGACTGGTCATTAGTGTCTTCCCCCTGCTCAGTTGACTCCGCACCTGAACAATTTATATGCTAATTTAATGTTGTGTGTGGCAGGCATGCCCCGCTAAAAAAGTGTAAAATCAACGGATACAACAATCCGTGGTTTTCACCGGAACTCTTCGAGCGTTTGAAGGCAAGAGACTACTTGTGGCATAGATCCTGAGCCACTGGTAAACAGACTGACAACCAGAACTAGAAAAAAGCCTGAAATGACTGCACAAGGACCATGTGGACTGCAAAGAACCAGTACTTTAAGGATGCCCTCACACGCTGTTGGAGTGATGGCTGAAAATTCTAGTCAAACCTTAAGGAAGTAACTGCTAAAGATAACAAGACACCCCCTACATAGATACATAGATACATAGATACATAGATACATAGACAGTGTCAGCAGATAAGGGCCTATGGCCCACCCAGTCTGCCCATTTGAGCTTGTAAGTTCAGTTTGTTTTCCTAGAAGTCTGTTGCCCCTTACCCCTGACCTCCATAATTCCTTTATGTCTATCTCATGCATTCTTAAATCCCGTGATTGTTTCAGCCCCCACCACTTCCTCTGGCAGGGTGTTCCACTTGTCCACCACCCGTTCTGTGAAGAAATTCTTTCTCATGTTTCCTCTGAATCGTCCTCCTCCAACTTCATCCCATGCCCTCTAGTCCTGGAACATATTTTTCGCTTAAAATAGTGTTTTCCTGCACCCTATTCCTTCCTGTAAGATACTTGTATGCTCTATCATCCTCTCTCCCTCCTGTCCTCCAGGAGTACATGTTCAGTTCCTTCAACCTGTCTTCATAGGACTTGTGATGCAATCCATGCACCATCTTTGTTGCCCTCCTCTGAACCTTCTCTACCCTGTCTATGTCCTTACGTGGTATGGTCTCCAGAACTGTACACTGTACTCCAGGTGGGGCCTCACTAGTGTCTTGTATGGCGGAATTATGACCTCCTTTCCTGCTGGTGATGCCCCTGCCTATACATCCCAGCATCCTATTTGCTTTACCTGCTGCCTTGTCACACTGTTTCCTACCTTGAGGTCATCAGAGATGATAACCCCAAGATCCTTTCCTGTTTGGTGCATGCTATATCCTCACCCCCAACTGATACATTGTGCCAGGTTTTGTGCCCCATATGCATTATCTTGCACTTCTTTGCATTGAATTTCAACTGCCAAACCCTGACCATTCTTCAAGTTTCTGCAGGTCGCTTCTCATTCTGTCTACACCCTCTGGTGTGTCTACTCTGTTACAGAGCTTTGTGTCATCAGGACAGTGAAATTCTGCCTTCTAGGTCCTGCGTAATGTCACTGATGAAGATGTTGAATAGGACCGGTCCCAGCACTGATCCCTGTGGTACCCACTGGTCACTCTTCCCTCTGTGGAGTGACAGCCATTTACCACCACCCTCTGTGTCCTGCCACCCAGCCAGTTACCTACCCACCACACTACTGTCCTGCCCACACCCATATTCCCCAGTTTGTGTAATAGTCTTCTATGTGGCACAGTGTCAAAGGCCTTGCTGAAGTCCAGATAGGCCATGTCCACTGCCCTCCCGATCCACCTCCTAGTCACCCAGTCAAAAATTTAATGAGGTTGGTCTGACATGACCTCCCCTGGTGAAACCATGCTGCCTTGGGTCCTGTAGTCCATTGACAACCAGATGTTCCACCAATCTCTCCTTCAGTAGTGCTTCCATGATCTTCCCCACTACCGAGGTGAGGCTGACTGGTCTGTAGTTCCTGCTTCCTCTTTGTTCCCACTTTTTGTATAAGGGGACTACATCTGCTGTCCTCCAGTCTTTGGGTACCTCCCTGTTTCCAGTGATCGGCTAAACAGGATAGCCAGAGGTTCAGCCACCACCTCTCTTAGTTCTTTAAGGACCCTGAGGTGCACCCATCTGGCCCCATTGCTTTATCAACTCTTATTACTTCCAGTTCCTTCAGACCCTTTCTCGTGTAAAGGGACTTGTGTCCATTCTGCACCATTCTCACCCTTGTACTCCTTCAGACCCATTACCCACCTCTTCCTCAGTGAAGACTGAGCAGAAATACCTGTTCAATATGTCAGCTTTACTGTTGTCATCCTCCACGCGGCCCCCATCCTCCCCCTTCAGTCTCACTATCCCTCCCTTTGTCTTTCTTTTTTCACTTATGTACCTGTAAAAGGTTTTGTCCCCTCTACCCACTGATTTTGCAACGTGCTCTTCTGTCTGAGCGTTGGCTTCCCTTACTGACCTCCCTGCCTCCCTTTGCTTCTCCTGGTACTTCTCCCTATCCCTTCTGCCTGTGTCTTTTTGTATTGCCTGAATGCAATCTTTTGGCTTTCACTTTTTTGCTACCTCTTTGGAAAACCATAATGGTCTCCTCTTCCTTTCCTCTTGCTAACCTGCTTAATGCATAATTCTGTTGTTCTTGTAATCCCATTTTAAATACTGCCCACTGTTCCTCAACCCTAATTCCTGTCCCATTCCCTTAATGCCTCTTTCAAGTATCTCCCATTTTCCCAAAGTCTGCCCCCTAAAATCCAGGATCGTGTTTTGTGTGGTTTGCTTCTGCTCTTTCTGTGATTTCAAACCACAATGACTGGTGGTCACTGTTTCCCAGGTGCTCCCCACTGTTACCCCATCACACTGTCCCTGTTTGTGAGCACAAGGTCCAGTATTGCCTTCTGCGAGTTGGTTCCATGACCAGTTGCTTGAGAAGGCACCCTGAAGGAGTCAGAATAAATCTGCTCCTAGTTGATGCTGCTGCTGGGATGCTCCAGTCCACGTCTGGAATATTGAAGTCTCCAACCAGTACTACCTCACCCTTGTCTGCCATCCTTTGGATGGCTAGCATCAACTCCTATCTGCTTCTTCCTCCTGGGCTGGTGGTCTATAGACCACACCTGTGTGGATGGCTGTCCCATTTTCCTTTCCAGCTTAACCCACAGTATCTCTCCCCATTTTGTTCCTCCTGGATCTCTGTGGCCCTTATGTCATTTTCACATACAGTGCCACTCCTCCTCCCTTCCTGCCTGCTCTGTCTCTTCTGAATATGTTGTAGCCAGGTATGGCCACCTCCCAGTCGTGTTATCATTACACCAGGTTTCAGTGATGGCCACAATGTCCAGGTCTGACTGCACCATGACAGCCTCAGATCTTCCATCTTGTTGCTAAGGCTCCTGGTATTTGCACACATGGCTTTCCATGATTTGACCTCCCTAGACTGTTTCACTGTTCTACTCCAGCCCCTTCCTTGGTTGTCATTTATCCCTGGTTCTCCTTGCTGTCTGCCCTTCTGCTGAATTTTGCCCCTTTTCTGCTTATCCACCTCTTGGGCACTAATCTCCATCTTTGCCATGCTTAACATCGATGGGGTACCCACTCTGGATCCTTGTATCATCGCTAATATGTTTAATGATGCTTTTTCTCCTTTGAAAGGTGTTCTTCCCCCGATTTCTTCCATCACTCCAACTCGAGGCATAATGCTAGTTCTGAAGACCAGTCACCTGCCCACCCTCCTTTCCACTTTAAAGCCATCTCCCTGGGAGAAGTTAGGAAATACCTACGTAGGGTCCTAGGGAAGGGTTGATTCAGTGGTGACTCCCTGGACCTTAAAGTTGTAGCACTAACTCGGATGAAATACTCGTTCCTTTGACACATATAATCATTACCGCACTGAGATACTCTCACTTCCCTCAGATATGGAAATTCACCTTAGTGATGCCTGTATATAACAGTGGGGATCACACATCTCACAGTAACTATAGACCCATTTCGATCCTTCCACCGTTATCAAAAGCACTTGAAAGAATTGTAGCAGATCAACTGGTTGACTACCTTGACAAATATCAAATTCAATGTCCGCAACAACACAGCTTTCGCAAAGGGACACAGCATCATTACTGCTTTGCTTGAGTTTACGGGTCATATCCACAACTCCCTGGATCAGGGTGCCCTTGTTGGTACAGTTTTTATCGATCTAACAAAAGCATTTGATACAGTTAATCATGTCCTTCTGCTTGAACAACTGGGGTCCACTGGGCTTGCATATGACACTGTTGCTTGACTTAAGAGCTTCCTTTCCTACTGCTCACAGCGAGTGAAGATCGCTGACATCCTATCTGCTAGCAGGCCCGGTGTCCTCCAAGGATCTATATTGGGTCCGTCATTATTCAGTCCATACCTAAACCAGCCTCTCTATTCCTGTCAGTGCCAAATTCTGCTTAATGCAGATGATGCAGTCTTGTTCATGAGTGATCCTGACCCAAAGCAACTGGAAATAAATCTCCAGATGAGTTTTTCAAAGGTAGAAAGTGGGTTCGGTGAGCAAAAACTCATCTTGAACTCTAAGAAACAAAAACAATATTGTTCTCTAGCTTTCACAATAGACATCGTAGTTACCCTCTTAACATCGCAGATAAGGTTGGGACACCTTTGGAACTAGTCTCGCACTTTAAATACTTAAGAGTAACAGTTGGCAGTGCTTTGACTTATGGCTACCACATAGACAATACAGCCAAGGCAGTTAATAGGCGCATATGTCTTCTGTACAGGCATAAAATTAGTCTGACCACAGAGGCTCTTACTCTAGCTATCCTTAGTTCTGTGGTCTTGCTAATAGACTATGGTCTAATAATCTATGGCTTCTCAACTGACACGGCACTCCACAGTATTATAGTGGCACTAAACAAAGCCTGCCACCTTGCAACTGATTCAGCAAGATTCACACATACGTGTGACTTGTATGTTGAGACAGACTGGCTCCAATTTGAAGGAAGGCTCAAATTCCACACCTGCCTAATGGCTAAAAAAATAAGTTTGGGCCTGGTATCCCTTGGGGTACAAAAGCTCCTCACCCAGCATGATAATAAGTGCTGCACCAGTAGTACCAATAGTATGGTTTTCAAAATCCCACACTGTCATACCTCCCAAGGACAGAGGGCTTTCTCCCATCGAGCTCCATACTGGCTTAACTCCTTACCCTGGACATTTCTTCCATAGCCACATTAGGCCCCTTCAAACAAAAGCTAAAGAACCATCTTGTTGCAAATTCCAGCTTTGACTGCTTTTACTAATCCCCTCACTCTTAAAGGGGCTTGGCACTGTATACTCTCCCAGGGCAACCCTTACATGGCCCACAGTTTTATACTCCTGGTTCCTAATTTCCTTGGCCATCCAAAGCAATTTTACCCTAGTTATCCACTCCTCTAATATATCTCCCTCCAATCCTCCCTTTATCTTCCCCCAATTTTCATCCCTAAAGTTGTCTGCCACCTGGACCTGTTTCCACAACTTGTAAATATATCCTCTTCCCCCTACCCCTTATGATGAAACCTCTCTAGTTGATGTATTCTCCCTCCCTTATCTATTATGTATGTCTTAGCCTGTCTTACCTGTTTACCTTTACTACCCCTCATTCTCATGCCTCTAATTGTATTTTTACATACATTGTACAATGTCAGCTTGATGTCTTGTTACATTACTTGCCTAAGTTTAACATTGTATGTATTGTTTACTTGGTATTTAATTCTTGCTGCTTAACATCAATCACTTATGTTTACTGTTTGTCTAATTCTGACTCTGACATGGAACCAATGTAATGAGCTTGTTCTCAAAAGGTGTTACTAAGAGATCAAAATAAATAAATAACTAATAATATGCTCACAACACAGGAATTGCAAAGAACAAAACACAACTTTATTTCTGGGGGTAGAGTTAGAAAAGGGGATACCTGGACAAAGGAATACCACAAGTAATGCATTAGAATAAGCTGCCAAGACCCATAGGCCAAGATAGTAACTCTGCCCACCTCCACTGCTACCAGTGTAAACCCCTACAACTGTCCTGGACTAGGTACCCAGATTTAAGTGTGGGTCTGCTTGTTGCCGCGGGTTGGGTGGTGTTGGGGCCCTTGCAAACACTTTGAAATGGTAGATAATAACAGATGTACACCTGCAGACAACTTAAACTAGACCCCCCGATCAGGGCAAGCACTGAATTACTCATGGTCCTGTAGACACTGGGTTTCAAGTTGTGGTCCAGTGAGTTTGATCAGGAGGAACAGTTTCACTGTGGGGCAGCAAGCAGATGAGCAGCAAACAGGCTGAATGATGTGGCAGATTCTGGCAGCTTGTCACCTTCTGACTTGATTGCAGAGTCTGGCCACTTGTCACCTTCGGCCTGCGAGGCAGGCTGGGGAATATGCGCACAATGCAAGGCTTCCTGGTCCACAATTTAGCCCAGACCCAGAAGTGACCCCACAGTCCAGCTCCCCAAATGGGTCCAGAGTGCCCTAGCACTCAGGCATGTGCCCATGGCTCTCTGAGGCCTAATCCACCCCCACTCGATAAGGGTCAGCAGTTCCATACCTGGTTACAAGTTGTGACTGTGCAGATTGCAGTCTCTGACTTCTGCCTGAACTGGGATTAGCAGCTCTGTGGTGCAGCAATGGTCTCTTCGAATTCCACTATTCCAGTAGCTATTGGCTGGCAGCATACAACCTCTTCAGTGGCAGCTCCACCTTTAAACAGGTGGATTTCAGAAACACAGGCAGGTCCCCAAACATTGGAACTCTGCAGACACTTTTCCACAATTTCCTTTAGCTTCAGGACCAAAATTGCCAACTTCAGGCTCTGGCACACACAGTTGACAACCCTTTTCAACAAGCTGAGGATTCTTCCCGCGGTTGCAGGTTAAAGGCACAAATACTGGTTCTCCAGGCAGAAAACCCTTTTTCAGATTCCTCAGACGTTTGACTGCAAAAGCCTTGACCAGTTTCCAAACTTCTCTCATACACAGAAGGAGCACTCTTGACTTGCTGAAAGCCCAAGCCAGACTGCCCCAAACTGCAAACGTTCCTGGGGTTTCACTCCAAAACTCCCAGCCTCCAACTGGTTAAAACATGCTGTCCATCAATCAAATTATTAAACATTAGCTCCCTTCAATTATTGATTGGTTATTAGTTTGAGAGCCTAGAACAGGGTTCCCACCTCTCCCGGAAGTCATTTCACAGTCTCTGGGTGCCTAAACCTCTGATTGGCTGGCACTGAGGGTTAAAGGAGCAGAGATGGCTGCTATTGTACACAGTCCCAAACAGTTTATACCAGGTACTCACTTCAATGTGTCCTTGCAGCCAAAGTACAGTCTATATATAAATATATATATATATATATATATATATATAGCTATATATTATATATATTGGCCCCACAGTCCTGTAGCAGCCTTTATCAACTGTCCTCCGACTACTGAATTATAACATAAAAAACTTTAGCTTGCCAGTTGCTGGTTCTGAAATACAGAGTCTCCAGGAGCAGCCAGGAAGCTCATTATTATGTATGCCCACTTCATTAATATGCATATCCCCCCTTCCCATTCTGTAACGCTCATTGGCACTTTTAAAATAAATATCCTGGCCACTGTTTGGGCACCACCTCCATGTGTCCGACCTCTGACTAACATATCCCGGGGGGTCAAGACCACTGGAGAGGCATTTCAGTGGCCACTATATTGGCCCAAAAACCAATAGGTGCTATTACACATGTGCAGACTCCACTGGCACTTTTAAAGGGCCAGGCAATACGGCGGTCCCGTGACTTTTGCTCCTCCAGCCTTAAATAACCACATGGGGCCAGATGGAGATTTAGAAAGGTACCAAAGGAGCGCACAGGACCCGAGACTGTGGCGGTGGACAAACTGGTTAGAAGGGGGAAAATGGGAGACCAGCAGCCCCAGGTGGCAAATGGAGGTAAGCCCCCACCTGGGGAGGTACAAGAAAAATGCCTTTTCACCGGCTTCACTCCAATTTGCCAGCCATTCTGCTTGTTCCTGTTTTCTATATTCTCCACCTAAGCTCATAGCAGTTTGATTGTTTTGCCCTGTTCCCTCCCTAGGGATTCAAAGCAGGCAGCTCCATCTTCTACCATGCTCACGTTTCTGTTTATTCCAGTCGATGTCGATACTCCAACACCTCATCAGCAGTCTTTTTATGTGTGACCTTGCGACCATTCATCTCAGCCACAAGCATGTTGAACAAGGTTTGGGTTTGCTATAGGTCACCAAAATTGCCCACTCCCACTGCTGCCATGCTGGCCCGTGCCAAGGAAGAGACTGATACTAAGCAGCATAACATAAAATTCCCACACCTAGGAGCCACAAAGCCATAGGAGGAAACCAAATGGATGCACCGATATTCACAATGAAAGGTATGTGGGTGAAAGGGCGTGACCCTCTACCAAGCAGATTGTGACAAATAAAGGTACTGGGTTGTCAGAGTGGACAAACTAAACTGCCTTCTTCTCTGATGCCTTTCTACTGTCCCTTCACCTGCACACACTGCTTCCCATGTGGATAGATCACTATTTATTATAACTTTGTTTCCTGCCATGCAGCCAGCTTTAATCCAGTGCATTGCATGGCCAGTTACACTTAGGTGTTCCATTTTATGAACTAGCCTCATGTGACACAGTGTTGAAGGCTTTGATGAAATCCAGGTACACAACATCTGCAGGTTTCCTTACATCAAGCTCCTTGCTGACATTATAAAAAATGTAGTAAGAGTTCTCTGATATGATTTGCCCTTGCTGACTCCATATTGGGGCATAAGTGTAAGTTTTTTATTTGTTTGTTTGTATGTGCTCAGCAGTACTATTTCTTATGGTTGTCTGAAGTATCTTTCCTGGTTCAGCAGACTGGCCCATCGTTCCCAGCCTCAATCCTGGAGCCTTCTTTGAATCATCTACAACATAATATTTTTCTTTTGTTTTGTTTGGTGTGCTTTTTTAATATGTGTTTATAATATGTCTGTAACAAGATACTCTTTGTTAAGTAAATGTAATAATGAATGCACCCTGGGTACTGTTTTCACTTTTGTTCTTGTTCCCATGAGTACCCAGTGCTACAGTGTTCTGTGGGAAGCAGCATGATGTCATTTGAGTTCCAGCAGTTCTCTTTTTGCTAAAAACTGGCAAATTGACCCCCACAGCATAACAAACACAGGTCATGCTGTCACTATCAATTTATATATCACTACGTCTTTGAAAAGAATGACTTTTCCTAAAGGTTTTGGAGTAGCACAATTAGACTCTGATGGCTAAAATGGCATAATTAACTATAGTGTGAGTCTCAGAGATCAGAAGGAGGAGGGGCCATGACAACAGTGCATTGACACAGTCATTTGGTAAGTCTGAACATGTTTATATTAAAATGTCAAGTTGTTATTAACATATGCGTGACCCCTCTACAAGGTGTGCTTAAGGCCATCATAAAGACATGAGCTTAGTTGTTTTTGCCTGTGGGTAGACAGCCCCAGGTCCTGTAGCTACCTTCTGTTCTTCTTTGGCATGGAACCTCCATCCGAAAAGTTCCTTCCTATACAAAGAAGTACATCGGTGTTGTCCCCCCTGAAAACAGATAGTACACTGATCTAGCAATCTATAACATATATATATATATATATAGCAATGATAACATTATAATTAATTATTAACGAATAACGTAACCCACACTGTAAATGCAATCAGCAATTCTCCTTGCTGCTAGTACTAGGAACATGACATTTAGATGGGAGGAGGAAACCTAGGGAAAAAATGGAAAAGGTAATAAGTGATTGATAACAGGCAAGCCTCACACAGTACCCCACCTCTCTGGTGCAGCAGTACACCCTTATCCCGTCTTCTAGAGTCGATCACCTGAGGCTGGCAGTATAGCCTAGAGGTTACAGTAACGAGCTGTGAATGAGCTTAGTACCTACAGTACAGCATAACCTCCGCCTGCATACTCTGTGACTCTGAGCAAGTCACTTAACCTCCCCAGTGCTCTTGGGTCACCCCTGAAAACAGTCACTTGTGCCCACTGGTCCATCACCAGTTGCCAAAGAATTAAAAAAATGTTGGAGCTCAGGTGATGGTACATTGGGTACAGTGTTAAACCAGCTGTCTGTAATCCTAATATGAAATTTGAATCCCTAAAATAACATAGAAACATAGACTTTGCTGGCAGATAAGGACCGCTTGGCCCACCGAGTCTGCCCATTTCCCTACCTACTGGATAAGCTGCAGGTCCTAGTTCAGCCTACTTCTTCCTACCCCCACTAGAATTGACTTATGTCTGTCCCATGCATTCTTAGATTCCTGACTGTTTTTGCTTGACCCCCCCTGGAAGGCTGTTCCATGCGTTCACCACCCTCTCCATGAAAAAATACTTCCTCACATTGCCCCTGAGTCATCCCACCCTCTATCTTCAAATTGTGCCCCCTTGTTCTTGCACATCTCTTTTCTGAAAGATGCTACCCTCTTGGATTTTGTTGATTCCCTTGATGTACTTGAAAGTTTCTATCATGTCCCCCCCCCTTCCTCAAGGGTATACATGTTAAGCTCCTTCGGTCTCTCTTCATATGGCTTTTGGTGCAGACCCTGCACCATTTTGGTTGCCCTCCTCTGGACTGCCTTCATCCTGTCTTTGTCCTTGCAGAGATGGAGTCTCCAAAACTGCATGCAATACTCCAGATGGGATCTCACCAACTGTCTGTACAGAGGGATAATAACTTATTGTTTTCTACTGCTGATACCTCTCCTTATGCATTCCAGTATGCCCCAGCCCTCCCTACTGCCTTCTCACATTGCTTGCTTATCTTTAGGTCATCTGATATGACTACCCCAGGTCCCTTTCCATTTTTGTTGTTGTTAGTACCCCCCCCCCATTGTGTACTCTGCCCCTGGGTTTTTGTTTCCCAGGTGCATTACTTTGCACTTCTTTCCATTGAATCTAAACTGCCATACTCCTGACCATTCCTCCAACCTTGTCAAATCCCTTCTCATCCTTTCCACCTCGCCCTTGTGTATTAACCCTGTTGCAGATCTTTGTGTCATCTGCAAAGAGGCATACTTTTCCTTCCAGTCCCTCCACAAGGTCACCTATAAAAACATTAAAGAGGACCGGTCCCAGTACTGAACCCTGTGGTAACTCACTATTAACCACCCTTTCTTTGAAGTGGACTCCATTTACTATTACCCTCTGCATCCTGTTATCCAGCCAATTTTTTACCCAGGTTACCACCACCCTGGTACCCACTCCTAGACTGTCTAACTTGTTTGCTAATCTTTTGTGTGGGACTGTGTCAAATACCTTGCTAAAGTCTAGGTAGGCCACATCCACAGCCCCTCCCAGTCTACTACTTTGGTCACCCAGTCAAAGACATCTATTAGATTCGTCTGACATGACCTTCCTTCTGTGAATCCAGTAAGTAATAATACCCGACAGGGTGGGCAGTATTGGGCTATACCGGACTGCCCAGGGGCATAATGAGGCCCGACACTGCAGGCAGAGGGCCTTATAGCTCTTGAAAGGTGCATTATAGCCCATACTGCCCACCCTGGAGGGTATTATTGTGCTTAGAAAATGGGTATTAGTGCAAATTTTAATTAAGTATTTACATAATTACAGAATCACTTTGTAAATGAATGGCATGAATAAAAAAAATACTTTTTTTTTGTAAAGCATTCCCTCCCTCCCTTTGAGTGCTGTTCTATCTGCTGCTACACCCTCCACTCTGCTCACACAGAGAGCCATTCTCCTCATGTAATGACCCCCCAACCACCACTAACAGAAGAATAGATAGTTTCTCCGAAATTTTCCCCAGCCAAGCGCCCACAGAAGTAGCTTTGTTTTCGGTAGGTAATTGATGATGTACAGATCACCACCGTAAAAAGACTAGCGGGCATTATTCAGTTGCCTCCACAGATGGAGGCAGCTGTGGTTGACAGCGGTGAGTGGACAACTAGTTGGATTATGTAATAGAACGCAGGCGTGGTTGGTGTCGAGTCCCTATATAAAATGAAAACAGGCAATACTATGCAGCGCTCTTCTCCTCAGTCTGTCCTAGCTAGTATTGAGAAGCCCCTTTATAACTATTACAAGCAGAACTAACAGTGACTAGAGCAGTGACTGTTAGGAATGGAGTGGACCACCAGCCGGCTGGAGGAGGGAGCACAACAGATTGGTCAGCTCTCTGAAGGCAATCACAGCAGTAGCATGGGACGAGAAGGTGAGTACGATATAAAGAAAAAATAAATATAATGAATAGAGCACAGGAGAGGTTGCTGTGCAGTTTTGGGAAGCTAGTACAGCAACTTCGGAGGTGGGGGGGCAATATCTCTCGCTAAGCGAGAGACAAAAAATGGTGGCAAAATGGACTGAACATTCTAGGGGCACATTCATTTTACAACGTAATCAGGCAGAAAGAGACTGGGGCTCATTATTTCCCTGTCACTGTTGCCTGACCAGGTAGTTGGTGGCATTAGCCAATCAGCAAGTAGGATGCTCCCTACCCATTTTCTAATGTTGCCTTGGGTCCTGTGCCCTGCTGGCCTCTAGGTACTTAACAATTCTTTCTTTCAGAAGTGATTCCATCATCTTCCCTGCCACTGAGGTCAAACTAACAGGTCTGTAGTTTCCTACCTCTGCCTTGTTCCCACTTTTGTGAAGGGTGATCACATCCACCCTCTTCCAGTCCTCAGGTACCACACCATCCTCCCATGATTTGTTAAAAAGGTTAGTCAGTGGTGTCACTAGTTCTCCCCTTAGTTCTTTTAGAATTATGGGGTGAATCCCATCAGGCCCCATTGCTTTGTCCACCTTCAGTTTTAGGAGTTCTTTCAGGACCCTTTCTTCTGTGAATGGACTGGTATTGACCCCCATATCCAGAGTGCTTCTATTGTTTGGTTTAGGTACCTCCCCCTCATCTTCTTTTGTGAATACTGAGCAGTAGTATTCATTCAGCATTCCTGCTTTTTCACTGTCACTCTCTGCCCACCACCCTCCCCTTTATTAAGCCTCACTATCCCACCCTTGGTCTTCCTACACTCCCTAATGTACCTATAAAATGTTTTATCCCCTTTCTTAACTGAGTTGGCTATCTTTTCTTCGGTTTGTGCTATTGCTGTTCTGACTGCCTTCCCTGCTTCCTTCTGCTTTAACTGGTACAGTTCTCTGTCCTGCTCTCTATGTGTTTCCCTGTACTTCCTGAATGCTATCTTTTTCTCCCTAACCTTCCCCATCACCTATTTTGAGAACCATAATGTTTTTTTTCCTTTGTTTAGTTTTGTTTATTTGCTTCACACAAAGGCTGGTTGCCTCTGTGATTTTTTCCCTGTTGTTCCTCCACCCCTCCTTCTTGTCCATTTGCAAGTGCTTTTCTGAGGTACTCTCCCATTTTGCCAAAGTCAGCTCTCCTAAAGTCCAAAACCCTCACTTTTGTATGGCTTGACTCTATGGCTGTTTGTCGTGACCCACACTGTTTGGTGGTCACTTGTTCCCAGATGGCTATTCACTTTTAAATCTGATATCCTGTCTTCATCCCCATTTGAGAGTACAAGGTCCAAGACTGCACCTCCCGAGTGGGTTCCAAAACTAGCTGTCTGAGGCATGCCCCCTGTAGGGCATCAAGAATGGCCCTGCTCTTGGATGTGGCTGCAGCAAAGATGCTCCAGTTAACATCTGGCATATTCAGATCCCCCATCAGCAATATCTTCCCTTTCTCTGCCATCCCAAGGATTCCTTCTATCATTTCCTTGTCCATTTCCTCTCCCTGAGACAGGGGTCTATTTACAACCCACATGCGGATTGTGTTGCCATTTCCTGTCTCCAGAGTGACCCACAGTACATCCTCTCCTCTCCTCTCTGTTTATCCTTTAGTTCTGTTGCTTTGATCCATTCTCTTACATAGAGAGTGACTCCTCCTCCTCCTGTTTTACCCTTCCTGTCCCTCCTGTAGATTGTGTGCCCTGGTATGTTGATATGCCAGTCATGGTTCTCTGTGTACCATGTTTCTGTGACTGCCACAATATCCAAGCGTCCTTCTTCCATCAAGGCTACTAGTTCAGGGAGCTTGTTACCCAGACTATAGGTATTGGTACTCATCACCCTCTATTTTTTGATTGCCTTACCCCTTTTAGCCCCCTTCCTGTCCTTACTGCCTTTGCTTTTTTCTCCATTTACCTCTGTCCTGCTCCCTATTGACTTCTCTACCTTGGCATTTACCTCAATAACTACCCTGTTTTGGGGGAAGGGGTGCTAGGATTTCCCTGCTTATGAGCATAAAGCTCCATCCCCTTTTGTTTGCAACTCTAATGTCTTCACCTGGGTGGCAAGTGTTTGGTAGTTCACACCAGGACTTTTCCCACATCTAACCAAACTGAACTATCTATACTATATATAGCAGGGCCAGGACCAGTTTAGTACTCATTGTTCAGATGCTTGGGCTGATCGATCAGTCTTCATTGCTGCAGAATCTGCACCTCTGTATCTCCAGCAGTAAACAGCTGTTGCACTGGGGTTTGCAGCTCCTTTCAGTCCTTAGATGGGTGTTGGTCTGAGATGCTCCTCTTCATCCTTTGGTGGGACTTCCCTACTCTTCACCCCTTAGTGGGGGCTTATAAAACTTTGCAATGTATCCAAGCAGGCCCTTCAGACATCCAATGTTTTGGCCAGGAGCCACACACATATGGCAGAGAGGTGTGCCCTCTATGATATTTCTGCTTTGTATCACTCACAGTTTTGAAGAGATCTGTATCCCCAACTGAGCTCTCCTCCAGAATGCTGTAAACAGGGCTGCAGGCATGCAGGCCCTCTCTAGCTCACCAAATCTCTGTAGGAGTCCTGCAACCTCACTCTCTTTAAGCAGCCCTGAAAGGGAGCTCCTTCTCAGTTCCTGATGAATCTCATTCTGCCTCTGATGCTGACTGGCAGTCCCTCAGCCAAATCTGTCTGTCTTAATCCTCAGTCCTCTGATTGATCTATCCTCACAATTCATTATTTCAATTTTATTGCAATTTTATTACAATTATTTTAGGTTTTGCTCAGACAATCCAGGGCTTTCATGGTGAAGAGAATGACTCAGTAAGAAAAATCGAATAATGTTTTTAGAGGTTGCAGCTTCACCTACTACTGTGGTGCCTCCTGTATACCCTAAAATGGCAGAGGAACTATTTTACATTCAATCTAACCATATTTTTATGGGCCTTTTTTCTGATTTCTTGCAGCTTCCCATGACTCCACTGCTTCAGGCTCCCATGATGGTCCCCATCCATCCTCCCAGGTGGCCCCAGCTCTCCCACATATTGCCCATCAGAACCGCTATGGTCCGACTCGTCAGGCACACCTGATCTGTCTTGATTAGTCCCCTGCATGGGCTGATCCAGGGACATCAGTCAGTCGGGAGGGGCAGGAATGATCTGTGCTGTGTGGCCTGGGGTGGCATAGGAAAGCCTATCCAAGGTCATCATCCAGGGCAGTGGTCAGCAATTTTCCCATTTTCTAGGGCTCCATCCACCTCCCAGCTATGTTCTGGGGGCAGGGATGTTTGGTGTGTGGTGACCCATGCCAAGAACACCTCCGCAGTGTCACCAACAGGAGCCACTACTGAAGTGACCCACTCACCCCAGGAGGAAAGTGTTCAAAGGACACTCTGCACTCCCTCCCTACTGGCTTCTGCTCCTGGCATCTGGGATCTGAGCAAAATCCTGTCTCTCATCATGCCAGCGTGATGCCCAATCATTCGGCACCAAGGTGCCAGCTATTTTTATGTTTCTGTAATTGTTGTAAACTTAGTTACTTTTGTAATCTATTATTATTTATAAATGCAACAAGACACTCCAGGATGTTGGTTGTGGTATCACAACCAACACCCTGTCATATCTTATTGCTTACATAAAATGTGGAGGATTATAGATCTATTAACATTCCCCAATATTTAAGACTATAATGCATGGATGATACTTTTTCCCCATAGAAATGGTTAGCAGTTAATTCCGTATGTGCTTTTTCCCTGTACAGTATACATAATTGCAGTTACAACTAACAGTAACCATCAAAATTATTATATAAAATAAAAGATGGCTGACTCTGCTATACTTGGAAATAAACCAGTCAAGAGAGCTAACCAGATCATAAAGCCACACGCCTTTCAGGGTCTTGGCTTTATGATCTGGTTTGCCCACTTGATGGGTTTATTTCCTTGTATACCACACCTGCAATTCATTTATTCTATTTTTAGAACACAATGTACTGTAGGCACTAGATCACAACAACCATCTGAATATGGGGCTGTGTCAGCACAGGGCATCGTAACTATGTGCTGAGCTGACAAAGCTTCCAACTGAAATGTGACCCACGGGTATTGAATGGAGATAGTGCACCCCAAATGAGATTGCACCATTGCTCCTGTGATGAGCCATATGCAGCCCTGGCATGCTAAGGCATTAAGGGCCATTTGCATGCAGATTATGGGCTTATTAGTATGCTGCACATTGCCAGTTGCATGAAGGCATTGTGCAGAGCTGTGCCCTGCCCCCATCTTATCACCACTGCCTCAATCAGAATAAACCGCCCCTGGTGTCCAGTGGCCCATCTAAGCCCCACTCACTGATCTCTCTGTCAGAAACAACCTTCCCTGGTGTACAGTGGTCCCCCCGTCTCCCCAATCCCCACCTCCCACAGACAGTTCAACCTCTCTCCCATCCCACTCGTTCAGGACCCTCCACCTCCCCATGGCCCCCACTCACCCAAGTACGCCAATATGCCCCTGAGGCAGTGACTGGCACAGCCACCCACAGATGACTTAGACTGTCCACTGTCTGAATGACAGGAAGTGTGTGCATGACTACTATTGAAACAGAGAGGTCATGCCAAATGAACCTGATCAAGTTCTTTAACCGGCTGACTAGAGTGTCGGACAAAGGAAAGGCAGATAACATACTGCACCTGAACTTCAGTAAGGCCTTTGATACAGTCAAGAAACTGATGGACCTAGAGATAGAAACATAGAAACATAGAAGTTGACGGCAGATAAGGACCGCAAGGCCCATCCAGTCTGCCCATTCCTTTTTCTACCTTATAAATGTGCCATCGGCCTTTGCTCTGTCAGTGACCTATCTATTCATAGTCATTTGTATTGCTCCCTTATGCCTATCCCATGCCTGTTTGAAGCCCTGCACTGTATTCATAGCCACCACTTCTTGTGGTAAGCCATTCATGCATCTACCACCCTTTCTGTGAAAAAGAATTTCCTCACATTCCCCTTAATCGGCCTCCTCTAATCTCATGCTGTGTCCTCTTGTCCTGCTATTTTTCTATATTTAAACATGTTAGACTCTTTCACCTTGTTTATGCCCTTAAGGTGTTTAAATGTCTCGATCATATCACCCTCTCCTCCTTTGCTCAAGGGTATACATATTGAGCTCTTTAATCTGTCCTCATATGTCTTCTGATGCAGTCCCTCACCATTTTGGTTGCCTTCTCTGGACTGCCTCAATTTGGTTAATGTCCTTGTGAAGGTGTGGCCTCCAATACTGCACGCAGTACTCAGATGGAGCCTAACCAATGTCTTGTACAGAGGATTATTACTCCTCTTACGACTTGTAGATACCCCCACTAATACACCCTAACACCCCCTAGCCTTACCTACTGCTTTAGAGGTCTGCTTGGATGATTTTAGGTCATCAGTGATGATGATGCCCAAGTCTCTTTCTTCCTTTGTGACTGCTAGCAACTCCTCCCAGCCTATAAGTGGCTTCAGGGTTTCTCTTCCTATGTGCATGATTTTGCACTTCTTTGCATTAAATCCCAGTTGCCACTCTTCTGACCATTCTGCTGGTTTATCCAGATCTCTTCTCATTCTGCCCACCCCATCTGGATCATCTACTCTGTTGCAGATCTTGGTGTCATCTGCAAACAGACAAGCCTTACCCTCTAGTCCATCTTCGAGGTCACTAATGAAGATGTTGAATAGGACTGGCCCCAGGACTGATCCTGAGGTACCCCACTTGTGACTTGCATCTCTTCTGACTGTATACCATTTACCACCACTCTCTGTTTTCTGCCAGTCAACCAGTTTGCCACCCAGTTGACCAACTTCTGACCACCCGAGCCTACCTAGCTTTTTATCAATCTTCTATGTGGAACAGTGTCAAAGCTTTGCTGGAAGTCAAGGTGAGGCGACATCAACTGCTCCCCTTGGTCCACCACTCTGGTTACCCAGTCAAAGAAATCTATGAGATTAGTTTGACAGGACCTTCCTTTGTAAACCCATGCTGTCTTGGATCCTGTGCCTATGGATTCCAGGTGTTGCACTATCCTTTCCTTAGGAGTGCCTCCATAATCTTGCCCACTACTGAGGTAAGACTGACCGGGTCTGTAGTTCCCGCCTCCTCCCTGCTACCACTCTTGTGGGTGGGATCACATGAGCCTTCTCCAGTCTTCTGGGACCTCTCCTGTGCTCAGAGACTCACTAAACAATTCTGCTAATGGCTCTGCTAGTTCCTCCTTTAGCTCCTGAGTACCCTGGGATGTATGCCATCAGGTCCCATTGCCTTATCCACCCTGAGCTTAGCAAGCTCTTGTAGGACCCTTTCTTTTGTGAAGGGGTAGTGCTCACCTCCCTCCCCTGTGTCCATGATGCTGAGCTGTGGGCCCTGCCCTACCTTCTCTTCAGTAAATACTGAGCAAAAGTATCTATTTAGGATAGATGCCTTTACAGGGTCCTCCTCCTCACATGCTCCCTTTTCTCCATTAAGCTTAGCACACCCTCTGGACTTTCTCCTTTCACTAATGTATCTATAGAAGTCTTGTCACCTTCTTTACTGTTCGTGCTAGTGTTTCCTCAGTTTGGGACTTTGCCTGCCTTACTGCCTTACCTGCTTCCCTTAGGGCAGTTTGGTATGCCTCCTATCTTCATCCGCTGTGTTCCTTATATTTTCTGAAGGCCAGCCTTTTGGCTCTGACCTTTTCTGCTACTGTATTTGAGAACCAAAGTGGTTTCCTTCTTCTTTTGCACTTCCTTTTCTGTCTAACACAATGGGATGTTGCTTCAAGTATTGTATCCTTAATGCTTGTCCACTTTGCCTGTACCTCCTCACCTGTGTTTCTTTTTGCCAGGGCTAGCTTAACTCTGTTGGCCATCTTATCAAAGTCAGCTCCTCTGAAGTCCCATATTTTTGCTTTGGAATGGGATGATTTAGATGTAGTAGCCAAATTGAACCATACCATGTGATGGTCACTGGCCCCAGGTGACCTTCTACCTGAGATCTGTGATCCCTTCTTTGTTAGTCAGTACTAGATCTAGGATAGCCCTGTCTCTTGTGGGTTGCTGTACCAGTTGTTTGAGGCCCCCCTGCAGGAATCCACTATGAGTCTAGTTCTGGCAGATGTTCCTGCTGGTATTGACCAATCTGTATCTGGCATGTTGAAGTCTCCCATTATCAGAACCTCCCTTTAGCTGTCATGTTTGTATATCTTCTAACAGTAATGTGTCTATGTCCTCCCTCTGGTCTGGGGGCCTGTAGACAACCCAGTTCTTATGGCTGTCCCATTTCCTGTTTCCAGGGTGACCCACAGTTCTTCTGGCTCCTTATGTGTATTCTGAATTTCTGTAGCTTTGATATTTTCATTAACATACAGGGCCACCCCCTCCCCTTTTGCACCTCGGTCTCTTCTGAACAATACATAGCCAGGTACTGAAGTCTCCCAAGTGTGGTTACTGGTAAACCACGTCTCACTAATTGCTACTATGTCCAGTTTAGCCTCTGACATAATTGCCTGCAGGTCTGGGATCTTATTTCCCAGGCTGTGAGCATTTGTGTACATGATTTTCCATTGGCCAGATAGAAGAAAGGTTAATACCATGGGCGGCAAGCAAGCTGAGGTGGAGGACACAGAAGGTGGTGGTGAATGGGGAGTTCTCCAAGGCAACAGAGGCAGTGAGCAGGGTAAAGCATGTCTCAGTCCTGGAGCACATCCTCTTTAACATATTCATTTTTTGTAAAAGTCTGTTTATTGAGAATCTTTCCATTTGTTACAGAAAGACAGCAACAATAGCTGCACAAGAAGATTATGACTATTCAAGACTTCTTTGCAAAAAAACTGTGTTAATGCACCAGTCAGGGTAACTTAATGCCACAAAAGTGGGGAACTATGTTGGTAGGGTTTCCAGCCCTAACTCTCCACCCCCAACCCCAAGCAACAAACAGAAAAAAACAATAGGGTTTTGAGTCTCTGGAGTCTTGGGGCAGCAGTGGTGGGGTCTTTTTGGGGGTTGTCAACCCTAATGTTCACCTCTCTGTCTCTCCCAGTCCATAGCCTCCTGTCCAAAGCACAAGATACAGCTCCAAGCCAGTGCATCATAGTGTTGCACTCTTTAAAGGTAAGGAAATATGTATCACCACAACCTGCCAAAACAATCTGTTATAGCTTTCTTCACGCAGGGCCCTGTGAGCCCTGCATGAAGAAAGGAGATTATGCCTGGCATTGTTTACTCAGGGAACAGGGTGGGCATTAGGGTTTACAATCCCAAGGAAGACCTGCCACTGATCCATCAAGACTCTGGAGACCCAAAACCCTAATGTTTTTCCTTTTTTCTTCTTGGGGGTGGGGGTGGAGAGTTAGGGCAAGTAACCCTAACACAACAGTTCCCCACTTTTGTGGCATTAAGTAACCCTAACTGGTGCAATGATAAAGTTTTTTACAAAGAATTTTCTTTCTTTCTGAAATAATAGAATCGTATCCTCATTCACACAGGTCCTTTCAGCCCAGCACCATGGAAAGACTCTGTCTGCCTACAGATGCAGACCCTGCACTTCTGTGCAGTGATGGATGTCAAGAATTGATGGGGCTATCAGGTCCCTGTGCTTCCGTGTGGCCGCAGATACAAGTGCACAGGGCAAAGAGTCCATCTGTCAACCAGTGCACAGGGCACTGTGCCACCAGGGTACAGAGGTGCAGGGCCCTATGCCAAGAAGACAGTTGTCTTCACTATATGGTACCTGGGCCCATGCAGACAACCCTGCAGCTTTCATTCCCTGGCTGGGGGGAATGTTGCATAACAGAGCAATACCCCCCACCCTCACCCCATCCAAATGGGTCACTGAGCTCACCCCTAAACTCAGCTCACTGGTATGGGATCACAAAGCATAGCCACTGGGGTCAAGACTGGCACTATACACAGTTTTTTAAATAATATATATATATATATATATAACCCTAGATGGCGCTATCCCAGGGGCTACTACCCCTGCCCGATTTGCCACTAACAGGCTGAGGGGCCTGGATCCGATGGCGGGTGCCTCTACCCGAGGTCAGGGTTTGCAATAGTTAAACTAACTTGGTCACAGCCCTCTGGGACACTGCAACCCCTTTCTTCCCACTATTGGCCCACACAATATATCAAATTGCAGCTACAGTATACACTTACCCCAGGACTGGTTCAGGCACTGGGACCTCCTGTAAATAAGATACAGTGCAACAATCACAGTACAATACTTTAACATAGACAAATACCTCAGGCAGTATAACTTTGCTGGAAACAAAGCAGCTCTGATTTATTTAGGGATATAACAAGGACAGGGGAGTCAGGTTAATTAGCTTATCACTTACTCATCTCACTTTGGCTCTGTGCACAGGCCTATCCCTACCAGTTACTGTCCCTGGGTACCCAAGCCCTAGTGGCTAGTCCAAACCGTGGCAGCTGGTAGGGGCCCTTTCACACAGAGAAAAGAAAAATTAGTTAAACAGTCAGCAGTACAGTAATTCCATTTGGATTCAATGTGGCAATTCAACAGGGAGCGACCCTGAATTAGTACTCACGACCTCCAAACAAGATAGGGTCCTTCAATGTCAGCAGGGCTACTCTTGAGCTCCACGAGACTCCTCACACATTTATATGGCAAACTGCAACAGGCAAAAGTCCTTTAATGGCAGCAGGATTCACTCGAGCTACACAAGCCTCCTCACACATTTATATGGTAAACAGTCACAGGCAAAAGTCCTTTAATGGCAGCAGGATTCACTTGAGCTACACAAGCCTCCTCACACATTTATATGGTAAAAAGAAAGTACTATACCAGGCAGGCTGCTTCTCTATCCCGATCGCAATTACTGCACAATACCCGGGAGAACACACAGCAGATTCAGTTCCTGACAGACCGAGCATTCAGCAATTTCTCCAGTCTTCTACAGGGTGAGCCTGGTTTCTACTCTTCAGATATCCTTTGATTCTCTTCACAGGACGGATTCAGTCCCAACAAGCAGTTACACAAGCTGCAGACCGGAACTCTGGGCCTTACACACGTTTCCCGACTAAAACTGCACACCAAAAAGCACAGGGCTCCTTCCCTCTTCACTGCCAGAGCTCAACTGAAACTCCAGCAGACAAAACCGGGCACTTCCTTTGAGTTCCTCCCAGTTCTTGGCTGGATTGGCTGTCACTCACAATAGACTGCCCCTATTGGTCCAAAAAGGCTGAAGTCTAAACTACATCTCCCAGAGTCACTGCCCATACAATCCTCTTGTGGCTGGCTCAGATTATGAGTCCAAGTTCTGATTCGTCCAAGGCACCATTTTAGAGCTACCTTAACCCACACTGATTGGTCCAGTTCAGCAGTTCAAAACTAGAATGGGGAACTAGGCAAACACAGTTCTGACTGCAAAGAAAGCAGGTTAGACAAACTGTAATTTCATTATTACTCTAAATGATTTCTGGCAAACAGTTACATCTTTCAGATAGGTTCCTTTGCACTCTAGTGACTGCAAAATGGAGTGAATTGGCAGCAGCTCGAGTGGTACTCAAGCAGAGAAGCACACAGTCCCCCATACAACTAATTATGTCTGCAAGCAGACAGCTCTTAAAGAGACAGTACCAGAGGCTCTAAAACACTCTTGATAAATGGCTTAAACGCCAAACACCATTCAGGCTTGGAGCATTCAAGCAAGCTCTGGAAGTCTTTGGGAACCCCATTTGCAGGAGTTACACCTTCCTGGTTTGGGAAAGCTTGACGTCCAAGCAAGTACCCTCTAAGTTTCAACTGCAACCATATACATTTGCATTAGGCTCACACATGTAATCATCAGTCAATACATCATTTTACCAAGAACACATTTCTGAAACATTGCAGTACGTCACTCTTTACACAGTATTACACACATTGTACCATAACTCAAGTTATTACCTCTTGTACATGAAACCTGAAGAGGGGCCCCTCCTATCAGTTACCTTGGGGCTGGACGGGGCAAGGGCACCATACTTAGAGGGCAACACAAGTAACTTGGAGTTAGCACTGACGCTCAGTTTGGGCAATGAGCTTGGGGACACATAATTCTTTTATGGACAACATTGAGAGGCAAGTCCACAGGCCTCCCAAGGGAATCATAACTGAGGTGCACCACAGGCTTTACAGCTCGACCAGTCTTTCTAGGGGAACTGTTACAGTCTCTGCACTCTGAGCCTCATTTTCAGCATTGTCCTCACTTGTCAGGAGTCTCCATGGGGGTAGAGAGGCTAGAACTTGGGGCACTTTCAGCTCCAGGAGTTACAGTTTCTGAGTCCACAACATTTGGCTCACATGGAGAGCTTTCGGACACTGGCAGTGGACTGTCAGGGCACTCAAAATACTCTTCTTGTTCTGGTGTATCACCAGTCTGCCCCAATCCATCATTTTCCTCCCCTGAAAGCTCAAACAGTTCAACCATGTACAATGATTCCATTTCATCTGATCTGATGCTTTGCACTTCACTTTCTGGGAGCATTGGCTCCAGGGACGAAGCTGGGGGCTTAGACAGTCCAGAAGGCCCAGCTTCGCTCCAGTATTGACTAGGGATTGCCCTCAAGCAATTGACTCAGTTCGTAAGAAGGATAGTATTCAAAGTCACTCTCACTTTCTTCTGATATGGACTGACAGTCATGCTCAACTGGGACTTCTGGAGGGAACACTTTAACTCTGCTTCTGTAGGTGCAGACTTTCTTGATCTTTCTTGCAGCAGCTCTAGTCACTGGTCAGAGGGGCATCTTCTGGGGCTCAGACTCAATCAAGATTTGTCCAATGGGCAGTAAATGATTTCTATGCATTGTTTTACATCTTTTGAATTATTCTCAGGCCATACTTTGTACACTGGCAGATCATCTAGTTTGCCCACTACAATGTGAGGAGATGGTGCCATCTGTCAGCAATCTTGTGTTTGCCATGCAGTCCCAGATTTCTTAGCAATACCCGATCTCCTCTTGGAGTTCCTGTGCTTTCACCTTTTATCATACCTTTCTTTGTTGGCCAGATTTCTTTTGGCAGCCATGGTTTGAGAGCCAGTTAGTACGCTTGAGTTAGCTGGGCCTTTAACTTTTGCACATACTGTAAATAGTTGTCAGCTTGAACCCCATCAGGAGAGACCCCAAACACACATCTACCGGTAGTCGAGCTTCTCTTCCAAACATCAGGCGGTAGGGGAGAACCCAGTGGCATCACTTTTGGTGCAGTTATAAGCATGTACCAGGGTGCTAATTTGTTGGCTCCATCTAGGCTTGTCCTTTGGTACAGGGTGCCTAGCATATCTAGCAAAGTCGGTTGAAACGTTCAGGCTGTGGGTCCCCTGGGGTGGTAAGGAGTGGTTCTGGACTTTCGCACTCCCCACAGAGAAAGCATCTCTTTGATCAGACGACTCAAAGTCTCTCCCTTGATCAGAATGGATTCTTTGTGGAGCCCATAGTAAACAAAAAGTTTTCTACAAGTACTTTGGCCACAGTGGATGCTTTCTGGTCTTTGGTGGGGAAAGCTTGGGCATATCTCGTGAAATGGTTAGTGACCACCAGCACATTACTGATATTTCTTTGATCTGACTCCAAACTCAGAAAATCAATACAGACCAGCTCCATGGGTGCGCTGGTGGTGATGTTAACAAGGGGGGCAGCCCTCTGGGGCAAAGCTTTCCTCTGTAAGCAGCGACTACAAGTTCGAATGTGTTGCTCCACATCAGCCCCCATCTTAGGCCAATAGAATCTGGATCTCACCAAGTCAAGTGTTTTGTCTATACCGAGGTGCCCCATGTGGTTGTGCAAGGACATCAGTGCTGAGTCTCGAAAGGCAGTGGGCAGCACTAGTTGTTATTTGTCTACTTGTCCCCCTCTGTCTACTGTTTCTCTGTATAATAGTTTATTGATCAGTTTCAACTTAGGACCTTCTTTGTATAACAGTGCAGTTCTCAAATCAGTGGAGCGTAATTTGGACACATCTTTTCCTGCATAGAGGGCTTCTAAAGCTGCTTTGATCATGGGATCGCAGGATTGAGCCCGTCGAATACTGTCATTGTCCAGCTGAGGCAGTGCACCAATGTCTATTGCAGAAAAGTGGCAATAAGCAGCAGGTATGCAATTCTCAGAGGGTCCAAAGCAATCCACCATGCAGTCCACTGCATCCGTGGACATTTGTTTCTCCCTGTCAAACTTCCGGCAGAGTGCCGAATGTCAGGTTCTGCCAATCGGACCCAATCATTCTGGGAACAGGCCTCGGAGAGAGCATCAGCATCTATGTGGTTCAGACCTGCTCGGTATTCGAGAGCATAGTCATATGTAGATAATGCAGAAAGCCACCTATGGCCAGTGGCATCCAACTTAGCTGAGGTCTGCACGAGGGTCAAAGGATTATTGTCAGTTTTACTAGTATTTTAGCCCCATACAAGTACTCATGGAATTGGTCAACAATAGCTCACTTCAAAGCTAGGAACTCTAACTTATGTACAGGATAGTTCTTTTCGGATGGGGTCAGGCTTCTACTGGCAAAGGCCACTGGTCTCAGGCCATTCTCGTGCTCTTGGTACAACACAGCCTCCAACCCTTGCAAGCTAGCATCAGTGTGCAGGACATAAGGTTTTCTTGGATCGGCATAGGCCAGCACTGGAGCATGGGTAAGTTGATATATGATCTCATGAAAAGCAGTCTCACAATCAGGAGTCCAGCGGGCCCCAAATACTTCACTCGGATGAAAATACACTATTTCAGTCTTGAGGGACGCTTGACTTTTGGTATTTTTGTGGGTTGGGGATACCCTTGAGTAAGGTTAAGTAAAGGCGGATCACTCTTGAATAGTCCTTGATGAAAGCCGATAATAACCACAGGATCCAGGAATCTTTGCAGTTCTTTTAGATTTTTGGGCTGTGGCCAGGTGGTCAAGGCCTCAACTTTACTTGGTGGGTCTCTATTCCTCGGTGGATACTATGTGTCCCACATACTTTACTGATGTTCGAAAGAATTGACACTTATCAATGGACAGTTTAAGGCCAAAGTCCTCCAGTCGGTCCAATACCTTAAATAATCTGCTCTTGTTCCTCCAGTGAGCTGCCAAACACAATAACATCATCTAGGTATACCAGGCACTCTAGTAAGTTCGTGTCCCCACTGCATGCTCCATCAATCATTGAAAAGTGGCTGAGCACCTGAAATCCCTTGAGGCATCCTCATGAATTCATAGAGATAGCCGGACAGATAAAGGCTGTCTTCTCACGGTCCTCTGGGGCCATCGGGATCTGGTAGTACCCACTGTGGAGATCCAGCACAGAGAACCACTTGCTCCCGTTTAGGCAGTCCAAAGCATCCTGAATGCGGGGCATTGTGTACTGATCAGGATAGTCTGCCGGTTTAAGTGCGATAATCCACGCACATCCTTACTGTCCCATTCTTTTCCTCACTACCACAATGGGGAAGCATAAGGGCTTCTGGATTCTTGTATTACACCAGCAGCTAACATCTCTTGCAGATGCCGTCCACATCATCTATATCAGCAGGTGCCAGGCGTTGAGACCTCTCACGAAATGGTCTTTCGTCATGCAGCGGATATTGTGCTCAGCTCCTTGCACGCATCCCACATCCCATTCCTTTAAAGAAAACACCTGGTCTCTCTGGGCAAGCTTCTCACTGATCCTCACTTTCCATTCAGCTGGCAAGGAGTCGCCGAAATCAAACAAGTCAGGCATTACTCTGTCATTCTTCCTTGAACTCTTGCTGCTGGGTAGCACTGCAGTGTCTGCACAATGCACGTTAGCCAGGATGCAACCTCTATTTACTCGAATGTCTCTTTCAGACACATTATGAACTTGGACCATTACCCTTCTGGCATAAGCATGGGCTCTAGCGGGCAAAATACTAGGCTTGACCAGCAGTCCCTCTGGCAATTTTCCATCGCCTGGTGCATCCAACATTAATATTTTATTCTTAACATCCTTTCTGATACAGACCTCCCCTGTAAGGTACACTGGGCATTTGGCGCAGGATCAGAGACTCAGGATCCTTCTTCCATACAATTCTGACCAGTTCCTCTGGTTCTATTTTTCAGCATCTCTCTGTGCCTCATAGGCCTTCTTGATAAAAGCGGAACTTTAAGCTCTACTAGTCTTTGACCCCTGTTTTCCATAACACAACTGTGCCAGCCTTCCGAACATATGAGCATTTGTTCCAATCAACAAAGGGACACCATCATACAGTCCAGTGGGGGGACACACTAAGGCTAGGGTCTCTACTTGTTCGGCCACTCCAGCCACGGAGGTGGGGAAAGACAGCCAAATTCGGATATACCCGGAATAGGGGTAGGCCTTCTCACTTAACCCCCATACATGCAGTCCTTCTAATGGTTGTAAGGGTACGTCTGACAAATGCTTCTGATACCAATCCTGGAACATAATTGTCACTTGGGAGCCACTGTCTAATACAGCTCTTGTAGACACTCCATTCACCTTTACAGTGGTCTCCATGGAGGGACCCACTATTCTGGACCAGTCTGGAGAGGCGTGATGGGGGCCTGGGCAACTGACCTTGCCACAAAAAGGCGTGAGTTAGCATTTTGGTGCCCTCACTGGGATCATTTGTGCACCTCTTAACCACTGATTTGTTCTCAAGCTCTCCTTGTAGCCTACATGCAACTTTGTCAGTGTCTTTTGGGGACCGGCATTCCCTCTTCATGTGCCCATCCTTCCCGCAATTATAGCAAAACATACTTTCTGGAGTTTGAACTGGCCGAGGCGCCACACTGGGAGCCAGGGCGGAGGTACTACTAACTGGAAACCTTGGTGCCATCTCTGTCTGCGGCGTGATAAGCATTTGGAGACATCTCGTCAGTTTCTCCACTTCCATGGTCAAGGAATTGAGTTTGGAGCTGTTATCAGCAGGAGATACATGGGTGGGTACCCCAACCCCCATAGCAGATGCAGTCGGATATAGGTCGGGGCCCGTACTTGCAGGTGTGGCCTTCATAAAGGGACTGTTTTTGAATTCCCGGATCTCCCTCAACAGTTCGCCCCATTGTGGCATATCTTTTTCCTTGTCAGAGCACTCATTGACTGCCAACCTCTGCCCCTGAACTTCATTTGATGGGCCACCCTCAGTCACTCGGGTCATAGCCGCAGCTATTGGTGCAGGTCCCTCCCGAGGTCGCCTTTTCTCAACTCCTCGAATTTCTCTCATTAACTCATCATGGGAGGGTGGGAGTTCCAGTCGATTTGCCAGGCGTGACTGGAGCAACAGCAGTTCTGAGAAGGGGCAGACTTAAGGATCCTGTCCAGCCTGGTTCGGTCCAGTTCAATCGCTGGCAAACTACCCTTTCTGAGGCATTCTTGCAACAATTTTTCCAGCCAAGATACATACACAGACAACAACTCCCTTGGTACTGTTGTGCATTTCTTACTCTCCACCATAGATCCTCATCAGAATCTGGGCTCCCATACACATTCTCCAAGGCCTCAAGATAGGCCTGTGCAGTCACTTCAGGGTTACTGGCCCGTTTGCTTACGGATGGTAGCCAGGGCAGGACCTCGAGGCTCTCACTAACCCTCTTCGCTTTTCGGCTTCTGAGCATTGCCATTCTAGCACTTGGGGCAACATAGTCATCCAGGTCTCCCAGTCATCCTCCCTTGGGGGTGGGGAGGTGCCAGAGAGATCCTCAACCTTCGGTAAGAGTCGTGACTAATGGCAGGTGCAGAAATAGGAGTCTGCATTGGTTCAGCTACCATCACGGGTACTGGAGCGGAGAGGGTGTTGGGGAGAACACCCCAGGTGGCAAGAATAGTTTCTTCAAGTCCTCCACAGTTTTCCCTTCCCCAGCAACCATTTAGCAAATTTCTCCTCAAAAGTTTCAGACAGTGGTGGGGGCTCATTCCCCTGGGTCTTTACTGTACTTAGTTATCACTCTCCAGGCAGTGAGGGCTCCCTCTGTAAATAGTCTGTGGCACTTTGGAGCTATCTATGGGATCCTTAAACTCTACTAGGGCCAGGAAAGTGTGGTGAGCAGATTAGCATGCCGACCCACCACCACAGGGTTTTGTAAACCTTCCACCTTGGAAAATACTCCTGTACAGTGTCCGTATTGATACCCAGGGGATGTCCAGGATAAGCATAGCATTTTGGGGTCAATTCTCCTTAGTACACCACTCCACCAGCCGGTGCACAGCCACTTCTGTCGGGTACCCATTTTTTTTCTTAACAGTGGTTCGTAAATATGGCCACTAGAGGACACACAATCCCAGCGGTGAGCCTCAAGATGTAACCCCTAGATGGCGCTATCCCAGGGCTACTACCTGCCTGATTTGCCACTAACAGGTTGAGGGGCCTGGATCCGATGGCGGTGCCTCCACCCAGAGGTCAGGGTTTGCAATAGTTAAACTAACTTGGTCACAGCCCTCTGGGACACTGCAACCCCTTTCTTCCCACTAGTGGCCCACAAATATATCAGAATTACCTTCACAGTATACACTTACCCCCAGGACTGGTTCAGGCACTGGGACCTCCTGTAAAATAAGATACAGTGCAACAATCACAGTACAATACTTTAACATAGACAAATACCTCAGGCAGTATAACTTTGCTGAAACAAGCAGCTCTGATTTATTTAGGGGATATAACAAGGACAGGGGAATCAGGTTAATTAGCTTATCACTTTACTCATCTACCTATGGCTCTGTGCACAGGCCTATCCCTTACCAGTTACTGTCCCTGGGTACCCAAAACCCTAGTGGCTAGTCCAAACCGTGGCAGCTGGTAGGGCCCTTTCACACAGAGAAAAGAAAATTAGTTAAACAGTCAGCAGTACAGTAATTCCATTTGGATTCAATGTGGCAATTCAACAGGGAGCGACCCTGAATTAGTACTCACGACCTCCAAACAAGATAGGGTCCTTCAATGTCAGCAGGGCTACTCTTGAGCTCCAGGAGACTCCTCACACATTTATATGGCAAACTGCAACAGGCAAAAGTCCTTTAATGGCAGCAGGATTCACTCGAGCTACACAAGCCTCCTCACACATTTATATGGTAAAAAGAAAGTACTATACTAGGCAGGCTGCTTCTCTATCCCGATCGCAATTACTGCACAATACCCGGGAGAACACACAGCAGATTCAGTTCCTGACAGACCGAGTGCAATTCAGCAATTTCTCCAGTCTTCTACAGGGTGAGCCTGGTTTCTACTCTTCAGATATCCTTTGATTCTCTTCACAGGACGGATTCAGTCCTAACAAGCAGTTACACAAGCTGCAGACTGGAACTCTGGGCCTTACACACGTTTCCCGACTAAAACTGCACAGCGAAAAAAGCTCCCTCTTCACTGCCAGAGCTCAACTGAAACTCCAGCAGACAAAACCGGGCACTTCCTTTGAGTTCCTCCCAGTTCTTGGCTGGATTGGCTGTCACTCACAATAGACTGCCCCTGTTGGTCCAAAAAGGTGCCGAAGTCTAAACTACATCTCCCAGAGTCACTGCCCATACAATCCTCTTGTGGCTGGCTCAGATTATGAGTCCAAGTTCTGATTCAGTCCAAGGCACCATTTTAGAGCTACCTTAACCCACACTGATTGGTCCAGTTCAGCAGTTCAAAACTAGAATGGGGAACTAGGCAAACACAGTTCTGACTGCAAAGAAAGCAGGTTAGACAAACTGTAATTTCATTATTACTCTAAATGATTTCTGACAAACAGTTACATCTTTCAGATAGGTTCCTTTGCACTCCTAGTGACTGCAAAATGGAGTGAATTGACAGCAGCTCGAGTGGTACTCAAGCAGAGAAGCACACAGTCCCCATACAAACTAATTATGTCTGCAAGCAGACAGCTCTTAAAGAGACAGTACCAGAGGCTCTAAAAACACTCACTGATAAATGGCTTAAACGCCAAACACCATTCAGGCTTGGAGCATTCAAGCAAGCTCCTGGAAGTCTTTTGGGAACCCCCATTTGCAGGGGGGTTACATCTGAAAAGTTGACAGTTATCCGGAACAATGAACAAGGACTTTCAGGGACAGAATAACTCAACATCAAATACTCAGATAAGTCCCAGTCTACTAAATTTCTTATCTTCTTTTTCTTACTGACAAATTGCAGGGTTAGGGGTCTGATAAATTGCTGCCCCCTGCTGAAGTCTGTCCTGGCTTCTCCCCCCCCCCGACTAAGATACTAAATCTCTTAAATGGCAGGACGAGGACAAAGGCCTGCTCTCCCCTCCCCCTTTTTGTCTTAAACTTATGTTAACTCGACTGGGACTGAAACTCGCGCTGATTACCTACTAACCATTAACTCAGAGGGAGGATTATTGGGAAAGTGCAGGGGTCAATGTGTTTATCAAGGGCTATAGCCCAAATTGGGTAAACTGAATGGTGGAGGTTGGGTGACACTACACCACCCATATAGAACTGATGTTGCCGGGCAGTCTCATAAGAGGGCTGTTGTCTTGGCCTCCACCCCCACCATGGGCCCCACCGGCTGCCTTGCACACCCCACACCCTATACCATATTGCCGGTATCTCTTATTCCTGAAGGATATGAGGCCCGACCCTGATAAGATATTCGGCCCCCCCCCCCACTGACACCAGCGGTGTCAAACACTCTCAATACTACCGGGAGCATAGGTGAGTGTCTCGAACACACACCAAGGTCATGACACATGACCAACAAGATGGAAGTACTATTTTTCAATGGCTGATCAGGCTGGTTATGTTGGCCCAGTTGGCCCAAATAGTTCACTGGTCTCATCAAACATGGAAGTTCTACTCCCGACTAGTTTTTCCAAATGGTCACAGAGTTAGTGATCAGGTTTTCTTGTTAGTTTTACCCCAGCAAGTTACTTGCCAAAAGGCAGTGGTTTCATACAATACAAAATTTATGCTTTTTAAAAGGTCGATGGATGGTCACAGATTCCTACCATATGAGCCAGGGGTTAAGGTTTTAAGTGAGTTACTGGAAGGAGATAGAATTACAGACAATTTAAGTTGCTTCAAAAATGTATAACCAGCATATAACTGTATACTCTTTGAATGTTAATGGCCTGGGGAATCCCATAAAACGCACTAGAGTTATGGGTCTCCTGAAAAAAAACTAAAGTTGAGGTGGTGTATATCCAAGAAACACACATGACCCAAGCAGAGCAAGGCATGGCAAATTAAAGGGAAGGGGTTTCTCCCAAGTCTTCTCTTCAGCGATGGGGAATGGAGGCAGAAGAAGAGGCGTTGCCATTTTGATTTCAACCTACACCCCATTCAGGATAGTTAAAGAATGGGCAGACCCAGAAGGGAGGCTAATTATCATGCAAGGTTGGATGCAAGACCAAGGGGTTACACTGGCGAACATTTACCTCCCCCTGGGGCAAATACGCCCACCATTAGATCCCTACTGGACAGGATAGTCGCGATGACAAAGGGGACCCTATTCTTGGTGGGTGATTTTAATATAGCCCCTTCCCCCTCCCTAGACTCCACAAGGGCTCGGGGAGTTAAACAACCTGCCCCTCATAAGTTCTTCTAATGATTTACCCAGGAGGTGGGATGGGTAGATGTGTGGCAGTCTCTGCACCCTGGAGCCAGGGGCTATACATACTACTCTGCAGTACGTGGTACATACACTTGCACAGACCACTGTTATACACAAAAAGAAAACCTAGATAACTTAATGGATGCCAAATTGGGTACCATAGCACATGTAGACCATGCTTCAGTGGTCACCACCTGGCGCTGGGGGGCAGAGGGGCACCGCACATGGTGGAGGTTTAATCCAGTATACCTCAAAAGTGAGCCATTCAGGGAATTCCTCAGAGAGAAGATAGAAGAGATAATAAAGGATAATGCACACCCGGATAGTTCAGCGGTCATGCAGTGGGACACCCTGAAAGCAGTCCTAAGGGGACAACTAATAAAACACACAGCACATCTAGACAAAGCAAGATTAGAGAAGCAGAGGCTGCTAGAGCAGACACTGCAGTGCCTCCAGATGGTACTTCAACAGGGTGACACCTCAGTTTTAGACCAACTCAAACAAATTAGGAGAGAGTTGGATGATATATGTATCCAACAAGCTGAAATAGCATTAGCTTTTTTAAAACAGAAATATGGAGAGATAGGACCCAGAGCCACACGCCTGTTGGCATACCGGTTACGAGGCCAATGCAAGGCGTCAACGATTGCAGCCATAAAAGACCCCTCCACCGGTCAGCATTTAACTAAACTTAAAGATATTACCCAAACATTTATAAAAAATATTTTAAAGAACTATATACACCTGAGCAATGTCCACCACTACGCAAATTAGTGGCTTTCTAAACAAATTGGAGCTCCCCAAGCTCGATGAAGACCAGAAGGCCTCCCTTGTAGCCCCTATCACCCCTTCAGAATTGGCAGCAGCGATAGTCCAACCAAAAACACAAAAGGCCCCAGGACCCGACGGTTATGGGGCAGAATTCTACAAAAGCATGTCTCAATATATAAACCCGCTCCTGGTGAATGCCTTAAACGAGGTATCGCAGGGTGATGCCCCCCTCCCAGCTGGGTATATGCTACCATTTCCCTTATACCCAAGCCTGGAAAGGACCCCCTCCATTGTAGCTCATATAGGCCCAAAGCGAATTACAAATACTTTACATCTATATTTGCACGAAGACTTGATACAGTTCTACCAACCCTGATCAGCCTAGACCAGACAGGCTTTGTGAGTGCCAGATCTACCACAGATAACACAAGAAGAGCATTGCATCTGGTTCAGGAAATGCAGACTAATGAAGCACAGAGCACACTTCTCAGCCTGGATGCTAAGAAGGCATTCGATCAGGTGTCATGGCCCTTTCTTCTCCACCATGACCAAGATGGGTTCCCCCCAGGCTTCACAGGTGTCAATTGTGCCCTCTATTCCTCACTGCAGGCATGTGTTAGAGTATGCGGGCATCACTCTGATTACTTCCCCCTGAGAAGAGGCACGAGGCAGGGCTGTCCCCTGTCCCCGGGTCTTTTTGCCATCTTTATTGAACCATTGGCTCAGGCAATACGAATGGCCCCAGAAATCATGGGCATTAAGATAATGGACACAGAGCATCGTACTGCTCTATACGCGGACGATGTTCTTCTCTTCTTCTCTAAACCCATAGAATCTGTTCTGGCGGTGTTCTGTTTGCTGGAGGAATTTGGATCCTGCTCAGGATATAAGCTTATTACGAACAAGACTGATGCCCTGTTTTTTCATTTTGATCCCACGGGGTGGTTTAACAAAAGATACCCATTCAGATGGAAGCTAGACAAGTTAAAATTACCAGGCATATACCTGGCTCACAAGGCTGAAGATACGGCTAGTCAGAATTATGACCCATTTTTGAAGCAGATGGAGCAGGACCTGGAGAGATGGGACCTCCTTCCATTAAATCTGATACAAAGGGTTGAGGTGTTAAGGATGGTCATGCTCCCAAGGACCCTATATCTTTTTCAAAATGTCCCTGTTAGTCTCCCAATAAAGTTGTTTCGAAAGTGGAATGCGGTGATTTCCAAATTTATATGGGCCGGAAAACGACCTAGAGTCAAGCTCAAAACCCTTGCTCTACCCAGGGCACAGGGTGGCCTGGCACTCCCCAACCTTAGATTGTACTACTGGGCCTCTCATATAACTTTCCTGATCCGACACGCAGTGCACCCACCACTAAAGCCAGGTGGAGGGAGATAGAGGAGAAGGACATCTTCCCTAATGCCGAATGGGAACAAGCGTTATTCTACCAACCCCCCCCCCAAACGTAGCATTATAAACCCATGGGCCCGCCACCAAATCCAAGCCTGGCACACTATATGTAGAACCCTGCAACTCACCCCATACCTAGCCTTATTAACCCCGATAAGCCTTTTAGAAAACTTTCACCCCAGCTGACTTGATCACACCTTTAGGGATTGGAGACACCTACACTTAAACAGCATGACACAGTTTCTCAGGGGTCCACAAATTTAAGACATTCACGGAGATCCAGCAGGAGTACAAACTGCGACACTTGGATTTCTTTCGATATATGCAAATATGGCATTATTTCAACTCTCTCCCCCCCCAGAGGCACGTAATCCGGAGGGGTATCCACACCTAATAAAACTGCTGCAGCAGGTGCTCCGATCTAATGGCCTTGCACATGCAACTCTGTCATTTATAAGTCGCTGGTGATTACATTAGGAGAAAACACATACCTAATAATGGAAAAGTGGAACTCAGAGATGGTACCCCACATAACCAAGGAAACATGGGACACCATCTGCAGTACTACCTCCAAATTGACCTGCTCCCATGCATGGCAACTTTTTTCCTGGCAGCTCCTCATTAGGTACTTTCGCACCCCCTCCATTACTTCACATTTCAGCGGAGCCTCACCAGCTACCTGCTGGTATATCTGCGGAGAGACAAACACACACCATTCACATGTGTTTTGGCTGTGCCCAAAATTGCAACCATTTACAGAGTCCCTGCATAGGGAGCTGGAGGAAATCTGGGGCCCGGGGATTCCCTGGACGGGAGAGTTATTTTTGCTACATGTCTTCCCCCGAGAATTAAGAGGCCCCTATAACACTCCATTGCTGGGAATATTACTACTCGCAGCAAAAAAAGCAATAACTAAATGCTGACTTACCAACATGATTCCCTCAATAAAATCCAGGAGAGGCATAGTAAATGGCATCTACAAATCAGAAAAGGTCACTTACTCCCTGAATGATAAAGCAGTAATATGCTCAATGAAGTGGAACAGATGGCTCATGTATATTATGGCTAAAGACCTGGCATTTGTACCTTAGAGTGAAGAACTTTATCCCCCAAGTCTCCTAGGACATCCCCAACAACCCTTATAGCTACCACAACTTCTAGGGCAGCACATACAATATTGGGTCATAACTATATAGAACAGGGAGTGGAGGAGTGGCGTGTGCCCTACGGGGAAGGGACAATGAGGAAATAAAAGATCATAGGGTGGGGCCAAAATCAGGATAATAATACACCCCAGAAAGTGATTTTTTTTCTTTATTTTTTTTTATACTTTCTTTTTTATCCCTCCTTACTGCCCGTTAGCCCCCACTTCTTCGGACTTGACCATTCCCAGTGGACCCTCCCCACAGAGTCTGCCACTAGAGTGTCAGGTACACTTCAGTATCTGCCGTACTTTCCTCCTCCTAGAGTGCCTGCACACATTGTAGTCTGTCTGCGGGAGGTGAACTGGGAGATTAGGTCAGTCGTCATCTAGGCGGCTAGCAGGGTATTTCCACATTTACTCCGCTGTTATGTCCCACTGCCCCTGAGGATGTCGGTACACAGGACTTGACGTCCAGGCAAGCAGCGTGCTGGTGCACGTCGCTGCCAAGTGCCCACAATGTCCTCCCTTCCCCAATTCCGAAGAACCGCCTTGTGCCCTGATGTCCGTGTTTCCACAGACACTGGTGCGTCGGGTGCGGAAAGCACCGCTAGGAACCCACCCCTGGAGAAGGAGAACATCCGTTGGGATGCTCAATCCTCCTCTGCCCCTCCACCCCCCGGCAGCTCGAGTCCTTTCCCGAACCCGGGTCGCCGGCGTGGTGCGAGGTATGCCGTCCCTGCACCTCAACCCTCAGTGCCACTGGGCCGGCAAATATTTTTCCTTTTTACCTACTCTTTTGACTGTCTACCAGTAGAAACTTGCTGCTTCCATTGATGACATGCTATGTAATATATAACCCTGTCAACATAAGCAAAGCTCGTTATTCTATGATCAAAGGAACTGTGTGGAAAAATTAGAAAAAGTTTAATAAAAATTATATTTTCAAAAAAAGGAATACTGCAACATTCACTCATAACCTAGGCATTTTACCATATTTGTACTCCATATTTTCAGCATAGCCTTCTTATCATCCCACCTCATGAATCCAGTAGCTGAAAATCTTCAAATCCCCAATGAAACATTATTGCTCACCACTGTAACCTCATTCCATGTCACAGGTGCGATAACACATTTTGGCTAGGATTTGAAAATTGACAGCTTTCATGTTTATGAGGTGGTGTGAAAAAATGGTTATGTTGAAAATTTGGGGTCAAAATATTTACAATTAGCTAATTATGAGCCAGCATAGAAAAATTTCAATGTGTGTTCATACCTTTGTTATTTTTTGCATGTATGGACCCCACATTTTCAACATATCCTTCATATGACCACTTATGAACAAGGGCAGTAAAAATGTTCAAATCTCAACCAAAAAATGATTTCACAAAGTGACCGTGAAATCAACTTCTGAGCCAGATTTGCATAATTCCACTGATACTGCTCATGAGGTGGGGTTCCAAAAAGGCCATGGTGAAAATCTGGAGTAAAAAATATGCAAAAATGGCAACGTTATGCATCAAAGTTCAAAACACCATTGAAATACATTGAACCACACTTACCTTAGTTTCTTATATGGCAGTCGGCGGTTCTAGCAGCAAGACATATATTCGATTGGAGAGTGGATCTACACCATGGGACATGTTCAGGTGAGTGAGGATTTGTGTGGTTAGTGGGGGTGGTGTGATGGGTGCTGTGGAGGAGGTCGGGATGGGGTGGATGGGTCTGTCAGGGTGGTTAGATCAGTGAGGGACCATTTTCTTTGTTACAGGTTAACAAAAAAAAAACAGCAAGTGATGTTTTTCTCTTTTCAGGAAACATTTCTCATTCTGACCCTAGAGATTGGACACCCCAGTGTTGGGTTACTATTTAGGTGCCAGGGGTGCAAGTCCTGGAGGGAAGGGGGGGTCAATAGAAGTAGTACCAGGGGTGGGCACCCCGGTATGCTTACATTAAATGTAAAATATATGGGAAGGTCGGGTGGGCAACCTGGGGGGAAGGGGGAAGAAAGAAGCAATACCAAGGGAGGGCACCTTGGTCTGCTTAAATACAGTATTAAAGATAAATAGAGATAGACATACAGACACAAACAGACAGACAGATATACAAACAGAGACACAGACAGACAGATAGAAAGGAAGGACAAGTGATCACTGGCTCACTGTTTCAACTGAGGCTGGCAGCATGACTTCCAGCTGCGGCTTCAGAATTCAAGAAAGTCCCACTGTTTTCATAAATAGAATGCAGGTGAACAGCTCCTCTCGCTAAGTTGGGCACCCTGGATCTTGGGGTGCCTAGCAAAATTATTTCTGGGCATTTAAAAAAAGACAAACAACAGAATGTAGCTAAAAGAGTCTCCATTAGCTATGTTTAGGTGTTCGTTTTTTAAAATGTACAACACGTTTATGTATTTTCTATGTTTTTTAGTATGAGGAGAAAAGCAAGATGGCGGCTGTCACAGCATTATTTATTTATTTTTTGTGCTGCGAGAAGCAAGTGGTGAGAAAACAGAAACTGGTCTTGTGGCATGGTATTTTTCATGCCAGACCAGAACGTTATCCCAAACACCCTACTGAACATGAGCATGCTCAGAAAAGAAAATAACTTTCGATCTTTATAACTCTAGAACTGTTTAATATTTTTTCATGAAACCTTCCAAAGGCACTACCTTGGCATAGCATGCTTTACCCTGAAAGTTTTGGAAGACAATTCCATTCCATGTAGACTGTATGGGAGAGCAAATTAATCCCATATTAAGTACTGGAAAAAAATTAGACGTCTACAGGAAAATGACATATGTGGTCCTCGAAACCACACAAGCTGCCATAACAAAACTTTCCATAGATTTAGACTTTGCCTCCTAGATAACACATGCAAAATTTCAGCTAATTTTGTCAAACACTGTCAAGGCTATTAAGGTGCAAACTTAGGGGTTTAACACAGAACTTCTGGCTCAATCCTAATTATAGGGGTGCTACCGTGTCCCTATAATATGCACTTTGATCTCTACATAAACCATACATGAAGACAGTGGTACCCAGATCTGCTGTATCATAGGCAGCGTGGTTTGAGACTAAAAATATTATGAATCTAATTGTATATAGAATAACCTGGGAGCAGGGCCGGTGATGCTGAGGGTTGAGGCACTGGATGCCACACCTTACACCATGCTGGCAACCCGGTTTTGGGAATGAGCCTGGGACACCGGAGGCCAGCTGGGGGGAGCAGGATTGAGCTGCCGCCGGCAAGCTCTCCCCCTCTGGGGTGGGTTACCGTGCTTCCCGGTGCATTAGCAGCACCTGGTGGCAGCTGTATGCACTAGCAGCCAGGAGCATGTTGGAGGGGATTGGAGGAGGTGGTGGCTTATGTAGGTCACACAGGAGCATACAACCTGATGTGCAGGCTGCATTGCACGTCCTCCTGGGGCACCATATACAAGAAAAGCCCCACTCACATGTGCAACAAAAAGCCCCCCATGGGCTACCACACCTTCCGCCAATCAAACAAAGCCCAGCATTACTCAGGGCGGGGGATACAGGGTGATGTTAGTCTCCCTCTGTCCATTCCCAGGGGTCCCCCTCTGTAGGAGGCAAGCTGCGATCCTCTCTGCAATGCGGCTGAGGTGGAGGCTGGTTGGTGGGGTGTGTTGAGAGCCTGCACACAGGGCAGATTAGGGGGTAATTCCCCACTGCGAGAGTGGTGGTAAATAGAATTGAAAAAAAGAAAACGTGGGGCCTTCCTGTACTATAAAGCTAACTGCTTTAAGGAACAAAGTCTGGTCTCTGTCATGATGCAAATTACCCAGTGCCTCCATAGTAGTTCCAACACAGGATAGGTGTGATTTAGATTAGCTCTCATTTTTCCATTTGATATATATGATTCATAAGATACCACCATGTATCAGTAGTAGGAATATGTTGCATTCTCCAGTGTTTTGTAATAGCTTTTTTGGCTAAGACTGAAGCAATGTTTAACAGTCTTCTAGTTTCTGGTGTAAGATACCTTGCTTGGCACATCAAAAAGCAGAGCAAGCTATTCTGTAAGTCGTACCTCCCCCCCCCCCAGGAAATCTCTTAACTCCCATTGGAGTCCTCTATAAAAGGGGGCTACCCTGAGACAAGACTAAACGATGTGGCCATAAGTAACATAGTAACATAGTAATTGATGACAGATAAGGACCGCTAGGCCCATCTAGTCTGCCCTTATAGCCTACCTCTATTAACAGATGCTGACCCTACTTGGTACTATAAGTAGCCACTGGAGCTCCACAGTTTCTCCAGCACACTGCTCCTATTGGGTTAGGTACTTCATTCATCTTGCCGGAGTGATAAAAAAGTGAAGGACATTTTTCCAAGAGAACTCCTTCTCCAAATATAGGAGGAAGTAACCTGATGCAACTTCCTTAAGCAGCATTCCATTGCTGATCTGTAATAACGATACCTAAGTCTGCCTCTAGTTCCTGCTGAACACGCTGAATTGAGTGTCCCTGTTGTGTCACTAACACCTTATATAGTCGAGAAATAAGATGTTGGGTAAACCCCTGACCTTTAAAAGTTTGCATTACCATCTGCAATAGGGGAGAAAGCCCCTGATCCACTGGCCAATTTCTCAAAAAGGGGTGCACAAACACACAGACTTGTAAAAATCTCAAAAAAATGTGCCCTAGGGATATTAAAGACAGTTACAAGTTCCTCAGATGTCTTAAACCCCCCATCCTTGATGGCACAGGAATATGTACCACAGGCCCAACTGAGCCCATGCCAAAAAGCCATGGTCCAATCAAGCTGGGAGAAAGTCTATAATATACAGGAGGGAAAAAGCAGATAATTAGTACAGCTAAGCTGTTTGTTATTTAGTGTTCTAAAGTACAATTTTAAAGTATTTACTATACATGGGTTATCAGACTGGGGGTGCACATCCCCAGATGGGGTGGTAAATGGTATATGTGACAGGTTAAATAAATCCCTTTTTTATTAATTCCAAAGATTTCCAATGGGTTGTATAAGTGGAAGTAAGCCAATTAAAAACAGTGTGCAAGTGAGCTGCTAAGTGATATCAACTCAAATTGTAGAGCGATAAGCCTCCCTGTGATTTAGGCAGTGGTAGTACAGTACTATAAACCTGATATGGGTTTTTTACCCTGCCACAAATAACAAGATATCAATTTATGCCATAAATGGAAATAAGTTTGTGATAGGGTAAGTGGCATAGTATATGCTAAGTATATACGTGGGAGGAGATTCATATGTATACTCTCCATGAATTTTATGAGTGGAAGAGGGTGATGTGACCAACTGTCCATATCCCTATGGCCTCTGTAGCATATTCATCTGTAACATAGTGGTAGGTGTTCTGGGCAGGATCTGCCTCTTCACTGAAAAGAATAAGGGTAGACAGTGAGGACTGGATCAGGGCACTGAGTGAGGACTGGGCTGGGAAGGCTGGAGAGATGTTCCAAGATTTGACAACCGACTTTTAATGGGAAAAATACAACTTAATGCACATCGGGAACAAAAACCTGAAAACGCAATACCTGATGGTGGGAGTAGTGGGATGTTGGGTTGCATAGAAGGGTGAGTCAGCATTAGAAACAGGGAGGTGATCCTTCTCCTGTACAAATTATTGGTGCCTACATCTGGAGTACTGTACTAGGTTCTGTAGCTCATACAGTACTGAACATATGGAAAGACTGTGAGAAGGTGGAAGCTGTGCTTATGAAGGTACCGTGATAACACGGAGGTTGAGTGAGCTACCAGTAAAAACTGAAATTAACTGCTTTTAAGCAGGTACATTTATAACTATTTTAATGATTTGTTGTGCATTTTAAAATGGTATTGCAGAGCAGTGCAGTGAAGGTCTTGGGATAATCGGGCCGAGGAGCAGCACCAGCAGTTTTGTGACTTTTACTGCCCAGGTATGGAGACACGCTACCGGCTCGCATGCCCTACTAGATCGGCTGGCATTTGTGGGAGCAGAGCACGCAAGTGCCTCTCTTACACCATGGCAGTCTGCTGAAGCTGCGAAATGCTTCCCCCCTGTAAAATATGTGTATTTTTTTATTTCTAATGTTTTTCATTCACAGGGTGGCTGGTTTCATGATACGCTAGGTAACAGCGATCACTATTCGGTACTGTTTAAATTTATGACTAGTTTTCCTAGTTCAGCTAATCACACCACCTATAAAAATTATGATAAGGCTAACTTTATAGAGATAAAAAGGAAACTTAATAACCTGTACTGGTCCGAAGTTTTTTCCAGTCTTACTGTCAACCACGCGTGGGACAAGGTAAAACAAATCATTAAACAACTTGACAAAGCACACATACCAACTAAAAAGAATTACAATAAAAAGGGCAAAATTCCATTATGCCTAAACAAACCTATTACAAAGCAAATCAAGCTGAAAGAAAAATTATTTAAAAAATTAAAATCCAATCCTTGTGAGGAATCTACTGCAGTTTACAAACAAGCATTTGTCAATACTGAAGTTCGTCGTTGGAACTGCTGTTGATATGCACCGATTGGCAGGACTACAGTTCCCAGCAGAAAGAACAAGTTATGTTACCAAGTTCAAATTTCCGTTGAAATACACTGAAGTGCATACCTGTTTCCTCAATTCGTGATCTGGCTTTGAAGAGTGAAGATGTATCTGTGGTTCAGAGAAGATGAAAGCATGGGAGCCCCACCATGGGTTGAGGGGAGGGCCAAAAATGGCACAAAAGGCATCAATGGACAGTTTTATTTTTACAGGAAATAAAAAAAAAAAAAATGAATCAAGGATTTGTTCGTGACACTAGGTGATTGGGAACCCCCAGTGTCACTGTAATTTTTTTTTTGGGGGGGGCAGGTTGCTGAGAGGGAGGGTCTCAAAAAATATACTAATAGTGGTTAAGCCAGTTCTGCAGCCAATTTTTAAAGCACCCTTGGGTGAATGTCATACTGCCCTGTGACTTTTTCTGTCTTTAGGGTTTTGAGCCCCTTCTGGATCCTTTCTCTGATAAACACCAGTTGCTTCATTTCAGGAATGCCCCAGATAGCTGCTTTGATGCCACTTTCAGGCAGGGGCCGGCAGTCTTCTGTTGTGACGGAAGAGCAAAATTCACCCTTCATGATGGCTGCTTTTTGTTCATCCCCTCCTGCAGCCTAACAATTAGCACTCATGTGTTCCTTTTTTCCTTAACATATATCTAAAGAATTGTTTTCCCAGCCACTGACACCCTCCGCAACACATAGCTCGGTGCCTTCCTTTGCCTCCCTGACACTCCTCTTTGCTCTCCCCCTTCGTCCGCCTCACCTGCTTTTTTTTTTTTGCCTCCACGCCTCTCATCTGCCAATCTGCCTCTGGTCACGGACCCCAGGAGCCCCAGTCACCAGATATCGCCGACTCCCCTCGGTCATCCCTGGCTTACCCCCCAGAGAGCGGGGCCGCGGCTCGGACCCCTCCCCACACCGGACCGCGGGCCTTATAACTGGTCGGGGGAACAGCTCCGGTGACCAATCAGGGCGTCCCCGGGGCAGAGCGTCATCTGAACGCTAGCCATGGAATTACCACCCTGTATCCCACCCCCAAGGAGGCGGGGGCGTGCTGGCGCGGCGTCTGCCCGCCTCTCTCCCCCATGTAAGCACGGCAGCGTGGGTGTTTCCAGCCTCTGGAGTCCCATCGCCCGGTAGCTGCCCAACCTCCCAGAGAGGGAGAGCAGTCCATGGACTCGATCCTTCTCCCAGCCCCTCCGACGACTGGGTCCGCTCGAACCGGGTCGCCGCGCCGCAAGCGGAAATCCAACCGCTGCGCTGACGGGCCGGCTCTCACCTGCTTTTCCTTGTACTTCATGGCCCTCACTGTTTCTCTGACATGCTTCTGGGAACCCAGTTGGTCTCTTGTACCTGCTTCATTGTTTAACAATTCTTGGACATGACTTTGTTGCCTCAGGAATGGCTCCCTTGATTATCCCCCCATCTATCTTTTCTCTGCACCTCTGGTGCGCTCCCTGCAGTGAGCTTGTCTTGGACCCCCCTGCCTCATCCAGCATTGTATACTGTTGATATCTCTGAAAAAGAGAGGCCTTGCTCTCAATTTGCCATCCAATAAACATTGATAGATTGATTGAAACATCATACAGTGCAGCACAATGAACTGCAGTTGGGAAGAGTTCCCTGATTTTTTACTGGTACTTTGCGGGGTTTTTTGTATTAAAAACTTACGCATTTATGATTTAAATAAAAACACAACTATTAAGATGACTGTATAGAAACAAGTTCTTACTGCATGGGGGTCTAATCTGAAGGAAGTCACATGTTTTAAAACAAGCATTTGTCAATGCCGAATGTTTGCTTGCTGGCATTGGCATTGGTAGTGTAGGAGTTACAGAGTTGCATAATAGGAATGGCAGTAAAGTATTGAACTGAAGCCAACCCCATCACCACCCTGCAGATAGTGACAGGCATTGGGGTGTGCCTTTGGGTCATCAGGCATAATGGCCACGCCATTTCACCACACCCTACCGTGCAGACACCGACAAGTGTCACGGTGTGCCTTGGGGTCTTTGGCCCTTATGCGCACCCCATTCCATCAGAAAATATTGTGAGATGGGTGCGGTATAGGAGAATGGGGTGAACTTTGGGGCCGAAGAGTCCAAGGCACACCTCAATGCCTCTCAGTGGCTGCAGGGTGTGGGTGGGGGTGGAATGGTATGAGCATTGCGGGTGACAATCCCAAGTCACAGCCCTGATGCCTGTCATTCTCTACAGGGTGGGGTGTTATGGTCGGAAACCCTAACGCCTCAGGCATTCATTGATATTTTCACTCCAAATTTTCAACATGGGTTTTTTGTGACCCCCACCTCATGAACAGTGGCAACGTCAGTTTTTTAGCTGTAAGCTGCTTTTGCACAGAGACTACGGCATTTGTCACCACAGATGCAAAAACACATTCTGAACAGGATGTGAAAAATGACAGCTGTACTGTTCATGGGGAGGTGTAAAAAATGGCAATGTTGAAAATCTGCAGTGAAAATATTAAAAAAACTGGTGAAGTCATGAACGTGCATAGAAACTGTGCAATGTGCACCCGTAATGTAATTAGTTTGGGAATTGTTTACAGCAGATTGTCAACACAGGCATTTTGGGACCTCCGGTCATGAACAGTGTCACTGTGATTTTCTTTATCTGTCCCAAACAATGATTTCCCACAGCAACCATGCATTTCTGTGCTGAAAGTGTGAAAACACATTTCAGCCATGTTGTGAAAAATGACAGCCGTACTGTTCATAAGGAAGTGTGGAAAAATGCCACTTGTGAAAATGTGGACTGAAAATATTACAAATTCATGAACTTACGAGGGTGCATAGAAACGGTGCAATACTCACTCGTAACACAGTCATTTTTAGGAATTTTTTCACCAAATTTTCAAAATAGCCATTTTAAGACCTCTGCTCATGAACAGTGTCACTGTGATTTTCTTAATGTGTCCCATACATTGATTTCGCACACCGACTGCGCCATTGTGCGCTACATGGGCGGAAACATGTTTTGGGCAAGATGTGAAAAATGACAGCTGTACTGCTCATAAGGAGGTGTGGTAAAATGGCAATGTTGAAAACCTGAAGTGAAAATATTGAAAATTTGCAAACTTATGAGTGTGCGTAGGATCATCTCAACAAACGCTCGTAAAACAGTCATTTTTGGGAATTTTTTTACCACATTTTTAACATAGCCATTTTAACACTTCTGCTCATGAACAGCATGACTGTGACTTTCTTAATGTGTCCCATACATTGATTTCGCACACCGACTGCGCCATTGCGCTCTACATGTGCGGAAACACATTTTGGGTGAGAAGTGAGAAATGACAGCTGTACCACTCATAAGGAGGTGTGATAAAATGGCAATGTTGGAAATTTGGAGTGAAAATATTGAAAATTCGCGAATTTACGAGCGTGCGTAGGGACAGCGCAACGCATGCTCGTAAAATAGTCATTTTTGGGAATTTTTTCACCAAATTTTAACATAGCCATTTAACACCTCTGCTCATGAACAGTGTCACTGTGATTTTCTTAATGTGTTCCAAACATTGATTTCGCAAACCGACTGTGCCATTGTGCGCTACATGCGCGGAAACACATTTTGGGTGAGATGTGAAAAATGACAGCTGTGCCGCTCATAAGGAAGAGTGGTCAAATGAAAATGTTGAAAATCTGGAGTGAAAATATTGAAAATTTGCGAACCTATGAGCGTGCGTAGGAACAGCGCAATGCACGCTCGTAAAACAGTCATTTTTAGGACTTTTTTCACCAAATTTTCAACATAGGCTTTTTGAGAGCCCACCTTATGAACGCTGGCACTGTCATTTTGTTAATCGGTCCTGAAAGGTGATTTCACGCAGTGCCTGTGAAATCACCCTTCGAGCCCGATTAACGCCATGACAGTGACAGAATTCATGAGAAGGGGTCCCAAAAACCCCATGTTGAAAATTTGGTGCCAAAATTCCAAAAAATGCCTGAGATAAGCAGCAAAGTTGAAAAAACCCTATTCATTACACTATACAACTTACCAGCATTTCCTCAGTTCGCGGTCGGCTTTGAAGAGTGCAGACGTGTTCCCGGTCCAATGAAGATCGTCGTGCCGAGGTCCGGAGGTAAGTATGGGGTGAGGGGGTTGTGGGGAGGCAGGGTCTCGCAGTGGGTGGGTGTGGGTGGGGGCAGAGACAGCTAGGGACCGTTTTTGTGTTGCAGGTTTTTTTTTTTTTTTACAAAGGAGGAGACAATGTGGGACGTTTGCCACACTGGGGTGGGCTCCCAACGTGGCACAAGGACGGCTTGTGGGAGGGCCTGGAGCCGACGAGATTGGGCACCCCGTCGGTGACAGCATCTGTTGCCACACTGGGGTGGGCTCCCAGCGTGGCACCCTGTACTCTGAGGGGAGACAGTGGAGCCGGCGGGGATTGGCACCCACGTCGGCTAGCCATGTGTAGCCACGCTGGGGTGGGCACCAGCGTGGCGTAACCTAACTCTGTTTGGGGGCGCAGCACAGCCGATGCGGGATTGGGCACCCCGTCGGCTATACAGTGGGGGCGAGCGCGGTATGCGTGCCTGTGTGTGTGTGTGTGTGTGTAGGGGAAGTGCGCATGAGCAGGCGATATCTTATCACTGCTCACTGAAGCGTAGCTCCCCCTTTCAACTGTATGCCACTGTATTTTGGACTGCTGTCACAGACAGCTCCAGCAGGCATTGGAGAACTGGGGCCGCACCTGCAAACACACTGACTGAATTGGAAGAGGGCTGCCACACCTCAGAAAACTTGGATGATGGCACTATGTTTCTTGCACATGCATGCAAGCAAACATAATGAACATCTGGTAGCAATTAACCCCCCCCAAAGGAAAAAAGAATAAAACACTTCCCTCATCATCTCCCTTCCCCTCCCCCCCGACTTCATATGGAATTCCAGGTCCTAGAGAACAAAAACCTGACTACTGAAAGGGAAGGTCTGCCGGTTCAGGGACAACACAAAGCTCTGCAACAGGGTGGACACACAGGAAGGAGCTTCAGACATGGAGGCAGGTCTTTGTAAACTAGAGGAATGGTCCAGGAACTGGCAGTAGAAATTCAATGCCAAAAAGTGTAAGGTAATGCACCTGGGGAAGAGGAACCCAAGAAACAGATATGTCCTAGATGGTCAGCAATTAGAAATGACAAAGCTGGAACAGAATCTAAGGGTTATGATAACAGATGATTTAAAGGTAGGAAAGCAATGTGAAAAAGCAGCACTAAAGGCAAGCAGCATGCTTGGATGCATAGGTAGAGGTATTAGTTGCAGAAAGAGAGAGGTAATCATCCCACTCTATAAGTCCTTATTAAGACCACACTTGGAGTACTGTGTGCAGTACTGGATGCCCCTTCTCAAAAAGGATATAAACTGACTGCAATCTGTACAGAGAGCCACTAAGATGGTGCAAGGTCTGCACCATGAATCCTATGAAGCTAGGCTTACCCAGTTGAATCTATTTTCCCTAGAGAATAGAAGGAACAGAGGGGACATGATAGAAATGTTCAAATTGGTTAAAGGGATAAACGCAGTACAAACTGGTAACCTGTTCCAGGAAAATAGAACTGCGCATACGAGGGGGTACAACTTGCGACTGATGGGCAGTAAGTTCAGAACAAATCTTACGAAGAACTTTTTCACTGAGAGGGTCGTGGACCCTTGGAACAGCCTACCACCGAATGTGGTGGCAGCTAAGACAGTCAGGCAATTCAAACAAGCATGGTATAGTCAGTTTTGTCACCTCAGCAAGTTTAGTACCTAATGAAGGGGGTGTAGATATCACAGGCAGACTAGATGGACAACACGGTCTCCTTCTGCCAGCAAATTCTTATATTCTTATGTTCTTAAATACAAAAGATCAAATCAAAATGGAATTACTACAATAAGATGTTACAACAAAGTTAAATATGAAGATATTATTGATCACCTTAGTAAATGGAAATGGAATGAAGGATTTAAAGAGCAAAGTCTGGACAGGATATGGAACTACTGAAAGAAAAGATGAATACTTGTGTGGAATATTTTATCAAGCTTAGGAGGAAACATAGTAAAAGGGGTAAAATTCCGGTATGGTTTTCAAAAGGTATTAAAAAAACCATAAAGAATAAAAAAGGGCATATAACTTAGCAAAAACTAGGGATTCACAGCGTTTATGGGAGCATTACAAAACAAAGGTAAGAGAATGTAAAAAACAAAGGCTAAAAGTGACTTTGAGAGAAGATTGGCATTAAATACATAGAACAATAAAAAATCATTCTACAATTTCATAGGGAACCTCAGAAAAATAGAAGTTCAGGTTGGCCCTCTAACAGAAGATAACAACACAATTTCTGATCGCAGAGAGATGGCAGAGGTTTTCAATAATTTTTATACAAGTGTACATCAACATAAAGAGGAAATAACTAAAACACAGGGAGTGTGTAAAAAATACAAATGGGGGGTGTGGCCTGACTGTGCTGAAGATGGCTGTTTAATTCTGCTTCTCCCTGGTACTACCATCTATCATCGTCCATCCTCCTGATCCCAGATTGTCAGCGTTTACCAGCGAGTGAAATATAATTTTACTAACATCATAGCTCAACTCTGGTAAATTATTTTCTCTATATCATAACTGTATAGCTATAATTTTTCTGCATTTATACTGCTTCTCTGTGAAGGACTACTACAATGGCTGAGCAACTCCTGCTAAACAGCTCCCTCAGCAGAGTGAAAACTATGTTTCAACAGCTCATCTGTGAAATTAACGACTTAAAAATAACATCTCAACAAAATATCACTAACATACAAGTGTTAGACCAAATAATCAATGATGCTGGAGTTAAAGTTACTCAAAATGAAAGTTCTATTAACATCCTGCAAGCCACCATCAGAGAGCAAGACAGAGTTATCAGAAGCCTGCAAGATAAAATTGATGACATTGAAAACAGAAACAGATGCAATAACCTGAGATTTTTGGGTTTTCCCGAAGGTGCCGAACTCGAAGACACTAGTGTGTTTCTATTACATGTGCTGCTAGCTCTGCTCAAATTCCCACCTGGTCAAGACCTTACTACTGAGAGATCACATCATACTTTAAGCCGGAGGCCTGGTCCTGATCAGAAACCTAGGCCTATCATTGCAAGATTCTTAAACCATGCCCACACTGAACTGATTATCAATAGAGCAAAACAAGTGGGAATGCTTACTTGGCAAGATCATAGAATTTCTATTTTTAGAGACTTCTCTAAGGAACTCTCTAATAAACGCAGAGCTTTCAATCCTATTAAAACTACCCTACACCAACGAGGGATCAAATTTGCTATGCGCTATCCTGTTGTCATGCGCCTGTTTCTGGGTGATTCAACCAAAGATTTCAACACTCCCAAAGCCTTGGCGAGCCCCAGCCTCCAACTGCCCTTTGGAAATACTGATGTGACCCCTTCTCCCACTGTCTCTGCAACTTCCCAATCAAACCGGTACACCCACATTATGGCTTCAAATCATGAATGCACTGAGAAACCCGTATCTCTCCAGGCTGATGCAGCACCTCCTGTCCGAATCTCAGCCCGCTTGCTAGACAAAAAGAACTTGAATCCACCTTCTTCTAAACATGCCTGTTGTGCAAATGCTACTCCTTCTAGACCTACCTCTCAGCACGAGCGTCATGTTACATAGATACATATATATATAGACAGTGTCAGCAGATAAGGGCCTATGGCCCACCCAGTCTGCCCATTTAAGTTTGTAAGTTCAGTTTATGTTTTCCAGGAAGTCTGTTGCCCCTTACCCTGACCTCCAGAATTCCTTTATGTCTATGTGTTTATGTATATGTTTGTGTTGGCTTCACTACACCCCTAACCCTCTCCAATAAGTTTTCTTTACTACAACAGGACTTAAACTTGTCTCAGGAAGACCTCCCGGAATCAGCTGTGGATCCTGTCGGCAAAGGCCTTGGAAATGCTTTACAGGGTGGCAGGTCTCCCGATTCCTCTTGGGGTGGATTGGTGACCAGCTCCCCTTTCGAATCGGCAGAGCCTCCTAAAAAGAAACGGAAGGGGAAGCACAAAAAACAAATCGAACCTATAAATGATGCCTGGGCATGTGTATATATTAGTACCTCTCTAGGTTAGTGCCTAATTAACCTCGGCTCTCTGATCACTATCAGAATTTGTCTGCCCTGCAACTGCACATTGCATTCCTTGTGTGTGCATACTATCACACCCAGCTGGTTTGGAAAGCAATAAGCTGTACATCGCAGTTACAGGCTTTTGGTTTAATAGCATGTCATATTATTTAGGCATCTCATTGTGACAGTCTTGGAGTTTTCTATCTCAATGTAATGTCTGCTACATTATACATCCAGTTATTTCTGCATATATTTCTCATAATGTCAGTTTTTGAGTATCCCTAATGTTGGGCATGTTCTTCTTTTAAAGGGACAGTTCTTATATAATGTTAGACTAATTCATATGTGCTCAATGATTTTCTATATTCAGTTAGAGGTGTCTACCATCTTTTTTTTTTTTTTTTAACTATTGTATTTGTACTCCTAATCTTGCCTCCTCCCCCCACTCTCTCCTACTACCTCAATTCCCAGATCTCTCCGGACCCCCATCGTGATCAGCCCCTAGAGTACTTCATCCACACTACCCTGAATTGCACCCCAGTATACCCCCCGAGGAATGGGGTGGAGAGGGCGGCCCAGTATCCCTCTCCAAACCTAGACTGTATTCGTGGGGATGGCTCAGCGGGGTCTGTCCAACGGGTCCCGGAGAAGCTCTATGGAGGCGTCTTCGCCTAGGAGGGAGTGAGGTGTTTTTTCCTCCTTCCTTCGTCCCTCCCCCGACGTCGGTGTGCAATGAAGGGCTATGAGCTCAGAGGCACACTGAGACGTGCCTCCTGCTCTGCCCCTCTGTTGATCGCCACCCAATCCGCTGGCTGCTTCTCCCTTGCCGCGCTATCCACCCGGGCTTCCCTAGGTGGCAGCGTTGTGGCGGGAGCCTGCAGAACCCCTCCCCGGAGAAGGAGAGCTGCCGTTGGGTGCTCTATCCTTCTCAACCCCAGCCGACCCCCGTCGACCCGAGCTCATTCCTGAACCCGGGTTACCGGTGTGGTGCGAGGTGTGGCGTCCAGCGCCTCAACCCTCAGTGCCACCGGGCCGTCTACCATCTTTTTTATCAGTATGTCCTTCTCACAAAACCATTAAGGGAAATTGCCTGCTTAACTAATTTGTGATCCAACATCACCCCACACATTTGTTACCATATATAAACATTATAAATTTACAGTATCTTGGGGTTATATTAATGAGGTCCTGTCCACTACTATATCCCAGACTAACATTTAACACTTTAATATTTTTCTCTAGTCTCCTTCTCACTCCAACCCACCTTTATCTAACTTTTAAATCGCCTTTTCTTTAACCATGGTATACCAACTTCTTGTACTGGTTTATTTATCTATCACTTAGTCTTCAGTTTTACCCTACAATTAGGCGTTGCAAGCTATTTTCGAGGTGTCTCATCTTTATTATTTTACTCAATGTGCTGCAATCAATAATAGACAGCACATTCTGACTCGAAACCCTTATGATATGGCTTTTTAAGCCTGTGTTGTAATCTTATAGCTGAGCTCATGCGACCCTCTCCAGGTCTTGAAATCTCACTATGTTAAAGCAACTCCTTCCTTAGGGGCGATTTTTGGGTCTGTGCTACTATTAAATACCTAGTACTTATCAATAATATATGCAGTACCTCGAAGCCTGAACAAACTCAACTCTTATAAATGTCATATTGCCAGAATGACTACGTATTCCTGTTCAATACAAGACTTTCACCAGATACCCCCCCATACAATTTGGATCTTGTAATGCCTCGACACCCCATAAATCCTTATACTATTTGGACCCTACTCACTCCATTTTACCTGAACACTCCTCCTACAAAAACACTTCTGTGTCTAAGCATTATGATTATGTGAGTAAGTACATAGTAGATGGCACAAGTACAGCTGCTCTTATAATTTTAGGACTTAGCCAACCATGATGGCATACTGTTTGTATTGCCATAATAGTGTTTCAGCTCAGTTCTTTTTTCCAGTCCAACTTACAGTGGGTTCAAGATGTATTATTATGTCTGGGCTTGCATATACTTTCTGTAATCTCCTTTTCACATATGGTAAGATGTTCATGGTTCCCCCCCCCCCCCAGGGAATTATTATGTTCACTTTAGTTCTGGTCACAGTTACAACTTGATAGAAATAATTGTTTACAGTTTGTATCTTGGGTTTAAGATCATTTTCTCCCAAAATTTACTTACTATTTACATGCTGTGTAGTATAGCGAGAGAGTTTTGTCGATTTCACCAACTCATATCTTGCTATATTACCTAAAGACTTCATAGTGTGTTAGTATAACACTAGTTTTGTTTAGTAACTATATATGTCTTCTATATTCTTTTTACTACCTCTCTTCCTTGTGAGACCCAATGGAAACGTTCACCCAGGATTTAAGTATTTCCACAAACTAAATATCCTGCACGCATTTGACTGTGCTAGCCCTCTCCCTTCTGAGTCTATAACATCCTCTAGCCCTTTCAATGTGAGTCCTTTACTTCCTATTTGTGTTTTCATACTCATCTCCCCATTAACATGAGTGATCTAATTCTACATTCATGGAATGTTAAGGGACTCAACTCACCTTGTGAGCGAAAGCAAATACTTTCTTACCTCAAAAAGCATAAAACTCATATTGCTTTCTTACAAGAAACAAAACTTTTAATAGGGGATGTCGAAAGACTCAGAAGTGATTGGGTCGGTCAAGTATATGCGTCCTCCTCTACTTCTAAAAATTGGGGGGTTGCTATTCTATTACATAAATCCCTTAACTGGACCCTTATCAAATCCATCTCCGATTCAGATGGCAGATGGATTATAGCCCACTTAAATACCCCTGCAGGCCCCCTTATGTTAGTCAACATTTATGCCCCTAACTTTGATTCACCTGAATTCTTTCATAATATGGCCCAGCAAATTATGAACAGTAACTTTAACAATTCTCCTATACTTATAGGTGGGGATTTCAATTTAGCTTTGGAAGCACATTTATTCAGAAGTAACTCTTCATGTGATTCCCACCCCAGAAGTATTTCTGCACTCTCAATGCTAATGAAAGACTTCAGTCTCACCGACATTTGGAGACTACACCATCCTAGACAGTGCGACTATACTTTTTACTTACCGCTTCATAAATCTTATAGCAGAATTGACTACTGGTTTTCTTCCCCATTCATTACTGAAAAAATGATGTATCTCAAGGTACCATCTAGGAAGCACTTAAAACAACAGTTAGAGGGAAAATTGTAAGCTATGCAGCACACAAGAAAAAACTAGGGGAACAGCAATTGGCCGATTTAGAGAAATATCTTAAAGAGAAAGAAACCCAATATTATAAAACAAAAAAATCTAGATAATAACTCACAACTTCACCTTGAAATTCTTCAGTTTAGAATTAAAATCAATGAATTAATATCGAGGAAAGCTGAACTTGCCCTCCTTAGGCTTAAACACCGTTATTGGGAATAAGAGGATAAATGCGGGAAGCTGCTTGCTTATCAACTCAAGAATCAACAGATGGAGAGACATATTGCCATTTTGAAAGATCCTTCAGGCAAAATCCATACAGATAATCCCTCAATTAACCATATTATGCAATCCTTCTACCAACAATTATACTCTCACCCCACTCCCCCACAACCTGAATATATACAACAATTTCTGGACAGTTTACAGTTACCACACCTCTCCCAACAAGATATGGCTTTGCTAAATGAACCCCTTCCCCTAAAAGAGATACAAGCAGCGCTAAATTCCCTTAAATCTGGTAAAGCTCCTGGGAGTGATGTTTTTTCCGTAGACTTTTGTAACCCCCTAGCTGACATCTTATGCCCCTTACTGTTTAAGGTCTTCAAAGAGGCATCTTCACAAGGTAAACTTCCCTTTTCTATGACAGAAGCCATTATAACCGTCCTACCAAAGAAAGATAAAGACCCTTCTCTCCCACCCAGTTACAGACTGATATCATTACTTTATACGGACAGGAATATTTTTGCCAAAATATTAAGTACTCGTTTAGAATCAATAATTTCGAAACTTGTCCACACCTCCCAAGCTGGATTTATCAAAAATAGAATTGGTTCTGATCATCTCCACTCATTATTTATTTTAATCTACAAAACTAAATCTTTTAAATCACCTGCCACAGCTATAGCCATCGACTTTGAAAAGGCATTCCATTCTCTCAACTGGACTTATTTGTATCGTGTTCTATCCCACTTTGGTGTCACTAATAAATTTTGTACATGGATTCAATTACTATACACCCTCCCCTCTGCCCAGGTTCTTACTAACTCTACTCTGTCCTCATCCTTTCATCTGGCAAGAGGTACCAGGCAAGAGTGCCCCTTATCCCCCACTCTTTTTATTCTAGCTATTGAACCCCTATCAGCTGCTCTTCATCAGTCCTCCATGATCCAAGGTATCCCTATTTGTAATTCCCATTATACTTAACTATCCTACACTGATGACCTCCTCATTCTACTCGAAAATCTTGAAATTTTGGGACCACCCTTAATTAAGTTACTTAGCAACTTTACTTCACTTTCTGGGCTTGCTCTGAATCTAAACAAATCAGAAACAATGCCAATGAATAATTTTTGTAACCCTTCTATGAATACAGTATTAGGTTTTTGTTGGGCCCCTCAAGGTATCTCTTACCTTAGAATACAGATCACCTCTAAATTAGACAAGATATGGGACGTCAATCTTTCCCTGTTATTAGCAAATATTAAAAACACTGTCAACAGATGGAAACTGCTTAACCTCTCTTTTAATGGGAAAATCTCTGCTATCAAGATGTCAATAGCTCCCAAAATACTGCATCTATTTTCTAATATCTCTTTAACCCTCTCTACTTTTTTTTTTTTGTCAGACTTGATGATATAATTGGCAATTTTTTATGGGAAGGCAAAATTCCCAGATTTAGTCATAACAAACTGTGGTCCCACTGGTCCAAAGGGGGCTTCGGGATCCCCTGGTTCCAAGCATATTTTTGGGCCTTCCACACTGCCTAAACTATGAAATGGTTTAATAAACCCAGCAATAAATCACTGTTGTGGGTAATATGGAAACATCTCTATGTCCGGGCAATGTCCCACTTCCTTCATTTATAACCCCCCCAATTTAAAATCTTACCCTACTACAGCATCATCCATATACAACTGGAAAACAATTCATAAATGCCTTAAATCCAACCCGACCCTTCTCATATATGCCCCCATTTGGGGGAACCGCAACATCACTCTTGATAATCACCCAATTTTTTGTTGTAATTGGAAAAACAGGGGCATTTTTTTCTAGGAGGATATACTTATACCTCAGACTCTCAAATTAAAATCCTTTTCTGACCTACACAAACAATGGAATCTTCCCCAGCATGATTTCTGGAAATATTTACAGTTACGCATGGCATGGAACCTTTATCTTCCTATTATTCCTCATCAATCTCTATATGATACTTTTATTTCTAAATGGATCAAAGCAAACTCTAAATTAAATAGCATCATTCACAAACATATCAGAAATACAATTCCAGATCAATCTATCATTGCAAAAAATAAATGGAGTACCCTTTTAAATTATAACATAACCAATTCACAATGGCATAACTGCTGGCTATCTTGCCATAAATCTTTCAAGGATAATCGCAGTTCACTCATACAAATCAAAATTCTGCATCTATGGTACAGAACTCCTGAGATTTTACAAAAAATGAGCTTAATGAACAACAATAAATGTTGGTGCTGTCACTCCCCCAATAGCAATTTGCTACATAATTTATGGCATTGTCCTCCCATACACAATCTTTGGCGTCATACTCATTTCTTTGCAATGAAAGTGGTCTATCCTTTGCATTAGATCCAAAACATGGCATATATGGCATTTTCAATGCTCATGCATGCAAAATATCCCATTCTCAGAATAGGTGGTTATCTCTAATATTCCTTCAAGTTAAACACCTTATACTAATGCACTGGAGATCCAACATCATTCCCACCCTCCCGGATATTCTCAAACAACTATCTCAATACGGCATCCTTGATCGTATGTCACACTTAGCCTCTGACCAACTTAATTTATATAATAAATGCTGGCAGGACTATTTTAAATATTTAAACACGTCTACACATATCATCACTTAATCCATGGGTTGTTATATGTTCACACTGGAATCTCACTTCTAGCTCTTTCATTCCTTTGTCATCTCCTCTCTTTCTATCTTTTTATCTCCTTTTCTTCTTCCCTTTCCCTCTCCATTCTTGTTCACTTTCTTAGATATTCTTCTCTTTTTCATTTTCTTCCTCTATACACTCTTACCCATACTTGTATTAAATAACAGCATAATAGAAGTGCAATTATGACTGCTCATATTTCTTTTTTGTATCTACTCCTTTTACCCCTTGAAGCATAAACTGCCATATTTTCACTTTATCATGCAGATTGTACTGCTACATATTGTTTTCTCAACATTTGTCTTCCCCTTTAATATCATTGTGTAATACTTCAGACAACATGTTTTTTCCTTCTCCTAGTAAGAATTTATGCAAGTGTACATTGGAGAATGTAGTGTATTTGTATGTATAATCACAATAATTACAATAGAAAGATTAACTGTAAAAATACAAATAAATATTAAAGTAGTACCTGCAGATATTTTGAACAGATTAAGGAAACTGGACCCATCTAGGTCACCGAGCCTGGATGATCTTCACCCTAAGTTATTAAGAGAAACAGCAGAGATAATAGCGGAACTTACAGAAGTCATTCTCCAAAATTCACTTTAAGTAGGAAGGATAGTGGAAGACTGGAAGCTAGTGCATGTTTTGTCCCTATTTATAGCAAACTCTAGTCAGAGCCAACACAGCTGCATACAGCCATTTACAGGGCACTGAAAGTGCTCACTGGAGATGGAGCTCATGGCAGAGAAGTGTGCCATTTCCAAAATGGCCACTGTAAATCGAGCATGCGCAGTGACACCCAGTGGCCATCTTGGGTATGGCAACCGTTTCTGATGTGAGCACTGTGTGCATGCTTACTACTAAATGTGGAAGTACCACATTTGATTAGTGTACTGTGGAGGAGAGCTAGCCTCTTGTTAGAGTGCCCACAGGTCACTACATGCATAGGCTGAAAAGCCTTCTCTTCAGCTGCCTCAATCCAGTGGAGCAGTCTACCTGCTCCACTACAGACCCTAGACTCACATCCCTTTTTAAGTCCCACTATAAGTCACTTTTTTCCCCCTCATGCCCTGTCTGGCCCTCGTTCATGTCGATCCTCCCAGCTCTATCTTTCAACTATTTCTCCCAGGGCTTACCTTCTTTCCCAATCCCCCCATGGCCTCTCTTCACGGAGGGGAGGATTGGTAGGGGAGAAGCCCATGTTACCAGGAATGGGCCTGTGGAGGTTGGTGGTCATCCTGCCAGCCAGGATGTTTTCCCTCATTTTCTGTCCTCTATCTTTTGCAATCCTCGTTGCAGGCTTTGATGATGCCAGAAGTCTGAGTCACACATTTCTTGGACCTATTTTTTGACAAAGATGAACTAACTCAAAATTACATAAGAAAAAAATTGGTAGATATTAGGAACAATTTCCTTATACCATTACAAAATCAAACACAGTTTGCATTGGGATGATGGTGCTCATGAGAGACACAGTTTCAGTCACTTTTACAGTCAGGCACTCACCAGCAATATATATAGAGACTTCACCAGATAAATACGGTGCGCATTTTATTGCACAAATCAAATCGAGTGGTACACACTTGACACATTTCAGAAACCCTTTGTTCCTTTCTCAAAAAGCAACAGCATTAAAATTCAATAGTTGTAGACTAATATAACAAATTATTCCATGAATGTGTCTTCTCACTGGTTGATTGTAGTGAGATGCTGCACTGGTGTGTGTGTGTGTGTGTGTGTGTGTGTGTAAGTGTGTGTGTGTGTGTGTGTGTGTGGGGGAGCAAGAGTAGGTAAGAGAGTAATACACCAGCAGATGTTTTAAAATAAGTGCATGAGGTTAGTTCAATGTGTCTGTGCCAATTATTTTTGTGCTTGTGTAATGTAGATAAACTTTGGCTGTTTGCCTCTCTATCTGTGGGATATACCACCCCGTAGGCGTATGAAAGCAAGGAACCCTATAGGAGGGTTCCACCCCTTGAGGTGACAAGGGAGTGATTCCCTTGGCTGAAGGTACCTTAGGAAGAAGCCCACAGGAGAAAGAAAGGCATGCCACTGGAGAAGGAGGAGGGGTGGATGGAGGGGCAAGGAAAAATACTTGTGTGTGGAGTGAGGCCAAAAGGGAGGGGTGGCCAGTTGCACCACCCCCTTGAACTACAGGCTATAGCTTTCCAATTCAATGTGCCTGTGCAACTGGTTTCATGCTTGTGTAACGTAGGTAAACTTTGGCTGTTTGCCTCTCTTTCAATGGGATATACCACCCTGTAGGGGTACAAAGGCAACAAACCCTAGTGGAGAGTTCCACCCCTTGAGGTGCCACAGAAGTGATTCCTTTGGCCAAAGGTACCTTAGGAAGAAGCCCAAAGAGAGTGTCAAACAAAGCATACAAGGTAGTGAAAACGTATCGGGGTCAAGGACTTGTACGTAGGTCAGTTGGTAATATGGGTTGAGTTGGTAGCATGGGTCACTTGGTAGTATTGTTTGAGTAGAGTAGGCAGGAAACAACAGGTGAAAAGTGACCCACATGGAGGTCTGACAGTGAGGCATGAAGGCCTGGATTCCTAAGGAGAGAGAGAGAGAACAGTCAAAGGGGGAGACGGGACACTTACGGGATGGCCACCCACTCCATCCAACAGTGGAAACCTACCTAAGTGACCTAGGGATTATTGCCTAAGTTTAACTAAATATTATGACCTGTGGCAGAGAGGAGAGGAGGAAAAAAGACCCTTTGAGGAGGAAATCTCTGGGGATCCAAGGCCTAGATCACCTTCCCTCCAGGCGTGGGATGTTTTTGATTATTGATGGTTATGCTGCTGCAATTTGAAAACCCAATCATGGGGGGTGGAAAATATTCCAATTTGAAGGAAGGCTCTCACACTGTTACTTTAACGGGAATCCTTTGAAGGGTTGTGAGCGAATTCTGCAACACAGATCCTCTAAGGCAGATGAGGAGAGTGACAACTGCTGAGCCGCTCAGCTGGCTTACCATTCTGAAAACAAACCAAGTGAACCAGAGGCAGTCATGGGGAGAATAATGTAGAAGGTGCCTTACACAGCTGGTGCTGCAGCTAAAGGATCACAATATATCCTCCCTTCATAGCCTAGTCAAAATTCGACATCAAGAGGCACCACTGTGCATCCACCTTCAGACATAATGGCTAAAGCTCCAGCTGGAGTGAGGACATTCCCACTATGGGCCAGGAAGGAAGGATCCCACACCCACCAGGCATCACATGCTCAGGATGCAGACTAGGGTGCAGAGAAAGACTGTCGGCTACGAGCGAGCTCGATCCAAATTGATGGGCATGGTTGGCTATCTCATTTAGCAATGGTGCAGGTCACACAAGGCACTGGAGAGAATATCAGGTACTAAGCAAAAGAAACACAGTAGGTATGGTACAGGCAGCAATAAGTAGCATGGTAAGCATGTGAAACAATGGAAGTGCTGAGTGATGGAGACCATACATAGGTCAGACATGTTTTAAGCAAGGTTCAGCGCAAGGGAACCAGAACCTTTAGTGGTGCAAGACCAGCCAACCAGCCCATGAATGAGTGCCAAATAAAGGTGACAAAGACTCAGAGGAGTTTAGCGGCAGATGCAATAGCCAAACTTAAGGTAATTAGGTTACACGGGGCCACGGCTCTTTAAGAAAACTCCCAGTCCCCCACCATGGGAAAAATAAGGAAGTAAAGGGGAAGGACCGTGATCCACATGCAGATTTTAAAACTAGTTCACAGCAACAGCAGTAGCCTGGTTGACCTCCAGAGTATAATAAAGCAGTGTGAAAAAGTAATTGAGCAGCATCCAGCAGCAATTAACTATAGCTTGTAGGGGCAGCGATCTCAATGAACATAGAACTGTAGGGAAAGGCAATGCACTGAAAACAGCAACAATATTTGCTTGGTATAAATACAGGAAGCAGGACTGTGTTCCATGGACTAGGTTGCTGAGGTTATGGTGAAGCAGTAAAGGAGCAGTTTTTAGCTAGGCAGCAAAGCTATGAACCAGGTGTAATCAATGAAAGGTAGACAGCATAGGAGAGCAGATGCAGGCAAGTAGCTTCTGAGCTGAAACACACAGATAACAATTGAAGTTGCAGTTGAGATTTTGCCGAAACCTAGTGAGTAAATGGGAGTCAATATAACACAAGCTCAGGAGTAGCACAATATAAAGGCAACAGGATGCTAGAAAGTGAAAAGCCCCTGAAAGAAAAAGCAAATGAAAACACAAACACAGGACAGGAACAAGCAACACAAAGAAGCACAGCAGCCGGAGGCAAGCAATACTGACCAAAGCAGAAGAACACAAAACAGAATTCCAGCAGAAACAGCAGAGCAGAGTAGTTTGCCAAAACACAGCAAGACCAAGAGTTGCAAGCCCCAGCAGGCTCCAAGGGAGAAGACAGACTAAGAGAGCCTCCGGCTGCAAAGTAAAATGCTTGTGTGTGGAGTGAGGAAAGCAGCCCTTAAATAGGCCTAAAGGGGGTGTGTGGCCAGTTGCACCGCCCCCTTGAACTACAGGCTATAGCCTTCCAAGTATGGTGGTCAGTTTGAACCTGAGTCACCTGGATTAGTGATACTAGCATTTTTCTGTTCACTCTAGGCTCCTTATTACAGTAGTTGTTAACCAGCAAACTATATGGTCTCTCCTTTCAATAAGTATATGAGTGAGAGCTTGCAAACCTTTGACGTTATGCACTTACAATAGTCAATGGATTTTTTTTTATTTTCAGTAATATTATTTGGACAACTAAGCATGAACCTCAATTAAGCATGAACCTCACTCTTGTGCTGCCTTATTGAGTGAAAGTTTACAGAACTACAACTCATTAATGTAAAAATATAAACACGGTGTGATAATTGCACTGTTGACTGTTTTTAGATTGTGCTGCATTGCAATTGGGGGGGAGCTTGTTAAAGTTTGTGAGGTTGACACCTAGGAAAGCTACTGTATTACAAGTCTCATTTTTATATATATATATATATATATATATATATATATATATATACATATATATATATATATATATATATATATATATATTATATTAATAACAATGCTGCCTTGGGCTCGATTCATTACATTGCATAAGCAATCTGATTAGACGTAATCACATGCATGCAGATTGGACTCTTTATATGCACTTCAGCACCAGCATGAAAAACACATTGCTGGTCCCTAATTCACTGAACAGTTACACAGCATGCATTAACAATATGGGTAGCACTGTGTCGACTACCCACAAGAACCTGGTGAATCTTAACCTGCCCCTCATTCCTAATGCAGTGCACTCAAAAAACACTTAACAATACACTTAACATACTGTTTTTCTTTCAATTTCTGTAATGAGTTGCAGTTCTGTAAACTTTCACTCAGTAGGGAGCCACAACAGTGAGGTTCATATTTAATTGTCCTAATCATATTACTGAAAATAAAATTAAAATAAAATCCACTGACTATTATAGTGTATAACTTCAAAGGTTTGCAAGCTGTGACTCATATACTTGTTGAAAGGGGAGTCTGCATCATTTATTGGTTAACAAGTACTGCAGTAATGAGACTGGAGTCAAAAGCAAAATGCTTATTACTGATTCAGGTGACTCAGGTTTGATTTGTTCACTATAACCTAACCTCCAACACTTATTTTAAAACATCTGTTGGTGTATTACACTCTTACCTACTCTCAGGGGTCACACACACACACACACACACACACACACACACACACACACACAACACAGCATCTTACTATAAGCCACCAGCAAGAATACACATTAATGGAATAATTTCATTTATTAGTTTAAAACCATTAAATTTTAAGGTTGTTGCTATTTACTGTCAATACAGCAAGAAAACAGGAATAAGAAATGGAGAAAGACTGTCTGGTGCAGTTTTAACCTAAGCTACCAAACTGCGGTGAAACTAGTGAAATACTAATATTCTTGCAAGGTATCAGATGGTGAATTGCAGCACCTAGATTAACACATATTCAGGCTCTTTTTTTTTTTAAACAAATAAATTAAAATACAACTTATGGGGGGGCACGCAGCCATGGCACCATACTGGCGATCATGGGGGGACCTTGGGATCCACCCCACACATGTTACAGTCAGCCAAGCATGGAGATCAAGCCTCAGCATTAGGTCCCTCTACAGGGTCAGATAGAAGACAGCTAACAAGAACAAGGGCTGAAAGTTTTCAGTTTGCTCTTGACAGCACAAGGCCAGGACAGAGGCTTTGTTTTCATGGAGGTTTCTAGCTCTGGAGCACAGAAAACGAGTTGGCTTGGAAAAGTAGCCCAGAAATGTGGGGTTTGACTGTACTGGTCTTGACTTGCCAAGTTGCATCAGATTTGCATCCTTTATATTGCCTTTTTAACCCCCACCCAAGTCTGTTGGTGTGTCCACTTAATGCAAGTATTCACATTTTCAAGTTTGAATCCTGTGAGTCCCTGTTTTAACAATGACAACCAGATGTATCACAGATATTGGCATGAGTTTTGTGTGATGGTGATATTTATTGAAATGTGCATACAGAAATGGCCAAGCCACCAGCAGTGCCATGCAATCCAGAGTGGAGTGCTGCTGCACCAGGGGCACGTGGCTTTGGGTGCCTTGGAGGTCGGAGGGATGGTGGGGGGGGCAATGCAGCTCCCTCCTAAGTCCCTGGTCTCTGGAAAGTTGGGGGGTGACATGATGGGTACATGAACTTGAGCAAGGTGCAGCTTGACTGGAATATGGGTAGCAATGTGTCAACTACCCACAGGAACCTGGTGAATCACGCTCTCCTGCTTGGCCACCAAGAACAGAAAAGACTCCTGGATACAAGATGCCATAGCCAGAAGCTGTTACGATCTTCACCCCCGGGCCATGGAAATCTCTCTGACTGCCACCCACACTCTTCTGCTTCACCACCGAGAACAGAAAAGACCCCCTGGATACAGGGCACTGTAGCCAGAAGCAGCTACACCCTTCACCCCCGGGCAGTGGCAATCTCTCTGGCCGCCACCCACACTCTCCTGCTCGGCCACCAAGAACAGGTATGCCCACTTCCAGCACCACTTGAGCTCCAGTGTGGCTTCTCCTGCTATTGGCTGCCTCCCAGACTCATCAGGGTTTTCACTGGTCTACCTGAGAGCCCAGGAGCAGCCATTTGTTGCAGCTAAAATCCAGGCTTGAACAGTTGCTCTGCTCCCTGTGGCTTTTGAATAGCCAAAGCCCGGGTCTGGTTTTAGCACTTTTGTGTCGATACCTGTATTTTCTCCTGCCCACCCAGCCACCCCAGCCCCAATCCCAACCTCTATTAACTACGCCATAGCTCCTCCCTGTTGCTTACTCACTTCCTACTGGGTGCTGCATGAGCCTCTACCATGGCCCATCTGTGCCCCTCTCTCTCCTCCTATTGGCAGCTGTATGAACCTTCTTGCTGCCCATTCTAAGTGTCCTAGCTCCCTTGTGCAATCATCTGGGTTTCTCTCAAGCTGCTCCAGTTCAAATACATAAGTACTGCTCAAATAGGGATATCATCTGAGCCAGCAACTCGCCTCCTGCCCCTCCAATCCTCTTGCCATCTGTCTGGGGCACACCATGTTGTCCATAACTCTTTGGCTAGGTTGCACTATTTTCTTGTTGCATTTCACCCCCTCTCTCTCCCCTGTACTTAATAACTTCTGCCCATTTTCTAATTTGAGACCCTTCAATATATGTCCTTTACCCACTCAGCACATCCCTCCAATTTTTACTTCTGGGATCCAACGTTTTCCCACTATACTCCTTATGTTCGGCAGCTCTGTTCTGTCCAGCTTCCTCCCTCCCTTCCCCCCTCACACCTCGCTGGTTATAATTGTCGTTTATGCATCCCTGTGCCCTCGCAGCACATATTTCCCTCCTCCCTCCTCCTTCCCTCCATGCCTCCAGCTCCCACAATAGGGCAAGAATGTGCTTGTTTAGGCTCCTGTTAAATGAACTCATTAAGCTCCTCCTCTTGTTTCTATTTGGTGCAGGCAACATTGAACTTAATCCTGGTTCCCCCTTCCAATTGCTGCTCCCTCTGACCTGCTCAGCTTAAAGGGTTAAGCTTGATTCATATTAATGTCTGTAGCTTATTAAAAAAACTTGACACTATTCAGGCATGGTTCAACTTCACCTCCCCTGACATTGTTGTGATAACTGAATCCTGGTTGAGACCCTCTACACTAGACTATGAAATAAATTTCCTGTCTTATCATGTCTTTAGGCCTGATCGAATAGCGGGGGGGGGTCGCCATTTACGTACGTGGCACTCTCTCCACCACTATGGTCAACTCTACTTCCTTACCCCACAAATTTGAAATTGAATCAACTTTATTTTTTAGAAAAACAAAATATCCATCCACATAAAAATAATCAAAGCACTGAACCAGGGCCCAACCCCCACCCTCCCCAGCCCCTCCCCACCCCTCACCAACAGAGTGTGTATTACCACCGACAAAAAATAATCCAAGAAATAGTACATAAATGAAAAACTCTGTATTACAGATGTCTATGTGGGAAACCAGAGAAAGCCCAGAAGGAGTTAATTCAAATAAAGGGCATAGAGCTTGCCCCATTTCTTATTAAAAAGGGTCAGACGATGGTGGAGACTGGCAATCAGATGCTCAGTCTGGAGAGAAAAGGAAGCTCATGTAGCCATTCACAATATGAAATATACAATTGATCTAGCCAGTGTTTAAAGACCAGTTTTTTGACTGCCAAGGAAATGAGAACCATGTGATATCTCCTTTCCCTGACCGGGATTTGGGAGCAGTCACTAACAATACATACTTCGGGGGAAAAGAGGCCTCCCAGCCCCAGGAGAGGGTCGCTCTGTTCCTCAATTTGTACCCACAGGGAAGATACCTTCTCACAGGACCATAAAACATGCAACAGGGTACCATCCGCTTTGCCACATCTGGTGCAGGTAGGAGAGGGGAAGTGACCCATCTTAGCCAATTTGACAGGGGGTGTAATACATATTATTTAAGATATGGTATTGGGTAAGTCTTAACCGATCCTGAGGTAGGTAAGTGTAGAGGTCTTTCCAAAGACATGACCAGCTGAAGGTAAAATCTGGCATCAAAGATTCCCATACCTTAGAGCCAAACGGGGAAGTGGAATAGGAGGTGATAAGCAGCCACAAGTATAAACAAGAGATGTCATGGGGTTTGAGTGCTAAATCTTGAATCTGGACAAGGAGGTTGCTGAGTACAGAGGTTTTCAGAGAGGGGCCAAACTGTTGCAATATCAGATGCCGCAGATGGTAAATTTTGAAGATGCTTGTTGGGCCCAGTCAGAATTTCTCTAGTAACCCCGGAGAAGTAAGAAGAGAGGTCTGGGAATAGAAGTCCAATACTCTAAGTTCCTGAAGAATAGGAAGCCATACTGGAGTTAGTGGACATTCCCCAGTCTTGATGTTTAGATTAGAAAGGATAGGTTGTGAGAAGTCTTTAGAGGGAGACGCCTTCAGATAGGCACATATTTGTGAGAAGACTTTGATAGAGACATCGATTGGAGAAGAACCCAGTGGGTCTGGAAGAGATTTCCAAGGAGAGAAAAGAATAGCAGCTGGAGAGAGACTGTGAGCAGAAATCAGGTGAGATTCTATCTATAGCCAGATGGGATTATAGTCAGCTTCAGATATAGCTTGAGGCATGGAAAGCCATTTACCACACTTGTAAACATGGCTGGCCCAATAACAGAGTAAGAAGTTAGGTAGTCGAAGTCCATCTGATTCTTTAGGGAGCCCCAGTTTAAGGTAAGAATGCCTGGGGGACTTATTTAATCAAATAATAGAGGTGATAAGTGAATGGATATGTTTAAAAAAGGGTAGAGGAAGCTAGATATTGAGCATATTTAAGGGATAGAAAAGCCTAGGGAGAATATTCATTTTAATAATGTTAATTCTACACCATAGCGAAATTGGAAGATCCTTCCATCATGACAAGTCATGCTGTATCACAACCAGTAGATCCTCTAAGTTCAGTTTCTTCATTAGAGAGGGGTCGGTAGTTAGGAATATTCCAAGATATGTGATGGATCAGGGAGATGATCGCATACCAAAAGAAGTGAGTTCCTGACTACAAACAAGATGGTTAAGGGGATTGATTTCAGTTTTATTGAGATCCAGTTTGTAGAGTAACGGCTAAACCAGTCAATCACTTTCAAGGCCTCAGTAAGAGAGGAAATGGGGTTAGAAAGATGCAGTAAGATATCATCTGCATAAACCGAAAGAGATGGTGTCAAGTTATCAGTGCGGATGCCTCATATGTTAGAAGAAGATTTAAGGCATCGAATGAGTAGTTCAAGGTATAGGTTAAAAAGCAAGTGGAAAAGAGGACAGCCCTGATGGGTACCTGTGTGCAGGGGGAACAAAGAGGAGAAGACTCCGTTGTAGTAAATTTTAGCAGATGGGGAGGAGTAAATCACTTGAAGCCATTGTAAAAATGAGGGGGGAAATCCATGTTCCGTAAGGTTAGCCATAAAAAGGACTAACCCCACGAATTTGAATGTACCACCTTAAAACTGGTCCTCTCTTCAGCTATCCCTATACACCTTATAGGATGCTATAGGCCTCCCTCTGCTGAGGTTAAGGCTTTACATTATTTGGCCAATTTATTAACCTCCATATCTTCCGAAGTTATCATTACTGGCAATCTCAACATGGACTGGCTATCCACGTCCTCCCAACCCCTTTAAAGAATTATGTTCTAAATTTGGCTTATCTCAGCTTATCATGGAACCCACTTGCCCTAACATAAAAAAACCCTATCAATAGTACCCTGCTTGATGTCATTTTGGTCAACAAACCTTATCCCTTCTCCCTCTCTGGCATATTCTTCAATGACATCAGTGATCATTTTGTCATCGCTTGCGTTCGGACCTCCTCTAAGTTATCATCCTCCTCTAGCTATGCCCTTAAGAGATCTAGATGGAACTTTGACCTCAACGCCTTCCTTTTTGACTTACAATGTGCCAATTGGCAAGACTTCTACCTGACGTCCTTGGTAGCTGATGCATTCAAAGTCTTTCATAATATCGTGCTTGGGTCCATCGACAAACATGCGCCCCTCTCCAAAATCCGCACTACCAAGAAAACTTGCCTCTGGTTCACTCCCAACCTAAAAGCAGAACTGCTTCATAGAGATACGCTCTGGAAGAGGGCCAGGAAATCCAAACTGCCTGCAGACTGAACTGCTTTCAGAGCTTATAGAAACTGATGTACCAGATTGACCAGGGACGCAAAATTCCACTTCTATCGTTCTGAACTCGACTCTTCAGTCAACAGCCCATCTGGCTTCTGGAAAACTCTAAATGAAGTCCAGGGACATAATTCCTCTTGCCATTTCCCACCTAAACTCTTGTCTGGATCTCTTATTACCACTGATAAGCACGAAATCTTTGAGTTTTTCAACGACCATTTTTCCACAGCAGGGCTAGCCTTCAACACCTCCCAGGCCAATAACCTCCATACCAATGTTTGCAATCTTAACACCAGTCACCCAGCTGCTGACCCGTCTACCCAAGCCAAAGCCTTCTCCTTTGCTCCTGTCTCAGTGAAGGAAGTCAAGGACATCCTTCTCCAGCTGGACAGCAGGAAGAGCGCCGGTGCAGACCTGATTGAACCATACTTTCTTAAACTAGGCTATGTGCTCTCTCCACCAATAACCCATCTCTTCAACCTGTCCCTTGCCCAGGGCTCACTTCCTCCCATATGGTACACTGCCTATGTTATACCGCTCTTTAAATCTGGCTGTAATCGTGGCCTAAACAATTATTGCCCTACTTCGTTACTCCCTACCCCCTCTAAGCTCCTTGAAAAGGTGGTCAATTCCCAGATAAGACATTACATCGAAGACACTGACCTACTAATCCCAGCCCAGTCTGGCTTTGGCCATGACATAGTACCATTACAGCTCTTGCTAAGTCACAAATGACTGGCTGAATGCCCTGGATACCAGGAACTTTGCCTGCACATTGTTCCTTGACCTTAGCAAAGCCTTCGATATGGTGGACCACACTCTGCTCCTGTCTGCTCTAAGGAATATTGACGCTTACAATCTGGCCCTCAATTGGTTCTCCAACTACTTCACTGATCGCTTCCAGCAGGTCAAGGCAGGGGATGACCTCTCCCCCTTAAAACCACTTTCAAGAGGTGTACCCCAATGGTCCATCCTTGGCCGTCTTCCATTTGCCATATATATAAATGACCTAAATGCAGATGTTAGTTCAGCAAATATCCACTTATTTGCTGACAACACCATGTTGTACGCAGCTAGACCATCCTTGGAACAGGCATGCAGAGACCTCCAATCTGAGTTCAAATCACCTTCAGGTTAATCTCCTATATTCCAAGTTCTTGTTAAACACCAAGAAAATGAAGGCCATGATCCTCTGCCCCTCTGCAAACTCCCCCAGTCCCTGCCCTGCGGGGAATGCACCTAAACTCATTACCTTGCTCGGTGAACCCCTGGACTACATTAAGTCCTTCAAATATTTGGGGGTGTGGATTTACTTGGTTTACTTGATTTACTTGGTTTCAAGGGACAAAAGAAGGCTACTGCCCATCGAGATTGTCCCCCACCACCTTGGTGGGATAATTATACCCTAGGATTATTCCACTCCAACCAACAATCCAACCCTTTCTTGAAGGCTAGATTAGAGCTGCTATTGACTAAGTGTTGTGGAAGAAGATTCCATAATGTAGGAATTTTTACTGTAAAGTAGTTTAACCTTTTTGTTGTTCTAGTTTTAGAAACAAATATCTGTTTGTTATGGTACCGTGGGGAAGTCCAACTAGTTGAGAAATGTAAGCCACAGTGATGCATTAACTCCTGAGAATTCTGAATTTTATACAAGAGAGAAGATCACCTCTTGTACGTCTTGTGCAGAGAGAATGTAACCCCGTAACCTTTAACCTTTCCTCATAATCTAGTTTGGATAAATACGGGACCATTTTTGTGGCTGTTCTCTGCACCCTCTCAATTCTGTCAACATCCTGCTTTAAGTAGGGATTCCAGCAGGGAGATCCATAGTCCAAATGGGGCCTAATAAAAGCTCTGTACAGTGGAATTACACATTCCTGTGTCCTAGACACAAATGAACGTTGGATCCGAGTGAGCAAGGCATTGGCTTTCCTAGCTATCATCATACAGTGATCGTTGGAAGATAATTTGTTGATAATGATTACCCCGAGATCTCGTTCTAATGGTGACACATGAAGGGCCACATTGTTCAAAAAATAAGTCTGCCTAGGATTGTTCTTACCGAAATGCACAACATGACACTTGTCCGAATTGAGTGTCATTTTGTTTAAAACTGCCCATTCTTTAATAGATTTTAAATTGTTCCTCATAGATTTTCTGTCTAACGCTGTAAGAACAGAGCCACACAACTTCGTATCATCAGCAAATTTCGAGAGAACATTTTCGGGGCCGACCTGCAGATCACTAATAAAGATGTTAAACAGGGTCGGTCCCAACACAGATCCCTGTGGGACCCCACTGGTCACACTCAGTGACTGAGAAAGTGTGCCGTTAATTCTGACTTGCTGATGTCTTTTGTTCAACCAACCTGATACCCAATTAATTATGTAATGTGAAAAACCCATTTCTTTCATTTTGTCAAGCAGGATATCGTGAGGAACTTTGTAGAATGCTCTACTGTAGTCGAGAAGTATTACATCCATAGGTATGCCACCATCCATGCCCATACTAACATGATTATAAAAGGAAACCAAATTAGTAGTACAGGAATATCCCTGTCTAAAGCCATGTTGTGTAATATCAATCATGTTACCCTCAGTAGATTCATGATCTAGCAATTTCTTAATAACTTTCTATATGATTTTACTTGTAACAGAAGTTAAGCTTATCGGATGATAATTTTCTGGTCTGGAATGATTACCCTTCTTAAAGATTGGGATTACTGTAGCCATTGTCCAATCCTGAGGAATAAGTCCTTCATATAGGGATTTATTAAAAATAATTGAAAGCGGTTTGGCAATAGCAGCGGCAGACTCAATTAGAAATCTGGGATTGATGTTATCTGGTCCTGGACTAGAATTGGGTTTTAGGGACAAAATTGCTTTTAATGTATCCTCTTCAGTGATAGTGTAGGAGGGAGTAACATTGTTTGAATGCTTAAAGAATTTAGGAACTTCTTTCGTGGTAAAAACTGAGCAGAATTGCTTATTAAATGTGTCTGCTATATCCCTATCTGTAGATATAATTGTATCATTTATGCATAGGGGCCCCATATATCTATTATTCATTTTTTTATTGTTGAGGTAGGAAAATAATGATTTACAGCTGTCTTTGGTATGAGCCAAACGAAACTCAAGTTTCTTTTTTAGATTGCAAAATGGCTTGTTTTAGTAATTTTAAAGTTTTCCTGTATTGAATGAACAATAATTCCTTGGTGTCTCCCTTACTGTTTTTTACACGTGAAAAAGGCCTTTGTTTATCCTTAATTAAGGCTTTAATAGTTTTGTTAAACCACAAGGGTATTTTCCCCTTTTTATTATATTTTTTTTTGTGGTAGAAACATGCAATTTTTCCAAATAATAAATGGAAGATTTGAAATAGTCCCAGGATTCTTCCAGGGAGAAGGAAGATAATATAGTATCCCAAGAAATTGAGTTTAATTGTTGATTAATAGCATTAAAATTAGCTTTATTATAATTCTTAAATTCAGTAAAATTGGTGATATATTGACAAAATAACAGTGAAAGGGAAATAGTATTATGATCTCTTGTTCCTAGTGGGACACCAACTATAATTTTGGATATTAGATTCCCTATTTTGGTGATAACTAAGTCCAGAATATTAACACCTTGCGTTGGTTCTGTAATAATTTGTTCTAGGCCCGTATCAACCATGAGTGTAATTAAGTCTTTCTCAGCCTGCGTACTACCAGTTAAAGAATTCTAATTTATGGTAGGCATGTTAAAGTCACCTAATATAAGGATATTTCCTTTAGAAGCCATATCTAAAATCTCATTGTGAAGGGAGGCAGAATATTCCTTATTAGATGTTGGAGGCCTATAGCATGTCCCTACCAGTAATTGTGGGTACCCCTTAAACTGAATATTTACCCAAATAGTTTCAATATCACTAGTGATAGGGAGTTGGAATGAGGATATGTCATCCCTAACATAGAGACATACCCCCCCCATCTGACCTTGGCGGTCCTTATGATATAGTTTATACCCAGGAATACGCTGGATCCAGGAAGTATCAGGATCCCACCAAGTCTCTGTAATAGAAATGAGTCCGTATTTATTCAATCAACACATAGCTTCCAATTCCGCCATTTTAACCTGGTTTAAGGATCTAGCATTTAAACTGAGTACCTCACACTCAGAAAAGTCAGTAGAAGGTTTCTTTAGAGAACAGGATCTATTGTCACTGTTCTCACCCCCGGGTTTTAGTTTAAAAGTTTATTGATGGCTGTTGTAAAGCTTTTACCCAGGAGAGAGCTACCCCTACGACTGAGGTGGAGTCTATCCCAGCAGAACAGTGAATCTTTTAGATAGAAGGTTTCCCAATGAGTAAGGCAAAGAATGTTCTGTTGAAGACACCAACGTCTCAGCCAGTCATTAAAGGCTTTAATCTTAGTAGTAATAACATCAGGAGCTCTGGGTGCCGGAAGAATCTCTGAGAAGCATACTAGGCTATTTTTTTCAGCTAACACATTATTAAGTGCTATGATGTCCTGTTTAAGTTCGTCTATACTACTCCTGTTTATATCATTGGTACCTGCATGTAATATAAACAGTTGGTTTTCACCAACCCCCTTCAGTATGTTTTTCACAGTAGAAGTAATATCTGATACACGAGCACCTCGCAGACTAGAGCAAGTACGGTTGAATTTATCCACATTACATATAGGGCGGTCCAGATGTTTAATAATTGAGTCGCCAATAACAAAAATTTGTTTAGATAATGGGTGATGGTCCATACTACTAGAAGTAGGTGACAAAGTAACTGGTTCATGGTTTTGGTCATTTATTTGAGATTTATTTTGTTTGGGAGTGGAAATCTCTGTATAACTACTCTCCCTCTTACGGGGTGGACTAGAAACTAAAGGTTCACTGCGGAAGATATTGATGAAAGCATCGTGGGATGGAACAATTGTGTCATGTTTGAGGATATCATATTTATTATATAAGGGTAGGGGCGGAACATTGCAGCCAATTTGCCCCCCTCTACGTTTAGATTTGCCCTTGGGTACCACTGCCCAACTGTCAGGGTCCTCAGGGATTACAGCAGGTGTAGAGGATGTAATCAACTTGTTTCTTGTAGCAGTTGCTGTCTCGTCAGCCAATGGAGGATATAGGGATAGAGACTGACCCAGCATGGAGTCAATATAGTCCTCCAGTGCTTCAATCTCAGGACTGACTGTTGTAGAAGCCAATAAAGCGGTTTAATTCTTCATGGAGGGTTTCAACCATTAAGCATTTATTGCATACAAAGTTAGTAATTTGGGGACCAGCGGCATACATAGAGCATGACAGACAATAATTGTTTGGAGCCTCCATGATAACACTTCAGTAACCAGGCTATAGATCGCTTTCCAACAACAACAATTGGTTACTTACAATATAAAGGCCCTGATCCCTGCTGTCCCGGCAGACATGGCAAACACACGCAACGCGCGTGTCTCTGAGCGCGTCTCCGCGCACTTCGCCGTGCACCCTGCTCGCTGCAGGGACGAGTTTATAAGGTGAGTGACGACCCGGAAGTACTAACAGGGGTCACGAGGTCCCTCGCAGTACAAAGTGCTCAGAAAATAAAACAAACTCTTTGTTTTAAATTTCAGTGCAAGGGCTACTCATTCGTAGCTCACAATTATAATGTAAACTGGTTTTATAGTTCAAAAAATGCCCAATATAGCTAGTTGTAATGCAGTTTACTGTTGCCCTGACTACCAGCTCTCTTCCTGCTTCCTGCCTCGTCGGGAGTGAAGCGGGGCTCAAAACAAACACACAGTTAAAATATAAATTCAAATTACATCAATTTACATTGGTAGCACAGTCAGAGTTTATAGCACATTTGTATGCAGGATTGACTCTAAGTTCTCGTTCAAAATCCATATTGAAGAAATTGCCAAGAAACTTAGACAGAGGCTTGGTATCTTCTTTAGAATTAGGCATCTGCTAACATTTGAGGGGAAAAAAAGGTTGGTACAAATGACATTTCTGCCTCATCTCAACTATGCAGACTTCCTGTATGGGCACTGCTCGACCTCGGCACTTTCCAAACTTGATACCTTGTACCATAGAGTGCTTAAGTTTGTAACCGTTGCCCCTCTCTCTACCCACTACTATTCCTTCTATAAGAGTGTGGGATGGTGCTCTCTTAGCTGCAGGAGACACATGAATGCTATACTTTGGACCTATAGGGTCATCACTTACAAGCTCCCCCAGTACATCAAGGTCTGCTTACCATTCTGTCAACCTGGTGTCTATATGCTGAGAAGTCTCTCCTATATCTCCCTCTCCATCCCCAAAGTTAGGACATGCTTTGAAAAGCGGCAATAAGCCATGCCCTCCCTGTCCTTTGGAACAGAGCACAAAAATCCATGCAGCTCGCTTCCCCAGTGCCACTGTCCTCTTTTAGACATCTTTTTTTGTGTTCCTTCCAGGAGTCCTGTAAGTGTCCATAAGCACACTATTCTAGCTGCCAACCCTTGCTTGCCTAACCACCTTCTCAGGGCAGCAATATATAACATGTTATGTTCTCTCCCCCTCTCTTCTATGCCTCCCCCCACCCGTTGCCTTCTACCATCCCTATTCCTCCTTCCTTATCCCATCCCTGACCCTGCTTACCTTTGGGCTTTATTGTGTATATCTTCATAAGCTCTATGTTACCCTTGCTTGAAACAATAAATGCTGATATCATATGATCACTGTTGGATGTGAATTTCCTATGTATCAAATTTGTATATAACTATATTATGGCTCCTGTCTCCGAATGTACTTACAGCTAACTTCCTGCCTTTCTTTACATGTACATTGCTCTACCTTAGGTGTATCTGACACATTTTTGTGTACTATTGCATTTTATTTGTCAAATGTATTCTCTTTACTGTTTGTATCTTTTAGATGATGTATAGTTATTCCAGGTCTGTCTTGTAAATGAGTTTTTTCTCAATTGTTTTTTCACCTAGCTAAATAAAGATTTGATTGATTGATTGATTGAACCTGCCCCTCATTCCTAATGCAGTGCAATCTAAAAACACTCAACAATACACTTAACATAGTGTTTTTCTTTTAATTTCTGTAATGAGTTGCAGTTCTGTAAACTTTCACTCAATAGAGAGCCACAACATTGAGGTTCATGTTTAATTACATTCACTTGCGTGCATGCGCAAGGAACGTCTTGGGAGAGAAACACACTTTGGAGGTGTGACTCTCCTGTGCAATGCACTGCTCCGTTGAGCAGGCGTGGCTGTCCTGCACCAATGGATGGTGGTGTTGGTGATGACAGCGTGGTCTTCACTCAAAGAAAACCACCGCTGTCTGCTTGCAGTGCCTCACGCCCAAAGCTTGGTGCCACGCTTGGGAGCCCACCCCAGCATGGCAAATCTTGTTTTGCCAACAGGTGCCTATCTCTGCCGGCTCCATGTCCTCAAAACTGCTTTCCTGCTGCCACGCGGAGCCCACCCCAGCATGGCAAACGCATCGCATTGCACCACATCACGCCCAAAGTGGCCATGCTGGAGCCCACACCCAGCATGGCAACCTTGTTTTGGCCGACGGGGTGCCCAATCCCCATCAGCTCCACGCCCCCAGCCGTCCTTCTGCGATGCTGGGAGCCCACCCCAGCGTGGCAAACGTCCTGTGTCTTTTTTTACAACCTGTAATTAAAAACGGTCCCACGGCTCTTCTCCTGGCCCCCTCCCACAACCCGTGACCCACCCACTGCGAACCCAGCCTCCCCACACCCCCACCCCATACTTACCTCCGGACCTTGGCGCGACGATCTTCGTGGACCGTGAACACATCTGAACTCTTCAAAGCCGACCATGAAGAGGAAATGCCGGTAAGCTGTATAATGGGCTAGATAGGGGATTTTCAACTTTATTGCATATCTCGGGCATTTTTTGGAATTTTTGCACCAAAATTTCAACATGGGGTTTTTGGGACCCCTTCTCATGAATGATGTCACTGTCATGGCGTTATTCAGGCCCGAAGGGTGATTTCGCAGTCACTGTGTGAAATCACCTTCCGGGACTGATTAACAAAACGACACTGTCAGCATTCATAAGGTGGGCTCTCAAAAAGCCTATGTTGAAAATTTGCTGGAAAAATTCTTAAAAATGACCGTTTTACGAGCGTGCGTTGCATTGTTCCTACACGCCGTAAGTTTGCGAATTTTCAATATTTTCAGTCTATATTTTCAACATTGCCATTTTACTACACCGCCTTATGAGCAGTGCAGCTGTCATTTTTCACATCTTGCCCAAAACGTGTTTCAGCCCACGTAGCACACAATGGCACAGTCGGTGTCCGAACTCAATGTATGGGACACATTAAGAAAATCACAGTGTCACTGTTCATGAGTAGAGATCTTAAAATGGCTATGTTGAAAATTTGGTGAAAAAATTTCTAAAAATGTTTTTCGAGCGTGCGTTGCACAGTTCTTACGCACACTCGTAAGTTCACAAATTTTCAATATTTTCACTCCAGATTTTCAGCATTGCCATTTTACCAAACCTCCTTATGAGCAGTGCAGCTGTCATTTTTCACATCTTGCCCAAAACGTGTTTCCGCCCATGTAGCACACAATGGCGCAGTCGGTGTGCGAACTCAATGTATGGGACACATTAAGAAAATCACAGTGTCACTGTTCATGAGTAGAGATCTTAAAATGGCTATGTTGAAAATTTGGTGAAAAAATTCCTAAAAATGACTGTTTTACAAGCGTGCGTTGCACAGTTCCTACGCACTAAGTTCACATATTTTCAATATTTTCACCCAGATTTTCAACACTGCCATTTTACCACACCTCCTTATGAGCAGTGCAGCTGTCATTTTTCACATCTTGCCCAAAACGTGTTTCTGCCCATGTAGCGCACAATGGCACAGTTGGTGTGCAAAATCAATGTATGGGACACATTAAGAAAATCACAGTGACACTGTTCATTAGCAGAGGTCTTAAATGACTATGTTGAAAATTTAGTGAAAAAATTCCTAAAATAACTGTTTCTGACGTCGTTGCATGCAATTCCTCAGCGCTCGTAAGTTTGCAATTTTCAATATTTTCACTCCAGATTTTTCAGCATTGCCATTTTACTACACCTCCTTATGAGCAGTACAGCTGTCATTTTTCACATCTTGCCCAAAACGATTTCACCATGTAGCGCACAATGGCGCAGTCAGTGTGCAAAATCAATGTATGGGACACATTAAGAAAATCACAGTGACACTGTTCATTAGCAGAGGTCTTAAAATGGCTATGTTGAAAATTTGGTGAAAATTCTAAAATGACTTGTTTGAGCGCATGCTATGCAGTTCCTACGCACGCTCGTAAGTTCGCGAATTTTCAATATTTGCACTCCAATAACTTCCAAATACCTAAACAGCACATAGAAGCAAGCAACATTCAGCACTGACAAATGCTTGTGCTTCTTTGTCACTGATTTTTTTAAGCCATGTCCAAGTGCCTAATACTACTGCAAATACCTGCAAGCGAACATTCGGCATTGACAAATGCTTGTTGTCCTAATCATAATACCGAAAATAAAATAATAAAATCCTCTGACTATTATAGTGTATAACTTCAAAAGTTTGCAAGCTGTGACTCAAATACTTATTGAAAGGGGAGACTGTATCATTTATTGGTTAACAAGTACTGCAGTAACAAGACTGGAGTCAAAGAAAAATGCTACTATTACTGATTCAGGTGACTCAGGTTTGACGGTTTGACTAGACCACTATACCTAACCTCCAGCACTTATTTTAAAACATCTGGTGTATAACGCTCTTACCTACTCTGGGGTTCCCCCACACCACACCACACACACACACACCAATGCAGCATCTCGCTCAGGACCGACCTTAACTAGGTGCAAACTGTGCCCCTGCACCTTAAGGGCCCATACTTTATGCCTTAATTTTGTTAGAGATATAAATGTTTACCAGCAAATGAAAGTGGAAGACAACTGGCCCTGTTACTGTTACAAAAGGTGGGGGCAGCTTTGCTGCAGTGGAAAAGACTAGGTTAAGTAAGTGCTAATGGTGTTAATGGCCATACTTTACACCTCCCAAGTTGGCTGCTTTCACAAACAAAGGGCTATATTGATAAGAGAACTTTTCTGAAACCTGGACATGTAGCTGAAGCAATGAATGATATGACAAAATCTGTTTCAAAAGTATGCGAGCACTCACAATGGCTCAAAAACCTGACCAGCAAAAAGCAAAACTGGATTTCCTGATAGGGACCCTGAAAACCTGATCACCAGGTAAAAAAACAGACAGGTGGCAACCTTACTAGTGTCCCATGATAATCCTCTCTATTCGCTCTCACTCTCAGCTCCAGAAAAGTTAAGTTGTTTAACTTGTCTGCAAATCAGAGTATCAGAAGTGTGAGTGTCCAGTGATGATGTCCCTATCCTTACAGAAATGAGTACGGTAGTAGTACCATGGTGAAGTTAAATAATTTAGTGCCGTCAATGGCACTAATTAAAAAGATGCTGGCTAAACTAGAAGACTTGGTACTGCTTTATTAATACAGCACAGGATGGTTAGTTAGGTGTAAATGTTGGATGTGGGGGGAGGGCATAGGGAATGGAGTGGTGAGGCCCGGAAGGGGGTTGCACAGGGGCCCAGAATGGATAAGGCCAGCCCTGATCTAGCTAAAAGCTACCAGCAAGAATACATATTAATGGAATAATTTGTTACATTAGTTTACAACTATTGAATTTTTAGGGGGTGTTGCTATTTACTGTCATTAATCCAGCAAGAAAGCAGGAATGAGAAATAGAAAAGACTGTTGGGTGCAATTTTAACCTGGGCTACCAAACAGTGTCGAACCTAGTGCAATAGTTATATTCTTGCACGGTATCATATGGTGAATTGTGGTGTCTAGATTAACATATACATATCTAGTTAAAATAAAAACAAATAAATTAAAACATGACATGAGGAGAGTAGGCAGCCATGGCCCCATACTGGGGGGACCCTGGGAGCCACCCCACACGTTACAACTGGCCCCGTGCCATGCAGACATCAGGCAAGGATCAAGGAGGGGGGCCTGGGGAGGGATTGGAGTAAAGCAAGCTATCAGGATAGGGCAACAACAGCCAGCCAAGCATGGAGATCGAACCCCAGTGTAGGGTCCCTCTACAGGGTTACTGGATAGCGGTTCCCCCAAGCCACATCAACAACCAAGTTGTTGACATGTGGCTTGGCAACATTCCCCAATGTCAACAGACATGGACTGTGCCCCAGAACCTCCCATTTCTATATAACAAACTCCGAGTCGGAGTTTGTTCGAAGTAGGGGGAAATCACTCCCCGAAGTGGTGAAATTTCACCAGCGGTCCATCACAGCGACAATCTCAAAACCTGTTAAGACTGTCACCATGATGAGTTTCGCCATCAAAATTTCACTGTGTTGAAAGTACACCCTGGATAGCTAGGGGAGCCAGGTGCAGCTCGGTCCGTCAGACAGAAGACAGCTAACAGGAACAAGAGCTGAAAGTTTTCAGTTTGGTTTTGACAGCACAAGGCCAGGACGGAGGCTTTGTTTTCACGGAGGCTTCTAGCTCTGTAGCACAGAAAACATGCTGGCTTGGAAAAGTAGCCCAGAAATTTGGAGTTTGTCTGTACTGATCTTGACTTGCCAAGTTGCATCAGATTTGCGAACTTCATGTTGCCTTTTATCCCCACCCAAGTCTGTTGGTGTCTGTCCACTTAATACAAGTATTTATGTTTTCTAGTTTGAATCCTGTGAGTCCCTTTTTAACAATGACAACCAGATGTATCACATATACAGCTGGCTTGAACATTGTGGAGGGAGACTGTGTCCTTGCTGCTACAGAGGTCTGGAGTGGAAGCAGGCTACCAGAGTGGTTCTGGTGTGTGGATTAAAATCTCTGTGGCATTGGCTGCACCTGCAGCGATGTATCTAGTTTTTACAGATGTGGTTTGTGGTGGTGGTCTGATGCAGCTGAACTAAGGGTCTGTTGGGCCGTTCTACATCGGGTGGTGAGCGGCGAACTGAGAAGGATCTGATCTACTTGTGTGGTAGACTGAGCGAGCCAGGCTGACTTGTCCCGAGATGGGTGACTAATACAGGATATTTCCCACTGGGGGATTGGGCGGTGCCGACTGGAGGGGCAGTTTCTCTTTTTGATCATCCTGGGGTCACCGAGGGCTGCCTGGCTAGGTCAAGCATGACCTGATGGCCTAAGTGGTGGGATTGCTTGATTTGGGTGCCTGCTGTGGGGTCAGGTCTGTCCTAGGCTCATAAGACTTGGTAGACTTTTGTCTGATCTGATTTTCTTGGGAAATTTGGTTTCGCCTTTAAGATCCATCTAGAAGAGCTATTTGAAGACCTACCTGGATTACCGAGCAGAGGACTGGATGTGGGACCTCTCCCCGATGTCATAAGTATAACATGAACTAAGCTGGTACTGTATAATTATATTACTGACTAAGGAGGCAGTCAGAGGACCTCTTTCTGATTCTATTATTATCGTTTAAATCAGTGGAAATGTGGCTGTGAGAGGGCTACATTATATGGATAGCTTTACTGGTGGGTGGGGCGGTGAGAGTTCCCAATTTTTTCTACTATAAACATTTTATGGAGTTTTGGCGAGCTCTTTGGACGGTTGAGAAGGACTGAACACTGAGATCATATTGGGACAGTGCTTATGTACTGGACAGTAAATTATTAATAAATATTGACTCATTTAACTGATTTTAGTGTGCTATTGCTGCTTTTGTTTTGGGTTGTGTTATTAGAGTTGAGTGGATGAAAGAGTGAGATTTGGGTATGAGAGTGTGTTTGTGGGGTTTATATTGTTTGGTTATTTTTAAATATGTGCCTGGGGAAGAATCTGGGAAGGTGCAGCTACTCGGTGGCCCTCCTTCAGACCCTCCACCCATTTGAGCTCCCATCACTCCCTTTAGAGACCTATGGGAGATGTAGGGCTCTAGGGATTGCCCTGGTGGGATGATCCAGAGGGAAACCAGTCCAGGTGACTGCCAGAGAGTCATTGATATGGCTGGTGAAGCCGAGGAGACGCCCTGGGGTGAAATGGCCACTAGAGAGGGGTTCTCCCTGTTTGGCGCCCATACCGAAGGGCTCCACGGAAATTAGTGGGCAGGTAACTGATCCAGCAGTCTCCCCTCATCCTACTCGGGCTGTGTTATGCAATGCCAGGCTGATGAGGAACAAGACTGCCATAATGGTGGACTTGATTGTCTCAGTAGACCTGGCTTGCATCACAGAGACCTGGTTGGATGAAAATGCGGCTCCCATTTTGGAGGCAGCAGTGCCAGCCAGGTATTTTGTGATAGACAGCCCAAGGAAGGATCACAGAGGCAGAGGGTGGGCATTTGTTTTAAATCTGATCTGGGCCTCATGGTGCTACATATGGGTTCCATGGAGTCTTTTGAATGTGTTGCCACACTGGGGGGTCCTGGCGCGGGTTACAGGATCCTCCTGCTCTATCACTCGCCAGGTAGGGAAGGTGAATTTTTGAGGGAGATTGGGGAGCTCGGCACTGGCCTGGTGTTGGAGTCCCTAAGATGGTTAATTCTTGGGGACTTCAATGCCTGGGTAAATGACGGGCTCTCCATATTTGGTAGAGATCTCCTTAGGAGCATGGAGGCACTAGGCCTGATGCAGAATGTTACTTCAGTGACCCACTCACGTGGCCACACATTGGATTTGGTGTTTTCATTAGGTCTTGAGACCATTGACCTTAGAGTTGATCCGGTAATTTGGTCAGATCATAGCACAAGGTTCAGGTTTAGGGCCCCCTCAAAGCCCTTGCCTCTGTGGAAATGGTCCGGGACCACCCTATGAGGGTTTTTTCTCCATTAGGGTTATTGGCGGTGCTGGACCTATCGAGTGTGGGGGCTGCATGTACAATTGAAACAGAAACAGGTGGTGGCCTAAATTGGGACCGTTACCGCCGCCTTTGATTCAGTCGCACCTGTTCATGTCCAACCCTTACCTACTCAATAGAGACCTCCCTGGTTTGATGGGGAACTTAGGGAGTTAAAGATTAAGGATTGGAGGATAGAGAGATGTTGGAGGGGCTCTGGCCTGATGGAGGACAAATTGGCCCTGATGTCCCATTATAAGGATTATCAGGAGGCAATCTCCTGTAAGAAAGCAGAATTTTTGTCAAGGGAAATTGCCACGGCAGGGAACAGACCAGCTCAGCTCTTCCACATGGTGGATGGGCTATTGTATCCTGCCTTGCCTCCATGTGGGGGGAGCAGGTTCAATCACTAGGTGCAAGGAGTTTGCTCTGTTTTTTGCAGACAAAGTGTCCACTGTCAGAGCTGAGATCTGCTCCAGCATTACTCAAAGGGATTGTGGGGTCCACTCTGAGGCGTGCCAGAGCCCTCCTCCTGTCTGGGTTGAGTTTGATCTGGTTGGGGTGGAGGAGGTAGTGAAGGTTGTCTCAAGACTGAAGCCAAGACACTGTGATCTGTACCCAGGTCTGACACAACTTTTTGTTGGATGTATGGACCTGATTGGACCTGTTGTTGCGAAGATCATCCAGATTTACTTGAGGAGTGGCGTATTCCCATTGGCCTTGAAAGAGGCCTTGGTTAGACCTCTATTAAAGAAACCCTTATTGGACCCGGACTGTCTCATCAACTACAGGCCAGTCTCTAACCTCTCATTTTTAGGGACGGTTATAGAAAAAGTGGTGGCAAGTCAGCCTGAGGAGCAACTCACTTCATCCTTCACCTATGAGATTTTCTAGTCTGGGTTTAGGGCTGGGCATAGAAACATAGAATCTGATGGCAGAGAAGGACCGCTTGGCCCACCTAGTCTGCCCATTTCCCTATCTAATGGATAAGTTGTAGATCCTAGTTAACCAACAACCTACTTCCTCCTACCCCCCACTAGAATTGCCTTATGTCTGTCCCATGCATTCTTGAATTCCCCCACTGTTTTTGACTCCACTACCTCCTCAGGAAGGCTGTTCCATGCATCCACAACCCTCTCTGTGAAAAAAATACTTCCTCACATTACCTCTGAGCTGTTCCCCCTCTATCTTCAAATTGTGCCCCCTTGTTCTTGCACATCTCTTTTTCTAAAAGATGCTACCCTCTTGGACTTTGTTGATTCCCTTGAGGTACTTGAAAGTTTCTATCATGTCCCCCCTCTCCCTCCTTTCCTCGAAGATATACATATTTAGCTCCTTTAGTCTCTCTTCGTATGTCTTCTGGTGCAGACCCTGCACCATTTTAGTAGCCCTCCTCTGGACAGCCTCCACCCTGTCTATGTCTTTGCAGAGATGGTGTCTCCAGAACTGCACACAGTATTTCAGATGGGGTCTCTCCAACTGTCTGTACAGAGGGATAACAACTTCTTGTTTTCTACTGGTGATGCCTCTCTCTATGCATCCCAGTATCCTCCAAGCCCTCCTTACTGCCTTCTCACATTGCTTGCCCACCTTTAGGTCATACTTCGGAGCCCGCCCTGGTGAAGGTGCTTAATGATCTCCTAATGGTGAGAGACAGGAGATCGTTCCATCTTGGTCTTCCTGGATTTCTCAGTGGCATTTGACACTGTGGACCATGAGGTGCTGCTTGACTGATGATGGTTCTGGTGTGGCCTGTCTGGTAAGGTCATCAAATGGTTAAGGTCATACCTGACAGGTAGAGTGCAGAGGGTGGTAATGGGGTTGGCCTCATCTAGCCCAAAGCCTCTAGCCTGTGGTGTTCTGCAGGGGTCGGTCCTGTCGCCCTTATTGTTCACAGTGTATATATTGCCATTGGGAGACATTATCAGGTGGTATGGGCTGGGTTTTCACTGCTGTGCAGATGATACCCAGCTATACATGTCCTGTGCACCAAGTAACCAGATGGTGAACTCTGTATTTAACAACTGCCTGTCTGAGATCCGGACTTGGATGTCCCATAACTGGTTGGAACTCAATCCAGACAAGACGGAGGTGCTGGTGGTGGATCCAGATCATTGTGGGAGGGGATGTGGGTCTGTGGAAACCCCCTAGTCTTGTACTGGGGAGGTGCCACTGACCCCAGCCGAATGGGTGAAGAATCTGGGTGTGATCCTCGACAGTGGCTTGACATTTGATGCTCAGGTGTCAGCTGTTGTTAAGAGTGGATTCTATCATCTGAGAAACATTGCCCGGATTCGGAACCTGTTACCCCCTGAGGACCTGGCCTCACTAGTACATGCTTTCGTAACATCTAGACTGGATTACTGCAATGCGCTGCACCTAGGGCTATCTGGAGGTAACCTCCGCTGTCTGCAGCTGGTGCAGAACATGGTGGCAAGATTATTGATGGGTGCATGTAGGTATGATCATATTACAACCATCCTCCATGGACTGCACTGTCTGCCGGTTAGGTGGAGGATTGCCTTCAAGGTCGGATTACTGACCTATAAAGCCCTACACGAAGGGGGACCAGTCTACCTGAAAGATCTCCTTGTGCTTCACTATCCATCCTGGGCTCTCCGTTCAACCGAGGGTTGTCTCCTTAGTGTTCTTAGGGCTAGGTTGTGTCACTCTGATGATAGAGCGTTTTTGGTGGCTGTACCGACCTTATGGAACTTATTAGCTAAACAGCTGCAGGAGGCACCCTCAGTGGATACCTTCACAAAAGGACTAAAAACATATTTATTTAGCCAGGTTTTTAATTTGTAGATAGTAAGAAGTAGATTTTAATTGATTGGATAGATAGTTTTATATATTTTGTGTTGTTTAGATATTGCTGCTTGTTCCAACTTTGTACTTTATGAATATTTTAAAATTGTTGTATTGTGTTTTAATTATGAGGCCCTCTGAGTCCCTGGAAAGGGGCACTATAGAAATAAAATATCTATCTCTCTGTCTATCTATCTTTATTGGTGTGAGTTTTGTGTGATGATGTTATTTATTGAGATGTTCATACTGAAATGACCGAGCCACCAGCAGCACCATGCTAGTCCGAGTGGAGTGATGCTGCACAGGGGGCACGTGGGTTTGGGTGCCTTAGAGGTCGGAGTGATGGTGGGGCAGTGCTGCTGCTGCAGCTCCCTCCCAAGTCTCCGGTCCCTGGAAAGCTTGGGCGGGTGACATCATGGGCACACAAACTTGGGCAAGGTGCAGTTTGACTGTGATCGGGGAGCGATAGGAAGACGGTGGAGGTTCCAGGGCAAAAATCACAGTGATCCTGTTAAGGTCTGTTATTGGGTGCCAGTGGCATTCCAACTGAGGAGGTGACAGATGAATGGATGGAGGAGGAGCAGCTTCGCTGGCTCTACACCACAGTACCTACCCTGTTAAAAAGATGTGGAAGTACTGCTTTAACCTGTGGAGGAGAGTTCCAGCTGTGGAGGAGAGGGGGCGAAGGAGACATCACACAACACCAATGGAGCCACCGCTGTGGACACCATCCTGCATCACTGTAGGAGAGGACTGGGACCATATCCAGTCACGGCCCCTTCTCTCTCCTACAGTGATCCCAAAACACCCGCAGGGTTCTGCCCATGCAGCCATAAAAAAAAAGTGCGGTGCTGTGGTGGAGAAGATAGACATAGCAGGGATACGGCGGAGGGCTTGAGCTGGCAGAGGTATCATGCTTTAACTGTACTACTGTTGTTCGAGCGGTTCCTGATCCAGTGAGCACACATAGGGACTAATGATTTCGCCAGCCGGTCAGTTGTGGAGACCAAGGAACACCTGACCAGGCTGGGTAGCAAACTATCATCCATTTTGTCCAGCATCTCCTTCTCTGAGATCCTACCCATCTGAGAGAGGGGGGCAGATGGACGGAAGGTCAGAGAAGGGGAGATAGGGGAGCTAAACATGTGGCTCAAGGGCTGGTGCCAGGAAAAAGGACACAAATTTGCAGGGAACTGGCAACAGTTTTGGGAGCAAAAGTTCTTTCAATTTGATGGACTGCATCTGACTAAGGAGGGAGTCAGTGCATTGGGGTAGAAGTTTGACGTCTTTGCAGAATATTTAAACTAGCAAATGGGAGAGGGTGCAGCACCCCATATGTCGAATGAGAACACTCCTCCCCTCAGCTAGTGGTCAAACAGGAGATCAGCATGTTTGCAGTTCATTTGCATCACCAGGTAAGGAAAAAGGTCCACCTCCCCATACTACGCACAGGGGAAACACCAGACCTTGCCCAACAACTAACGCACCAAAATCTGGCCAATGGAAAATCATGTACACAAATGCTCTCAGTCTGGGAAACAAGATCCTAGACCTGCAGACAATAATGACAAAGGCTAAACTGGACATAGTAGCAATTAGCGAGACATGGTTTACCAGTAACCACACTTGGGAGACTTCAGTACCTGGCTATGTACTGTTCAGAAGAGACTGAGGTGCAAAAAGGAGGGGTGGAGTGGCCCTGTATGTCAATGAAAATATCAAAGCTACAGAAACTCGGAATATACACATAAGGAGCCAGAAGAACTGTGGGTCACCGTGGAAACAGAAAATGGGACAGCCATAAGAACTGGGGTTGTCTACAGGCCCTCAGACCAGGGGGAGGACATAGGCACATTACTGTTAGAAGATACACAAAACATAACAGCTAAAGGGGAGGTTCTGATAATGGGAGACTTCAACATGCCAGATACAGATCGGTCAATACCAGCAGGAACATCTGCCAGAACTAAACACATGGTGAATTCCCTGCAGGGGGGAAGGCCTCAAACAACTGGTACAACAACCCACAAGAGACAGGGCTATCCTAGATCTAGTTCTGACTAACAGGGAAAGGATCACAGATCTCCAGGTAAAAGGTCACCTGGGAGCCAGTGACCATCACATGGTATGGTTCAATTTGACCACTACAACTAAATCATCCCATTCCAAGGCAAAATATGGGACTTCAGAGGAGCTGACTTTGATAAGATGGCCAACAGAGTTAAGCTAGCCCTGGCAAAAGAAATACATGTGAGGGGGTACAGGCAAAGTGGGCAAGCATTAAGGATGCAATACTTGAAGCAACATCCCATTGTGTTAGAGAGAAATGGAAGTGCAAAAGAAGAAGGAAGCCACTTTGGTTCTCAAAAACAGTAACAGAAAAGGTCAGAGCCAAAAGGCTGACCTTCAGGAAATATAAGGGAACACAGTGGGATGAAGATAGGGAGGCATACCAAACTTCCCTAATGGAGGCAAGAAAGACAGTAAGGCAGGCAAAGGCCCAAACAGAGGAAACACTAGCACAAACAGTAAAAGAAGGTGACAAGACTTTCTATAGATACATTAGTGAAAGGAGACATTCCAGAGGGGGTATTGCTAAGATCAAAGGAGATAAGGGGGCATGTGAGGACGAGGACCATGTAAAAGCATCTATCTTAAATAGATACTTCTGCTCAGTATTTACTGAAGAGAAGATAGGGCAGGGCTCACAGCTCAACACCATGGACACAGGGGGAAGGGGGGTGAGCACTAGTCCCTTCACAAAAGAAAGGGTCCTACAAAAGCTCGATAAGCTCAGGGTGGACAAGGCAATGGGACCTAATGGCATACATCCCAGGGTACTAAAGGAGTAAGGGTGGAACTAGCACAGCCATTATTAGAACTGTTTGGTGAGTGTCTGAGCACAGGAGAGGTCCCAGAAGACTGGAGAAGTGCTCATGTGATCCCGCTCCACAAGAGTGGTAGCAGGGAGGAGGCAGGAAACTACAGACCAGTCAGTCTTACCTCAGTAGTGGGCAAGATTATGGAGGCACTCTTTAAGGAAAGGATAGTGCAACACCTGGAATCCATCGGAGCACAGGGTCCAAGACAGCATGGGTTTACAAAAGGAAGGTCATGTCAAACTAATCTCATAGATTTCTTTGACTGGGTAACCAGAGTGGTGGACCAAGGGGGAGCAGTTGATGTCGCCTACCTTGACTTCAGCAAAGCTTTCGATACTGTTCCACATAGAAAACTGATTAATAAGCTGGGTAGGCTCAGGGTGGGTCAAAAGTTAGTCAACTGGGTGGCAAACTGGTTGACGGGCAGAAAACAGAGAGTGGTGGTAAACGGTATACAGTCAGAAGAGATGCAAGTCACAAGTGGGGTACCTCAGAGATCAGTCCTGGGGCCAGTCCTCTTGAATACCTTCATCAGTGACATTGCAGATGGACTGGAGGGTAAATTTGTCTGTTTGCAGATGACACAAAGATCTGCAACAGAGTAGATGATCCAGGTGGAGTGGGCAGAATGAGAAGAGATCTGGATAAACTAGCAAAATGGTCGGAAGAGTGGCAACTGGGGTTTAATGCAAAGAAGTGCAAGATCATACACATAGGAAAGAGAAACCCTGAAGTCACCTATAGGCTGGGAAGGGAGTTGCTGGCAGTCACAAGGGAAGAAAGAGACTTGGGCATCATCATCACCGATGACCTGAAATCATCCAAGCAGACCACTAAAGCAGTAGGTAAGGCTAGGGGGATGTCAGAGTGTATTAACAGTGGTATCACAAATCGGAACAAGGGAGGTAATAATCCCTCTTTACAAGACACTGGTTAGGCTCCATCTGGAGTACTGCATGCAGTACTGGAGGCCACACCTTCATAAGGACATTAACTAAATTGAGGCAGTCCAGAGAAGGGCAACCAAAATGGTGCAGGGACTGCATCAGAAAACATATGAGGACATATTAATGGAGCTCAATATGTATACCCTAGAGCAAAGGAGGGAGAGAGAGGTGATATGATCAAAACATTCAAACAACTTAAGGGAATTAACAAGGTGAAAGAGTCTAACACGTTTCAATATAAGAAAAATAGCAGGACAAGAGGACACAGCATGAGACTAGAGGGAGGCCGACTAAGGGGTAATGTGAGGAAATTCTTTTTCACAGAAAGGGTGGTGAATGCAAGGAATGGCCTACCTCAGGAAGTGTTGGATATGAATACAGTGCAGGGCTTCAAACAGGCATGGGATAGGCATAAGGGAGCAATACAGATGAGTATGAATAGATAGGCCATTGATAGAGCAAAGGCCGATGGCACATTTATAAGGTAGAAAAAGAAATGTGCAGACTGGATAGGCCTTGCAGTCCTTATCTGCTGTCAACTTCTATGTTTCTATGTTTCTGAAGCAAGACATCTGCAGGCTTTGCCCCTGCAGCAGTAAAAAGGAAGGTAGGTCAAATCATAGAAATTATAGATTAGAAGTATAACTTCTGCAATTGGGAAGATATTGGAATCTATAATTAAAGAAAACTTAGAACAATTTCTGGAAAACACAGCCCAAAACAATCTTCTACAGCATGATTTCAGGAAAAATAGATTCTGTCTGACTAACCTTATGCGTTTCATTGATCCTGTTACCTTGGCTCTGGAACTAAATATTCCAGTTGATGTAATATACTTGGAATTTGCAAAAGTTTTCGACTTGCTTGAAACTGGCACCAACAAAAATGTTATGTTGGATTTGTTCTTGGCTGGAGACTAGAAAGCAGAGGGTATGCTTAAGGGGCTTTTTTCAAATTGGGCCAAGGTGACTAGTGGAGTCCCTCAGGATCTGTTTTGGGGCTGTATTGTTCGTCATCTTTGTTTCCTCCATGAACTGTACGAATAACACATGGCTTTGTAAGTTCGCTGACGACGCCAAAATGGGTACTGTTGTAAACAGTAATGAGGAAGTGATAAAATTTCAAAAAGACATAAATATTGTATCCAACTGGGCTTCAAGTAAAAAAAAACTTAAATTTAACACAGATAAATGCAATGTTATGCATTTTGGTCCCAAGAATATTTAAAGCCAAATATTTCCTGCATGGTAGAGAAATACTATTCTCAGAGGTGGAAGAAGACCTAGGTGCATTAGTTACTGACAAACTGAGGTTTGATCTTTGACATAGTAAGCAAGGGGACTAGAATACTTGGTTGTATAAGCAGAAATGTAAACAGTAGGGGAAAGAGAGGTGCTATTGCCCCTTTATGGTGCCCTGGAGAGGCCTCACATGGAGTACTGTGTGCAATTTTGGGCACCACAAGGGAAAGGAGACATTGGAAGTTTGGAGGTGGTACTGAAAAGAACAACTAAACTAGTCTCCAACATAAATAACATGCCCTATAAGGAAAGACTGAGGGAGCTGGGGGTGTACCCCTTGTAGTACAGGATAATGAGAGGGGAGCTTTGTTTAGTCCATAAAGCACAAGGAAATGTAGATCTATGGGAATGTATGGGACTGGCTGCAAAAGAAAACTGTAGAAACGTCAGGAGGCACAACTTATTATTAAAGGGAGAAAATTACAAAAAAACAATATAAGAGGAGCATGGTTAAACTAGAGAGTTGTCTCCACATGGAACAATTTACCAAGAAATGTAGTTCACAGTACAAACACAATACAATTTAAAAATCATTAGATGTAGTTATGTAAGAGAGGGGGTTGGTGGGATATGTCTAATAATGATAACAAGTCACCGTAGCTAACGCTAATGGACTTGAAACATCCTATGAATCCTAGAAATTTATTATCCTGAGTGATGGCCCCTCCTCCCATATCCCAGTTGATCCTTGGCATATTTAAATCTCCCATGGGGATTTCTCCCATGAGAACTGTATTACATCTTTCAATAGTGTTCTCAATAGCTTCAATGAGTTCCTCATCTACCTCTTCTTCCACCTGGGTCAGGGGACAGACTTCTCAGGTGCTGAAATGCCAGCACAAAACTGGGCATGTGCAACAGCAGTCAAGAGAGTGAGAGTGAGTGGAGCTGCTGCTGGCTCTTATCTTGGGGACCCTGACACAGCAACAGGTAATGTGCTCATACCATCAGGCACCCTCTTGGCTCCCGAGTAAGAAGTGGGGCAAGGAAATGTATCTCATCGACCCTCCAGGCATAAAAGAAAGAAGACTACAGAACACAGACTGTACCAATGTAAACAGACATGGCCGTGGTCATGACCATGCAGTATAGCTAGCCCTCTAACCCCACAGGACTGCTGGGAAGGGGACAGAGGTTGACATCGATTTTGTCCTCGGGTTTGGTCTAATCCAGAGCTCGGGTCACAAAGCAAGCTTGCAAAACCTTGCTGAGTACCTAGATGTATGGTTAGCCTGGGAACTTTCTGGCCAATCAGAGATCAGCAACTGAATTCTATAAGAAGGAGTGAAACCAGGGATCTGGGCTCAGTTTGCTCAGTCTGTGTGACAGGGAACTGTGAGCCTGTGACTTACTGGCTACTAGGGGACTGCAGTCCTTGTAGGACACAAAGTATATATGCACCAAGATCATTGGGAGAAAGCAGATCCAGGTAGAACTGTGAAGAAGATCAGGCATTTATGTGGAGCTGGGCAGGTTTGGCCTAAAAGAACTTTCTCCAAGTGGGGAGTAACTATGACTTTGCCAACTGAGACTGAGTGAGGCCAATGCCTGAAAAGATGCATTCCATGTAGCCCCATTAGAAACCATCACAGAGAGAGAGAGAGAGCGAGACAGAGAGAGAAGGATGAGGAGAGCAGAGTCTCAGATGTCAATCAGTGGGTGCAGGTGGAGGTAGGATGGGCCCTGTGTGCATTCACAGTTCATGTACTCCAAGCCCTCAAGCGCCTTTGTCACTCTCCATTAAACTTTTCCAGTCATGTACAATGACCAGACCTACTATCTCCTGTAATGCAATTATTGTGAGTCTAAATTCCTCTGTTGACATTTGCTATCACTGCTTATTGTTTACTCCTATATATGCTTGTCTAGTGTCTAGGTCAGTTCTGAGCCACTGCTCAACTAACAAGGCTTTTGTTAGTTGAGTGGTAGCTTTGAATTGCTCCCAGTGGACTTCATACATATGTCAAAAAGCAATTTAAAACTCACCCCCCATTCATATCAATATAATGCACCCCCACGCTCTACAAATTAATTTATCTCAAAACATCAGAGCGCATGGTGGCACGTGGGTGGAGCTTTCTGCAACAGTACCAGGAAGGGAAAGAGATCTGGTGGTTGGCTCTGCCAAGCCAAGAATTATGATCCCTTCCCTTCATAATCTACTGTTCAGAAAATTTCAAGATATCAACTGTTTAAGTCCAGGTAGGGTAAGGCACCAATGGAGGGGGGAGGCTTGATGGAAGTACTGAAAATGGTGCTCTTTAAAGAGCTAGTGTACTTAATAGTAACTTTCAGAAGTCGTCAAATATCACTTCTAATGTTTGAAGTATTTTTGTGTTCATACTTGCGCTTACACAGGTGTGAGCATATTGCTATGACAGTAGACTTGAGAGGTGTATCACTGTTGATCCAGTGCAGAGAAGTCTGCAGTGGGCTTGGCAGTGCTCAATCAATAATCAGCCAGACTGATCATGACACTCCTCAGTGCTTGCCAGATGGGTATCACAGTGTGGCTCTTTGCTTTAATCTGCATGACACCACTCAGCAAGCAGCTGATCAGTGTCATGATCAGTCTGCACCTCGTTCTCTCCCCTGCAACATAACTGACTGCACATAACCCTCTGCCAAGTATCCCAATCACCTCCCCATCGCTTCCCCTGCCCTGTGCCTGTGACCTGCGCAATGCACTCTTGTAACATAGTCATTTTGTGGACTTTTGTCACCAGATTTTCAACATAGGCATTTTGGGACCTGTGCTCATGAACAGTGTCACTGTGATTGTCTTAATCTGTCCCAAACATTGATTTCCCACAGCGACAGCGCCATTGTGCGCCGGATGTGCAAAAACACATTTTGGGCAAGACGTGAAAAATGACAGTTGTGCTGTTCATAAGGAGGTGTGAAAAAATGGCAATGTTGAAAATCTGGAGTGAAAATATTAAAAATTCTCAAAGTTACGAACGTGCGTGGAAACTGCGCAATGCACACTCGTAACACAGTCATTTTTTTGAATTGTTCCACTACATTTGCAACATAGGCTTTTTGGGAGCCCACCTCATGAACAGTGACACCGTCACTTTGTTAATTGGTCCCAAAAGGTGATTCCATGCAGTGATCCCTAAATCACCTTTCGGGACTGAATAATGACATCACAGTGACTGAATTCATGAGGTGGGATCCCAAGAACCCCATTTTGAAAATTTGTTGCTAAAAGTCACAAAAATGGCCGCGATATCCACCTAAGTTGAAAAAAATCCCATTTATGCCATTATACAGCTTACTGGCATTTCTTCAGTTCACAGTCGGCTTTGAAGAGTGCAGATGTGTTTCCACTCTACCGAAGATTGTGGTGCCGGGTTCCGGAGGTAACTATGCGTGAGGGGGGGTGTGGGAAGGTGGGGTGCACAGAAGGTGGGTGCGTGTTGGGGGAGGGGCTCACCACAGAAAACGAGAGTCCATTTTTTCTTTTACAGGTAAAGAAAAAAAAAACACGTCTCAGGAAGGTTTTCTTAATTACAGGGACATTTGACACACTGGGGTGGGCTCCCAGCATGCCACCGGGGTGTTTTTTAAGGGGGGAACTGGTGCAGATGGGGATTGGGCACCCTGCCAGCAAAAAGGAAAATTTGACCACTCGGAAGGTGAGCCGAGGAACGAGGGAGTGGGAAGGACAGCACCAGAGGGAGGAAGCGGGAGGGATTTCTTTGCAGCCAGAAAGTGAGCCAGGTAATGAGGGAGCAGGGAGGACAGCAGCATAGGGAGGAAGTGGGAGGGATTTAATTGGCAGCGATGTGCAGGAGGGCCAGACAATTGCGTGATGTCAACATGCTAAATACACACGTTTTAACAGTTGATTGCAGTGGTGATTTTCTTTGAAGTGAAGACCACTGCATCCGAACTGCTGTCATAGACAGCTCGCACATCCATTGGTGCTGTACGGTCATACCTGCTAAACAGAGCAGTGCATTGGACCGGAGGGTCACACACCTCCAAAAAGTCATATGGTCGGAATATGTTTCTTGCGCATGCACACAAGCAAACATAAAAAATTACTAAAATGTTCTGTCTGCTATCTTTTGGTGCTACTAGTCTCTTAACTTCTTAACTCGTGTTTTTGGTGGAATATTCAACAAAAATTCAACTCCACAGAAAGAATTAACAGTAGGATCGTAGTACAACTCCCACAGATGTACTGTATGCCCACCCTACTACAGTGCAGCCCTAGAATGGGGGGATACGTCTCAGGGAACCTCTCTCATGTCTAGGGGTATTTTTCAAGCTCTTCAGGAGTTCCCTTGCACCAATCTGTATGTACTGTGCAGATGGGCAGGATCAAATTTCTCCAGGACATACCAAAACACTGTCTGGTGTTTTCAGGAAGAAATCACGGACACTCAAAAGCTTCTTAGCACGTGTCCTGTACTGGTGATTAAACTGTAAAAGTGCAGTTATACTCATTTCAAAGGTTTGAGGATCAAGATGCGTCTTGGTATAGGTTCAGGCTTCATGTACTACCTTTAGATTCTTATACTTTCCCTGCTCATTGTCAGAGTTAGCTACTGTATCAGTGCTCTCAGGGTCCCAGACTGAATCCAGACCCCACCACCAGGCAGCTTCTTGCTTGGCCGACTCCCTTCACAGCCTCTTGCTGGGACACATGTTAACCCTGTCCCAAGTGCTTCACATTTAATCTGAATTCTCATTTGTAAAATGAAGGCTCTGTCCTTTCTCTGCATGAATTTTCATGCCACATGGATGCCTTTATCCAAGTCTGCCAGAGTGTGGCTGTCAGGGGATCTCGGTTCCCCACATTCCTCACTTTGCTTGTGATTGGAAACCTTTAATTGCTGTATGTTGCCTAACAGCCACTGATTCAAATGCTGGTATGCTTTCCTTTGTGACTGTTCCTTTCTCTGGCAGCTGCTCCCTGTCATGCTGTGAGATTCATTTACAGATGACATAGTGAGGGCAAATATGCCACTGCCAAGCTCAGAGCCCACCAGGGGAGATCATTGGGGGTGCAGTGCCTTCTCCTGCATGATAACCTGCCACCTCTCCTCCTGTCCAACTGCAAGCAAGGGCCCACTTTATTAGATACACACACAGCTGTGTGTGCTCTCCTGGTCACTGTCAACCAGCCCACACTGATCCCTTCTCCTGCAGGTCGGGCTGTCAGTGCTGAGAACTTGACTTCCTCCATCATACCTTATGCCCTGGACATGAATCTCTTACCTTGCTGCTGGGGCAGCAGGATAGGAGGGTGAGCTAGACATCATTGTCCACCTGGGAATGAATGACCTGGTAAGTGGTGAGGCTAGGGTAGTGCAGAAGCAGTTCAGGGAATTGAGGGGGGGGTCTTAGACAGGTGGCACACTCTGTAACCTTTTCAGAGGCATTACCCATCGAGGGCAAGGGAAAGAACGGGGTACTCTGCACCAAGAGATTCAATGTATGGCTATAGGATTGGTGCAGAGTGAAGGGATTTGGCTTCATTGGAGACTGGGGTTCCACCTGGAGGGATGCAGGCCTGTACAACAGTGATGGTCTGCATCTATCCAGTGAGGAAACCAGGATCCTTAGTGAGAGGTTTAAATGTTTCATCGGCAAGCATTTAAATTAGCCAAAGGGGGGTAGCGGAAATAAGCTGGATGAAGCAAACAGTCCCCCCCCCCAAAAAAAATGATACAAACAGCAGAGAGGACCCTAAGGTTGAGAAATCACCAAAGATAACAAACCAAAATAGGTAAAAATGCAGAGAAAAGACAGAATGGGAGTAAGAACAAGAGGGTTATGGAGGAAAGACATGGGGATAGGAGGGGAGTTATTAGGAGAGGAGACAGTAAAAATTGGAAGGCCTGTGCACAAATGCCCACAGTCTGTAAAGAAAATCCCAGACCTAGTGGCCCTGATGGCTGAGGTGGACCCGGACATTGTCGCTGTTACTGAGACATGGTTCATGGGGAACCATGACTGGTATATGATAATACCAGGTTACACCCTATTCAGGAGGGACAGGGCGGGTAAAAAGGGAGGAGGAGTGGCTATCTATGTCAGGAAAGGAATTAAGGGAACTGTGGTACAAGGAATTCAGGGAGAGGTGGAGGCACTGTGGATCACCCTGGAAACAGGAAATGACATTGCCATTCGCACTAGTGTATCTACAGATCTCCTGCACAAGGGGGAGAGCTGGACAGGGTACTTGTAGAAGTCATCCACAGAATGACAGCTAAAGAGGAGGTGCAGCTGGTAGCAGACTTCAATCTGCCAGATGTGGATTGGTGCAACCAGACTGCAGCCTCAGCCAGGAGCAGGGACATCCTGGAAGTTCTACAGTGGGCGTGCCTAAGACAGCTAGTGATGGAGCCCACCCAAGAGGGACCAACTTTGGGCCTGGTATTCACCAAAGGGGTCAGAATTATAGACATAAAAGTGGGGAGCTATCTGGGATCAAGTGATCACAGTATGGTGTGGTTCAATGTGAGAACAGCAGAAGAGTCAAAACACACGGAAGCAAGGGTCCTGGATTTCAGGTGGGCTGGCTTTGCAAAGATGGGGGAATGTCTTAGGAAATCACTGGCAGAGAAGGAGAAAAGGGAGATAGAGGAACAATGGGAGAATCTTAAGGGAGCCATAGTGGAGGCAACAAGCCATTGTATTAGGCAAGTAAGCAAAACAAAGAGAAAGAAGAAACCACTATGTTTCTCAAAGGAAGTGGCCAAGAAAGTAAGAGCAAAAAGGGTGGCATTCAGGAGGTACAAGGAAACACAGAGGGATGAAGACAGGGAACTGTATCTGAAAGAAAGCAGGAATGCAAAAGCGGGAACAGAAGAAAAAATAGCCCAGGCAATAACAAAAGGGGACAAGAACTGTTTCAGGTACACTAGTGAAAGAAAAAAACTAAGAGTGGGATTGTGAGACTAAAAGGGAAGTAGGGAGGTGTGCAGAGGGAGACCAAGAAAAAGTAAAAATCCTGAACAAGAATTTCTGTTCGGTATTCGCAGAAGAAGGGGAAGGGGAGGGACCAAAGTTAGGCGATGGAAGCACCACTGGGAGGGAGGGAGGTGGACATCAGTCACTTTAAGAGGGAGAGAGTCTTAAAGGAACTCGCTAATCTGAAAGTGGACAACCCAATGGGGCCGGATGGGATACATCCCAGAGTATTAAGAGAACTCAGGGCGACACTGGCAGCACCACTGACAACCCTGTTCAACAGTTCACTGGAGACAGGTGTGGTATCAAAGGACTAGAGGAAGGTGAATATAGACCCTCTCCACAAAAATGGAAGCAGGTAGGAGGCTGACAATTACAGGCCTCAGTGGTGGGGAAACTAATGGAATCACCACTAAAAGAAAGGTTTGTGATATATCTCAAATCCAGTGGAGCACAGGATCCGAGGCAGAATGGATTCACAGCAGGAAGATCTTATCAAACAAATCTGATAGATTTCTTTGACTGGGTGACTAGGGAGGTGGATCATGGAGGGGCGATGGATGTGGCCTACCTGGATTTCAGCAAGGCCTTCAACACGGTCCCACATAGGAAGTTAGTAAACAAGCTGGGCAGCCTGGGAGTGGGTCCCAGGGTGGTAAACTGGGTCAAAAATTGACTGAGCGATAGGACACAGAGGGTGGTGGTGAATGGAGTTCAATCCAAAGAGAGGGTGGTGACCAGTGGGGTCCCACAGGGATCGGTGCTTGGACCAGTCCTCTTTAATGTCTTCCTAAGTAACATTGCAAAGGGGCTGGAAGGGAAGGTGTGTCTCTTTGCAGATAACACGAAGCTCTGCAACAGGGTTGACACTTCAGGAGGGGTAGAGAAAATGAGAAGGGACCTAAGCAAGCCTGAAGAGTGGTCAAGGGTGTGGCAGCAAAGAATCAATATAAAGAAATGCAAGATCATACATTTGGGGCACAGAAATGCAGGGGAGGAGTACATGATGGTGGGAAGGTATTGACAGCCACCAAACGGGAAAGGGACCTGGAAGTAATCATATCTGATGATCTAAAGGTTGCCAAACAATGTGAGAAGGCTGTGAGGAGAGCCAATGGAATGCTGGGGTGCACAGGGAGAGGTGTTTTCAGTAGAAAAACGGAAGGAGGTAGTGATGCCACTATAATGAACATAGGTGAGACCTCATCTAGAGTACTGTGTCCAGTTCTGGAGGCCGCATCTCCAGTAGGACATAGACAGAGTAGAAGCGGTTCAGAGAAGGGAGACAAAAATGGTGCAGGGGCTGCACCAAAAGTCATATAAGGGGAAACTGGAGGATCTCAATATGTATTCCCTGGAGGAGAGGGGGGGATATGATAGAGACTTTCAAATAGCTCAAGGGTATAAATTAGGTACAAGAACAAGACAGTAGCAACTTTCAAAAAAAAATATGTTCAAGAACAAGGGGCCATAATATGAAGATAGAGAGGTGTAGACTTAGAGGTAACAGGAGAAAGTATTTTTTTGTGGAAAGGGTAATGGATCCATGGAACAGCCTCCCGGCAGAGGCTGTAGGGGCAAAAACAGTAGGGGAATTCAAAAACTCATGAGACAGACATAAAGGAACTCTAGCAATAGGAAAGAGAGGGTAAGCCGCAGATAATTTAGGATCAGCGGTATATGAAACAAATGGAGAAAGCAGGCAGACTAGGTGGGCCAAGCGGTCCTTATCTGCCATCAAATTCTGTTTCTGTGTTTGTCATGCTGACCTTGGTTCTGTTGCAGCTTTGCCTGTCAGCTTCAGGAACGATGACACTGCACAGACCTGTCTCCGTGGTCACCCCCACCAGGATCTCCCTCAATGTCTTTGAGGGAACCCTCCACACTTCAATAGACCATTAGTTTGTTTCCCTTTAGGGGAAACCCCCCTGAGGTACTGCACCTGCCTGGTAGTTCCCCTACATATTTTCCTTCTATCAGCACTCTCACAGAAGTAACCCCCGGATCCCAGATCTCAGGAACTGTCTCTGGTGCTGGAAGTCCCTCCCAGGCTGGCTATCAGGGTCTTGGGCAATATAATCTTCAGGGGCGACCCAGAATTAGTTACATAATGTAGGATATTCTTGCATATACATTACATGTGTGAGCATACAGCATTTGGTTACATTCAGGGCATTCAGGGTGTTGTAGGCTACAAATATATCTTTAGAGAGTTAAACATCTGTTGGATAGTGGGGCTTTTTGGTTACAATCCATGTCTCTGTATTACAGAGTAAACTACTGTCAGTATGGTACTTGGTATCTGTGGGTAGTCCTTTGGTATTTGGGTACTACAATTAGCTCTTACTGGAGCTCCAGTTTTGGTGCTGGTGTCTCAATCCCCTGCTGTCCTCCAGCTGTCTTGTCTCTCTGGCTTTCCTTCATGTGTTGGTCCTATATTGTCCTCTCACACTCTGGTCCCACAATAACGAAGGCAATGTAGTCCAATAATTAGAACACAGGCCTATGAAACAGGAAACTCAGGTTCAAGTCCTACAGGTGTCACTTCCTCACAGTGTGACCTTGCTGAGATCATGTGACTTACTCATACTTCAATACTCCCAGCTGTAAAATTAGGTAGGAGCAAGACCCCACTGAAAAAAGGCAGTTCAGCTAGGTTATCCTGGATAAATACATTGTAAAAACAAACATTCTTGTAGATTTGAGAGTTCCATAACCTCTTTCTCTCTCAGTTTTGTTCAAAACAAGTCCGTTTTGATATTTTCTGCTTTCTTGGCAGAGCCGAAAGTTCCCAAGTTCTTCTCTATCTCTCACTCAGATGTAGCAGCCTCCTATAATATAGACACATCACAGACAGGCCTTTGCCATGGTAAGGAAAGGAAAGAAATCTGGTTTTAAATGATCTTTCATGCAAACTGTATCCCAAAGTGCATTACAGTCCAGAAGAAACATAGAACCACAGAATGCTCCAGGCAGGTAAAGACCTGCAGTCTATCCAGTCTGCCCAAAGGCCCTACTAGTAGTGGCATGGTCCCTGTGTAACCCCTAGGTGGTGCTTTGGGTTCCCAAACTTACATTAGAAACTGTTTTTTCCCATAAGGTTTGACAATGCGCAGTGCCTCCACTCAGAGTCTAGCTTTAAATTGGGCCAGCTGTTACCTGGTACGACCCCCTGAGATGTTATACCACACACTATTACCATTTGCCACCCCAACACATGACCCAAACACAGTTCCCCGCATTTCAGACATTTTGTAATTAAAGACTCTAATAATATGCTCACAACAACCATTTGCAAAAAACAGTAACAATAATTTTTATTTAGGGAACATAGGAGTTAGGATGGGGAAACAGGAGGAGTAGAGGTTATGCATTGATTATTATTTACAAAATGTACAATTGATTTGGTTCATGCTGGTGAAACCCTCCAGCTGGGTAAGTACCAGATTAAACAGAAAGAAATCACATTTTACCAACCCGAGATGATACCCAGAGCCCTAGCTATCTAAACTGCACTGATCAGATGGAACACATTTAATTTTCCCACCACTGGTACCAGTTCCCAGACATGTATGAAATCCCACAATCTCACACTATACCCTGGGTACCCAGTTACCAAAGTCCAGGATGGTTGCAGGCCTGGAGGATGTTGCAGCTGGTGGTGTTGGCCAACTTCAATTTAAAAGAGGATAGAGGTTTAACTCGAGAAGCAATTTAACAAATAACAACTTTCGATCCTAGAAGAAGTGCAGGGATTGCCCTGCTTTTGGCAGTGGAGCAGAGATTGCCCTGCTTGTTGCAGACTGAGCAATTTAGGATGAGGTAACCCTCTGGCTACAAAAACTGAAGCTTGGGTTAGACATTCTGAAAGTTCAGCACATTTATACGTTTGTCACATCCAGCACATTTATAAGTTTAACACATCAGGTAGGGCAGAAAACTGTCATTTCCAGGTTACTAAGCACGGTACGAATTTTACTTTCGGGGTCTCAGTCCGATATGCGGCTTGCAACTATGGCTGCCGGCTCCACTGGATGTCTTGACCATATAATTAGTACAGTACATATTGGCACATTTATATGACACTTTTGGGCTCACATGGGTCCCCCAAATAGTTAGACAACTGCTTGAGTTCACTTGGGTCCTCACAAACAGTTACGGTCAGCAAAAGTTGCTACTTTGTCCTGGGCTCAATATGGGTCCCCCAAAAATGGTTGTACGATGCTTGGGCTCACTTGGGTCCCCCCAAACAGTCATGATTAGCACAGTTCCAAAATAAAGCCCCACCCTAACTGGGTTCAGGTTATGCGCTGCAATAGGGTGCAAACCCAACTATGATTTTACTTTGCATAGTCACTTGAGCAAAGCTGCCCTCAATTCAGCACGGTTACTTTCTTTCTTGTACCGGGGGTACAAAAGTATTCACTCAGGCTCCTCACGGTCGATCCCCACTATGAAGGCTCCCAAGCGCTTCAGTTCTCTCACAGCTGAGGACTTTTTCAGCTCTCTCACAGCTGCTTGATGTTATCTGGTTCCGGTCCACATCTTTCCCCAACATGAAAGGGAGGGGCTAGCACCTACAGGACATTCTGGCAACTCCCAGGCTAGCAGGCTCAACATTAACTAAGTTACTTTAACTTATATTGCAAGAAAACAAGAAAAAACCCTCCTTGAGATGGAGAGGCTTAGCTGGATTACCAGGCTCATTTGCTCTGCTGGGGGCCTGAGCCCCTACTCCTGTGGGGGGCTCCTGCTCGAATCTTGCAAAATGCTAGAAAACACAGTTTCAAACAACATGAAGTCTTGCTATATTATGACTATTGCAGTTTGTCCCAGCCTTAGAACTGCTCCGGAGGTGAAAGAGTTAACTTCCATGCAGAGCATGGAGCTTAGAGCGCGAGCTCGGTTCAGAAGCTCTGTTAGGTTGGTTTCAAACCGAAACCGTCAGATTCTTTACTCCGCCTCACTGAACAGTCGCTCCGGAGATTCCTCCTGTTGCTCGGTTCATTTCTTCGGTTTAAAGCGCTATTCCTCGGTTGAATTTAACCGCGATTTAATTATTTTAACCACAAAACCGATCGGTTCAAGCTCTGTCTATGGTAATCGTAAGTAATAAATAGGTTTTTTCTGTGTGGAACTTGTAAAGTGTTATCGGTTTGGTTGAACCGATCGAATTGTATTAAAATTTAAGTTTAAAGCCTTTTAAGGCTTCTTAGAATGCGGTTCCCGGTTCTTACCAGTTCTAAAAAAAACGGATTTCATTACAGTTTTTTCCACGACCCGTGACACGGTTTGGAACCGACAAGGGTGTCTTGCCTGGCACTGCCATTAAAAGGGCAAGTTTATTGGTTAGGCAGAGTCCAGGAGGTTGTCCATCCCTTTACATAAATCTTTTAGAAAACAAACAATAAAAATTTTAAAAGCTCCTAATTCTGTGCCTCCTGTGGATAAAAAGATGGACAGGAGGTACACTTTGTCAGGTCCTGATACAGATTTTCTGTCACAGCAATGCAGTCATGTTGGGGTAGTTCAGGCTGCAGCCTGTGATAAAGCTAATATTCCACTGGCTTCACATCCTCCTGACAAGGATTCCAGGAAGATTGATGCCATGGCCAAAAACAATACATGGCAGCATCCTTGGGACTCAGACAAGCAAACTATATGGCTTATGTTGCGAGATACCAGAAATCTAGATGGGATACTGTCATGGCCTTAGCCAAACAGGTCCCTGGCCAGCTTGCAAAGGAGCTGGAACAGGTGGCTCTTGATGGTACTGATGCATCTAAGGTGCAATTCCATGCTGCAGTGTATTCTAATGATGTATCCTCTAGAGTCATGGCTACATCTGTGGCTTTTCGGAGATTGGCCTGGCTCAGGTGTACTACTTTGTCACAGGATACCCAGTCTAAGGCTATGGATTTTCCTGTGGTGGGAAATTCTCTGTTTGGGGAGCAGACAGAGAATTATATGAAGAAAATGGATGAATATAGAACCACTTACAGGAGTGCACAAGCCAAGGAACGGCAAGCCACTCCTCAGAGGCAGCCCCCCAGGGGTAGGGGTAGGCCTTTTCACAGGCCTTTTTACCAGACCCAGGCCTCCTCCTCTTCAGCCTATGTACAGAGGGGTTCTTCAGAGGGAGAGGCAAGCGGGTTCGAGCAGGCCTGCTCCCACCCCTCAGCCGAAAGCCCCTGCCAAACAGACACCCTGATGGGATGCCCAGGGTCGGCTCTCCACTACCTGTAGGGGGCAGGTTGGCTCACTTTGTCCAGGACTGGGAGTCTTTAACTTCAGATAGGTGGGTCCTGGAAGTAGTGAGCCAGGGTCTGGTTCTCAGCTTCAAAAAATTTCCAAAGATGAGAGCCAGATCTTTTCCACCTACAAACCCTTTAGAGACTCTTGCTTTGGAAACAGAAGTCTCAACCCTCTTGGCTCTCAGAGCTGTAGAAAGGGTTTCTCCTCCTCACCAGGGCAAGGGTCTGTACACCAGGTACTTCCTTACCCCAAAAAAGACAGGAGAGTGATGGCCTATCCTGGATCTAAGATATCTAAACAAGCACCTTTTAAAGCCAAAGTTCAAAATGGTGACACTGGAAATTATTTTACCCTCCCTAAGGCCAGGGGACTGGCTAGCCTCCCTGGACCTCAAGGATGCCTACTTCCATGTTCTTATCAGAAGCTCCCATCGAAAGTACCTCAGATTCAAACTGCCCTCAGGCCATTATCAGTTCAGAGCAATGCCCTTGGCCTCACTCTCTGCCCCCAAGGGTGTTCACAAAATGTCTGGCAGTAGCAGTCGCTCATCTAAGAAGGCAAAAGATTGCCATTTTCCCTACCTGGACGACTGGCTCATTGTGGGTCAGTCTCCAGACCAGGTCAAATCACACCTGCTAGTTACCCAGCAGCTGCTTACCTCTGGGATTTCTTCTCCAATCTTCCAAAGTCAGTTTTGGAACCTGTCCAGGTACTCACCTTTATAGGCGCAGAACTGGACACAAAGCAGGTCAGAGCCTTCCTTCCCTTGGAAAGGGTAAGGACCTTAGTGGCCCTGGCCGAGTCCTTCACTCTGCAGGTCTCTCGACCAGCAAGGCATTTCCTGCAGCTCCTAGGGCACATGGCTGCCTCCACAGCTGTGGTGCAAGGAGCAAGATTTCAGATGAGGGACATTCAGTTCCATTTGAGAGCTTTCTGGTCTCAAAGAAGAGATCCTCTATCCAAGTTAATCCCAGTGACTCAAACTCTGATCCAGGCCCTTCAGTGGTGGCAGGATCAGAGCAATCTGAGACAGGGGGTGCCTTTCATCCCTCTGTCCCATTTCTTGACCCTTACTACAGATGCATCCCTCTTGGGATGGGGAGCTCACATGGGCGACCTCTCCACCCAGGGGTTATGGTCCCCTCAGGAATCTCTGCTCCACATCAATCTGTTGGAACTCAGAGCTGTTTTTCTAGCACTTCAGGTTTTCTCTGCATCTTTTCAGAACAAGGTGGTACAGGTCAGAACAGACAACACCACTACAATGTGGTACATCAACAAACAAGGGGGCACTCGGTCTTCGGCCTTGTGCACCGAGGCGATGAAGTTGTGGTCTCTGGCTTATTCCCTGAACACTTCCCTCATAGCAGTTCACCTCCCAGGCAAGGACAATGTCCTGGCAGATGCTCTCAGCACGATTTCCCAGGGCCATCACGAATGGTCACTGGATCCCCTAGTACTAGGGATAGTGTTTGCCAGATGGGGCACTCCTCAGATAGATCTTTTCGCAGCCCCAGACAATCATCAACTTCCACTGTTTTGTTGCAGGCCCCCAGTGTTGGGCTCAGTTCCCCTGGATGCCTTTCTCCTCGATTGGGAAGGGAAGTTTCTTTATACCTTTCCCCCCTTCCCTCTCCTGTTCAAAGTGCTAGTCAAAATCAGGTCTCAGCCCTGCAAAATGATCCTGATTGCTCCAGACTGGGCCAGGCAGCCCTGGTACCCACTCCTTCTGTTCTTAGCAGTCCATCTTCCCCTGTGTCTCCCCAGGAACCACAATCTGTTAACCTGTGCTCAGGGGAGAGTTTGGTATCCGAATCTCAAATCCCTCAACCTCAAGGCTTGGCTCTTGAGCAGTTAGAGTTTGCTGATTTACAGCTTTCTCAAAGTGTTCTCAAAATCCTGAAGGCTGCTAGGAAGCCTTCCACCAGGGCTACCTATAACTCCAAGTGGAAAAGGTTTTCCATATGGTGTTCTGGGAAGCATGTTTCCCCGGAATCTGCTGATCTACCCACTGTTTTGGACTACATGGTCCATCTTAATTCTTTGGGATTGAGACCAGCTACCCTGAAAGTGCACTTGGCTGCTGTCTCTGCCTTCATTTCAGCAGGGAAGCCCTCTTCTCTTTCTGCTCATCCTGTATTTTCCAAGTTTTTTAAAGGATTGCTTCACACCAATCCTCCATTCAGGGACCCTGCCCCGGCTTGGGATCTTAATGTATGCATTGCTCAGCTAATGCAACCCCCCTTTGAGCCTCTGTCTTCAGCAGAGCTTAAGTATTTGACTTGGAAAACTGTATTTCTGGTAGCCATCACTTCTGCCAGGCATATAAGTGAGTTACAGGCTTTATCAGTAGAGACGGACTTTATTTCCTTTCACAGGGATAAAGTAGTCCTCAGGACTAACAGGAAGTTTTTGCCTAAGATGGTTTCAGATTTCCACCTTAACCAATCTATTTCACTTCCAGTGTTCTTCACTGACCATTCCTCCTCTGGTGAGAGGAGGCTGCACAGCTTAGATGTTAAGAGGGCCCTAAGTTACTACACAGAGTGTACCAAGGGTCACAGGTTTGACTCCCTCCAACTGTTTCTCACTTATGGTGAGGTTGAGAAAGGGAGACCTGCCACTAAGAGATCCATTGCCAGGTGGATCATTTCTTGTATCCAATTTTGCTATCAAAAGCTGGGTAAGGTTCCCCCCTCAGGCCTGAGGGCTCACTCTACCAGAGGTACAGCTGCATCTCTAGCTGCTGCTAGAGACATCCCTATCTTGGAGATATGTCAGGCAGCTACTTGGAAGACAGTACACACTTTCACAAGCATTACTCCCTGGATATTCAGGCCAGGAGGATGCTAGAGTTTGGCACAGCCGTGCTTCAGAGCCTATTCCCTAAGTAGGTTCTGTCCCTCCTCCATGGAGGTACTGCTGTGTAGTCTGAAATAGTCATAATATAGCAAGACTTCATGTTGTTTGAAGAAAAAATTACTCACCTTAGTAATGTTGTTTCTTCTAATGGAGTCTTGCTATATTATGACCTCCCCCCAACCTGCCCCTCTCAGAACTCCTACTTTGGGTATGGGGTGGGTAGTCCTCTGTTGGCATTTATTGATGCCCTCTTTCATGTTTGGGTGTTGTGTTTATTTAGTTATTTTATCTTATTTTTCTGGTCCACTGACTTGAGTCTTGGTGTTGGGACCAGGAAAAGGTGTTATTATTTTATTAGTGGCTAGTTGGCTAGTGTAGGTTATAGCTTCCACACAGAACCTTAGTGAGTTTTTGCTCGTAAAGATCTGACGGTTTCGGTTTGAAACCAACCTAACAGAGCTTCTGAACCGAGCTCGCGCTCTAAGCTCCATGCTCTGCATGGAAGTTAACTCTTTCACCTCCGGAGCAGTTCTAAGGCTGGGACAAACTGCAATAGTCATAATATAGCAAGACTCCATTAGAAGAAACAAAATTACTAAGGTGAGTAATTTTTTCTTCTTATAGGGCTCGCCTGAGGCTCCTGATTGGCTGAAGCTTTTGGTTGCATGGCCTCCGATTGGCTGGGAGGTCTATCAATGACAAAAATGAATTATGCATGAACCTCACCCGATGCACAGTTGGCCTGCTATTTTGGCGCCTAGAATTAGGTCCCTGCAGTTCCCCATGAGTACTTAGCATTTACCCATGAGCTTTGGTTAATGTCCCACAAGTCCTGGTTTTGTTATCCTGGTTTTCTGATTGGCTATTGCTGCTTGCAATGGCTGCTGAAAATCACAGTCCCTTAGCAGATCAAGCATAGTCCTGAATCAAAGTCCTGGTGCAGCCAGAAATTAATAAATATTTGCCCCAATGCCCCACAGTCCATAAGCCCTGAATGTGTACTTGCTGTCACTGCACAGATCTTTTAATTTGCTCAGTCCATTTTCCTGTCACTGCTGACGATATTTTGGCTCCCTGACATGCAGCAGTAGATAGGCAGTTTCTCAGAGTTCCAAACATTGCTGGTACAGCCTGGGTTAGAACATTTAATTATTTTAAACATTCCCCCTGGTAGCACTTCCCCAAATACATATTGCAGTTAAATTATTATTTTTTTACTTTTCTTTAACATTTCTTTTTCCCTCGTCCACAGCCAAGAACAAGCTGCCTCAAGGGCAGACAGACCCATATGAATATTTAAATATGATCAGGGCTCAGGCTCATTAATATTTATGAGCCCCGATCAAACATACCTCGTGAATCTCTTTTATTTTAAATAAGAGCGGGCGCTCAGGGCCCTGTCCGTGGTCACCGGGTCCCACTTAGCTAATAGGGATCCCGGGACCATTGGAACACTCTCTGGTTTGACCGCAAGTTTGAGTGGTTGAACTTCAAAGATGCCGCTCCCGCCTGCGCGATCCCCGCTGCCCCAAGGGCATGGCTTCACACTGGAGATCACGGTTGTGGCCTCTCAAGCTCGGAGGGCTGGATTTACACTTAAGCCGAAAGCTGGGGCACCAATATCAGAAAAGAGAGCCAGGGGACAAAAAAAAATGCAGGCCAATCCTGGAGGCACTCGGGAGAGAGGAGGAACAGGAGCTGCAAGGCAGCAGGTAAGCCCCCATTTAGCAGGGGGGTTACACCTGTATTCTAAATGAGGTATCCTGTAGCTGCCTCCCTCCTCGGACCATGATCCTCCCCTTCTTCACACACACACACACACACACACACACACACACACACACACTCTCCGCCCTGTACCAGCCCCTTGAATCTGTCTCAGTCGGACTTGAATCTGATCACAGCTTCCATACTTACCACACTGCTAGGCAGCCTGTTCCATTTGTCAGCTACCCTTTCCATACAGGATTACTTCTCATTTCCCATTAAAAACTGCCTCCTGACAGCTTATAATTGTTCACCCCCGACCCCTGTATTCAAGCTCCCATTCCTTGTAAACAACTCCGAAGTCTACCCTGTGGATCCAAAGTAGAAACTTGAAGGTTTCTGTCATGTCCCCTTTCCCTCTTCTGGCTTCCAGGGAGTGCATGGCTTAGTAATTTACAGTTTAATAATTTACTTGGCATCCAGTTCTTCTACAGGTACATTTTCTCAGAATACATAAACTCATGAATCGTAGTTGTCAATTTTACTTAAAACAGATGACAATGCACTTCATTGTATTTTATATAATCGACTTCAATGGCTTCTCAAAGAGTTCAGTACTCACAGACAGTGCTGCTCTGGAAAGTATTAATTAAATGCTACTGCCCCGAGACTTCCAGTGATGTCACCACCAAGATAGTCACCTAAGCCAAAGGCTCAGACTCGCCTTTTTTAACCCATCCACATCTCCTAGTATATCGGTTATTTATCTGACGTTAAACAAACCAACTTGAAAACTCCTGTCGAGCACAATCAGAACAACCCTTTTTGGTTTTTTGTGAGTCAAGACCATAAAGTTTCGGGTGAAAGAAACTCCTGTCAGAAAAAGAGTGGGAAATGGGGGCAGCTTCCTCACATACCACAGCTGGAATCACAGATCTAAGTGAAATCAGAAATATGCTGCAAACGCTTATCACCGATATTCCTGATATCAGAAACAGCATTAAGAAAGTTGAAGAGAGGCAGAAGCCATGGAAGTCAGAACTGCAGACACAGAATTGTTCACTATGAGAGTGGAGTCCCTGCTGGTACTTCAGGCTGACAGAATGCAGCAACTCGAGAGGCAAGTGCAGCTTATGTGGGAAAAAAATGACAACCTCAGGAATCAAGCTCGCATTAATATTAGATTCACTGACCTATGCAGCCAGTATAGTGTTATGCTTGTGCAACTGTGTTAGTTTGGTTTTGGCCGTTTGCACTCTCTATTCTAGAGGAATTACCACCCTGTAGGGTTACGAAAAGCAAGGAACCCTCGGAGAGGGTTCCACCCCTAGAGGTGCCACGGGATGATGATTCCCATGACTAAAGGTACCTTAGGAATCCCCAAAAGAAATGTATAATCATCTCCCACGAAGGAGGCAATACGAAGCATGTGAGTAAGCAGTAACTGTGACGTAGGAGCAGTAACTGTAACGTAGTAGTAGAGAAGCATAGACAGTGTGATAATGCAGTGAGAAGCTCAGTTGGATAACGTGATGACTGCCCAGGTTTGCGTAGCATGATACCGATGGTTTGCATTGAGATTAGGGGATCCCCTAAGGAGAGAGGGAATGGCAGAATATCCTCCACCTCCATCCAACAGCGGAACCTACCTAAAGAAACTAGGGGAAACAACTATGTTAACTAAGTGTTATGACCTGAAGGCAATGGAGGAGAGAAAAAAAACCCTATGAGGAGGAAATCTCTGGGGATCCAAGGCCTAGGTCGCCTTCCCTCCAGCCTTGGGATAGTTTATTTAGTGATGGCTCTGCAGCTGCATTTGGAAAACCCAATTAAAGGAAGGTGGAAAATATTCCACGTTGGAGGAAGGCTCTCACTCAAACCATCTAGCGGGAACGCCGTGGAAGGTTACGAGAAAACTCTGTAACAATACATGCAACCAAGGCGCAGGAGGAGAGCAACGGCTGCTGAGGCACTCACCTGGCCTACCGGCCCTAAACTCAAACCAGGTGAACCAGAGGCAGTCTTAGGAAGAATGCAGTGAAGATGCCTTGCTAGGGAAACCACTAAAGTCAATGGCTAACCGTTATAGTGGAACACTAGAGCCAAATGAGATCATTGTAACCACCCTTCACTGCTAGTCTTAAATTCTACACCAGGAGCTGCTTTCACATAGCAGGTAGCCAAAGCCAAGCCCGGGGTGAGAACATTTCCAGCTATGGGCAAGGTGAGAAGGATCCCGCCCCAAGTTGGACATGCTCGAGATGCGGACTAAGTGCAGAGTGAGACCATCGGCTGTAGGAACCCTGCGCCAGATAGAATGGCTGGCATGCCCCAGAATTGATTGAGAGCTGAAAAGCTGGTGAACTGAATGAGCACAGCGTGCTAAGATTGTAATAAGCATTGAGTGCTGAGACCTTGCAAGGTCAAATGCAGATTGAGTGCTGCAGAATTCCAGAGGCTGAAGCTGAGGGAATGGCAGTAGGCATGAAGCAATAGTTTGTGTAAGCAAGGAGCAACGGTTGTGTTAGCAAGTGTGGACTTGCACGTAGGTCAGTAAACATTGTAGTAATAAGTGGACCTGCACGTAGGTCTGCATAACATAGGGCAAACAGCACTGAATAGTGGGGTAAGCCAGCCAGGCATTTCAAAGCCAAATCAAGGTGACAAACTCTGAGGATTTTCAGTGGCAAAGACAGGATTTAGAACAGAAATATTTAGTCACATTGGCCACAACCCCCCAAACACCTCCCATTCCCCGCCGTAGGACAAACAAGGAAGCAATGGAAGGGCCAAGAACCAGTTGCAGATATAAAAGCTAATTTAATAGCCTCTGCAGGAGCTTTAGCTAACCTCAGAGTAGAACAAGGTACAATAGCAATGAGAGTAAACAAAGCAGTAGCAGGAAGCAATTAGGCCTGTGCAGCAGTAGTGAAAACAATTGAGTACACTGAGTTGTAACTGCAATAAACAAAATAAAAGGAGGCACAATGCTCTGAAAGCACTGTCACCAGGCAGTGCAATGAGACTGCTGCAATGAGGTAATTAGAACAAGCATGAGTGAGCTGTATAGCTAGGTTCAAAGTTAATCTGAGTCAGGTAAAAGTAATCAAGTATGCAACATGAAGCAGCTATAGTTAAGCTGAAACACACAGATCAGGTTTGCAGGTGCAGTGCAAGTAATTTGAGAGTTGTGAGTAACTGAAAGCAAGCAGTATGAGCTCTGGAGTTGCAGTATGCTAGGAGGTTAGAAATAAAGCCCCCCCCCCAAAAAAGAAAGGAAGAACACACAGCTGAAGGCAAAATACAAACCTGAAGCAGGAAAATAAACACGAAGCCCAGCATAGACAAGCAGGAGCAGCAAGGTGGGTGGGGCTACAGGTCCCAGTCAGCCAGGGAGGCCCAAACAGCTCAGAGGACAAACCGACAGAGCTTTCGGCTGCAAAGAAAAAATGCTTCACAATGAGACTGAGAGGAACTGCTTATATAGCTCAGGAAGTGGGAGTGACTGGCTGCTGGGCCACTGAAATCCAGGCAAAGCCTTTCCAAATAATGGGCATCCCTGAAGGTTCACAGAGTAAGGACATGTGTTACTTTTGTAAGCCCCCAAATTGGGCTTACCTTGTGGGCTCCGGCCCCGAACTAGTGCTGATGTCGCTTCAAGGAGTCCTGAGTGGGACCCGGACCCTGGTGGCTCCCATCACCTCGCGGCTGTGACCACCAAAGCCATCATTGTCCTCGACCCTGTGGGATCACTGTGCAAAGGGGCCGAGGATCAGGACAGGACTTCTGTGCCTGTAGACACTAAAAAGAAAAAAAGAAAAATATAACTTGCGGTACCGGTGTTCTGGGGAGCCGGGACCACAAATTAAACAAGTAAGATGGCTGTCGCACTTCCCTTGTACGTGTGCGGCCATCAGAGCAAACATTTAAAGGAGCTGCTCTTCTGTGTCAGCTTGGCCATGTGGCCGTTAGGAAAAAAAACATATCCCCGGCTCCAAGATGAGCAGAGGAGACGGGGATAGACACCAATAGTCACCAAAGGCCTCCAGTCACAAGTAGACGTAGAGTTATCCTTGTTAGAGGGCTAAAATCCAATAAGTCAGGGCTAGACTACAGAGAGCCCTAGAGGGAGACAAAATGGCAGCCCCATAAAAACTACAGAATGGGGCTGCTGGGTAAAAATACAGAGCCAGCCTTGAGATCACATGATGAGCTGTAGCCAATCAGAGGGAGGTTGCTCAAGGGGAATATAAGACTGATTTTGCTGCCAGAATGAGAGTTGTGGTGCAGAGGAGCTGCAGGGTGGCTGTGAGGAGAGAGACTGTCCAAGTTTACCAAGTCTGCCTGGCTGTTTGAACCCTGGCTACCTCAAACTACTAAGCTGAGTGCAGGAGGAATAGTAGCTGTTTTGTGTGGCTAAAGCAGAAAAAGAGAAAAAAAGTGTTCTATAGCAACCCAAGCGGTTGGACAGCTGTTTGAACTGGAAAAAGAGTTGGACTGCGAACGTTGAATGGGCCCCTGCTCCCCTCGATGCAGAAATTAGTTGGAGAAGTGAACGTTCAGCCAGGGGAGAGGCTGTAAGTGTCAAGGCAAGCCTCTGGGACAGGACTCAGCACTGCTTGTGGAGGCATCCCCTGAGATAGGGGCTGAGAGGTAAGAGACTGTGGAAGCCCTGCTGCCCTGTGCAGGTCCTGTAGGATGGCTAGATGTGCGGCATAAGGGTTTGAGGAACATAGGCAATCCTGGTTCCTCGGACTGAAGATGACAATGCCCCAGTTTGAAGGACAGAACAGGCCTCCCTGAGTGAAGTCTGTCTATAAAGTCCCGTAGGTGAAGTTGGCAAAGCCAGGCAGGCGAAGATCATCACCCCTTGAGTATGTCCAATTCTGGCTTCCCACCAGTGATGCACCAACAACGTAGAGCCTTCACAGTACTGTGCAACTCACTTGGCTATGAACCTCCTGTGTAAACTGCAAAAACCGTGAGTACCCCAAGCTGTGGCTCTGGGGATACTATTAGTTAGCTAGCCAGTTAGGAGTCTGGGGGCAAATCTCTGCACAGGATTTTTTAGTGACATACCAGTTTGGCAAGCCTAGGATTACAAGTCCGAAGTGTGTTTCACGTTATCTGGGCCCCGAAGAAAGACTCCAGGCCTGCATCACTGAGAGATGAGGTACCGACCATACAGGGACAATCTGGGTACACTCAGGGGCGGGAAGAGGGGTTGCTACAGGGAAAGTTATAAACTAACTAAAGTAAACTGTGGGTGACATTCTCTTCATTGGGTTCCCCTTCCCCCAATAAATAAGGTTACTGTTTGCCTTTTGTCCATTGTAACTGTATTATTGAAAGAGTGCTGCTGGGGGTGTGGGGGGCTACTGTGTGGGAAACTGTTATTGTGTGGGGAAAAGTATTACCAGGGCACCATAATTATTTCCTGGGGGGGTGGTAACCTGTTCTTTATCCACAGGAGTCTCCGCCATTACCCCAGGTGGAGGCACCGTGCCACATTGCTACCACTGCGAAATCCAGGCCGGCCCCCGCGGAGGTGTGTGGTGAACTACCCTGAGGGCCCCGGTGCAGCTTAGGTGAGTCAAAGGGCTCTTATTTTTCTCCAGACAGTGATCCCCAAGGTACTGGAGCACTACTGGGATGGCCGTCTTGAGATCAAGAGTTCCCATACCCCCCCCCGACCTACCTGAGGCTCTCCCCGTCGCCCAGTACTCACATATCTGTTGAAGTACAGTTTAAAAGAACAAATCAATCCTTAGGCTTGCCCGAGAGAAGGGACCCCTACAATGGAATGGACCCTGAGTGTTCATTTTTCAAGACTTCTCCAAAGAGTCAGTGGACATGAGAAAACCATATAATACTGTCAAAAAAGAACTGGGTATGCAGAATGTCCCATACAACATATGATACCCAGCCTCCCTAAACATCTACTGGACAGACAAATGGCACTCTTTTAAAACACCTTAGGAGGCCCAGCACTTTATGAAACACACTAAGATGCTGGGGGGGGGGGCAAGTGTGGTCAAGTCGGCAACCAGTCAGGGAGTAAAGTGAAGCAAGTGCCACCATTGACAGGAGGGAACAAAGGGCCCCTTCGAACTGCTGCTGCTCAGTATGACAGCAACTCACAGCCGACACAAGCTTCTCTACCACTGAGGGAGCCCTGGCAAACACAGAAGCTGCAGAGGCAAAGACAAAAAGATCAGGACAGGCAAAGGAACTTGCCATCTTCACCACAAAGGTACCATAGCAGAAGCCACAATACGACCTCCAAGCACTCCTCCCTGGATTCAAGCATACAATCCAGTGAATCTGAACACCCGAACAAGCTCCCATGGGAACCCAGTGCACTACAAAGGGATGACCAGCACTATCAGGATAGAGCGCTGGCTGATCCACTAGAAGAGATGGACTATGAGGTTAAGTTCCTCACGCAGCCTGATGAAGAAATCTTGCTCCTTCCAAGATGGGAACGGTCAAACTCAAAACCATTACCACCCCTGTTCCTAGCTCTGCGAAGGAGATGATGCACTGACAGCAATCTATGTAACTTCATGAACTGCCATTCCTCTCACAGAGGTCTTACAGAGAACTGTAAGTGATTCTGAGTGTAAATATGCTTCTGTCATTCATGTTTGTTCTTGTTTTTTTTTCTGTTTTGCGTTTGCTCTTTGAACTGCAGGGAGGGCAGTACGAGTGGAGAGGGAGAATTAAAAGACATGTACATAGAGAATTTACACTGGATTAACACTGGCTCTTAACAAAGGGTAAAGAAAACAGTAGGTTTCACTGGGGAAGGAATAATCGGGGGAGATACTGTATGCACTAGGATGCTGGTGTAAGCCCCCCTCTCTTTCAGAGGAGCTTATGCTTTCATTAGGGAACCCCTTACACCTTCTACCCCCCCCCCCCAGAGCTTAGTGTTTTATTAGTGCTCTGGGGGTTAATCCCTGCTGGATGCCTGAAGGTGGCAGCAGAGAGTAGGCAGGCAGGGTATACACAGGGTTGGAACAGGAAGTTCTGGGGCTTTTCCAGCCTCAGGCAGTAGGCCTGAGGCTGGAGGGGTGGTAGGGAAGAGTAGGCATGGCAGGCAAGGAAGGATCTCAACAGTCCAGGTTGGGCCTGTGAGGGGACCCCACCCCCCATAAGTCAGTAGTCAGGGATGGCTTCTGGGCAGCGGCATGGCTTCAAAGAACAGGGATGGGAGCTCCAAGGGAGGATGGCCAGCTAGCTGGTACTGCGTTTTTGGGATGGGGAGGGTTGGGTAACAAGTAGTTGGTAGGTCAAGTAGGAGCCCCTAGGATCCCGTGCAGGTGTGGCTTGGGCTGCCAGGGCTGTGGGTACCATGGCAGGGTTCTCACAGGCGAGGGGCCGGTGTCAGGGGCTCTCTCCCGTACCCAGTGTGGCAGGGTGGCTCAGGTGTAGAGTGGACCTGAGAGTGTCCTTCACCCACTTAAGGGGCTTGCTTGGAGGGACAGGTCCTGGGGCACCAGCATTGTAAGGGCTGGGTGGGCCATAGGGCTTTGGACAGGCCTTGGAGGGTAGCTCTGGGTCTGGAGCTTATTTCAAGCCCAGGATGTGACTGTCAGGGATGCAGGGAGGAGGTTGGGGCCATCCACTGATGGTCATCTGGGGCACCGCAAGAGAGGACAGGACACCAGGGAGGCCAGCAAGCATTCAAGCTGTTCAGAGAGCCTGGGCAGTGGCAGGGCCCAGGTTCCTCTCGTGGCAGGGCAGCTTGAGTGGAGCAGGGCAGGAGAACGAAGGAGATTCAGAGCCAGTGGGGGTAGCCTGAAGCATTTGGGTGCAGACTCAGTACAGGAAAGAAAAATGGTTACAGAGCCTAGTTCAGAAAAGGAAAAATCCTGAGACCCCTGTAGGATTCGGGTTGGGTCCAGGGGCCAGCTGGGAGAAGCAGCTCGCTTCGCAGAGCAGAGACAGGGCAAGTCAACCAGTGCCAAGAGGAAAAGAGAGACAGGGGAAAAGGAAACCAGATTAAAGTAGTGGCGTACCAGTGCCAGAGGGAAACAAGCCTCATGATTCTTCCAAGTTGAAGGATCTGCTTAGATAAATCAGCTGAGTTTACAACGTCAATAACAGCCTTGCACGTACTGCCTGGTGCCATCTAATGTCTGCGTGAGAGTTTCCAGCCTTGTGAGCTTATAAAAAGTTTAATAGCCCCGTGGAGCTGCATTATTTTCTTGGAATATGATGGTGTCCCTGTATCCTCTGGAATCATTTGGGGCACAGGTGACAATAAAGAGCTGTTTGGGAAAACTGAGTAGTGACTTTTTCCTTTTTAAGTTGGAAGGGGGTAAATGAAATGAAAGCCCCTTATATTTATTTGTGCCATGAGTTTGTATTTCCAGAAGGTGGCTCCAGCAGACTGCACCAGGATAGAAACATAGAAACATAGACTTTGACGACAGATAAGGACCACTTGGCCCACCCAGTCTGCCCATTTCCCTTCCTATTGGATAAGCTGAAGATTCTAGTTAATCAACATCCTACTTCCTGCAACCCCCCACTACAATTGCCTTATGTCTGTCCCATGCATGTTTGAATTCCCCCACTGTTTTAGACCCAACAACCTCCCCAGGAAGGCGGTTCCATGCATCCACCACTCTCTCCGTGAAAAAAATTTCCTCACATTACCGCTGAGCCGTCCCCCTCTATCTTTAAATTGTGCCCCCTTGTTCTTACACATCTCTTTTTCTGAAAGATGCTACCCTCCTGGACTTTGTTGATTCCCTTGAGGTACTTAAAAGTTTCTATCATGTCCCCCCTGTCCCTCCTTTAATCAAGGGTATACATATTAAGCTCTCTCAGTCTCTCTTCATATAGCTTCTGATGCAGACCCTGCACCATTTTAGTTGCCCTCCTCTGGACTGCCTCCATCCTGTCTATGTCCTTGCGTAGATGGGGTCTCCAAAACTGCACACAGTATTCCAGATGGGGTCTCACCAACTGTCTGTACAGAGGGATAACCACTTCCCTTTTTATGTTTGCTTGAACGCATGTGCAAGAAACATAGTGCCATCATCCGAGATTTCGGAGGTGTGTCACCCCTTCTTCCAATTCAGTTAGTGTGTTGGCAGGCCCGGCCCCCTGTAAGCCAATGCATGCTGGAGCTGTCTATGACAAGCTCCAAAAATGCAGTAACATACAGTTCAAAGGGAGCTACGCTTGGTGAGCAGCGATAAGATATCGCCTGCTCATGTAACTCCCCTCTACACACACCCATGAGCGGCGCCCCGCACCACGCACACACTGTATAGCCGACGGGGTGCCCAATCCTCGCCGGCTGTGCTGGGCTCCACCTGCCCCCAAAGCCTTCCAAATGCCACGCTGGGTGCCCACCCCAGTGTGGCACCACGATATAGCCGACGGGGGGTGCCCAATCCCCGTCGGCTCCACTGTCCTCACCCCAGTACTGGGTGCCAGCTGCGGGCCCACCCCAGCGTGGCAATCCGATCTTTGGCGATGGGGTGCCCAATCCCCAGTCAGCTGAGCGTCCCCCAGCCGTCCTTGTGCCGCAGCTGGGAGCCCACCCCAGCGTGGCCAAGCGTCCCAGCGTCGTCATGTAAAAAAAAAACACCTGTAAAGAAAAACGGTCCCATGTAGTCTCCTGGCCCCTCCCACAACCGCACCCACCCACTGCACACCCTGCCTCCCCACACCCTCACCCCATACTTACCTCCGGGCTCGGCGCGACGATCTACGGTGGACCGGGAACACGTCTGCACTCTTCAAAGCCGACCGCGAACTGAGGAAATGCCGGTAAGCTGTATAATGGGCTAGATAGGGGTTTTCAACTTTGTTGCGTATCTCAGGCATTTTTGGAATTTTTGCACCAAATTTTCAACATGGGGTTTTCGGGACCCCTTCTCATGAATGATGTCACTATCATGGCTTTATTCGGGCCTGAAGGGTGATTTCACAGTCACTGCGCAGTCACTGCACGAAATCACCTTTCAGGATGGATTAACAAAACGACACTGCCAGTGTTCATAAGGTGAGGCTCTCAAAGCCTATTTTGAAAATTGGTGGAAAAATTCCAAAAAGCGACTGTTTCTGACGTACGTTAAGCAGGTTCCTACGCGCTCGTAAGTTCACAAATTTTCAATATTTTCACTCCGATTTTCAACACTGCCATTTTACCACACCTTCTTATAGAGTAGTACAGCTGTCATTTTCACATCTCACCCAAAATGTGTTTCTGCCCATGTAGCGCAATGGGCGCAGTCGTTGTCTGAGGAAACCAACGTACAGGAAAAATTAAGAAAACCACAGTGACACTGTTCATGAGCAGAGGTCTTAAAATGGCTATGTTGAAAATTTGGTGAAAAATTCCTAACAATGACTGTTTTATGGTGCATTAGCAGTTCCTCGCACGTCATAAGTTCGTGGAATTTCAATATTTTCACTCCAGATTTTCAACATTGCCATTTTACCACACCTTCTTATGAGTAGTACAGCTGTCATTTTTCACATCTCACCCAAAACATGTTTCCTTACGTGGCGCACAATGGCGCAGTCGATTGTACTAAATCAATGTATGGGACAAATTAAGAAAATCACAGTGACACTGTTCATGAGCAGAGGTCTTAAAATGGCTATGTTGAGAAAAGTGAAAAAATCAAAAATGACTGTTTTCGGTGATGGTTGTGCAGTTCCTACGCGGCTCGTAAGTTCACAAATTTCAATATTTACACTCCAGATTTTCAACATTGCCATTTTACCACACCTCCTTATGAGCAGTATAGCTGTCATTTTTCACATCTTGCCCAAAATGTGTTTCCGCCCATGTAGCGCACAATGGTGCAGTCTATGTGCGAAATCAATGTATGGGACACATTAAGAAAATCACAGTGACACTGTTCATGAGTAGAGGTCTTAAAATGGCTATGTTGAAATTTAGTGAAAATTCTAAAATGACTGTTTTACAGCGTCGTTCGCGGTTCTATGCATGCTCATAGTTTACAAATTTAATATTTTTCAATCCAGATTTTCAACATTGCCATTTTATTACACTTCCTTATGAACAGTACAGCTGCCATTTTCATATATGCCCAAAATGTGTTTTAGCACATGTAGCGCACAATGGTGCTGTTGGTGTCGAAAGCAATGTTTGGGACAGAGTAAGAAAATCACAGTTACACTGTTCATGAGCAGAGGTCTTAAAATGGCTATGTTAAAAATTTGGTGACGAAAGTCCATAAAATGACTGTGTTACGAGTGAGCATTGCGCAGTTTCCACGCACCCTCGTAAGTTCATGACTTTGTACAGTACAGCTGTCATTTTTCACAACATGGCCAAAGTGTGCTTTCACACTTTCAGCGCAGAGATGGGTGGTCGCTGTGGGAAATCATTGTTCGGGACAGATAAAGAAAATCACAATGACACTGCTCATGATCAGAGGCACCAAAATGCCTGAGTTGACAATCTGCTGTAAAAAAATCCCCAACCTAATTATATTACAGGTGTGCGTTGTATAGTTTCTATGTACGCTCGTGACTTCACCATTTTTTTAAATATTTTTACTGCAGATTTGCAACATTGCCATTTTTTACACCTCCCCATGAACAGTACAGCTGTCATTTTTACATCCTGTTCGAATGTTTTGCACCTGTGGTGCTAAATGCCGTAATCGCTGTGCATAAGCAGCTTTCAGCTAGAAACTGATATTCCCCTGTTCATGAGGTGGGGTCATAAAAACCATGTTGAACATTTGGAGTGAAAATACCAATGAATGCCTGAGGTATTAGGGTTTCCAACCATAACGCCCAACCCTGTAGAGAATGACAGGCATCAGGGGTGTGACTTGGGATTCTTGCCTGTAATGTTCATACCATTCCACACCCTGCAGCCAGTGAGAAGCATCGAGGTATGCCTTGGACTCTTCGACCCCGAAGTTCACCCCATTCTCCTATATCGCACCCATCTCTCTGTATTTCCTAATGGAATGGAGTGCGCATAAGGACCAAAGACCCCAAGGAACACCGTGACACTTGCCAGTGTCTGCAGGGTTGGGTGTACTGAAATGGCGTGGCCGTTATGCCTGACGACCCAAAGGCACACCCCAATGCCTGTCACTTTCTGCAGGGTGGTGGTGGGGTTGGCTTCAGTTCAATACTTCACTGCCATTACTATTACGCAGCTCTGTAACTTCTACACTACCACTGCCAATGCCAGCAAGCAAACATTCGGCATTGACAAATGCTTGTTCTACTTGTGATGCCCCGTCCTATGCATCCCAGTATACCCCTGGCTCTCCTTACTGACTTCTCACATTGCTTACCCACCTTTAGGTCATCTGATATGACTACCCCCAAGTCCCTTTCCATTTTTGTTGTTGTTAGTACCTCCCCTGCTATTGTGTACTCTTCTCCTGGATTTTTGCTTCCCTGGTGCATTACTTTGCACTTCTTTGCATTGAATCTGAGTTGCCGTATGTCTGACCATTCCTCCAACCTTGCCAAGTCCCTTCTCATCAAGGGATCAAGGGGCTGAGGAGCCAAGGGGGAGCTGGAGGCTGCAGAAAAAATGGAGTTCTTGGATCCAGCAGTGGAAGTTTGGGGCCAAGTCAGCTAATGAGAGAGAGAGATCAAGGGTGCACTGGAAAGCTGAAGTCACTGAGAGGTAGGCTAAGTCTTCCTACTTTATTTTGCTGTACAAATGCTCAGAGATGTTTCACTTGCTGTAGACTCTTTCCCCCGATACATCAGTGAATTCTTTCATGCCCCTAGACAGTTTGGGGAAGGGGGGACTACACTGGAGTAAATTGGATTCCCAAAACAGAACTAACAGAGGCAGTAGGTCTAAAAATAACAACAAACTAAGTGAGTAGGAGGGGAAGTATTTGGACAAGGCAATAGAAGACTGGAATACTGCCTCAGTAAAACAACTAAGTCATATAAAAGGCAGCGAGAAGCACTGCTATAGAGGGGACCAAGGAGGGATTATTTCCTAATGCAACTAAGATTGATACAATAAGACCAATTGAATCAAATGCTAAAGACCAATGCACTAGTATGGAAGATGCAGGTACACCCCCCATAGCAAAATACCTCTGATCTCCAGCCCCTCAATCATACTTGTACATCCCCCCCTTCACAGAGGCTCAGACCGTGCCGCAGGGAATGAGTTGTGGAACAGCAGGTCAGGATGAGAAACACCCAGCTCCATAAGTTGTCCTCTGCCCCATTACAAGAAACACTATGGCACCAGTGCCCAGACAGACATAGCAAACACAGCCTATAGTTCCCCAGCAGAGGGAAAGGGGGTGCACTTTTGGCTCTGAGACTTGAGCTGTCAGTAGATGTCATGGTACATACAGGGTGCACAATGTGGCAGAAGATATATTTCAGGGACCATACAATACAGTGAACAGAGGTAGGGGTATCCCCTGCACTTTTTCCTGACTGCTATATCCAATAACTTCTTCCCAGCATGCAGTGCAAGCAGAGGGGCTCCCCAACCTCCTCCCTGCCTCTTACCTCCCCCTTACACCAAGACCCGCAGGCAAGCAAAAAGAAAAAAAAGGAGAAGGGGGAAAGGAATTCTTCCAAAAAGGGACTGGAAGCCAAGTCCCGGGATGGGTGCAGATGGCCTACTACACTACTATACTGCTTAGCTGAGCAACTTGAGTGACCAGATTTTACCAGGCAGATGTTGAGGTAGAAACCAGCTTACAAACCATCAACCACAGGTTAGGGAGATAGGTACGAAAAAGGTGTGGAAAATACAGGTGAGTGGAGGGGAGAGTTGGGATGGGCACCCACAACCCAATCACCCATATATACACTCTCACAACAGAAAATGTTTATCAACCAACTGATGAATTCAAAATACAACATAGCCCCCAAAGGGTAGTGGGCACTTTGTTAGAAAGATTTAACTGTTGCAGATGAGACGTACAGGCACAGCAGGTTTTTTCCCCCAAGAAGAACGAGAACTCTATTCAGATGTATTACAATGTTCTGTTCTGTTGTTACTAGATTGATGTTTTTTGAGAGGAGCCAAACCATTGTCCTTGTCTGCAGTCCTTCACAATCCACCTATAAGGGACCCAGAACCGGGTCTAAAGACCAAGATAACGGTGCATGTTTACCATACACACTGTATGCTGAGAGAGTGGGGAGGCATTAATGCTAGCTGACTTGAAGACAGTTTCTTGGAACATGGAGGGGGTTAACCACCCCCTCAAGAGGAAGAAAATACTTAGCTATCTCAAGTCAGCTGGGTAATATGTTGCCTTACTACATGAGACGCACCTCATTAAAACAGAGCCCTGTAAGCTGACCAGGGCACAAGTAGGACAAGAATACTTTAGCAGTTACAACTTGAAACAGAGGGGAGTTTCCATGTTGGCCAAAAAAGGCACACCTTTGGTGGTGGAAAGGAGCATAGTAGACAGGCAAGGGAGATAAATACTGGTTATGGGCATGATACGGACAAGAAATATAATTATAGGAAGTGTCTATGCACCAAATACAGATGATGCACACATCTTTATGCACCTCACACAACAGATAGCAAACCTTGATCCCAAAAACACTTTCATTATTCTGGGTGGTGATTTCAGTTCGGTGTGGGATCCTCTACTAGACAAAAGCCCAAAGGAAAAGGGATCACTGGCACACCAACAAGAGAGAGCTGTGATACACAGTATGAGCCAGAACTGATGTTGGTAGACTGCTGGAGGGTGCTATGCCCAATAGTTAAGGACTACACACAGATCCTCAAGACATAAGTCCCACATCAGGACAGTCTTCTTCCTGACAAGTGCCACATCCACTTCTGAGATTGTGGAAGCCTCAGTCCATCCGCTATTCCTCTCAGATCATGCCCCATTAGCAATAAATATACTCCTATAGTGTACACAGGAGAAAACACCGAGATGGAGATTGAGTCCCCTCTTGTTACAGTCAGCTGACTTTAAAGAGTGACTAAAAGAAGAGACTACAAGCTATTTTGAACTAAACCTAATCCCTGACACCTCCCTCTCTACCAGGTGGGAGGCATTTAAAGTATACATAAGGGATAGGATTATTAGCTACTTGGCAAAGAAAAACAAGGAAAGAAATTGGGAAGTGGCACAACTGACAGAACAGATCCCTGTTACTTGAGTGGTTGCTTTGATTTCTTTAAATCACAACTTTAAATAATACTAAAATCTATTGAAAAATCACCCCATACAAGTCAATGGAACACGCACACACAGCCTTCATTTTATGACATCACAAAACGGGGCTGTGTGTGCCTTCGTGGGGGCGTGTCGGCAGGTTCAGGAAGCAGCTCCATTTTTCCCGGGGTGAAAATTATGAGTGATATAACTTTTTTACAGGACTGAAACAAATGGAATTATTGATACCCTTCAACAATGGAGCAGGTGAGCTATCATATATGTTTGGGGGGAGGCTGGAAACATGGACGTGTGTACCTGCTCTGCTTAAAGAGGTAGGGAAACTGTTAACCACTATTGAGTGAGGCAGACTTGGTTGCAGGGGACCACGGGTGCGTGTCTGAGTGCTAGGGCACTCTGGACCCATTAGGGGAGCTGAACTGTGGGGTCACACCTGTGTCTGGGTTCCTTGTGGCCTAGTAGGCCTTGCATCTGGGCTCCGTAATCTGGCCTGCTTGGCAGGTTGAAGGTGACAAGCTACAAGAGTCTTCAAGCAAGTTAGAAGGTGACAGGCTACAAGAATCTTCAAGCAAGTCCAAGGTCAACCAGCTGCAAGCCATTGAGTCATCTTCCGGACCAACAGTCCCTGCCTCTTTGCTTGTTACCCTTCGGAGCAGTTGATCCTGAATTGCCTGAACCTACTGTGTCAGTAGCTGAGCTTCATTCTGCAGGACCATGAGTAACCCAGGGCTTGCCCTGCCAAAAGGGGAGTAAAACTGAAAATTGTTAGCATCCTAGAATGAGCTATTTCAAGGGTCCCAATGTAGGCCAACCCATAGCATCTAGTAGGCCTGCATTAAATCTGAGTACCCAGTCAGGACAGTGAGAATATGGGGGGTGGGGGTGCAATAGTACCAGTGGGGGAGGGCATAGTTAATGTTCTGGCCTATGGGCCCTGTTAACATCAATCAACTTTTTTCTCACCTCACAGCAATCCTGTGTCCCAGTACACCCTTCCCTAGTCCTCCCCCTAAACTAAAGCTGTGTTTTGTTCTTTGTAATTCCTGTGGTGTGAGCATATTATTATTTATAGCTGTTAAATATATGTGTTTTACAGTATTGGTGAACACTGGCGTGTTCAGTGTGTGGGGTGACTGGAAGGGGAGATGGAGAGGAACAGCATCCCAGGGGGTGGACTAATCAAACACCTAGCCCACTGTTACTTTACTCTGGGTGGAGGCACCATGCTATTTTCTTTCTTTCTATTTTGGGATAGTACCCCAACCACCATCACAACAAAACCCAGGTCTCTTAACTTGTGTAGTAGTCAGCAGGCAGGGGTAGTAGCCCACTGGCACAAGGCACCTGGGCTACATATAAAAATCAATGCAGTATTGAACATGCTGCATCGCTGTACTGTATTGTACTGGTTTCTCTATAAATGCAAGTTACAAAAAAAAACAATGTCAGAGGGGGACCTGTCTGCAGACCCATACCACATAAATAAAACATTCAGAGCATATTATGAGAAATTCTATGTCTCCACAGGGTTTTCCACCCCAGAGAGCATCAAGGCCTTCTTAACCAATATTCAGTCCCAAAATCCCAGAGCAGATAGCCTGGAGACTTGAAGAGGACCTAACACAGAGGGGAATAACAGCAGCCATAAAGTGCATGGCTAAAGGTAAAGCTCCCAACCAGAGGGTTTGAGCTTAGAATTTTACCAAGCCTTTGAAAAACAGTTAACCCCAAAGCTGGCAGAGGTGTCCACAAGGGGCAAAGTCAGGGAGCACTAAAACCTTCCCAACAGGAAGCAACAATCATAGTTCTTCCCGAACCTCACAAAGATAGGACACTGTGCACAAGCTACAGACCTATTTCATTATTAAATGTAGACACCAAAATATTAGCCAAGGTGCTAGTCAACAGGCTAGAGCAGGACCTACACCCCTGGTACATAACTTCGAGGTAGACTTCATGAGAGTCAGACGGGAGTGACAACATATGCTTGGTGCACAATCTGCTTCACGCAGCTGCCCTATCAGACTCCAACGTTGATATGGTAGCAACAGATGAAGAGAATGTCTTAGACTCTGTGGAGTGGGAATATCTCTGGCACACCATGAAAAGGGCAGGGATAGAACCTCTGTTTATATTATGGATTAAGAGGTGTCAGTACTAACAAATGGTATTATATCAGACAGATTCCCATTTCACAGAAGCACCAGACAAGGCTGCCCCCTCAGTCTATCAGTGTTTGTGCTTGCAATGGAACTACTCAGTGCTGCATTGAGGCAGGACAAGGACATACCCAGAATCTCCATACATTCCAAACAATTTACTACTCTGCTTTCTGCGGATGACTTGTTGCTCGTACTAGCAAGGGTGGACAAATTCCTACCCAAACCCTAAACATCTTGACCAAATCTGAGGAGATCATCTCAGGACTCAAGGTCAGTGGGGATAGGACTGATATACTTCCACTCAAAAGAGGCTCCCAAAAGTGGGCACAAATGAGCAAGAATTCTCTGAAATGGGCACCACAGGGCATACAATACTTAGGAATGACACTCAAGCCCAAAATACAAGAGATGATATCTGCAAATCTCCCTCCACTACTTGACCAGCTACAAAAGACCATGTACAGATAGGGGAAATTAAACCTGTCTCTCATAGGCCGCATAGCAGCCTTTAAAATGATGGAGTTACCACACTTCCTTGATTGCCTAAACAATGGCCCTATGATAATACCCAAGGCAACATGGAACCAAATAGATAAAGCAATTTCCCTCTTTACCTGGGATAAACAAACATGCAGGTACCAATGGATACCTCCCATTTGGCCAGATAATTGCTGTGGTAGGATAGCAGTGCTATCTGACCATGAATCCTACCCTCTAGGATCCAGTGCATGGAGCCTACAGATATTGTGGATCCTAGCAACAGATCAAGCATTGTCATCTTCTTTCACTCCCCCAGTTATCTTTAGTTCCATGTCGGTTTTCATCTCTCTGATCAATTCTTTGGCTATCCTAAATTTGTCCATATACTCCTCCCTGGTCCCTTTAGTCTGGTCCTCCTTAAGGAGGGTGCTGAAAACAATACAGAGACAGCAGGGAAAAACATGAAAAAGTTACAAGGGCTGAACATGTACTTCCTAGAGGCCCAAAGAGAAAGAGGAGACATGATAGAAACCTTAAAGCTTCTATATAAGATTAACAGAGTAGACTCTTCAAAGCTGTTCACACAAAATGAGTGCTTGTCCACCAGGACGGCACAATTGCAAGTTGGTAGGGGACACAGTCAATGAGAAATGAGGAAGTACTTCTTCATAGAAAGGGTGGCGGATGAATGGAATAGTTTGCCTGGTCATGTGGTAAACACTGAAACTGCTGGTTTTAAGACTGGCTGGAATAGATTCAGGGGTAGGTTGTGGCTGCTCAGGGGGGGTGGAATGATTAATGAGGCAGAGCATGGCTCCAGTATGGTGCATCCATGGGATGCTCTGTTTCATGTAGAGGGATGACCATGCCACTCCGATTAGCTAGGGCCTCGGGGCAGGCAGGATGGACCGTTAGGTCTTTTTCTGCCTGTAACATTCTGGGCTCGATTTTCAAAGGTTAACATGGGGCTTGCATCAAGCTCTGCATCAACTCTGTTCTTTCGTGCAGCTCTTGTAAACCCATCAACACAATTCACCCAATTTTTTTATATTCGGTACAGTTGCAACACTTTACATTGTTTACAGCGGCTTGTGCCAAATATTTGGCGCTAAGCCCCATAAAAAGATTCTCAGCATGCCACAAAGTTAGATCAGGGGAAGCTGATCTAACGTAATTATTAAACACATGGTGAAAATCACACCAGTGCTGGAGAATGCCACAAGCCCCAGGCGCCCGCATGATGAAGCACTGGGGTTTATGCATTCTCAGGCTTTTGAAAGTCAAGCCCTCTATGTTTTGATATTTTACCTCCTTGCTCAGCCAGATCAACCTTTTGCAAAACATTTTGCCCTTCTTCACATATCTTACACATTCCTTTGTCATGCCCAATACCTCCCCCTTGATAACTGCCCAGTGCCCACTTGTTCTCCATATGGTTATGCATGGACTAAATATTATTTGCTGAATACCATAGATAGTGGGTCTTTTGTGAATATTTGAGACTGAATAACAAATAGTCCACTATTCCTGAGGTATTTGCATTCAGGAAATAAACTACAAAATAAAAACAACTGTTCTCCCTCCCCAGAGAGACTAGGGCTACACTATTGGGCCCCCGTCCTCCACCTTTGCAACATTCAGATGTATCCCACCCACCTCCCCCTTATCCCATGTCCCAAATACCACAAAAAGTTGCATTTTCAAATTTGCTGGCTCATGGCACACTGCCAGGACAGGAACCAAAACCATCTCTGAAAAGCTCCTCCACTCCTCCCACCCACCCAAGACCAGCTCCCAACATAGCTACACACAAAAAACAGAAATGTGCATTCTTCCCCCTTGCACAAATCCTTGGGGGGTGGCAAGACTAAGGTCCTTTAGCATCTCAAATTATCTGGAGTGAGCTAAGTACTGAGGGGGGACTGCAAGGAAGAGGGCAGGGCAGGAGGAGTGTCATTAATGACACTGGGCAGTCTGATTGGCCTCAGGCTACCCAGTGTCACTATTGATACTCCTCCTGCCCCACCCCTTTCCTTGCAATTGTGCCTTGGTATTTGGCTCACTCCAGAGGCATTCATTTCTTCAGGCAGCACTAGTGTGTACAATGGACCTGGTACAGGTGTTATGACAGATGTGTGATGCACTCAGCGGGAAGGGGGTCAACTGTCTAACAGGATTTTAGTCTTGCTATATCCCCCCATTCAAGGATCGGGGCAAGGGGGGAGTAGAATGTATGTTTCTGTTTTTTTTGGGGGGGAGTTGTGGCCATGTGAGGAGTTCAGCTTGGGTGGGGTGGGGCTTTACAAAGATAGTGTCAGCACTTGACGGTGTGCCAGGTGTTGTCAATTGGAAGATATAGACTATTGTGGAATCTGGGACATGAGATAAGGGGAGGTGGGTGTGATACATCTAAATAGTGCAGTGATGGAGGAAGTGTGGCCAGGAGACTAGCCCTGGCCTTCTGAGGAGGAGAAAAAGTTTATTTTTGTTTGTTTGTTTTTTATTCAGCATAATTTTACAGCCAAACCGAATAATGAATACTGAATACCCGAATATTTCGGCACTGAATAACAAATATTCGGCCAAATATTTGGAAAAAGGTATTTGCGCAGCCCTTGTTCTTCACCCCTTCTACCTCCCACAGCCACTCTGGTTGATTCTTGAAGATTTCACCCATCCTGCCAATGTCTGCCCTCCAAAAATCCAGGACCTCCACTGTCAAGCTGGAGTGCTAGGTCCCCAGTGAGACAGAAAGGGGGGGGGAAGAGAGAGAAGAGAGAGAGAGCAAGAGAGAGAGTGAGAGAGAAAGAGCATGTTGCTGCTACAGTATTAGGCACATGTGGAACTGTGAACAGCACAGAAATAGATTACAGAAGGATTAAGCATACCTAGGTTAAGTGACTTGCTCAGGGTAACAAAGTGAGTGGCAGTGGTAGTGGGATTCAAACTTGGACCTCCAGGTTTACAGATCTTTGCTGTAACCACTGCATCTCCTCACCACCATAACATCACTCCAAATCCAGCAACTAACAGGAAAGCCATTCCTTCCCTCCCTGCAATGCACTTTGATCACAAAAACAAAATAATTGACACAGATCTTTGCACTTCTAAGTACTAAATCAGTATGCCATCTGGCAGCCACTATACAGACAGCACTGAGCAGATCACAAACTACACCACCTAGGTCATACGCTCCAGGTGCAAAACATGTGCCATGTGACAGCATCCAGTACTATCAGATAGAATCCATGCATCCCTAGCTACACCATGCCAGTACTGGTTCTCATCATCCTGGGTGACATCTGCTAACTGTAAAACTTCTACTTGGCACTGTTTCTAAAAAGTATTCAGAAAAAGCAGTTCTGTATAGAACTACTGTGCCAGTCTTGTTATTAAGTCACTGATGTCACTCTATCGAACTTTCTTTGCCTACTTCACTATACAAAGTAACCTTGCCACCAGATGGGCAGTAATCAGCTGTTACCAGTCCAAAAAGATGGATGAAAATTGTTCAGTTCTTGGACAGAGATCTCCACCCCTCATGTTAGTCATGAGTACTAGTGTGTAGAGAAAGAGGGATTACATGAAGGTCACAGCAAGATGACAGGTTTTAAAGATAAAAATGTTTAACCTTCTCTTTTGGCAGGAAGTCCAGGAACCTTTTGCTCTGTTTTTTTTTTTTTTTGTTAAGATGTCCCCTGTTCCCGATAGAGGAGGGTTTGTAAGTCCATCGCTCTGTCTAAACTCCACTAATGTGATGTTAAAAGCTGCTTATAGTATACAAATACCAACCCACCCATGCAAAATTGTGATCTGGAAGCTGCCCCGTTATTTAACCTTTCAAAAACATTTGTGTATGGCCCTTTACTAGCACTAGTTCAAGTGACAGCTGAAAGTGTGATTTGTGTGGCAGTCATGCATCATCCCAGTGACAGTGCTTGATCTGACAGCTTCAACGTGTGGGTGGTCCTAAGGAGGCTTCCTTTCCACTGAAACCATCATCAATCTGGACATTCCTTTAGCCAATAAATCAGACCCCAGCAAGTTCAGAAAGGGAGATGAATTGCTGACACTTCCTACAAAGGAGAAAACAGGAAGTAAAAGGTTCCAAAGATTTTTATTCATCACAGTGAGGAACAGAGTGATTTCATGACATCATCTACTGGAACAGACAGAAATAGAAGTCCACTAGCAATAGCATGTTGCAACGGGCTAGGTAGAATATAATAAAATGTTCTACCACCTGCACTAACCTCCTTCTCCTTTAGTTCCTCTGGTAGAGCTACTGCAGTATTCTTATACATGCTGGGATCTCTGGTTCAAGACTCAGCTTTGTCCCAATCTAGTTGGACAGTAGACAGCAGACAACAGGCTCAGCTATACATAGGATTTTATTTTTACTGAAGTAATTTTGTAGGACAATGGGTTCAGTAAGTGACGCCTCTCGCTGCTTAGTATGTCTTTGGTGCGGCTGCACAGATAAACAACAGTAGGGGGTTGCATCTTAATCTTGCATCAGGAGACATAGTTTACAAGTTAGTATATGGATACAAGATTCAAGCCAGTCAAGACCACAGTTAACAACATTAAAAAAACAGCTTTGTAATAAAGGGAGCCAGTAAACTTGCAAGTGTGTGTGTGTGTGTGTGTGTATGTGTGTGTGTATATGCGTGTGTGCAAGTGATTTTCTTTTTAATTCTTTTCTGCCCCTTTTTATTCCTCTGCCTCTTTTTGCTCCCACCCTGATGTTCAGGGATCCACAGCTATACCCCTCCTCTGTCTAGAGGAAAGGTGAGCAGCTGTATTCACAGCCAATGCCAGGGGTGTGCAGATAAGGAGAGGTCATTATGTTTGCTTGCACGCAGAGCAATAAACATATTGCAGCAGCTTGGTGTCGAAGCAGGTTCTGGAGGTGCGGCACTGTTGAGGCCAATACCGGCACGGCATTTTGGGGCATGTGTGATGTCCACCAATAATGGGAGACACAGCCGGTGACACTAGTTTCGAACCTTGCCACCAACTTTGAAAAAATAGCTGCTGCAATCAGGGTCCGCCTCGTCATTGCAGCGTCAGCCATTCGCTACAATGAGGGAGCGACCCATCATTGCAGGGTGGGACCTTGCAGCCCTGATATTGTTTGTGAACACGGCAGTGGCTTGCAGCCTGTTCACAAACAATATTAACCCCCTCCCCTGCCAAGGGGGTGCCCAATCCCCCTGGCAGCATGTGCCCCCCAACACATTTGTTTGCCGACAGGGGCCCCAATCCCGTTGGCTGCAGTGCCCCAGATGTATGTTGCCCGGCGGGGAACTCCCTCCACGTCGACGGTAATATAACGACCCCCACTTTTCTTGTCTGCCGCCAGGTGCCCAATCCCGTCGGCATATCCCCTTTTTGTGTGTGCCAGATCGGGGCCCAATCCCCATCGGCATAATCAACCCCCATTGTTGTGTGCCGATGGGGTGCCCAATCCTGTTGGCATAATGTACCCCCTGTTGTGTGCTGACAGGGGGCCCAATCCCCATTGCCTACAGTGGCCCCCACACAAAAAGCTCAGTTGGCACACTGGGGCCACCCCAGCATGCCACATTGCCCTGTAAATAAAAAACCGTCCTCGATGTCTTTCTTTTTTTTACCTGTAGCGAAGAAACGGTCCCTAAGGCGGTCTCCCTGGCCCCCTCCCACATCCCACACCCACCCACTGCGTATCCCTCCCCACACCCCCTCACCCCATACTTACCTCCGGAGTCCAGCGGGACGATCTTCGGTGGACCGGGAACACGTCTGCACTCTTCAAAGCTGACCGCGAACTGAGGAAATGCCGGTAAGCTGTATAATGGAATAAATAGGGTTTTTTCAACTTTGGTGCATATTTCAGGCATTTTTTGGAATATTGCCACCAAATTTTCAACAAGGGGTTTTTGGGACCCCTCCTCATGAATTCTGTCACTGTTATGGCGTTACTCGGCCCTGAAAGGTGATTTTGTGGTCACTGCACGGAATCACCATTCAGGACCGATTAACAAAACGACAGTGCCAGTGTTCATGAAGTGGGCTCTCAAAAAGCCTATGTTGCAAATTTGGTGGGAAAAATCCAAAAAATGACTGTTTTACGAGCATGCGTTGCACAGTTGCTATGCACGCTCGTAACTTTGCGAATTTGCAATATTTTCACTCCAGATTTTCAACATTGCCATTTTACTACACCTCCTTATGAGCAGTACAGCTGTCATTTTTCACATTTCGCCCAAAATGTGTTTCCATGCAAGTAGCGCACAATGGCGCAGTTGGTGTGTGAAATCAATGTTCAGGACAGATTAAGAAAATCACAGTGATACTGTTCATGAGCAGAAGTGTTAAAATGGCTATGTTAAAAATTTGGTGAAAAAATTCCCCAAAATGGCTGTTTTCGAGCATGTGTTGCGCTGTTCCTACGCACTCTCGTACATTCATGAATTTTCACTATTTTCACTCCAGATTTTCAAAATTGCCATTTTACCATACCTCCTTATGAGCAGTGCAGCTGTCATTTTTCACATCTCGCCCAAAACGTTTTTCCACGCATGTAGCGCACAATGGCACAGTCGGTGTGCGAAATCAATGTTTGGGACAGATTAAGAAAATCACAGTGACACTGTTCATAAGCAGAGGTGTTACAATGGCTATGTTAAAAATTTGGAGAAAAAAGTCCATAAAATGACTGTGTTACTAGCAACCATTGCGCAGTTTCCACGCACCTTCGTAAGTTCATGGATTTTTTATATTTTCTGTCCAGATTTTCACCACTGGCATTTTTCCACACTTCCTTATGAACAGTACAGCTGTCATTTTTCACACCATGGCCAAAATGTTTTTTCGCACTTCCAGCGCAGAAATGCGTGGTCACTGTGAGAAATCACTGTTCGGGACAGATTAAGAAAATCACAGTGACACTGTTCATGAGCGGAGGTTCCAAAATGCCTGTGTTGACAATCTCCTGTAAAATATCCCCAAACTAATTGCATTATGGGTGTGCGTTGCCCAGTTTCAACACACGCTATTGACTTCACCAGTTTTTTTAATATTTTCACTGCAGATTTTCAACATTGCCATTTTTTCCACCTCCCCATGAACAGTACAGCTGTCATTTTTCACATCCTGTTCAAAATGAGTTTTCGCACCTGCGGTGCCAAATGGCGTAGTCGCTGTGCAAAATCAGCTTTCGGCTAACGAACTGATATTGTCATTGTTCATAAGGTGGGGGTCACAAAAAACAATGTTGAAAATTTGGAGTGAAAATGCCAATGAACGCCTGAGATGTTAGGGTTTCCGACCATAACGCCCCACCCTGTAGAGATTGATAGGCATCAGGGGTGTGACTTGGGATTCTCGCCTGTAATGCTCATACCATTCCACACCCTGCAGCCAATGAGAGGCATCGAGGTGTGCCTTGGACTCTTCGGCCACAAAGTTCACCCCATTCTCCTATACTGAACCCATCTCACCGTATTTCCTGATGGAATGGGGTAAGCATAAGGGTCAAAGACCCCAAGGTACACCGTGACACTTGTCAGTGTCTGCAGGGTAGGGTGTGGTGAAATGGTGTGGCTGTTATGCCTGACGAACCAAAGGCACACCCCAATGCCTGTCAGTCTCTGCAGGGTGGTGGCGGGGTTGGCTTCAGTTCAACACTTCACTGCCATTCCTATTATGCAGCTCTCTAACTCCTACACTACCAATGCCAATGCCAACAAGCAAACATTCGGCATTGACAAATGGTTGTTTTCATTTATTTCAGTAAAACTTAGGGAAGCATATTGGAAAGCTTTGTGACTCTGAATAGTGTTGGAATTACACTTTATGAGCTTTGAAAGCCATAGGGGCCCATGAGAGTCCAATCTTTAAACTAAGCCTCAGCTTCTCAGTAGAAGCCAATAGCAGTGAATATAAAATGGACAAGGAAATCCCTGTGTCCTGACTGGCTGAGACTAGGGTCTAGCCATTGCCTTAAGAGAGCACTACCAATGGCTAAAAACAAGTCCCTGCCAACTGGGGCAACTCACAGAATTCATAAGCCACTTGCTTCCTAATCTACATCACAAACATGGCTGCAACCTTTACTCATATATAAGAACCTTCAGCTAGGCCCTAAAAATGAAAATTCATTAAATTAACTAAAGTAAGTAAATAATTGAATGTTATTTTCACTCAAGAGCCCCTCCTTACACACATACACACATTTAGAAAATCAAGTACTATTCAGAGTTTCCATTGCTGGTGTTTCTTTGATAACCATGAAAAATCCTCCTCCTATACCCACCAGTTTGCTAGAGAACTCCCTGCTCCTTACCTGGCAACAGATAAAATTGAGGTTTTAGCTTCACTTGAGACGTGTGTGTGTGTGCGTGTGTGTGTGTGTGTGTGTGTGTGTATGCCAGTGGAATTCTGAAGAAGTTTGAATTTATGTATTCCATGTTAACATTTTGTGAGAGCAAAGCAGAGGCAGGAAACTACAGACCTGTTAGCCTGACCTCAGTGGTGGAGAAAATGATGGAATCACTTCTGAAAGAAAGAATTCTTGAGTACCTAGAGGCCAGTGGGGCACAGGACCCAAGGCAGCATGGATTCACAGCAAGAAGGTCATGTCAGATGAATCTAATAGAATTCTTTGACTGGGTGACCAAAGTAGTAGACCAGGGAGGGGCTGTGGACATGGCCTACCTAGACTTTAACAAGACATTTGACACAGTCCCTCACAAAAGATTAATAAACAAGTTAGCCAGCCTGGGAGTGGGTCCCAAGATGGTAGCCTGGGTAAACAAGCATTTGTCAATGCCGAATGTTGTCTTGATGGCATTGTCATTGGTAGTGTAGGAGTTAGAGATGCATAATAGGAATGACAGTGAAGTATTGAACTGACACCAACCTCACCTCCACCCTGCAGAGACTGACAGGCGTTGGGCCGCCAGCTATAACGCTCATGCCATTTCACCTCACCCTACCCTGTAGACACTGACAAGTGTTGTGGTGTGCTTTGGGGTCTTTGGGCCTTATACTTGCCCCATTCCATAAGGAAATACGCTGAGATGGGTGCAGTATAGGAGAATGGGGTGAACATTGGGGCAGAACACTCCAAGGCACACCTCGATCCCTGTCACTGGCTGCAGGGTGGGGGTGAAATGGCATGAGCATTATAGCCGATGATCCCAAGTCACACCCCTAACGCCTGTCAGTCTCTACAGGGTGGGGTGTTACAGTTGGAAACCCTAACGCTGTAGGCATTTGTTGGTATTTTCACTCCAAATTTTCAACATGGGCTTTTTGTGACCCCACCTCATGAAGAGCGTATCAGTTTGTTAGCCGAAAGGTGATTTTGCACAGCGACTGCACCATTTGGTGCCACAGGAATGAAAATACATTTTGGGCAGGATGTGAAAAATGACAACTGTACTGTTCATGAGGAGGTGTAAAAAAATGGCAACGTTGTAACTCTGGAGTAAAAATATGAAAAATTGAAGGCATGAGCATGCATAAAAACTGGGCAACGCACGTCCGTAACCCAATAATTTTTTGGATTTTTTTAACCACATTTTCAACATAGGCATTTTGGGACCTCCCCTCATGAAAGGTAGCACTGTGATTTTATTAATCTGTCCCAAAAGGTGATTTCCCACAGTGACCACGCCATTGTGCGTCACAAGTGCGAAAACACATTTTGGGCAGGATGTGAAAAATGACAACTGTACTGTTCATAAGGAGGTGTGAAAAAATGCCAGTGCTGAAAATCTGGCATGAAAATATTGCAAATTTGCGAAGTTACAAGGGTGCGTGGAAACTGTGCAATGCATGCTTGTAACTCAGTCATTTTATAGACTTTCATCACCAGATTTTCAACATAGGCATTTTAGGACCTCTGCTCATGAACAGTGTCACTGTGATTTTCTTAATCTGTCCCTAAAACTGATTTCCCACAGTAACCGTTCTATTCTGCGCCAGAAATGTGAAAACACATTTTGGCCAGGATATGTAAAATGACAGCTGTACTGTTCATAAGGAGGTGTGGAAAAACGCCAATGTTGAAAATCTGGAGTGAAAATATTACAAATTCACGAAGTTACGAGCGTGCATGGAAACTGCACATCGCATGCTCATAAAACAGTAATTTTTTGGTTTTTTTTCACCAAATTTGCAAAATAGGCTTTTTGAGAGCCCACCTCTTGAACAGTGGCACTGTCATTTTGTTAATCAGTCCCAAAAGGTGATTCCGTGCAGTGACCGCAAAATCACCTTTCATGACCAAATAACACCATGACAGTGGCTGAATTCATGAGGAGGGGTCCCAATAACCCCATGTTGAAAATTTGGTGCCAAAAGTCCCAAAAATGCCCGAGGTATGAACCAAAGTTGAAAAAACCCTATTTATGCCATTATACAGCTTACCGGCATTTCTTTAGTTCGCGGTTGGCTTTGAAGAGTGCAGACATGTTCCCGGTCCACCGAAGATCGTTGCGCCATGCTCCGGAGGTAAGTATGGGGTGAGAGGGGCTGTGAGGAGGCAGGGTGCACAGAGCGTGGGCGGGGTTGGGGAAGGGGCATTTGGACTCAACGAGGGACCGTTTTCTGTTTTACAGGTTTAAAAAAAAGAAAAACATCGCAGGGAGGTTTTTTTTCACAGGGACATTTGGCACGCTGGGGTGGGCTCCCAACATGCCACCTGAGTGTTTTGGGGGGCTGTAGCTGACAGGAAATTGGGCACCCCCATCAGCACATACCGAGTGGGGGGGCAAGAGCCGAGGGGGATGGGGCACCTCCCTCAGCATACAACAAATGTGGGGGGACATTATGCTGCCGGGGAGTGGGCTCCCCCATCGGCAGATTGAACTGGGAACCGGGGGACTGAAGCCGATGGGGATTGGGCCCCCCACCATCAAAGAAAGACTGTTGGGGGGCACATGATACCGAGGGGGATTGGGCACCCCATCAGCACACAACTGAAATGGGAGGGTGGGCATTATGCCGACGGGAGTGGGCTCCCCCATCGGCACATGAACTGGGTCGGGGCATGCTGACATGGGGATTGGGCACCCCTGAAGTCGGCATTGTGGCAGGCAGTGGTGGCAGTCACTGCTGCCATGTTTATTGGAATGCTTCACCAGTAAAGGCACGTCGGGAGGCATGTTATTGTGCCACTGCATTACGAGCTTGCCTCTCATTGCAGCGGCACTTTTGTTAGATGTGGTGGCCACTTTACGTATTGCTGTTGTCAGCACCTGCATGCTGGCTTATTGGGGAATAAGGGATGCACCTACTGATGTGTGCCCTGCATTCGCCCACACTGTGACCGCACCTCCAAATTTGCTACTACTGTAATATGTTGGCTGGCGCGCAAGCGCAAACCAACATAAAAAGTGGCTGGACAACAAGACACAGAGAGTAATAGTAAACGGAGTATACTCCGAAGAAAGGGGGGTTACTAGCAGGGTACCACAGGGCTCAGTACTGGGTCCGGTCCTTTTTAATGTCTTTATAAGTGACATTGCAGAGGGACTGGAAGGAAAAGTTTGCCTCTTTGCACACAACACAAAGATCCGCAACAGGGTTGATACACAAGGGGGGTGGAAAGGATGAGAAGGGATTTGGCAAGGTTGGAGGAATGGTCAAAAGTATGGCAGCTTAGATTCAATGCAAAGAAGTGCACAGTAATGCACCTGGGAAACAAAAACCCAGTGGAAGAGTACAAATTGGGGGGGGTATTAACAACAGCAAAAATGGAACGGGACCTGGGGATAGTCATATCAGATGACCTAAAGGTAAGCAAGCAATGTAAGAAGGCAGTAAGGCAGGCTGGGGATACTGGGATGTATAGGGAGAGGCATCACCAGTAGAAAACAGGAAGTTGTTATCCCCCTCAACAGACAGTTGGTTAGACCCCATCTGAAGTACTGCATGCAGTTCTGGAGACCCCATCTCTACAAGGACATAGGATGGAGCATTCCAGATGAGGGCAACTAAAATGGTGCAGGGTCTGCAACAGAAACCATATGAAGAGAGACTAAAGGAGCTTAATATGTATACCCTCGGGGGGGGGGGGGACATGATAGAAACTTTCAAGTACCTCAAAGGGAATCAACAAATTCCAAGAGGGTAGCATCTTTCAGAAAAAGAGATGTGCAAGAACAAGGGGGAACAATTTGAAGATAGAGGGGAGATGGCTCAGGGGCAATGTGAGAAAGTATTTTTTCACAGAGAAGGTGGTGGACGCGTGGAATAGCCTTCCTGAGGAGGTCATGGGGTCAAAAACAGTGGAGGAATTCAAGAATGCATGGGAAAGACATAAGGCAATTCTGATGGGGGGTAGGAAGAAGTAAGCTGTTGGTTAACTAGTGTAACCCCTAGGTGGCGCTATCCCAAGGGCTACTAGCCCTGCCTGCGTGGCTAGTTGCAGGTTAAGGGGCCTGGGTACTGAAATGGGTGCCTCCACCTGGAGGACAGGGTTATTAGTAACAAGGTTAACCTGGGTACAGCCCTCCGGGACTCTGTAACCCCCCTTTTTCCTCTCTAGTGGCCTAGACAATATGCAACAAACACTTTTACAGTAGCCCCTATTCAGCATACAAATCCCCACACTGTTTGCACTTACACCAGGGCTGGTTCCACCAGTTCGACTCTGGAGACCCCTGTAAAATAAGATTAAGCACAGCAAATAACAACAGTACCGTGCTTTGGGTACAAACTGGAACCACAGTCAGATTAAGTAGAAAAAGAGATAGATCTGATTTATTTAGGGGAATTGAACAAGGGAGGGGCGTAATCAGGTTGATTGATTCTAAAACTGATCTAGTCAGGCAGTTATGCATGCACTTTTAGTCCCTGCACAGTCACATGCTCTGGGTACCCAGTTGGAAGTAAGGTGGGCTAGCCAGGAACGTTGCCCAGGGTAAGCTGGCATCGTAGCTGGTTGAGGCCCTGTGATGAAAAGAAAAGGCATGCACAACCACACACAACGTGTAATCCAGAGCCAGGAGGCTCAGTTCATGATGATTAAACAAAACAATTAAATCAGATGACACACTTTGATTAAGCTGTTGTTGCAGGGAGCTACCCTGGTGTTTACTCACGCTACCCAGTACAGGACACAGGATGGACAAAATGGTTACTGCAGGATGACTTGCTGGTTTGCCAGGAGAAGCGAGCCCACACGATTCATCGTGGTGTTGTTCCTGTTCATGATGTTGAGCAGGGGGCTGATCCCCAGGCAGGTCTCTTGTCAATGGTCTTCTCTGTGGCGTGAGTAGCTGGCTATGTCAAAATGTGGAGGCCCAGACCAATTGGAGATGAATGCAGATTCAGTCCGGCAGGTGCTGGATGCAGCTTCCAGCAAGCAAGGCACAATTAAACAATGGGGAACCAAACTGTGACCCACTAACAGGTTACAGCACATTTATAGTAAGCAATCACCATACCACCAAGCAGATAGCAGTCTGGTCGCAGTATCAGTGTCTCTGAGCAAAACTGGGAGTTCTATGGTGAATGGATGTCCTGACAGTCTGATCGTGTACAGCAAATCTTCGGTCTTCTTCAGGTTTAAATCTGGTCACTCTTCAGTGGCTTTGTCTCACTCCAATTCCGATACAGTCTGATTGATAAGCCTTTCAAAGGATTACCTCTTGAGGGACAACAAGCAGGCAGATAGGCCAAACTCAGCCTTTCCACCAATCTCCCGCACAAAATACGCAGAAGCAGCTGCTCGAATCACTCAAGCTGTTTACTCTTCAAACTCTAACTCCAGACTGACACACTGCAGCAGGCAGCTTGGGTATTTCCCTTCGGTCCAAAAGGTTCTGGTTGGTTGATCCATCAGTCTGTCAAAGCAAGGGCTCCCCCTCCAGGTCCATTTAGATGCCAAAGTGCAAAAACTACAATTCCTACAGAGATTTGCTCACACAAGACCCCTGGGGACAGACACCATTTTAGAGTCCCCAAAGGTACGGATTGGTCCCAATAGGCAGTCCAGAACCAAGTTGGTGGGGCAATACTGAAATGTCCATGCTGCAAAGGAAGGCAGGTTAGACAAACTGCAATATTATTATTATTAAAACAGATAAACAGTAAACAGGCACAGTTCCTAGCAGGGCTCCCTCTGCGCAAATAGCGATGGCAGAATGGAGTGATAATACTGCAGCCCGAGCGGGACTTGAGCCTGAGACTACTCAGTCCCTACGTAGATTAATTTTACACCACAAGATAGGCAGCTCTTAAAGAGACAGGCACAGAGGCTAACAGGGCACTCACATGCAAACACTTTTAAATTGCTAGGACACAGAACACCAGCCTGGCAGTGGGCATTTAGGCAAGCCCAAGGAAGACTTTTGGAAACCCCCATTTGCAGGGGGGTTACACTAGGATTTACAGCTTATCCAATAGGTAGGGAAATGGGCAAACTAGGTGGGCCAAGCGGTCCTTATCTGCCGTCAAAGTTTATGTTTCTATGTGTGTGTGTGGGGGGCATTCTACTACTGGAATAATGCAGAGCTTTGAATTCTTCTATTCCATGGTAAACAATCACACAGTGTACTGAGTATGAAGAAAGACAGATGACTGACAGGTGGAAAACATCTGTGGAGGGACTATTTTACATAATTTAGCAACATTTTATTATAATTTTTGTGGGTTTGAAAGTTTTGAGAGTGTTCATTTTTTAAAAGTTGCCTCTGGGCCCATTTTATATAAGTAGTAGTAGTAGACTTTATTTATTTAGGGCGCCCTTCCCTGAAGGCTCAGGGTGCCCTTACAGTAGGATTAGATATGCATCCATACATAAAATAGAACAGGGACAGTAATAAGAACATAAACATATAAAATCTTACGTATACTTAAAAACAGCTGAACCCGTTCCAGATCTTAAACAGCTGTCCTCAGACCTCGAAAGCTTGTGCAAACAGAAATGTTTTCAATTGTCATTTAAACATTTCAACAGACGGTGCCTCCCAGAGATGCCCCGGCAGCAAATTCCATAACGCCAGGGCAGCCACCTCGAATGCCCAATCCCCAGAGCTCTTCGCCTTGTGCCTTACAATGCCCCTGACCATGGGATAAACCTAGTACAAACAATGCCGTCGTGCCTTATTGCTTAAATGCGTGAGCTACCGGGGCTGACTTCAAAGCTATGGGAGCTGAGCTCTGGTAAGCCCACCTGTAATTTCAGCACTCCTCATAAACAGGTTTAGTGAGTGCTCCTATGTGTTGTCAGTTTGCTAGACCAAATCCACACTGGAAGCAGCAGTTTATAAGGCACAATGTGGTTTCTGAGTATAGTACTTTCAATGGCAAGCCATGCTAATGAGAGGCAAAGCCGTGACTATAAGTCCTAAAGACATATTGGAAGCCCTGGCGAACTTACAGCCTATTTGTACTTACAAACTTAAAAAGTCCCTGACACCATTGGAAAACCTTTAAAAAATGTAAGGTTTGGGCACAATTCCATTTCTATTTCATACATTTTCTTTAATTCTTTCTTTTTCTTTACTACTTCAGATAGAAGTATGAAAACAGGATCACTGTCCCTTCTCTGGCAGCTTGTCCACACCTTTCCATCATAATCCTCTGATAACATCAGAGTCATCTCCACAGCAACATATTGTGATGTCAGCAGCAGAGAATTGTGATGTCAGGTGTAGAGAAGTAGCCATAGCTGATGGAGTCAAGAGGACAGCAATCTAATTTTCATGCAGATTTCCTTAGAAGTAAAGAAATAAGGTCTAGAATTACAGAAAACTACGAAATATAATCTGTATTGTACTGAAAGTTTACTTTAACCACTTACTAAGCAGGGCTGCAGGATCCTAGCAAGCACTATCAGTGACCTATAAAAGGGATTAAGGAGTATATCATGCTGGCCCAGCAGCATGGAGGGCTGAAGCACTGGACCCCCTTACCTCTCACCATGCCGGCAACCCATGTTCGGGAATGAGCACAGGATGCCAGGGGTCGACTGGAGTGAGGGGGAGGGCCAGGTGAGGATCGAGCAGTCGCTGGCAGCTCTCCTCTCTTCTCTCCCGGATAGGGGAAGTTGGTTCTCCCGGCCTTTGACCTCCACCATGTGGAAGCGTGGTGGTGATGCAGGTAGGGCACAGAGCTGGGCGCTAGGCCAGGGGTGGCTGGAGTAGAGCTGGCCCAGGCCAAGGCGCGCGTGTGTGCACACCTCCATGCGCACGCCGACCTTGTCTGGGGGCTCCTGGGAACAGAGGGAGAAGAGGTGGAAACTACGGGGGCCGTAGCTGGATGAAGCACCCCGCATAAGCTCCAGAGTAGAGGAGGAGGTACTCCGAATGACCACAGAAGCCCTGTGACAGATAGTCAACACAAACTTACAGAAAAAAAAACAATATGATATCACTGCATGCTCAAGCAGTGGCAGTAGTTTGCTAAAAAGAATGTACATATTTAAAAATATTTCATACAAACATACGAATAAGCCAGCAGAAGAAAGGCCATTTGGTCTATCAAGTCTGCTTATATTGCAGGGTCCACAGCTTGAGCTAATGTCCCTGCCCTCCCTCCCCACTCCTCCCATCCTCCATACCCATGATCCTTACCTTCCCCCTATGCCTATACCCACCTCTCTTAAAGCTGCCCACTGTCTTCAACGTGATGACCTCTTCTGGCAGTGCATTCCAAGCGTCCACCATCCTCTCTGTGAAGAAGTGCTTCCTGACCTGCCTCCTAAACCTTCCACCCTCCAGCTTAAGACTATGCCCCCTAGTGTTATGGTTGCCACTCAGCTTAAAGAGACTCTCCTTATCAACCTTATTTATCCTTTTTAAGTACTTGAATTTCCCAATCATGTCCCCCCTCTCTCTCTCCTGTCCTCCAGGGAGTACATGTTCAGTGCCCTCAACCTCTCCTCGTATGCCTTACCCTGCTGACCCACTATCATCTTTGTAGCCCTCCTCTGGACCTTCTCCAGCAGGTTAATGTCCTTTTTGAGGCGTGGGCACCAGTACTGAAATCCGTACTCTAGATGCGGCCTTACCAGTGACCTGTACAAGGGCAGTATAACCTCCTCTCTCCTACTACTTATCCCCCTAGATATGCATCTCAGCATCTTGTTTGCCTTTGCTGCTGCTTTCTTGCACTGCGTAAAGTGCTTCAGGTCACTAGTGATCATCACTCCCAGGTTCTTCTCTTTCTCTGATGCAGATACTTCGACTCCACCCAGGTAGTACTCTGTCCTGGGATTTTTGGCTCCAATATGCATGACTTTGCATTTCTTGGCATTGAAGCCAAGCTGCCAGATCCTGGACCACCTCCCCAACTTTTCCAGATCTTCCTGTAGGTCCTATATCCCTTCAGCTCTGTCCATTCTCCAGCAGAGCCTGGTGCCATCCGCGAAGAAGCACATTCTGCCCTTAATACCATCCCCAATGTCATTGATGAAGACATTGAACAACACCGGACCCAGCACAGAGCCCTGTGGGACCCCACTGGTTACCTCTCTAGTACCAGATAACTCTCTCCCCACAACCACCCTCTTGGTTTTGTCCCTCGGCCAGTTTTCCACCCATCTGGCCATCTTTTTCCCAACTTTTATGTTTATGTTAGTTTTACATTTTATGATTTATTTTATGATTTTATTTATTTTATGATTTATTTGCCCAGACTAGTCCAGCTGATATGCAATATCTCACTGGGCTGCTGCTTCCAGTCATTTCTTGGATGGGATTGGAAGGAGCCGGATGCCCAGGTAGGTTATCTGTGTACTTGTCACAAAGGGGACCCAGGGCGTAAACACAGCTAGCTACCCCTAACCCTCTGGTACAGTCGGTATTGAAGGCATGGGTGGAGATCCGGAAGAGACAGGGTGCTTCTAACGAGCATATCCTCCTTGTGCCGGTGTCTGGGAACCCTGAGTTTCTACCAGGACTGTAAGATCCGGGTTTTGTATTATGGGAAATAGGAGGAGTACGATGTGTGGGGGACTTATACAACAACGCGGGTCTAAAGACCTTCGAGGAGATTAGGGAGTGGATTGGGATTCCCAAGTCACACCTATTTAGATACATGCAGCTAAGAAATTACTCATATAAGTTGGATAGCAGCCCGAGAGATACGGCCGCCCTGGCATCGGTGGAACAAATAATACTGGGAGCCAGGATCCAAGAGAAGTGTCTGATAGATAGAGCGGTCAGGCTAGATAGGCAATATATGAGGGATCAGACTGGTAACACCAGACTGCAATGGGAGAAAGACCTGGGGGTACAGATATCAGAAGAAGACTAGAGCACCTTGATCACCTCCCATATGGGGTTACTCGTATGCAATAAGTTTAAAGAGTCCCAATATAGATTTCTGCACCGCCTGCTCAGCCCTCCTATTATAGTTCACAAATTCCACCCTGGGATCACAGATAAATGCGGGAGATGTAGGGTAGGGAGGGGAGCCTATTTGCACTGCTTTTGGCAGTGCCCAATAGTGCAGAGATATTGGAAAGAGATACAGAGGGAAGTTTTAAGAATCTGGGGAAGGGAGGTGTCCTTTTCACCCATCTCACTGCTTATGGGCGTCGAGGTGGGCCAATATGGGGAGTGGAGCCTATACCCTAGATGGGTGAGGGTGGTTTTGGTTACTGCTCGCCAGATAATCTTGAATACTTGGGTAACTAATGTGACCCCTTCCAAGGGCATGTGGCGAACACTTCTACTCTCGACGTTGGCTCTTGACCGACTTACTTATGCACTAAAGGACAAGGAAGAGAGATTTCAGAGTGACTGGGCAGAATTTTTGGCTTCTCTGACCCCAATTGAATCCATATTATTAAACAGCTCTGGGATTGGATAAGAGGATCAGAGGATGGGAGGGGGAGGTTGTCCTTTATAGGGATGGAGTGGTTCCCCCCGTGCCTCTTGACGGAAGAGGGAGGGGAATCTCTAAGTGCAAGAATGGTACATAGACACATCTAAATGAAGAGAATACCACCAGTCTCCTCCATATAGGGTATCCCTGCAGGAACCCATTTTAGTAGAGTGGAAATCATTTCTACTTTTTTTTTTTTACTCTAGATGTTTCTCAGTTTTACCTCTTTCTGTTATATTCTTCTCTTGCTCCCTATTAGGGGGCTATATCCTGGTTCTAACTATCCTGTTCTGCTTTACCTTTACCTGTATATCTATCTTGTACTGCTGAAGGTAATCTACAAGGTGTGTACCCTGTGTGCTGCTTGAGATCTAATCCCCTTGGGGACTGGATACTCCTGAGCATACGCTACCAGAGCTACAGTTTGTGCAGTTTATAAGGGGATGGCAAGTCTCAGCTTAATTGTAAAGTGGAAGAGCACCAGCTACAAACTGGTACCACACAATGAAAAGGTCCAGAGTTTTGCTTTTACCTGTTTAAATTTTCACCGACTTCTCACTGTGATAGAAAATGGGCTGGGATGAGGTGGATTTTCTGGACTCTTATAATGACCCTGTCACTACAGTGAGAGGACTATCTATTGGGGAGTGGCTTCCATTAGTCATTTGATGGGAGACTAAGCATAATGAGATGTATACTGATTAATGTTTTCTATGATGTGTGTATCAGCAGTATTGTATATAACCATATTAGTCATGCGAGATTCTACCTTCTCTGTTTCTCTGTTGTTTTTATATAAAAAAATTTTTTTTCGATAAACAGATTATACAAAAAAAAAAGGAGGTAATCACTTCCTAGCCCAGCACTAAACCAAAAACTGAAGGTTGCAGGTACTGAGAGACTACTGTATGCTGCAGCCCAACCTTCATCTGCACTGAGATGACAGCAAGTTTGAGGAAGCTGCTCAACCAGTGTCACTGCCCAGGGCTGGTCATCACCCTGACACACAGAAACTGGAAGCCAGGATGTGGTGTGTGGATGATGAGCCAGGTTTTCACAGGCTGAGCTACCCCTGGGTATCAGACAATCATCTGCTGAATGCTTAGGTCAGGAGAGGCCTGACCTGAACCAGAGAAACGTCTGGTGCATCAACCATTGCCAGAGGCCTTCACAGGAAGAAAAAGAGGGAGACTAGCCAGCGAGGGACTCACTGTGCACTGTGGCATCACCCGGTGATTCAAGAAAGAGCCTCCGGGTCTGGGAGAACTGTGCGTAAACTGAGGGCTTGCCTTGCAGCAACAGTATTTGTTTTATAGTTCGAAAAAGCATTGAATGGATTAGGCCATCCAGACATGATTTACAACTACCCCTTGTGGATTACAAACATCTGGTTTAGAGTTTTTAATTTGCACCGCACAATTGCTTTTATTTGCTAAAGTGCACCTCCGCCACCCAACCATGCGCAGTATCATAGGACCTACATTGTTTCCATGGCTGGATACCCAGCGAAGCACTGGGAGCTCCCTAACTTGAATTTAAGGGTTACTGTGCTGTTTCCAGTACAGAGAGGGGAGTGCTGCAGTGCAGGTGAGCAGAGCAAGCAACCATACTGTGCATATGTGGTTTGGGACAGGCACTGTTACAGGGCTGTGCCTAGACAGGCACTTGAAGATCAACCCGAGGTGAATACTGTTACTTGGTTGTGCCTACTTGAGAGCGTGAATAGCAGCCCTATGCATGTAGGCTAGACCTGGACAGGTGCTGAAAAACCAGCCAAGAGTTTATTTAGCTACAGTACTTCAGCTCTCCAACTGTTTTTCTTTTTAGGGACTGCAGCTGACCTAAAATAAAGCCATAGGCCCCGATACTCAGTGTCGGCCATTTGTGCTGCACAGCTTGGAGTGCTGCATAGCCAGTTAGTGCATGGCCAGTAGGGGACAATATTCAGATGGTTCGCATGCTCCAAAGAGAAAATGCTAACTGTCTGCATATGGGGCCATTCCAATGCAGGTATAGTGACAACATGCTGCATTGATACAGCCATGGCTGAATATGACCCACAGGGGAGCCCACCAGAGATTGCGCTGCCCAAATGGGACCGTGAGAAATGAGAGCGTGCCAGGGCTCCTGTGTGCTATATTCAGTCCTAGCATGATCATGAGCCCACTGAACATGCAAGGCACTAATAGATCATTACCTTGGCCATTAAGGGCTTATTAGCATGCTGCGCAAGCACCTGTCCTGTAACTAAACTTATGTCTAGTGGTGCCCCAACACCACAGAATACTGAGTGACTCTGTTCAATGCATCTGTTGTATGGTATGTGTAGACTTTTCTCTGCATATGTATGAAAACAATAACAAATGTTACTGACAGAAAAATAAAGGCTGAGGAATGTACTTCACGATACTGGAGTGGCAAGCAGGGGCTGGAGGTCCACTGGACACCAGAGAATATACTTCAAGATATGGGATGGGTGATTGGGGAGGAACAGTCACTGTGTCAAGTTAAGGGCAGGGTTTCAGCAGCATTAAACAGCTCTGTGACGGCAGCTGTTTAGCACTGCTGAAGCCTTTGAATAAACCACTGTATTTTTTTATGCATGGGGGATCTGTCATTTGCATAGGTGATTTTGCATAGGTGCAGTGGTATATCCTGCACGGCTACACTATCAGGTTTGTGCAGCACACCAGGGACCTCTGAATATGGCCCCCATCCCAGCCACCAGTGCTAATCTTGCTAGTGCCTTGCTAACCATTTGAATATTTTATTTATTTATTTCACATAAAACCCTTTGGGCAAGGCCTATTTACAAAGGGTTTAGAATCATCATCAACAGGAAAAGGAAACAGGATAATTGTGCAAATCAATGAGACACTGAGGCGTGGCAATGCTTAAGTTATCATACTTCAGAGAAGGACAAGCAGTACATTAAGATTCGCTACTTTGTTAATACATCTAAGTGCTACCACGCTCAAGCTGTGGGCGTCATTAAGACAGATTCATAAATCTCAGTTCACAATGTTATAACATTTATAATAGCTCATTTAGTATCGGCAGATCCAGATATGGAGTGGGAGGAGAAGAGTGCAGATTTAAATTGGGAAAGGGCGCAGTCAGCTTTGAAGGAGGGAGGGAGGCAGCCCGTTCCAAAGTTTCGCAAATCTGTAGGGAAAGCTGGCTTGGCCCAGTGATGTTTTCCTATGGGGGAGGAGCAGGGTGTGCCGTACAACACCCCTGGTAGTGTAGATTTGATCCACAAAGCCGAACATGGCTTGTAAGCCTGGGGACAGAGAGCCATTAAGTGCCTTACGACCAGTGATAGTGTATTCAGGCACAGTTGGGATTTGAGATTATGCCAGTTTAGGCTATTGTACAGAACATTTGTATGCATGTCCCATTTTAGTCCAAAGGCAAAATGGCAGGTTCTATTGAAGACATATCAAACTCTATTTAAACTCTCTTAACAGCAAAAAAAACAGTAACTATGACTTTCGGCACATCCCAACGACTAGCCAGGCTCCCCTCCCTCCCACTTTTCCATACCCTTGATGGGACAGAGCTGGAGGATGTCACCTCCCTCTGGTATCTTGGAGTTCGGCTTGACCACCACCTCACCTTCTCCGTCCATGCTGATTCCATACTGAAAAAACTCTGCCCCAAGCTCGGGGCTTTATATCTCAACCGTAACAGTCTCCCCATTCCTGTTCATCATGATCTCATCCAGAAGAAGATACTTCCCTCCTTCAATTATTGTGATATTGTATACAGTGCCACCCACAAGTCGGTCTTATCCAAGCTGGATATCCTTTTTAACGCTTTTTGCCGGTTCGTTCTAGACGCTCCCCCTCGCACCCATCTCTGCAGCTCTACCGCTCCCTTGCTTTCCCCTCCCTCAAAAACTGCCGCCAAATTCATTGTGCCAAGTTTATCTCAAAGTACTGGCTTGGTGCCCTCCCGACTTACCTGGCCTCCGCACTATCGCCCCTCATGGCACCCACCCATGCTCTGAGGTCCCTAGACTCCCAGCTCCTTTTAATCCCCAGATGTAGGACCCAAGTCGACAAAGCCCCCTGCTCCCACCACTTCCCTCAACTCTGGAACTCTCTCCCCACTCAAATTCACCACTCCTCCTCTGTCTGCTCACTTTCCACTGCCCTTGCCAACCACTACTCAGTAAACTGCTCCTACAGCTAACACTCCCTTTTTTTCTTCTTCCTGTACGTCCAAGGGTCCTACATTAGCTGACCCTACACCCAGCTACTGCACTTGATCCCAACTTTTGAGCTAGCCAGCGCTGCACTTATGCAATCTCTATTATTCCCTCAGTAATAACCCTAGCTGTTTCTCCTCATTGTAACTGTTATTATGCCTGGTAGGGTACGAATGTTATCTACGCTCAACTATTACTGTCAAATGTATGCAAATGTATTATGTAAATTGTATGTTTATATGTATGAAGTTGGATAACCTTATGTCCTCCTCCCCACTGTACCCCTCCCCCAGGTCACCCCGGGAGACAAGCAGTTTTTGCTCAGTGTGTTTTTCCTGGTGAAACAATTTCAATAAATACATAAATTTAGTTCCCTATCATTTGCAGAGCCACAGACAGTATCCCATAGAGACCGTAGTCTGTAAGACTGGTGATATAAGACCTTACAAGTAGTCTCTTGATTTGCAGCGGAAGCTGTTTCTGTGGCAGAAGAGAAGGCCAAGCCTTATGTTGATGGTTTTGACTAGGGTGTCAATGTGGGTAGCAAAGGAAAGGGTTGAGTCCAGGGTGACCCCTAGATACCTGAAAGTGGCTACTTGTTCCAGGGGAGTGCCAGATGAGGTCGTAATGGAAAGTTTCAGGGAGGAAGGGGATTTGTTGCGGGAGGCAAAAACCATGCATTTGGTTTTCTTCATATTCGGCACAAGGTGGTTGGAGGAGAACCAGTCTTGTATGGCACTGAAGTCTGTTTGTAGCTTCTACTGCAGAGTCCCCAGGTTTGTACCACTAGTAAACATGACCGCGTCATCTGCATAAAACAGAACGTTTGTGGATTTACATATTGTGGGCAGTTCATTAATGAAAAGGCAAAATTAAAGGGGACCAAGAATGGACCCTTGGGAAACTCTAGTGGTTACTGGCAAAGTGTCAAAAACTGCTCTATGACATTTAACTGCTTTGGTTCTGCAGTCCAGGTAGTTTGTGAACCAGGACACCACTTCAGGAGAAAGGCCAAGGGAATGAAATTTCTGGCAAAGGAGGGAGTGGTTAACAAGGTCAAATGCCTTGATGAGGTCAATGTATATGGACCCGGCCATTTCACTTTTGTCGAGGGCACAGTGCAGCACATTTGTATATTCCAGCAGAGCTGACATAGTTCTGTGATCATTCCTGAAACCAAGTTACCCCCTTGTGAGTAGCCCATGTGTATTCAAGTAGTGTGAGAGCTGGTCATTGACAGCTTTCTCCAGGATTTTAGACAGAGGAGATAAGATGAAAATAGGGCTACAGTTTGTGGGAAGATTGGCTGCCCCCCCTTTGTGTACCAGAATGACGTGTGCTTTTTTCCACAGCTCGTGAACTTTGCCAGTGGAAAGGGACAGGTTGAAGATAATCTAGTGGATGGGTGACCTCCTGTAGGACAAGTCTGAGGAGCTTCACGTTAATGTTATCGGGGCCTATTCGAGTAGACATTTTAGATTTAGTAAGGTAGATGTATACCTCCTTCTGAGAGAGAGCTTCTTGAAGTAGAATTTGGGCCTGTGTGGGGGGTCAGTGGGCTCCATGGGTGAGGTGATGTGGTTGAGGGAGTCGGGTATGTAGGGTGACAGGTCGCAAAACATTTTATTAAAAGAATTGGCAATGTTTTCATTGTCAGCAACCATGGAGTTTTCGGTCACAATGGAGCAGGGCAGAGGCTTTTTTGAGTTAACAAGCATTTCACTGATTCTTCCTCAGATGCTTTGGGTGATGAAGTGGGTTTATTTGCTGTAATCTGTGGAAGTTGGCCTTGGATGTTTTGATGAGGGCTTTAACAGTATTGCATAGTTCCCTGTAAGTTTGAAGGTATATTGGACGTCCAGATTCTTTGTATTGGGCCCATGCTGTGTCCCTTTCCCGTGACAGTGACTTAATGGCAGGTGTATACCATGCCTGTGCATTGCATTTCCAATGGAGAGTCTTAAAGGGAGCCACAATGTTACTTATATGGTTAAATTGTAGGGAGGAATACTCTAACGCAGCATGGACATCCTTGATGAAGGACAGGTAGGACCAATATAGCTGCTGGAGGAGCGAACAGAAATGGAAGCGGGTGTGTGCAAACGACACTGGCTTTTATGGAGTAGGGGTCACCCTTTACAACCTTAGCAGACCACCTGCAGGTGACAGGAGAGTGGTCACTAAGGAAATCAGGGAGTATGACAGTTGAAATGACTGTCTGGGTGAGAAACCAGGATCCAGTCCAGTAGAGTGGAGGTGCCTGTTTTGTAGTTCACCCTGGTTGGGGAGGAGATGACCCACCTGGGAGAGGAAAGTGGTTGCTAGCTTGTCAGCATAAGCTTTACAATTACTGGACAACCAGTTACAGTTAAAATCGCCCAGGATAATCTTTTCATGATTCTGGGGAAGTCCAGCAATAGTGTTGATGAAGCAGTCAAAGCCGTCACTGATAGTTTTGGGGAGATGCCAGGCAGCAATGAGGTGGAGGTTTTTCTTCAATGAGTGACCCAGCTTAAGACTGACAGCCAGAAGTTCACATCCAGTTAGATCATGGGGGAGTGGTAGTAGATGGGAAGAAGAAATGATATGACATATAATTGGCAGCCACCCCCTTTCTTTTGACACCTGTCAATCCTATATAGGGTGTAAGAGTCAATGGCAATCTCTGTGTCGTCTATCCTGCTGGTTAGCCAGGACTCCATGACAGCAGCTATATTACATTGTGAGTTAGTTACCCAGAGTTTGAACTCGAGTTTTGATAGTAGCCCACCTACAGTGATAGCCACAGACATTGCCAGCTATTTCCAGATATTTCGCAAAATTTCTGAAGAGTTTCTCTCTGCTGCCCCTACTGTGGAAGTGCAGAAAGCAGGAGATATTTCTGGAAATATCACAGAAATTTGGGGAAATAGCTGGCGGTGTCTGTGGCTGCTACTGTTTGTTAACATAGGCCAGATCAAGGTACCCCTGGTAGGAGGTGTTGTTTGCCATAGGGCCAGGGTTAGGATGCACATTACCCCCTCTGAGCAGGAGAAGCAGTACTGTTTGCCTGTCTGCCCAGGAGGAAACTGGCTGTTTTGGTTAGTGACAATATTTTCTTCTATAGCACCCTGTGCTGAGGGATGCATAGAGAATGGTAAAGTTTCAGAAAGACGCTTCTCATGGAGCCCCAGCAGATGCAGAGGGTGGTGGTATTAGGGTGAAATCTTTCAGGGGCAGAGTGTTGCAAGGGCATAATGGAGGGTTCCCAGTTTTGGTATGATTTGTTTCTCCCAGATTGGACTGAGCTGGGCACTATATGTAGGGGACAGGTAGGCTATGCTAAGTAGGCCAAGTAATATTAAAGGAACAAATTTATGGTGGCGGTTATGCAAGGACCAGGTAATGTCCATAGTGCTGGGAAAGCATAATGCTAGATGTGGGCAGGTGGGTTATGTAAAAGGTGTCGTTAAAATGGGGGTGAGAGGGGTTAGCTAGATCACTAGAAAGGGGTCTTAGGTGGTGGTGATGGGGGATATGTTTAGAGATGGGGCTCAAAAACCTGCATGCAGAGGTAGAAGTGGGAGGATTGTGCCACTAGTTACCGATTCAGCAGTATAGAGGAGATATGGGGTCTTGTTTGTTGTTATATTTTTTGTCTGGCCATATCTCATTTTGAGCGAATTAAGATGCATGCTTGATTTGGAACTATTATTGAATTGCATTGGTTCATGGGTGAGGAGAGCTTATGGGGAACTGGGGAGGTACTGCATTCTGGGGCATGTACCATACAGTATTAACACCAGGCCCTCTTTAACTTTCTCTTGGTGAAAGCACGGCACAAATAACTTGAATCTTGGATACAACCCCCCTCCAAGTCAGGAATTTAATGACCCAGGCCCTTTATCCTTATTTAAGCCCACAAGGAAGGGGTACTAACCAACAGCATCCATAGCAACCAGATTGCATTTCTAATGAGGAACAATTATAAATTATAATTACAATTAATAACGGGACTGAAAATGTATGGATTTGTCACATACCGGTAGGCAAAAATTACCATCTAGTTACCATTCAGTAGTCCTACTTTTCTTTACTGTCTCACATTGTCAGACACCAGGTCCTGTTTCCACCATCACCAATCTGAGCTCTCATCGCTGGAGAGCATGACTTCTATCTAGTGTATACTCACTCACTCACTCATCCCCACCTCTTAGACTTCCTGAGAGCATGCCCCTTCTTAGGAGGGCTGAGCCAGAAGTAGCTTAGCTCCAGGTGAGGAGCAATCAGCGGCAAAGCAGGTGAAAAGCAGGGTGATTCACATGCATCATCTACCCTGTACCAGCTCACTTTTTATGGCTGCAGTGGGCAGAGCCTGCAGACGTTTTGCATGTACAAAAGGGGTGATGTCATGTTTTCTGTCCATGGAACTGACTGAAGGTGCAAATAGTCTCCTCCACCTTACCCTCCTCTAAGAAATGTTTTCTGCCCCCAAATAAATGCACTTTCATGTTAGTCAATGGTTGCAGGGCACTATTTTATTTTTTAAATGGGAGGTACAAGAACTGGAATCTGAGTAGTGGGAGGCAGCATTAGTTTTTTGGGGGGGAGTAAGATCCACTCCCACCTCCACTTGAGAAGCTCCTAAAGATCCACCCCCACCTTTATTTTGGTTCATGTAGGAGGGGCATGAGGTGGATTTATCATGTTGGAGCAACTGACTGTCAGAGCTGCCTGGGAAAGTAATTAAGGAGTGCCTGAAACTGCATTTCGACATATCCCCCCCACCACACACACACACAGACATTATGATTTTTTTTTAACTCTAAGCATGTCAAAATTTGGCTCTAACAGTATGAGCAAGTTGGGCATAAAAATAAAATAGAAAAAAAGGATCAAGCAGGTGACTTTTCCTTTGTCTGATACATGCAGACAGAAGGTCACAAATCCTGTATCACAAGTTCATTATGTGGATGTTTTCCATGTAAGACAGAAATGTTGTTAATGTCATGTCTGTAGCATCGTCTGTAGCCAGTAAACTATTATTTATGTACTGTAGGTACTGTAAACAACAGGTTTTAATTCAGAAATCCAGTCTTGATAATTTTTTTCAGCAGTTCTGTAAGATTTATGTCTCTCGGAAGTAAGAGTGCATAGCATAGAAATTAAAGGGTTTCTGTAATTGATTGTTGTTTGCATGAGAAGTGGGCATGCAGTAGTGAAGTCTAAATTGTTTCTTGGCCATTCTGGGATCTGAAGTTTAACAGTAATGTGTGAAGAGAATAAAGTATTGTGTTTTGTGCATTTGAATAGCTTTAGTGCTTTGAAGTTAAAAGATATAACTATATAGATATATATATATACACACACACACACACAATAGTATCATGGGCACCTGAAAAGGAAGGAGATACTACTAAAATAAATGCTATTCTGATGATTTATTTATTTATGTGTAAGATTTTAAGTGTAGTTCTGCCTAGGTCATAGACACATAAGCTATAAAAAGTACATTTAAGGATGGATGTATTAGTCAAAGCTTGTAGTAGTAAAATAAAGCAAGAAAAATAACATATTGTGTTTTTTTTCTTTCAATTGTTTAACCAGGACTGGTACACTAGCTGAAAGCTTGTTTACAGTGGCAACCTGGGAGTACATGGAAGTTAAGTGACTTGCTCAGGGTCACCCAGTATGCAAGTGAGGGCTGTGGGATTCAAACCCAGATCTCCAGATTTGCAGCTCAGAGCCTTAAACCACTGTGCTATACTGCCTCCCTAGTTATGGCAATCATCTGTTTTATGGTTCATGATGTAGGTGTAGTAACCAGCAACGCATTGCACAGCAGATGTAAAATGTCAATAAGTAGGTCATGCAACAGACGTGCTGAGCAGTTACTAAAGCAAGAAATGTGTTTAGGATAGTAAAATATTCCTGTTAGAAAACTGATCAACACGTGACATTTGCATCCCAATTTCAAGGAGGTCCTTATGGGGTGTCAATGTACAATATAAAGCAGTTATAGTTTTCAAGTTGTCTGAGTAACTGCTTTGTACTACCACTGTTACTAAATTTAAATTATTCTATGAGGAAAATGTAACTGTCTGTAAATGTATTAAAAACATGTACTTGTCCTTATAATATAATGCATTAAATGCTGTTGCTAGGTTAAGAAGTCACATAACAGCAATAGAGATGAAAACAACGGGATGCATAGGAATTTGAAAAAAAAGTATACATTAGCAGGAGCAGTGTCATGACTTCACCAATTTTTTTATAGTTTCACTCTAGATTTTCAACACTACCATTTTTTACACCTCCTCATAAACAGTACAGCTGTCATTTTTTACATCCTGTTCAAAATGTGTTTTTGCACCTGTGGTGCCAAATGGCACAGTCGCTGTGCAAAATCACCTTTCGGCTAATGAACTGAAGTGTCACTGTTCATGCGGTGGGGTCACAAAAAGCCCATGCTGAAAACCTGGAGTGAAAATACCAAGAAATGCCCAGGGCATTAGGGTTTCTGACCATAACACCCTGCCCTGCCCTGTAGGGACTGACAGGCATCAGGGGTGTGACTTGGGATTGTCAACAGTAATGCTCATGCCATTCCACCCCCACCCCCACCCTGCAGCCAGTGACAGGTATCGAGGTGTGCCTTTGACTCTTCAGCCCCACAGTTCACTCCATTCTCTTATACTGTACCCATTTCAGTGTATTTCCTTATGGAATGGGGTGAGTGTAAAGTTTGAACACCCCAAGGCACACCTCGGCACTTGTCTGTGTCTGCAGGGCAGTGTGAGGCAAAATGGCATGAGCATTATGGGCAACGACACAAAAGGCACACCCCAATGCCTGTCCATCTCTGAATGGTGGGGATGGGGTTGGCGTCACTTCAATACTTCACTGTCATTCCTATTCTGCCTGTCCATGTCTCTCTCTATCTATATGTCTATGTAATTATCTATCTTTCTATCAATTGCATGTATCACTGTTTTACCTATTTCTAAAACAAACCTGCATATCACATTTGCCTGCACTCTGAGCACATACCTTACCCTTATCAAAAGCGACCCCCCTCTGAAAGTTACTAACACATTTTCTCTGCTAACAGTCCATCATTACACCTGACTTCCTGACATCAACACATTGCTTAAATATAACTTTCATCACCTCATGGACAAAAACCCTGTTTCTCTGAAAAAAAAAAAACTGTGTAAATAATCCCAAGATTGAACATATGCCAGCCATTACTTTTTCATGTACGGCCACCTTCTGTACCATCACGGGGATTTACATATGTTTCCTATGATGCTTTGCATTATTGGGGTATGTGCAATTGTGTTTTCTTTAAACCTTGACTGTCCGGCCAATATCATCTGGGATGACACATACATCAGTGGCATTTACTCTAGGGTTCTTTTGTAAACATATTTTGCTTCCTATTCCTTCCAATAAAATGTACACCTCCATATATTTTCCTAATAATGTGTATGCCTTCCTTAGAACAGAAAGTAAAACAAATCTTAATACAGTACTTACAAATCATTGTGTTGTTTCTCCATACCTCCTTAACAATTCCACACAACTTCATTAACTTCATTATGCAGCCATGGTGGATCTGACCAGATTTTGTTGACAGTGCCTGCATTCCACTGGAGAAGACAGTGGACATTCACATTTGACACTGAACAACATGTTGACCAGCTCCTGCCCCTTCTTTAAAAGCTCATACTCTGCTGCACTTTCTGATGGAGCCATTATGGAAGCCCAGTAGAAAGGGCAGCTCTCCCTCCCTGGAGGAGGAAAGTATTCCCTGGGACACTCAGTTTTCCTCCGGCCAGTCCACATTAAAAAATCTAGGCTCAGGCTGTAACGTCAGGTCGGATTCATCGGGATGGCAAGCATCTGTCTCTGCATTATGAAGCATGCCCTCCATTCTGATGTTACCACCGTTATCCTCTGATATACTGTAGCTATTTTGAGTCCTGTTTTAAAATATGTTCCAGGTGAGCCAACTGGTTTTGCTAATCAATTGATTTTGTTTTGATCTGATTTAAACTGAGATGCAAAAGTCATCTTTACAACAGCAACCTGCATTTGATAAAATCAGATTACAAATGTACACCATATATTAGTCCACTCTAAATACAAATGTGCCCTTACAGTAGGGGAAGGAGGTTGTCACTAGAAGTGACGAACAGAGGGATGGTTCCCTAGCATCACCCTCGCTGGAACGCTGGTGTGGGAGGAGTTCAGGTAACATATATATAGGGGGCCTATGTGGCACTGGTGGGTCAGAAGGTGGGCGTTTCTTAGGGGAAAGAGTTGCCAATTAGGGGACATCCAGTCCAAAGTGCCCTCACTAAGTAGGTTCCTCCAGGCACCAGCAAGAAACCAGTTGGGCCACCCAGGGCATGAATGGCCACCAAAGGAATCTGAAGGCAAAGCCAGAATGGCACAGGGTGCCAGGGGCCCTGATGTCCCTAAACAGGTGGACACAATCTGTGTTTTACCTGGTGGCTGACTGATCCTGTTGTTTGCTTCTACCTGGAGACACAGGTGCCACACTGTGAACAATGCCTGAAGGTGACACAAGATATGAGAACCCACCACTATGGGTGACAGGTGGAGGAACATCGATGAAGCCCTGAGAGCCACCAGGGAGGGCGTCAGGTAGTATGGATATATCTGGACCCATCAAGAATGGCTGGGAGAATCTAGGGTTGGCTTACAGCTTGGGAGCATAGTGGAACCACCCAGAGGGTGCAGGAACTACAGGGTTGCCCCTCCAAGGGACATCTTTTAAAGACTTTTGAGCCTGAGGGTGAGTTCCCTGGAAGAACCATTCATGGGCATCCTAGAGGAGGGGTGACCTGGAGAATGTATGTAGAAACATTTCAGCACACCAGAGGATGGTGAAGCAGGTACCACCATTTGAGACAGCAACAATAATGTGGGAGATGCATCTCTGTGAAGGACAGGGTAAAGGAAACCCCCAGTAATGAAAAAGGCCTAATGGCTGATCTGCTGGAATTCTATCCTGGAAGGTTATATTGTGGGGGCACACTGTGGTGTCACTGTTGGTGATGCTCAGTGATGCCACTTATGTTTATTTTTTCAAGGGAGTAATGAGGGTTCACCAAGTGGAATGCCAGGCCTGATTGTCTCCTCTGAAAAGAGTTCACCCTGAGGGTCTGGGTGTCACTCCCATGTACTGTAACTACAGGCAAGGCTGGGGGAATGGAATGTACTGTACTTATAGATGATACAGACATAATAGAAGTCTAGCACAGCAGGGGACAAGGAATTCCTGGGCACAACATTGCCCAAAAAGGCTGATGGGCCTGGCCTATGCTGATGATTTGGTCCTCCTTTCTACGTCTAGTCTTGGACTTCAAAGGAACCTTTCTCACTTTCAGATTATCTGCGAACAAAATAAACTTAAAATCAACACTCTAAAATCCCAAATTATGGTAACTGGTGAAATATTATCGAGGCTGTCCTGGTATTTGTATGAAAATAAATTAACTAGGGTTGACTTCTATGACTACTTGTGAATTAGAATTTCTTACAATCTTGCATGGAGCTAACATATCGTGTTTGTACAGAATAGAAGAAAACAGCAAGTAGGAGCTATCAGTAGGTTTAGGGCTATGCGAACCTCCTAAAGTTAGACCGTGCAAAATTTGACTGTTGAATCATGTAAAGTTCACCAAAGTTCTCTTAACAGCAGACTAGTTTACTCTGGTTTGACCATTAAAAAGCATTAGGAAATGAGATAAAATTAAATAACATAATGCACCGGGCTTTTGAAGCACCCAAAACAGCAGGATGATACAGTGGGCCACATTGAGGGGTACTGGTTCCACAGCTTGTGTCCATTCAGTCAGTGCTATACATGGGCAATGCTAGTAGTAGTAACCATGAGTATGTAACTAACAATGGTCAAATAAAATGGTTGTAATTGTATAGCCTATGTATGCCCAAAAAATATCAGCACAGAATCCCACAGCATAAGCTAGTTGTTCCAAAAAGTGTGGGCCCATTGGGACAGTGCCACACATGGACAATGCTTCCCAATATGTCATGGATAAGTGTTGTACACACTGGTTCATGCCCCCAAAATTATTTATTTGGCCTGTGTAGACATGGGAAAAATTCACCAAACATTAATCTGCAGAAGACTGAGTGAAGACAACAGTGCAGCATGTGGGATACTGATTACAAAAACTGTGTGTCCATCTGAGACAGTGCCACACATGGACAAGACTTCCTGTTATACCATGGATAAATGTTGTGCACACTGGTTTCTTGTGCAGTGTTGCCCCAAAAAGTATGTATCCAACCTGTGTAGGTCTGGTAACAATTCACCAAATATTAATCTGCAGAAGACTAAGTTAAGACAATACTGCAGCATCCCACAGTGTGGGCTACTGCTTCCAAAAATTGTGTGTCCGTTGGGACAGTGCCATACATTGGCAAGGCTTTCTATTAGGCTTTGGATAAGTGTTGTACATGCTGATTTATGGGCAGCATTGCCCTAAAAAACATTTATTCGGCCTGTATAAGCCCACAAAAAATTCACCAAACATTAATCTGAAGAAGACTAAGTGACAACAACAGTACAGCATCCCAGAATGTGAGTGTAGGCTATTGGTTCCAAAAGAAACTAATGGACACAGAAACCCTCCCCATCCTCCTCATTATCCTCCTCCGTCTTTAGCCCAGGTGGAAGTGTAGGAGATTCATCATCCATAAACCATAGCAAAAAGAGCTTTGGAAAAAGGAGCAGGTTAATTCTTATAAAAGTGAGCATCTCTACATTTTGGGTCGAAAGGCATGTTCTCGTGTTGGTGACACTATTGCCTGCAGCACTGCAAATCCTTTCTGAGTATGTACTTGCAGGTGGACGACTGAGGTGTTCAACAGCTACCTGTGTCAAAGAGGGCCGAATGGTCTTTTTGGTACCAGTACAATAGAGGCTCATCTCCTGCTGCTAATGGCACATTCTCATCCAAATAATCCTGCACCATTTTGTTTGCTGGCAACTCAGACATCACTGTGTCAGAAAGTGACTTGCTGTGCTGTTTCATCAAGCTATAGTCAGGCAGTCATACCCATAGTGGTCTGTCATAAACTGCTGTCTTTCTGGGGAGATACAGCAGCAGCAGGAGGTTGACATAGAGACAAAAATGAATGACTCCTATGGCATAAAGTAGTACCGGAGGAAACAGATGGGGATCCTCCTTCTTCCCTCTCCTCTACCTGGCCTGTCAGTCTGACTGCAACGAGGGATGATGATGAATGTTGTTCTTCTGCTCTATTTGTGTTCCTGTTCTTATTTTGTGCCATATGTACGGAGACCAGATGGCTAAGCCAGGCTTTAAAGGACTGATGATCCTTACCACCTTTTTGTGTATCAAAGAATGTCTCAATTGTGTCTTTGAACAGAAGGTCCAAGAGAGTAGCCATGATGTAGTGATCACTGTACACAGCTTTGAAACGCATGTGTCATTCCAGAAACGTGATCTTATCCTTTCTACTAGATTGAGTACAGTGATATTCTCCTTTTCCTCATACTGAGTTTTCATAGAAAGAAGTCACAGGTCAGTGAGGGCAATTAAGAAGAGTATGGTCACCATCATGTGTCACTGATTTGGCCTCATATTTATGTCTCCTTTGCCAATACCATGCTCCATGGTATACTGGTGGATAGTCTGTTGTTCTAGCAGACGTTCCATCATGGAATAAGAGGAATTCCATCTTCTTGCCACATCCTGTTTCAGGCGGCATAGGGGAAGGTGGTTCTGCTGCTGAATGTTTCGTGATAGGTTTTGTGCCTTTGCAGAATGGCCAAAATGACCATAAACATTTTTGGCCAGACCAACACGTCTGTACAGTATCTTTCTTTTCAAGAATCGTCAGTTTTAGCATGTTGCAAGACAACACTTCTGATCACTATCCCATAAACCTAAAAATATAATTAGGATATGAATGTAATAGTGTAAAAAACAGAGCATGGGAAGTAGAGGCAGACCTGCATTTTCAGGTTTGGAAAAGGCGGATAAAATTGGACCCTATAATGTCAATAAAAATGCAAGAACTTTTACAGAATCAGTCAATAATAGAATGGAAAAGCGAATTGCTTAACACCCCAGAGAAAACTATCTTTGAAAGTTTAGAAAATTTGCTAAAACCACTTAGAAATCACATTCAGTCACAGGCTCAAGATAATAATAAAATTATAAGGCCTTTAAATAAAGCCCCATGGTTCTCTATGCAGTGCAGGAAATATTAAAAATTACTCAATAAGATAGTCCAACTGAGTAGGAGGACTTTTGACTGCAACTATAACAAGGGACTAATTCTAACAAGAAAAGAATATAGACAATAAGTAGTAAGAAAAGAAAATATAATAATCTGTGGTCACGACTACAAGAAGCTATAAAAAGCAGAAAAAAGATTTTTGGAAACTTATATTGCTGGCAGAGAATAAATATCTGTTAAATGTGGAAGCAACCATTACAGCCCCTGAATGGATTAGTTACTTTAAGTCCTTATATGCAGACTTGCCAGGCGCTGATAAACATTTCAAGATTCAGACAAGGGAAACCAAGGAAATCAGTCCACTAGGATTATTCATATCCAGGGAAGCCATAATACGTGCAATCAAGGCACAAAAAACGAATAAAGCAGCCGGTACTAACGGTATACCGGCTGAATTTTTCCAATTCAATGCTTCATGGTGGTGTGATATTTTCACCACATTATTTCAAGCAGTGATTGAAACAGAGAAAGCCCCAGACTCATGGTTAGTAGCTGAACTCGTACCTCTACATAAAAAAGGGAATAAACAAATATCCTCTAATTATAGACCCATAGCACTTCAAAATATTTCAGCAAATATTTTTACACACATTTTACTACAGGCACTTAACTTATGGGTAACAGAGAACAATATTTTATCAAACAGGCAATGCGGTATAAGAGAAAAACACTCAACTCTCGATTATTTAATTTAGATAATTTAGACAGGAAAGCAAAATTGAATAAATCTCCACTATATCTTGCCTTCATTGACATGTCATCTGCATTTGATAGTGTTACTAAGTCAATCCAATGGAGAATACTTAATAACTGGCATACTGACAGCAAAATATTGTCCTTGTTACAAAATTTATATTCTAACACATACATACAAATTTGTTTTTCTGCAAACAGAAAACTTGCTGAACCTATAAGGACAAATAAGGGTGTAAAACAAGGCTGTCTCTTGGCTCCTCTTCTATTTAATATATACATAGACCAGGCTGTACATAGGTTGGACAAAAGTGATACTGATGCCCCTAGGATTAAATCTACTAAAATAAACATTCTTCTATATGCGGATGAAATGGTCATTATGTCATGAACTGCAAGGGGACTTCAAAAAGCTTTAGATAATATGGTCCAGACCTTAAATGATCTTCAATTATCCATAAACATTAATAAAACAAAAATAATGATCATAAATAAACCCCAAAATTTGAATCTTAAATGGAAAATTGCGGGTAGGGAAGTTGAAGTAGTGAGTAGCTTCCCCTATCTTGGTATTAATTTACATGGTACCAAATGGTGGAGCAAATACATAAGGGAAAATAAGGTAAAAGGTAGACAACTAGTATTGGTAATGAATACATTTTTGAAACAATTCACCAATAACTCAGCTACTTCACTCCTGAAAATATATAACATGAAGGTCGACTCAAGTTTATTATATGGCACTGAAATCTGGGGGATCTGTAACAAATTGGATTTGATAGAGCCTATACAAAACCTGTACATAAGGCTTATCCTTAGTTTACCTAAATTTATTCTGGGAGAACTCCTTAGGGCAGAAACAGGTAATCTAACATTAGCTGCCAGTGCTGTGAATAGGCAATTTAATTACTTGTTAAAGATATATAATAGTAGTGATACAAATCCCCTGTTATGAGCCGGCCTGGTGGCACTGAGGGTTGAGGCACTGAGGGTTGAGGCGCTGGATACCACACCTCACTCTACGCTGGAGACCTGGGTTCGAGAACGAACTCAGATTGCTGGGAGTCGGCCGGGGGGAGAAGGGTTGAGCACCCGACAGCTTGCTCTCCTTCTCTGGGGTGGGATGGGAAGATTTCCCTGCCACTATACCGCCACTTCCTGGTGAACTCAGGGGATGCTGATGCGGTTGAGGGACACCACAACGCAGGGTTGACGCTGGCAGAAGACTGGAGCAGACGCATGTCTCAACGTGCGTCTGACTCCTTATTCCTCACTGCATGCCGGCATCAGGGAACAGAACAAGGAAACAAACCTCCACTCCTCCTAGGTGATGACTTCTCGAGCAAGCACGCCACTCACCAACAAACAGGCAGACTCCGCTGTGCAAGCCCACTCCTCCAAGCATGTTGAGGAAGGTAAGGGAGGATCTTTCCTCACCCCGCCTTGGGGTTATCCAGACCTTCAAGGATCATAGGAGTTGAGCTGTGCACTCTTGGGGCAGACATTGTGTCAGAAGGAATGGCATGTGTAGCGTTGTAGGGGTCTGACTGAGTGGAGAGTTGGGGGCAGTAGAGGCAAGGAAAAATAATAAGCAAAAAAAAAATCCCTTTTTACATCTTTGCTGGGAGGATAGTGTGAATTATGACACCAGGAATACTATTACACTAAAGGGGTGGTCATGGATTAAGGACCTGGACACCAGGCTTAAAAAAATGGATCTTCCCTCAATAGAGAGTTGGGATAACAATGAGTTGAATAACAGATTCTACAGTGCAGTAGTCCAAAGAATCCAAGATACTGCTAGACAACAAGACATGACAAGAGTTAAATCAACCACAAATTTTTCAGATTATAAATTGCTTAAAGATGTGCACGAGAGGGAGACATATTTACTGAAATGTGAAAATAATTCACATTATGAAATGTTAGCGAACTTGAGATTCAATATAATAGGGGATGTGCTCTCAGATTTTATGAACTGGCACACTTTTATACATGGATTAGATTGTAAAGGCAAGTGCCTAGAGAAATGGGAAGTGTCTCATATCCTATTTTATTGTCCTAAATTACATATAGGGATAAATGGCTGGGAAGGTATCTGCTACAGGTTGAAGGGTTATCGCAGAATGAAAAGCTAAGGTTCCTATTAAATACAGAGGATATATCTATTAAGCATAGTGTAGCTCAGGCCGGCCTGGTGGTGCTGAGGGTTGAGGCGCTGGGCGCCACACCTACGCTCTTGCGGCGACCAGGTGAGGGCGGACTCGGGTGGCGGGGAATCGGCGGGGAGAAGGAGGATCGGCGTCCAACAGATGCTCTCCTCCCTCAGGGGCGGGTTACCATGGCGCATTGCGCTCCTGCATTCCTTCGTGCCCGGTGGAAGCACCAGCAGTGAAGGGATGGAGGCGGCTTCAGCTGTCGGAGTCGGGGAGGGGGGATGTCGCGGCGCATGAGGGTTCGCGTGTGTAAGCACGCTACCACTTGGGACGTACGTCCCAAGCGCAAGGCATCCTAGAGGAGTGGGGACGTAAGAGGAGAAAAATGGAAAATCCCCTCCAGCAGCCCTAGATGAAGTCCGCCCTAAGTCCACCCGGACCACCTACAGGACAGACCCCACTGTGCGAGGAGAGGAAGATGGGCACTCTAGGGGCAGATCCCTAAGGTAGGTACCGGGGGGACATCAGCGGACGGAAGGAGGGGGCACCGGAGGTCAGAAGGAGGAGGATAAAGATGAAAATAAAAAAATAAAAAAAAGCATAGTGTAGCTCAGTTTGTTATTGCATCAAACAGACTGATGAATGTGAACAATATGATTTTAGAATATAAAGAATTGTACAGTAGTATATGATGTGATACGGTTTTTAACTAATTTGTGAGTGTAACACTTTTTAGTATATGCACTTTACAATAAACTTCCACTTACTTATTTACTTACAGTGGTGCCTTCCTCATCTAGGAATCCCAGAACTACTAGATTTATACAGTGCGCAAAACATGGAACACATCTATAATCACCGTCAACTGCCTTTATAATGTTCTTTGCTTTATCTGTTACTATAAAACTTGGTGTCAATGAATGTGGTATCAGGCCCTCATCAAACTTATGTCAAAGAAAGTGTAACACGTTTTCTGCACAACGTTCATTGTCAAAGCCAGCAATACATAAAGTTGCCTTCTTGCAGAGGTTGTGGGCCCTGTTGGCTTGCAGCTACTGCTACTGCTGCCTGTGGCACTTAACCCAGAGGAGCAGGAGGAGGAGAAAGAAGAGGGGAATGAAGAAGGGAAACTGACCCAATGGGCAGTCACTGCTATGTAATCAGTAGTCTGACCACTGATCCACATGTCCGTGGTGATGTGAACGGCTGGAACAAATGATGCATTCGGGGCATGTGACAGAGTCTTGTAGACACTCTGATACAAATCCGAAACAGCCACTGTGGAAAATTAGGCATTGCTGGGCACTTGATACCTTGGCACTGCAACTTGCATTAGCAATAGAAAATGAGCGTTACTCACAACAGAGAAAGACAGCAGGTCCATGGCTATCTAATTTCTCTTGTTAACTTTTCTGTCTCTGGTCTATTTGCTTTATATTTCTGTCCCATTTCCAGGGACTACACCAGTGAGAATTGAGTGCTTCTTTTCCCTGGACAAGACAGTTGGCTCCTATTTTTAGCACCCCTGGGGGTGAAAGTGACTGCGGAGTTGTGGTTCCTCAGAGGTGTGGGACCCAATGGGCTAAAGAACTGATGAGTGGAAGATGTTGGAGTTGTGCATCAGATATCACTTGAAAGACTTGCTTCCTCTTTCTCTCTGCCTGGTCTCCAAATGTTCTCCTTCCCATAGTTATCATCATTATCATCATCATCAGCTTCACTGCCTGGTTGTGCTGCTACTGAGTTCATACGTTCACATGCTGAGATCTGTGGGACACCTCAGCAAATGCTTTTCATGGTAGATGTTCCCAGCTTTTGTCCCTCCTTACCCTGACTCAGCCTGTCATTACATAAAAGACACTCTACATGTGTCAGTGATTCTTTGTCCACTCTAAAGAAATCCCACACCACTGACATCACTAGATTGGTCTTTCCTCCTGACACTCTCGGCTGTTGTCTAATGGGTGGGCTACTATGGGCTGTTCCACATCATCACCCTCCTCCTCTTTCTCCACCATGTCTCCAGGATCAGAGAATGGTTCTTCCTCTACCATGTGTCCTGGGCCACCAGTTTTGCCTGTGTCTTCTATATCTGCTGTCATTTCACATGCTTCTTGTCATGTTTCCCTTTTGAGCCTGAGGAACATTGGTAATAAAATGAATGGCATGGTGACATAGGGAATCTAGTTAGTGAAGGTAGGTGACTGCACAGTTATTGCAAATAGTAAATAGTGTCAGTGTAATCCAGGAGAGGCAGGAAGGTGGCCTGCACTAGTCTCTTTCTAGATGTCCAGGAAAAGAAAGATTTATTTCTGAGAAGCCAAGCCTCAGTTTCAATTTTTTGATTAATGCCTCAAGGTGGAGTGTAAATGATAGATGCGAATCAAGAAAAAAAACAAGGTATGTGAACCTGTCCACCACTTCAAGCGTGTCACCGAGAAGGGTTGTAATGGGCAGAGGGGGCAACTAGTAGGATGAATACTTGAAGAATTGGGTGGAAGGAAGAACATTACTTTACTTTTCTTGGCATTCAGTAGGAGTTTTGATTGTATTAAGTTATTCTGAAGATGGTTAAAGTCAGACTGAATGACAGAACAGACTTGTACAAGCGAGGGTTTGGAAATGTATAGCACAGTATCATCAGCAAAGAGGTGAATTTTGGAGTCCACAATATTAGCGCTCAGATTATTGACGTATAGTAAAAACAGCAGGGGGCCCAAGATAGAGCCCTGGGGAACCCCTCTTGCCAAGGGGAGAAGTGAGGAGAGTGTCCCATTAGCCTTGATTTGTTGCTGTCTGTTTGCCAGATAACTGGTAAACCATTTTAATACTGAGCTTGTAAACCCCTCTTCTTTGAGGCTGTCTAGGAGAAGACTATGATCAACTGTATCAAAGGCCTTACTGAGGTGCAGAAAAACAGCACCTGTGTACTGTTTATTGTCCATGGCCTCCAACCAATCATTTGTTACCTTGGACATGGTAGATATGGTGCTATGCTGACTTCTATACCCAGATTGTAAGGGGTTAAGTAGATGGTGAGCCTCAAGGAATTCCCTAACCTGGATACTAACCAGTTTTTCTAAGCACTTCGAGAGGACTGGCAAGATTGACATAGGCCTGTAATTGTTCATTTTCCTAGAATCACCAGATTTAAATAGGGGTAATAAATGGGCTACCTTCCATTTGTAAGGTACAGTTCCCTCAGTTAATGATAAGTTAAATAGCTGTGTAATGGGGGCTGTCATGTAATGGTATCCTAACTTCAAGAAGAAGGGATCAATGTTGTTTGCTCCAGTGCTGTTTTTGGTATCAAATTTAAGTAATTGATCTTCAACTTGCTTATATGTAATGGTAGAGAAGTTAAAGGTGGCATCGATAGGTGGTCTGGTATTTGTCGCTATTTGTAGACTCGAGGGGCTTAGGGCAACAGCACTGGAGGAATCAAAAGCAAGGCCTGCTCTAGCAAAGTGTTCATTAAGTTTATTGAGTATTTTGAATTTATCAGTAACAAAGGAATCTTGACAGTTAATTTTATCAGGCAGGGAAGGAGGTTCTTTGCAACCTTCTACTGATTTGAAGGCATGCCAGATTTTTGCAGGGTTCCCATTAGCTGATTCAAGAATATTCAGATAGTAATTCTCTTTCGTATTCCTTATCAGCCTAGTACAGGCATTGCAGCAAGCCCTGAAAGCTGTCCAATCCATGGAAGATTTAGTACGTCTCGCATTAGCCCAAAGTTGGTCCTTTTTTTAATAAAGATTTTTTAATGTCCCCATTAAACAATGGACAAGAGGCTTTTTTTACTCTGCGCCTAATTAATGGGGCATGTTTGTTTATATTGTGACTAAGGGTAGAATTAAAAATGTGTGTGGCTTCATTGGTGGTAGCCGCTAGGTAGAAGTTTTGCCAGTTAATATCACTTAGGTCTGTTATAAAATTGATTGAGTTGAACCTCTTGAGACTCCTCTTAATAACAAATTTGCTGATAGGGGTATGTTTTAAAAGGTTCCTGACACACACTACTATGTTATGGTCACTGCGATCATTGTGGATAATAGCTTCTTGTTCAATTTTTTGTGATCTATTTGTAATGACTAGGTCCAGTAGTGAACTACTGAGGTTATTTCTATGGTTTGACCTAGTAATTCCAGTAATTATCTGAGTCAACCCCAGGTTGTCACAAAGGTTCTTTAAAGGGGTTCATTTGGAGCTGAACTAGTCTAGATTCAAATCACCAAGAATTACTGATTCATTTGTGTTTGAGTCTAAAGAGTTGTGTAGGTGGGTCAGAAGATCCAGACCCTCAGAGGGTGGTCTATAGCAACCTAATATGTTAATGGATTCAGCAGAGAAGATGGTATTTTTAATGCCAGACATTCAAATTCCTTTGGCTTGGAGGTGACGTGAAGGACAGAGGCAGACAACCTATCATTAATGTAAATGACCACCCCTCTCCCCTTGTGGCTCTGGCCACATGGTAGCTGGAATAGGATGGAAGGGTGAGAGCTTGGTCTGCGGTGGTACCTTTGAGCCAATTTTCCTTTATAACCAGAATATCAGGAGTAGTGTGAGACGCCCATGCTTGAACATCAGTTAATTTCTTTTGCAAACTGCAGATGTTTATAAGCATTAATGTTAGCCCCTTGACAGAAGCAAAGTCAGCAGGTGATGCTAAAGGGGGGACGGGTCCCAAGTGGTATCTATGCTATCTGAGGGAAACTAGGATACTTGTAACTCACCACCCTTCTACTAACAGGCACCATGCCAGGGTACCTCTTCCCCAAATCTGGCAAAATGGCCCCATCAACAACCCTAGCACTTCTGATCTCCCCCATTCTACTGTCCCTTCCCATTTTAACTCCCCCTCCAAACAACTTCCCAGCACCCCCCCCACACAGTCTATCCTGACCCATCCTACTAATGCCCCCTTTAAGTCCACATCATCCTTCCCAGCTACCTCCTGGTTCCATTTCCCCTCACCTCTCTCCTCCTCCTCGATCTACTCCTTCGGCTCCCTTCTGGCTGCTCTCTCCCACTCCTGTACCCTCTCCCTCCACTCCGCACACCCTACTGGTGCCCCCAGCCAGCGCATGACAAAATCCCGGCCTCTTCACATTTTACGCTGCCACCTAATCATTGCCCTACTCCTTCTGGCTGCAGGGGATATACACCCTAACCCCGGCCCAACCCCACCCCCACCTATTCCCTCAACCAAGGTCCCCACCGCACTTGTCCAGGCTACCTCCCCCAAGGCCTATGCCTTCTCCATCTAAATATTCATAGTCTCACCCCAAACTTGATCAACTTCCAGGTCCTAGCCTCCCACCACTCCCCCGATATAATCATCCTATCTGAGACCTGGCTAAACTCCAGTCTACCAGATAATACCATTGCTATCCCAGGTTTCACTATCACAAGGCAAGACCAGCCGTCCAGAGGAGGAGGGGTGGCTATCTACATTAGATCAGCCCTCCACTTCACAGTCTCTCTTACAAAAGCTGAACCCAAAGCTTACGAGCTTCTCATGGTAAAACTGCCCCCTCCCTCCTCTTTACCTATCTTTGTGGCTAGTATCTATTGCTGCCCAGGCACACCTACCACAATAGTCACCGACCTACTGAGCCAACTCTCATCTCTTGCTCAGTCAGGTGAACTATATGTCATGGCGATTTTAACCACAACTGGCGCGCCCAACTTTAACAAAACACTTCACTGAGATTAATGTCTAACCTTGTAGCCAAACCATTACGAACCCACACGCTCAAACCATAAGTCCGAAATCACTCCCTTCTAGACTGGGGCGCCACATCCTACCCACACTGCCACACATCAGTTCTGGCCTCCTCCCTGACTCCATTAGTGACCACCACCTAATCTTCTTGGTCTGCAAAATACACAGAGTTAAATTCCCTCCCAAATTCATATTCCAACAGTCATATAAATCCCTCAACCTCTCACCCCTCCTGGAAGACCTATCTCACTCAAACTGGATCCCAAGCTCAAGCTGCTCTAACATGGATTCAGCCCTTACACACTATCGCAACACCTTCCTTGCTGCCTGGGACAAACATGCCCCACTGCTCCGGGCGAGAGTCCGCGGGTCTCATCTATCCTGGATAACCCCTGAGCTGATAGCTTGCCTACAAGCCCAGGACAAAGCCTGGCATAACTGCAAAGCCTCCCTCCTCCCAAGCAACCTCATCTCCTACCGCATGCTCTGCAACAAGTGTACTAAGGCCATCCACTTAGCTAAGGCTGAATATTTCAATAAAACCCTAAATGCTAATCTAGGGAGACCTTCAAAATTCTGGAAGGTCATCAACTCCCTTTTCTCCCCTCAAACAGCAAGCCCCCCACCCCTCCTCCTCATCCAAGTGACTCTCCTCTCTGACCCCCTGAAGGTAGCCTCTGAGTTTAATTCATACTTCACTACCTGCGCTCAGGCCCTCCTCGATTCCCTACTCCCTTCTACCACTCCAAACCCCCTTACATCTATCACCACACCGGGTCCCCACTCATTTATCCCCCTACCAGCTGGTACAAACCCCTTTTCCTTCAGACCCATCTCCTCCTCCGAAACCCTAGATGCCCTTTGCTCCCTGAACCCCTCCAAAGGCAAATCCTCAGATGGTCTCGATAACAAACTCTTCTTCCTATCTGCTCCCACCATCGCTACTCCCCTTGCCACCCTACTAAATCTTTCTTTCACTACCGAGTCTTTCCCCTCTGAATGGAAGCATGCCACTGTCCTACCCCTTCCTAAAGGCGGCGACCCTTCCTCCACTACTGACTACCATCCCATCTCCCTCCTCCCAGCCCTCGCTAAACTCCAGAAACGCCTAGTGCTATCCCAACTCTCCCACTTTCTCTCTGAAACTAACTTTTTCACCCCATTTCAGTCCGGGTTCCGAAAACACCATTCCACCACCTCCTCCCTGCTAAGATTCACAGACTCCATCGTCACTGGGATGGATAAAGGGCTAATCACTGCTGCTATTTTCATTGACCTAGCAAAAGCTTTTGACACGGTATCCCATTCTCTCCTTCTATCCCACCTAGCAGGGGCAGGATTAGCAGCGTCCACCACAAACTGGTTCAGTGCCTACCCATTAAATAGAACCCAATCCACTAAAATAGCAGACCACACCTCCCTCCCTTCCCCTCCCCATCACCACCAGTGTTCCCCAAGGCTCAGTTCTTGGCCCCATCCTCTTCTTCATCCTTCTAAATTATCTACCTAATTCTTGCTCCTCTACCTCGATCCATATGTATGCAGATGACACGGTCCTCTTTACCTCCGGCCGGACTCACAAAGAACTCACTTCCAAGCTTCAAACGGATTTCAACAAAATCCAGCACTGGTTCAATACCAACCAACTCTCCCTAAATGCCAAGAAAACTGTCTCTATGTCTTTCGGCACTAGACAGCATTTATCCCAGCTCACCCCCCCCCCCGATCTTCCATACCCTAAACAACACCACCCTCGATCTAGTGCCCTCCTTCAGGTATATAGGAGTTTTGCTCGATCGTCACCTCTCCTTTTCCACACACGTGGATGCCATCATCTCTAAACTGCGCCCAAAACTTGGCACCCTCTACAGGAACCGCACTAGTCTCCCGCTACCAGTCAGACGTGAACTAGTCCTGAAAATGATTCTACCCACCATCGACTACTGTGACGTTGTCTACAGATCTGCCTCAAAGTCCACCCTAGCCAAACTAGACCCCCTCTTTAACGCGTTCTGCCGCTTTGCCCTTGACGCCCCCCCCACTCACATCACTGCAAGCTCTACCGTTCACTGGCCCTGCCATCCCTGAGCAACCAGCGCTTAATTCATAGTGTCAAATTCACTTCCAATTTCTGGCTCGGCTCCCTCCGCCCTACCTCTTATCCTCCCTGTCTTCCCCTCCTACCCCCTCCCATGCCCTCAGGTCCGCTGACACTAGGCTCTTAGTCATCCCCCACTGAAGGACCACTGCCGGCCAATCTGCCTTCTCTTACCTAAACTCTAGAATGGCCTGCCTGCCCAGATCCGTCACTCCTTAACCAAATGCTCCCTAGCCTCTGCACTCACTAACTACCTAACTCCAAACTGCAACTGTCCCTGACCTCCCCCCTGATAGTTTCTCCTCCCACACGCCCTGTAGCACCTGACCAGTGGCTTGGCCATGCCTAATTGTCTGGCTTATCTACTGACCCACGCACTTACACTCTCACTTTTACTCACTCTTCCCTCTCCAAACATCCCCCATCTCTCTCTTTCTTCCTAACTATGCTATGTTTCTTCCACACTACTCACAGTTCTACTCCACTCCCCTTCCCTCCCACCTTACCTAATCCTCCTCCCACTCACCAAATGTTTACTGGTACACCACCACAACTTCACTCTCCAATTCCACTGCCTATTGGTGTTCCCGCTGCAGCCCTAGTCCTCCTACGGGCACTCATGTTCTGTTATTGCACCATAGTTCTGTTACTCGCACTTATGTAAATTTTCATGTTTTACCTCATTGTGTACCCATGCAATGTTTACCCTGTACCTGATGAACAAGCTCTGTACAGCTCTTGCTTGATTTGTACCCATGCTATGTATACCATGTCCTTAATGATGATGTTCTTATATGTAATCAAGTTCAAATGTAATCCCTCCCAACTGTGTGTTATCTGTATTGCTCTGCTGCTAATCTCAACTATTGTATGTATAACTGCCTCCTTTGTAACCTCTCCCCCCAGGTCGCACCGGGAGACGAGCATCTTTTTGCTCAGTGTGCCTTTCCTGGTGAAACATTTTCAATAAATAAATAAAGAAATTTAGTTCTATATTGCCCGAGCAGAGGAGGAGCAGAAAGATTATTTGTTGTATCCAGAGCTACATGGAGATATTGTGCACCTTGCAATGGTGATCTTTGGAATTGCACAGTAAGGCCGACCATTTTTTGAAGCTAGAAAATTGATAGAAGAAAAAAGTGCAGGAGAGTAGGAAGGCATGGTATTCAATAGCGTTACAAGAGACAAGGTTGAATCCGCACCTCCTAGTTGCATGGTCCCACAGAGGATGGGGATCAGCGGCGATGAAGGGGTTTGAAGTTGGGTAGGGTGCGTAACCAAGAGGAGTGGGCTCACCAAATGTTGTGGGTGTAAATGGGGTCAGAAGTACTAACAAAGCTATAAAAAGCATTGTGCCCTAAGGAATTGACTTAGCAATCAGTTAAGGACAACTGAATTGCAGCCAGAACTATAGGCAGGCTAACTGATAAATTGTACCAAGAGAGAAGAAAGAACAAATTTCAAGGTGCCAATCCACAGTGTCAGTTGCCAATTGTATTTTGATAAATAAGCGAACAGAGAATATAGGCAGTTAAGATGTAGGGAAGCTGTGATGCCCCTAGTGGGCTAAGAATATACCCTGCAAATTTAAAAGCCTATACTTAGTTGTACAACTATCATGTGACCATAGGATTGGTGGACCATAGGATCAGTACCTATATAAGTAATTACCCAGCTAAGGCATGAGGAAGGGAGATGGGCAGCGCCAGCAAGATGTTGGCTAAACTGAGTCCTGCTCTGGTATCTCTGTACCTTGCAGCTTTGCTCCTTGTTCGGCAGGTGGTTGGGTGGGTGGCTCCAAAAAGCAGGAGTGGTTCACTGCAGGCAGCAAGCCCAGTCAGGACTATGGATGGGCTATGGGAAAGAGGCAAAAGAATTTATTAAGCCACAACAAAAAAGGCTGGTAATCGGGGGGAGGGCTTGAGTAGGGGGAAGGAGCTTTGAGTAAGGAGAGAGTTCAGATTGGGTTACAGGTTAACAGAGGAGAAGGAGCGGGGAGTGAGAGTTACTGTTAGGTCCAAGATTAACTTTAGCAGTGATTTTTTAAAAAGAGAGAGTATTGACTGGAAACAAGATTAATTTAGCAGGGAGCGTAGCAGGTAAGAAAAAGATAAGGCTAGATATAGAGGATAATTAAGCACTGAGCACAGAGTGACAGGGTTGAATAGTATTATATCCCAGTTGTTATGGAGAGGTTGAATGCAGAAATCTGTTCTGTTCTTTCCTTTCCTGTCTCTTGTCTGTCTGGTTGCGCAATCAAATTTTCCTGTGAGACCTAGGATTTGATCACCCTGACAGTCTCGCAATTCTTTGCCTCTCACTGTCTCTCAGTCTTCCCTTGCTGTTTCTGTCTTTTCCTCCCTTGCATATCTGCTGGTACAAAAATATATGTAAATCATTAGGTGGAAATATAACTGATATTGGGGTCCCTTTGCTTACAAATTATATAGTGTAACTGTTGAAATGTATATAATTATAGTTTGAGATGATTGCAAAAAGATATTGGGAACTCAAGGGGTTAACCTGAAAGCAGTTTTAAGCCCTTTTTCAGAAGCTGTGGGGAAGTGTCCTCAGTTCTGGGACATTGTGCTCTTGCTGCACTTGCCTGAAACATACAAGAACATTTTAGAAAAAAACAGGATGCTTGTTAAGAAGGGGGGTTGCAAAGACATAAGAGATAGAGCTGCAATGTTTTAAGAGACACAGAGACTGAAAGAAAACTCAGATGGATCTTCTCTGTTTATTCTACCTTTGTAAATAGTTATACTGAACACGTTTATTTTTTATGTTACTGCTAGTACTAATAAACATTTTTTGTGAATTCTACAACTGCTCCTGGTTTTTCCTATGCTTCTTGACCTGTGCCTCGATGACAGATGGTGTCAGCCTAAATGGGATTTACGCTGTGCATACTCTAAGCCAGGAGTTTTGTGCATGGGTATCGGACCTAGTACCAGGAAAGCAAAGAGAAAGGTATGGATTCTACAGCAGCAAGTCCATTAGTGGTTACCAGGAGAATGGCAGTCAAACTAGCAGAGATAGAAGTCCAAGCTGAGATTGTACAGCCAGCACAAAGTTATGGAAAAAGAACAGACAGTGACAGAACCTGAAAGCCTGATGGACATTTTCAAATGTTGGCTATACAACAAAAAGAGAAACAGAGAAGAGAAGAGATGCAGTGACAGGAACAGCACTGGCTTGATGCCTTGCAAGCTATCAAAGCAGAAGGATCTGGCACTGGTCCAGCAAAGCAACAAGGTACAAGCAACTTAAAAGACTTGAAACTTACAAAGTTGTGTCCCTCGGATGATACTGAGGCATACCTGACAACTTTTGAAACAGTTGCCACAGCCTGCCAATGGCCAAGCAGCAATAGTCAATCAGACTGGTACCCTACCTGACAGGTAAAGTCCAACTTGCCTACAGCAATATGGTCACTGCACAGTCAGAAAACTATGACCTTGTGAAAAAAGAAATCCTGAAAAGTTACAACATCTCCGGAGAAATCTACAGGCAAAGATTCCAGTCCCTGAAGTTGAACACATTCGACAATCCTCAAGAAGCCTTCGCCCGACTCAGACAGCTCCTTATTAAATGGCTCCAACCAGAGGGCAAAACAGTCCCACAGATCATCGATACATTTGCAGTGGAGCAATTCATCAACATCCTTCCCACAGATGTGCAGCTTTGGGTGAAAGAACATCGACCAGAAAGTGGGGAAAAGGCTGTTTCTTTGGCTGAGGACTAACAAATGGCCAGACAGATGCCACAGCAGTGAGGTAACAGCCAAGCACTGTTAAGACCCTCTTTCTCCCATTTAAACTCAAAATTTGATAAGCACTCTGGTGAAGGTAACAAATCTGTCCCCAAAGACTTTATTTGTAATAATTGTAACAAGCCAGGCCATATTGCAATAAACTGCCAAAGTAAGGAGAGTAGCACTGGGGCAGATTTGTCCTTAGCAAATTGGGACAAGTACCTAACAGATGTGAAGGTGGGGAGTAAGACTGTAAAGGGACTCATTGATTCAGGAAGAAGACAGACCCTAGTGCACTTTGAAGTGCTGGGAAAACACTGCAGAAGGACCAGGTACTGCTGTCATCTGCATCCACAGGGACACTCAATACTATCCCACCACCCAAGTGACACTAACCATTAAGGATCTGTCGCACCAAATGAAAGCGGGGGTAGTACCAAAGTTACCTGTACCCGTGATTATTGGAAATGACTGTCCAGGATTTACTGAATTAATCTCAGAGGAACTGAACCCTGCAGTTTCAGCAGCAGTGGTGACAAGAGCTCAGGCAAAGAAAATCTCAAATGGTGGGGACACGTTTCCTTTCAGTGACTTTGATTTGGACTTGTTTGAGAACAGCTACAAGATTCGGAAGTACGAAAGAAGATGTCTGAAACAACAGTGGCAACAAAAGACTGATGGACATAAAGGGTTAAAATATGAAAATGCTGAAGTTAAACTGATAACTGATTGTGATTTTGTTTCAGAACAAACTAACAATGTTTCTCTCCAGGGTTATTTTGAGAAGCTGGGGTGAAACCGAAACAGGGTGAACCAATGTTTAAAAAATGTAATGGGTTATTGCAAAGAGTTTGGGTTAAACCTCAGACACAGGAACAGATAGAACAATTGGTTATACTACAGAAGTACAGAACAGAGTTATTACAGATAGCACATGATAGTCCTATGGCTGGGCACTCTGGGAGGGATCACACCCTTGCCAGATTGCTGTATAGATTTTACTGACCTGGAATTCATGAAGATGTTGCTACCTTTTGTAACTCCTGTACTGAGTGTCAGAAAGTACCACAGACACTAGAAAAGACAAGGTGCCCCTGGTGCCCCTACCCTGATAGATGTGCCTTTTGAGATAATTGCAACTGATATGGTTGGTCCTTTAGACAAAAGTAAAAAGGGTAATAGCTTTATCCTGGTAGTATGCGACTATGCTTCCTGACCTGTGCCTCAACGACACACAGGGAATAGGAAGAAGAGCAGTCTGGCAAAGAGCTAGAAAATAGGTAGGCAAAAAGTTAAATTAAACAGTCTATACACCTCTTACCAAGAAATTAAGTCACTTAATAAAACTCAGAGCTTACTGTAAATAGAGATTCTAACAATGAACCAAGTGAATAAAGTGTGGTATCCAAATAATCGGAAATTGCCAATCAGGCGCGGCAAGAAAAGGTGCCGATTTCAAAAACTGAGTCCTGCTCTGGTGTCTCCATACCTTGCAGTTTTGTTCCTTGTTCGATGGGTGGGTGACTCTGAACTGCAGGAGTGGTTCGTTGCAGACAGCAAGCCCGGTTAGGGTTATGGATGGGTTTGCAGCTTTGTTCCTCGTTCGTCAGGTGGGTGGGTGGCTCCGAATTGCAGGAGCTTCTAAGTCTCCTTTCCATATAACTAGTATAGCCGCAATGTAGTATTTCCATAAGATGATGTTTGGCAAACACACATTTATCATTTCATTGAAAATAATTTCCTCCTCCCATTGGCCCACATATAGGTTTGCGATTGATGGGGCACAAGTGGTCCCAATCGCTGTACGTTTTTTCTGGAGGTACAGATCATGGTCAAAGACAAATAAATTACATTTAAAAACAAATTCTAGCTGTTTCAATATCAGTTCTATTGGAGGATGTTCTGTTTCAGTCTGTTTATTTATAAAGTGGGCTGCTGCATTCAGCGCCCCGTCATGGGGCACATTCGTATATACTGCCTCAATATCCATTGTAATGGGGTACATATTTACTCCAAGTGAATGTCTTTGATCAGATTTAAAACTTCTTTAGTGTCCTTGAGGTACAATGGAAGTGTTTCTACCAGCAGTTTCAAAAAAGTGTCACAGAATTGTGAGAGAGGTTCTGGCAGGGAACCTATCCCACTCACTATTGGGCACCCTGGTGGATTTGTTAAAGTTTTATGCACTTTAGGAAATACATACAATGTAGCACGTACAGGATATTTAGTTATTAAAAACTCTGGTATTGTTGTTTATGTGGCCATCACTGTAAGCATTGTTTACCACTTCATCAATGCTATGTTTAAAATCCACTGTCTGGTCTTGCATAATCCTCTCATAAAAATCTCCATTCCCCAGTTGTCTATTTACCTCCGCCACATGGTTCTACATATTCATAAGAACAACTGCACCCCCTTTGTCCACCTGTTTGATGATCAGATTTCTATCTTCCTGTAGACTTTTTAGTGCATCTCTCGCTTCATTAGTTACGTTGTTAAAATACTGAGTCTGTGGTTCAGGGAAAAATGTTTCCAGGTCATTCTTGACCAGTTCTTTAAATATAGAAACAGTGGCACAAAAAGGGGGGCAGAAATTAGAGAGTGTTCTAAATGGAGTCCATTTGTTCTCCAAATTTGTAGTGTCTTTGTTAACATTCATCTTGTTGAAAAAGGCTTGTAAATTGAGTTTATGATAGTTTAAGTTTAAATCTATGAGTGTCTGGACCCTGTCCATAGGAGTGGAGGGTGCAAAGCCAATGCCTTTCTTTAACAGGGTAATTTCAGTATCTGAGAGTTGGTATGTGGAGCGGTTAATAATTTATGCATTTTCAAGGATCTGACTCACCACCTCCGCCCTCTGTAGGGTCTCTGATTCTGGTATCTCCCTCTGCTGTACTGAAATGTTCCTCTTTTGTTGCTGTTCCCATTGAAGAGGAAGGTCTATGACCAAGCCCACCATGCTTTTGTTTTTCTGTGATGTGTCTGGATGATCCCATGCCACCATGTGCTGGCCTCTCTGTTGCTCCATTTCCTAATACTTACTACAGGGCTCAGCCACTTGAATGATGATGAAAAGTAAGACTTTATTTAATTTTCTGATGTTATTTTTTGGTCATTTTAGTTTTTTTTTCTTAATTTTTATTTTATTGATGGGATGCCACCAAGGATTACTGCCCACTGCCCACATCTCACTGCAACAGCACAGCTTAGGATCACACATACACACATACACACACACGCTGTTTCAGGAAGAAGGAGGAAGGACCGCAGCTGCTTGGGGGAAACTGAAGACTAAGAGTTTCAATTTGAAAACTGCCACAAAAAGAAAAAAATATTTATTTTTTATGGAACACCACCAAATTGCCAACTACCAGGTGCCGGGCACCATCATGCTGCCAGCTAGCACACATTTTCTGCCCACTGTCCAGATCACACTGCAATAACACAGCTCAGCACAACATAGACACAGGCTGCTTCAGGACTCAGAAGGAGGAGGAAAAGGGGGAGGAAGGAACTTCAGCTACTTGAGGAAATGTGGAGAATTTTTTTTTTAATTTACCGGATTTGTTTTTTTTTTACTTTTTATCGGATGCCACCAGGTGCCAACTACCAGTGGCCAGGCTTCAGCTCACCGACAGCTGGTACACCCTTGCTACCCACTACCCAGATCACACTGAAACAGCACTGCCCAGAACGGCACGCAACGCACACACACACACACACACACACACACACACACACACACACACACACACACACACATAGACTGCTTCGTGACTCAGGAGGAAAGAACTGCAGCAACTTGGGAGAACATGAAAACTGAAGACTTTCAATTTGAAAACTGCAACAAAAAGAAACATTTTTTTTTTTTATTTTTTTATTGGATGCCGCTAAGGTGCCAAGTACCAGGTGCTGTACACTGGCATACTGCCTGTTGGTACACACTTGCTGCCCTGCCCACTGCTCAGATCACACTGCAAAAAGTTGCTTCAGGATGCAGGAGGAGGAAGGAGTAACTGCTCCATGCAATCAAGCCTGCAATTTGGGCAAAAGTATTGTAAAGAGTTTGAAACTGCCACAAAAAGAAGCATGAATGAAGATGAATTCTTTTTTGTGGGATGTCACAGAGGTGCCGCCTACCAGTGGCCAGGCATTGTCCTGCTGCCAGCTGGCACAGACTTACTGCCCACTAAAATTCCTAAATGAGAGTAACTCACCCCCCCAGAAAAATCACATCAGGCTTCTGCCAACCTGCCAGGGACTTCAGTCAGTTTGTATTTGTAATGCCCTGCTAAAATACTAGTTCTGCAATGAAAATAGAAGTGTGTGCTGCACTTCTGAGATTAAACTTATTAGGAAACAAGTAGGCACTGGCAGACGTCTGCCCACTGCCCAGCTCCAAATACTCTCCTCCTCCTCCCCAGAGTACAGTTTCTTTCTCCCCCTTCCCTCTCAGGCAAGCCCCTGGTCCCAGAGGCCTGCTGCAAGCCTGCAGCACTGCTGCTGTTCAGCCTGCCTTTTTGGTTTTTTTTCCTTCTTCTTCTTTTTCCTCCTAATTATACCCCTGGAGCAACCCTGCTGTACAGGACTAGTGTAGGTCAAACGTTTGAAGATTTTCTGTTTTAAAGAATTTCCTAGCTAATCTAACTCAAATCACAGTCCTGCCTGAGCTATCTAACAGCACACGAGCAAGCTTTCTCACTGGCTCATGTGGTTGAGCTGAATCTAGCTCTAAACAAGACCGTGGCTCACACTGTGCCCTACTTAACTGTTTCAGGTGTGAACTGTGGTTCACAGTTTGACTGGTTCAGCTGGTCTGCACCATTTGGATCAGGTTGAATCTGTCGAACCAATAGTCTGCCTATTTCCCTTAAAAGTTCACCGCCATCCAAAAGAATCAAACACCAGAAGTTTGAGGTGTTCAGTTCTTTTGTAGAACTGAACTTCCAGCCCTAAATGGATTTAACTTTTAATATGGAAGTCACTGTGTTAATGGGGCTTTGCAAGTGTATAATGCCAAACTAATATCATGTATTCTCTATGTTTGTGAGATAGTCTGTGCACCCTACAAGACTCCTTTAAAATTTATTGCCTGAGGTGTGGGTGGGGCAACGGGCAACATCACCATGTTTCCCCACCAAGCACTATAAGAAGTGCATCTTTCCAGTGTCCTCCGAATGATCATTTCATAGCAGTGGCTGCAGGCTCCCTGTCTTGCCTCCGTCCTTCTTACCTGCCACTCGCCCACTGTTCTGGTTGCCCTTGTTCTTCCTCCTGCTCTGTTGAGTCTCTACTGCTCCAGCTCCCATCTCCTGGCCCTTCTGTCTGCCAGCAGTGGAGCTGTTCACAAAAATATCATGAAGGGATGGCTCAGTCTAGCATAGTGCTCTACTGCACTTTTCCCCCGCTTCTGTTCTCTGTTCCACTTTGCTGCAAGCCTCACTTGGGGCTCCTGCCCTCTGTTGCTCTCCCACTGGCCATTCTCCAGCCTTTTGTTCTGTCCCCACTCCTACTGCCTCCAGAGGGAGTGTTACTGGACTCCTCCCCACTCCTACTGCCTCCGGAGTGTTACTGGACCCCTTCCCACTCATACTGCCTCCGGAGTGAGTGTTACTGGACCCCTTCCCACTCCTACTGCCTCCAGAGAGAGTGGTACTGGACCGCTTCCTGTTCTGCTCTTCCCCAGCTCCCTTCATGGTGCGCTTGGAGGGGGGTGTTGTCCTGCCTGTTGCTGCTTCCTGCTGCCTGGTGGTCTGTTCCTTTGCCTTCTGCATGCCCTCCTGCTGGTTGTTTCCTGCTGGCTGTTGTTTCCTGCTGGTGACGTATTGTAGCTGGCCCTTTCCCTTGTGCCCCCAGCTATGACTTGTCTTGGGGGTGCAGACTTTGCTGAAATCTTTCCATGTTTTCCCTGTTGTTTTTGCCTCCCTGCCTGCTGGGCTGCCTGCATTTGAGCCCCTCTGTCCGTGGTGTGATCATGCTCCACTTTTCATTTTCTTTGGGCCAGCTTGCTCCCTTCCTACCTACCTCCATTGGGCCTTTTTTTCTACCACTGTATAGGGCTCCACCCCATGACTCCTGGACTTCCACCCATGACTACTGGGCTCTCGGACCACTACCACTGGACTCTCTTCCCTACAACTACTGAGCCATCACCCTGCAACTGCCAGCCTCATGCTGTCGCAACTCCCAGGCTTTGTCACAATAATAACCTCAGGATACAGTATGCATCACCCCTCCTGGTATCATACTGCTCCTATCTCAAACTTATCCAAAACTTACTATGGTCACCTGCATGGCTCCATTCTGTACCTATTGACCCATGCCTGATCATCTGTCTACGCTCTTCCTCCTAGCGTAACCTCCTGGGATCAGCTTAGGGTTTAGTTTAACTAAGGTAGTTTCAAGGCCTAGCATATCAGGGACAGGTGGTAGTCATTCACTAAAAATACCATCAACAGCTTAATCAGGTTCAAGGTCAGTTGGCATTCATCTGTATCCTTCTCAGCCAGGTTGTGCCTAAAAACAGGTAAAATTTGTCTAACGCTCTTACCGGGTCAACAAAAACTAAATTGAAAAAATAATATGCTGTTTCTGTGCTGTAGATCATGGGTCTAACTTGTGCCATTCTGTAGTCTTAGGATAGTTTTGGTGTCCTGTAGCCCAAGTACAGTGCAGGGAAGGAACCATCCCTAAGGGCTCCTTTGGTCATACAACTGCAACTCTGTGACACCCTTAGCCTTGACCTATCAAACCCAGGAGGTGTTTGAGGAACTTGTTTTTTTGACACTGATTCATTCAATGCACCTAATATGTACATCACAAGTCTCTACCCATACCCTAAATTCCTTTAGCTGGACCTTGCTCCCTAACCACGTTGTGGAGCCCAAGCAGTTAGGAGCCCAAGCAGTTAGCACTGCAACTCTGTGACACCTACCTAGGTTTAGACTTCCTACAGGTGCACAGGTTGGACATTCTTCCATAGTAGAGTTCAGTTCCTCTCAGGAGGAGTAAATAAAGCAAAACAAAACAAAACAAATGGTTATTTTTTCATCCACCTACTACTGCAGTGCACAGTCAGTCTAGCTAAAAATGGACGTTGTGAACTACTGGCACTGTGGGACCCTCTTCAACAGGACTTTTATCCAAAGACTGGGGCACTGTCCTACTTGTTGGGGCTCAGTGACTTAGGACTCAGCTTTGAGCAGCTTGGACAGAAATCACCCACCTCAATACCCTACTGCAGGGGAGCACATGTTACAAAAATGTGCTGCCATGTGCCAAACACCAAGCTGGTGCACCCCTCCCCCAGAGGAAAACTGGGCCAGGGAGTTGGCAGACAGTCAGGAGAGGTAAAATAAAAAGCCCAATACAAAACCCACACAAGCTAAAAGACTTAGAGAAGTCACTTCAAACAAAAAAAAAAGGGACTCACCTCTAACGTCCAAGCCAAATGCTGAGACAGATAATGTAGCAGGTAAGCACCGTCCACAGCACAAAACAATGTCCAAAAATTATGATGCATAAAAAAAGAAAAACACTAAAAGAAACCTGGTGGCCATAGGGGACTCCATGATATGTGGAGTCAATCCCCACTTAAATCATGAAGGGCAGCCCTGGGATACCGTCAGATGTCTCCCAGGAGCATCAGCATGGAGGGACACCGACCACATTGTAGTAACAGTAAGGAATATAGGGAAGGATGAGAATGTTCTTATCCATCTAGGGACAAACGATCTCATCTGGAGGTCTGTGGAAGAGACAAAGGAGAACCTAGCGAAACTAGGTGACAGGTTGACTTCCCTTTCGTCCGGCATCTCCTTTTCTGAAGTTTCAGTTTTTTTATTATCTATATAAAGATTAGGAGTTTTTTAACTTTTATTCCCAAAGATGATCATCTTTGTCTTTTCCTTATTAATAAAGAGTCAATTTTCTTTATACTGTGTTGTAAACCAGTTAGCCTTTCTTTGTAATCCCAAAACAGACATGGAAAGTAAAACAATGTCATCTGCATAAGATAGAATGATATTTTCCTATTTTTAATGCCAGGAGTATGAAAATCAGGATTTCCCAAATCTTGAAGATTAGAATTAATATAAATATTAAAGAGGGAGGGAGCAAAAAGACAACCTTGTCGTACTCCACAATTAGTTATAATTGGAGATGTGGTTCTCCCTTTTGGTTGTATTGGACTGTGATCCAAGTTTTAGAATGTAAACAAATCAAAATGTTTAATAATATTGGGTCTATTCCCAGAATCTCCAACTTTTTCCAAAGTAATGTGTTGCTAATACTGTCAAAAGCTGAGCTCAAATCTATAAAACAACAGTAAAGTTTAACTTGTTTTACCTTTACATAGTTCCAGATTAGGTGTGAAAGAATTTAACAATGTTGAATTGTTGAGCGTCCCGGTCTAAATCCATGTTGGTATTCACTAATTATTTGATTTGTAGCCATCCAGTCTTGAATAATCAATCAGTTTATATATCTGGGGGATCTGAAGAATTTCCTTTCTTGTATAATGGTAAGATGATGCTTCCTGATCAACTTGCGGGAAAATGACCTCCTTGAATAATATACTTAAAATAATGTTTTTAGTACTGGTGTCCACCATTGTGAAAATGACTTATAGACATCTGTCAAAATTTGGTCTGGTCCTAGAGCTATATTAGAACGTGAGGCTAGAATTGCTTCATTAATTTTATTCTTTGTTATATATATTGGATAAGGGGGCATGACTTGATTTAAGTGCTGTCCCTGACTTATGTAGGCATGAAACTCCCCATACTCTAAGTTTGAAAAATGTAATTTTCGAAAATGTTCTTCCCAATAATTGGGGGAATATGAGCTTCAATATCTATGGTGTAGCTACTAAAACCTTTACTCACTAGTATCTAAATATTTTTTATGTCTTTCTTATAAACAGCTTCTCTAAGCCTATCCAAGATTTTCTTATGATATTTTGTGTGCTTTGCTTCTAATAACCTTTTATAGTCTTTTCTAGTTCTATTTAAGCAGTGTAAATTTTCTCTGGTTCTACTCCTTTTACAATACCTAACCATTTTATGAAGATTTCTTTTAGCCTCTGCGTAAGTATTGTTTAACCAGGTAAGATGTTTTCTTCTAATAGGACAACTGGTTCTTAACAAAAGTCTAATATGTGAGTTCAGTAGATTCCAGTTTTCTAAGATCTTGCTACCATCAAAATAATTTTTAATTTCAGTAACTAAATTATTAACAGAGGCATCATGGAAAAGTTCCAAAAAGAATGTCAAAATATTGCAGTCCCATCTTACTTTTTTGTTATTTAAAATGTCCATATTATTTATATTAACTTGGGGTTCAGCCACAGTTGTTGAGACTTGGGGCCCAATATTCAAAACTTTGCCTGGGAGCAAAATTTGCACTGTCCCAGCGGGCAAAATTAGCCCACATCCAACTGCATGCAACATTCAAAGGAGAGGCAGTATAGCACAGTGGTCTAAGGCTCTGAGCTGCAAATCTGGTGACATCCAGCAGACCAGACCTGGGTTTGAATCCCACAGCTTCCACTTGCATACTGTGTGACCCTGAGTAAGTCACTTAACCTCCTTGTGCTCCCAGGTCGCTCCTGTAAAAAAGCTTTCAGCTTAGTGTGCTATACCTGGTTAAACAACCAAATAAAAAAAAAAAAAAGAATAGCCAAGCACAACAAGCACCACAGGCATGGGTGATTGTGCTGCGTGCCATAGACATACGGATGTTTCTGCTACAGTGTGTATCATATGCTACAGCAGCATGGGTAGCCGGTACTGTGAGGGACACGTTGGTGTATACTGTGTGTCAGGTAACACTGAACGCTGCTATCCACACATAGACAGACCCAGCTGGCAGGTGTGTACTAACAGTGGACAACACTTTCATACTGTCCTGTGACCCACATATGCTGTGCCAATGGCACGGGATTCTCACAGTACCACACACGTGGCCAGCTATGTATGAAGGAGCACATGTACAGGTGTGCGGTATGTGCATGGGGGGGTCAGAGAGGGCATTTCCATCACTGGAACATGTGCACTGTGTGGATGACCCTAGCCGTGTGGCACCACCTACCATGTGGTGCATTCTGGGCACCTGTACACCCTCCCCTCACCACCCTCCCTTCCCTCATTGCAGCATGTGTGGGCTGTATTGTGTTGGTATACCCCTATGGAGGGATTGGGGAGGTGCTGCATGTATTCACCTACAGGGTGTCCACTGGGTACTAGGCCACCCTCAACTGCCTGGCAGAGCTGGAATTGGTGCCAGATCAAGGTGCCATGGGCCCTGCCAGGGTACTGTGCTAGGACTCATGGCCAATACCATCAGTTTGCAGCATATCTCTTCCTTGGCATATGGAGTGACCCAGGGTGGCCTTCCCTCTCTTCTTGCCCAATGACTGCAGTCATCAGGTGCACCATGGTGCTGTTGCTGCATACAGCCCAGTTGCCTGCTGCTTCTGTGTCCACACCCCCCATCCTTGTTTTGCCCAGAGTTAAGACTACCTATTTCTGGGCAGTAACTTGCACCATGCTATGTGTTATGCAGATTCACGCAAACACACTTTGCAGAGCGCTAACACACTAAATATAGCATAGCACCTGTATTCATCTACACACCGCCTCTCTTTGCCCAGTGCATACATTATCATTTTGCATGGCACAATTAGGCCTTTTAATATAGCACAAGCATTCAAACGGCACACAAAGCGCATGCAATCCGTTTGCCAACCAAAGGTTTGAATACTGGGCCCCAGATGAGATAGATATGAAAGACAAAAGTAGAGGTGCATGCTCAGAGTCAGAACAATCTAATATTTTTAGATCAGAAATCACTTCTAAGGCTTGAATATTGGCCCATGCAAGCCCTATAATGGAAGAGTCAGAATGGGCTTATCAGTAGGGAAACAGCCACTGAGTAAATAAAAATTATTTTCTGATAATATTTTAAAAAGATTCTCCCCTTGCAAGTTACATTTTTTATCTTTAGAATTTATGTCCCAACTTATCAGAGCATTGGAGACCTTAAATCCCTGGAATAAATCTGTGTAATGGTTCTCCAATTTTTTACTAATAAACATTCTTGCATGAAAATCTCCTACAATTAAAATTTAGTCATTTTCATGCCCAATCAACATCTGATTTAAAAAGGTTACAAACTGTGACCAAATATTTATAAACAATTAGCTGTAGGAAGGAATGAGATATTAATCAGGATCAACTTGAGATGTTCTTTTGCAAGTCTTAGCCCACGAATGTAATCCGAAGCTGATGACAGTAATGTGCCTTTGAAATTTAAAGATGTCTTAATATAAGTGGCTAAGTCTACAGTACTTTATTATGACCAAACATTTTGGTTTTATAAGCGAGTATGATAAACGCAGAATAACCTGGGAGCAACGAAAGAGTTATAGTCCATGTTTCTTGTAAGCAAAGAATATCATAACTTTTAAATCTTTTTACTTCTTTGAATCATTATCTGCGAGTTTATAAGAGGTTGACGCTGCTGTTTCCATCGGGTTCACATCTTTTATCTTTGGTTGTGGCTTCGGGGGTTCTCCGAGTATCTAACCCTCGTGGGTTCGAATCATACTGCTGGTTCCCGGTTGCATTCCAGATAAAATTGAGCTCCAGTTGCTACGTTCTTGCAAGGCTGGTCCCCGGTAACTCTTCAGTGAGGATTCTTGCTTGTGACCAGGGACAGATTTAAGCTGCCTGCTTTCAAGTCCGGCATTGCTTAGCAGCTGAATAGCGGTCTCACGCAGGGAATGGTTCATGTAGGAGTTTGCTAGTCCTGCTGCAGCACACATCTTCGGGAGCATTGATGAAAGGTAATTTTTCCCTATGGGCTCTAATGTGTACCACTTTCTTTCATTTTCCCTAGGGTTAACATAGAAACATAGAAACATAGAATTTGACAGCAGATAAGGACCGCTTGGCCCTCCCAGTCTGCCCATTTCCCTACCTGATGGATAAGCTGCAGATCCTAGTTAACCAGCAGCCTACTTCTTCCTACCCAACCCCCTAGAATTGCCTTATGACTGTCCCATGCATGCTTGAATTTCACCACTGTTTTTGATTCCACAACCTCCTCTGGAAGGCCGTTCCATACATCCACAACCCTCTCTGTGAAAAAATACTTCCTTAAATTACCTCTGAGCGCCCCCTTGTATCCTCAAATTGTGCCCCCTTGTTCTTGCACACCTCTTTTTTTGAAAGATGCTACCCTCTTGGACTTTGTTGATTCCCTTGAGGTACTTGAAAGTTTCTATCATGTCCCCCTCTCCCTCCTTTCCTCGAGGCTATACATATTAAGCTCCTTAAGTCTCTCTTCATATGTCTTCCGGTGCAGACCCTGCACCATTTTAGTTGCCCTCCTCTGGACAGCTTCCATCCTGTCTATGTCTTTGCGGAGATTGGGTCTCCACAACTGCACACAGTACTCAGATGTGGTCTCACCAGCTGTCTGTACAGAGGATAATAACTTCTTGTTTTACTGGTGATGCCTCTCCCTATGCATCCCAGTATTCCCCAACCCTCCTTGCTGCCCTCTCACATTGCTTGCCCACCTTTAGGTCATCTGATATGACTACCCCCAGGTCCCTTTCCATTTTTGTTGTTGTTAGTATCTCACCCCCCATTGTGTACTCTTCCCTGGGTTTTGTTTCCCAGGTGCATTACCTTGCACTTCTTAGCATTGAATCTAAGCTGCCATACATTTACCATTCCTCTAACCTTGCCAAGTCCTTCTCATCCTTTCCACCCACCTTGTGCATCAACTCTGTTGCAGATCTTTGTGTCATCTGCAAAGAGACATACTTTTCCTTCCAGTCCCTCTGCAATGTCGGCTTAAAGACATTGAAGACCGATCTAATACTGAACCTCTTTGGTGCCCACTACTAACCCCCTTTTTCAGAGTGGACTCCATTTACTATTACTCTCTCTGTCCTATTCTCCAGCCAATTCTTTACCCAGGCTGTCATTTGGGACCCACTCCCAGGCTGGCTAACTTGTATATTAATCTTTTGTGTGGGACCGTGTCAAATGCCTTGCTAAAGTCTAGGTAGGCCATGTCCACAGCCCCTCCCTGATCAACTACTTTGGTCACCCAGTCAAAGAAATCTATCAGATTTGTCTGGCATGACCTTCCCGCTGTGAATCCATGCTGCCTTGGGTCCTGTGCCCCTCTGGCCTCTAGATACTCAACAATTCTTTCCTTCAGAAGTGATTCCATCATTTTCCCTACCACTGAGGTTAAACTAACAGGTCTGTAGTTTCCTGCTTCTGCCTTGCTCCCACTTTTGTGAAGGGGAATCACATCTGCCCTCCTCCAGTCCTCAGGTACCACCCCATCCTCCCATGATTTGTTAAAGAGGGTAGTCAGTAGTGTCACTAGTTCTACCCTTAGTTCTTTTAGAATTCGAGGATGAATCCCATCAGGCCCCATTGCTTTGTCCACCTTCAGTTTTAAGAGCTCTTTCAGAACCCTTTCTTCTGTAAATGGGCTGGTATCAACTTCTGTATCCAGAGTGTTTCTACTGTTTGTTTTAGGTACCCCCTCTTCCTTTGTAAATACTGAGCAAAAATATTTGTTTAGTATCTCTGCCTTTTCACAGTCACCCTCTGCCCACCCTCCTCCCTTTATTAAGCCTCACTATCCCTCCCTTGGTCTTCCTTCGCTCCTGATGTACCTATAAAGGTTTTATCCCCTTCTTAACTGGAGTTGGCTATCTTTTTCCTCGGTTTGGGCCTTGCTGTTCTGACTGCCTTTCCAGCTTCCTTTTGCTTTAACTGATCCAGTTCTCTGTCCTGTTCCTTCTGTGATTCCTTGTACTTCCTGAATGCTTTCTTTTCTCTTGAACCTTCACTGCCACCTCCTTTGAGAACCATAGTGGTTTCTTACCTCGTTTCATTTTGTTTATTTGCTTTACACAAAGGCTTGTTACCTCTGTGATGGCAGTTTTATTATTCCCATTGTTCTTCACCCTCCTTCCTGCCCATTTGCTAGTGCATTCCTTAGGCACTCACCCATTTTAGCAAAGTCAGCCCTCCTAAAATCCAGTACCTTTGTCTTTGTGATGGCTTGACTCTATTGCTGTGTTTATTGTGAACCATACTGTTCGATGGTCGCTAGTTCCCAGATGGCTACCCACTTCTACCATCTGTGATCCTCTTCATCTCCATTTGAGAGAACCAGATCTAAGATTGCTACCTCTCGAGTGGGCTCCAATACTAGTTGTCTAAGGCATGCCCCCTGTAGGGCATCTAGAATAACCCCACTCTTAGAAGTGGCTGCTGCAACTGCACTCCAGTTAACATCTGGCATATTCAGATCACCCATCAGCAATATTTCCCCTTTATCTGCCATTCTAAGTATACTTTCTATCATTTCCTTGTCCATTTCCTCCCCCTGAGAGGAGGGGTCTGTAAACAACCCCTGTGCGGATTGTAGTGCCATTGCTTGCCTCCAAATTGACCCACAGTGCTTCTCCTCCTCCCTGTTTACCCTTTTGTTCTGTTGCTTTGATTTCTTCTCTTATGTAGAGAGCTACTCCTCCTCCCCTTTTACCCTCCCTGTCCCTCCTGTAGATAGTGTATCCTGGTATGTTTATGTCCCAGTCATGGTTCTGTGTGTACCATGTTTCTGTAACTGCCACAATATCCAGATCTTCCTCCTCCATCAAGGCCACTAATTCAGGAAGCTTGTTACCCAGACTACGGGCATTGGTACTCATTGCTCTCCATTTTTTGATGGCTTTACCTTCTGTAGCAGCATCCCCCACTGACCTTTCTACCTTGGTCTTTTTCTCATTTAGTACCCTGTTTTGTAGGGGGAGGCTGGGATTTTCCTGCTGCATATCAGTGCCTCCCCCCTTGACTAGTTTAAAGGCTTGCCAATGAAGCATTTAAACCGATTGCCCAAAAGACTTGTTCCTTCCTGGACAGATGCAGACCATCCTGCCAGTATAGGCTGGTGTCCCTCCAGGTGGAACCCCAGTCCCCAATGAAGCCAAACCCTGTGCTCCACACCATTTTCAACCATTTGTTAAACTGCATGGTGCAAAGTACCTCGCCTCACCCATGCCACTGACAGGCAGTACCTCTGAGAAGGATACTGTGTGTGCTACTTGTCTTAAGCCCCTCCCCAACTCTACAAGTCCTTCTGCACTGCTCTAATGTCATGATGAGCTAAGTCATTTGTCCCTAGGTGGACAATGACGTCCAGCTCGAACTCCGATGCAACTGTTCTCGTGATCCTAAGGATGCGCTTCCTGTCCCTCAAGCCATGGCACCAGGCAGGCACCTTACCTCAGTTTTCCCTGCTCCCCCCAGTTCTATCCCCCTAATAATTGAGTCCCCCACCAGAAGCTGCTTTCTTTCCCTGTGGTAGCCCTCTGCCTCCTTCCTGAGGGCCTCCCTTGTGACAGTTGTCTGCACCCTGCTTAGTCTCCTCTGTGGGTGTATCCATAGGGGAACTATGCTCCCCCAGAATGGAGTATGGATTGTGGAGTGGAACAACTGACTGGGTGTGCCTCTGTTCCACCACCCTTACCCTCCCTGAGCCCACTGTGATCCAACTGCTGTGCTTTCTTTGCAACCTCTGAGGTAATGGTGGTGGCTCTGGTGCTCCTTGGATGGGGGAGATTCCCTTGCCACTGAGCAGTGCGGCCTGAAGACGGGACTTCCCCCCTCAGGGCAGATAGTTGTCTGCAAACAGGGCAGTATCTCAGCCTCCAGAAAGACTCCTGGAAGACTGCTGCCCCACAGCCATTACATTGTACTACTCCCCACATAACTGTCTACCTTGTTTAGGTTTTTTTTTTTTTTGTGTGTGTGTGTGTGATTGGTGCGTTATATAGAAATATATGTATTTATATAATGTGTATGCTTATATTGTCAGTGCAGTGTGCTAGACAGGATATGACAGTGATATGTACCTTGCCCTCTTGAGGAAATGATGTCAGAGCCCCAGGTATAAATGAACTATTTCCAGGGGTGGGTGGGGTGAGGGTGGGAAGGGGTTGGGCCTAAACTGTGCCCTCATGAAACAATCAGCTAAACGCTCTGACCTACCGATGCGATGAGTGCCTTCCTGTCAGCAAGATGCCATACACGACAATTTGTAATACTGCTTCAAACCAATTTCACAGAGAAAATACCCTGCTAATCAAACAGAGAAAAATCCAAACATCCAAGTCAGACACAGATAAACCTCCCCAGCCCCAGAAGAGCCTGGTGACTTGTGCTCTGAAAACAGTCAGCCCCACAACACGTCAGCTGTGCAGAAGGGCAGACACAGAAAACAGTATTCAGCCTATGTGGGTTTAAACTCTTCCTGCACTGAAAACCTTAACACTTGTAACAAAAGTAAAGCAAGTCCACCTCCCTCTGTTGATTGAAAGACTGCCTTTTCTGATAATTCTAAGTTCCTTATTTCACCCTTCAGTTAGAAGTATCCTCCACCTGAAGAATATTAACTTTCCTAAGGAATCTGCTTCAAACCAAAGACAATTGTAAATTATAAGGTTCACCTCCCTCTGTTGTGAGCACTACTTGCTTTCTTGCAAATCTTAAGTCCAGTGTTGCAGCTTGCAGCCAGATGTAGCTTCACCTGAAGTGTCTTTTTTCTGGGGTGCAGAAACAGACAGGGTGGGTTTTCTGGTAGCTTACCGAAGTATTTTTTCAGTGTGGTTACTGGGCAATGTGGGTGCCCTTTGATCTCCAACATTGACCCTCGATATTTGTCTCTTTCCTTTTCGAGGGGATCACAGTGGTTTTTGGTGTTCTCATTAAAGTTTAAGGACACATATTCTAGCCCATTCTCTGTTTGTTTAAATTCGAAAGAGGATGACTTTAATTGTCGCTGGCCCTTATAGCCGTGCCTGACGAAAAGTATTTGTAACTCGAGCCAGATACGGCGTAGGAGTCCTTGGGGCTTTCACTACTGAGGGCCAGGGATTCTCGCAGCTGCTGGAGGTCTGTGGTGGTGAGGGGAGGGTGATGTTTTGTTTTATCTCTCCCCTCACGTCTTAAGTTCTTTATTTGAGCAGTGAAAACATTGTTTGCACTTTGGAATTTGGGGTTTGTTAGGATGTTCAGTTTTCTGTTCACTGGAGGCTCATTTAAATAATGGTTCAGTCCCACTCAAACTCCAATGTAATTGCTAATGCCATAGTAATTACCCCTTGAATTTCTCATAGAAGCACAGAATTCTCTGAGAATCACATTTAAATCATTGCCACTTACTATGTTAACATTCACCTATGTTTTCTGTCTCTTGAAGCCAGTCTTGCCAAACTTTGACAGCCTGGTTGGCTTTACGTTTTGTGGCAGGCTCATTTCTGTTCTGTTTGATGTCGTCCAGATGGTTTTCTTCTATTTGTAGATGCTGTTTTTTTTTCTTTACTCTTTTTTGTCTCTGGTTTTGGCACATTATTTTCTTTATCTTCAGAAAATCATTTATTTATTGAATCCATGGTAAAGAAAGTGAAGTTCACTTTGGAGAAGTTTGCCATTCACTTATTCCTGACAGACTTTGTGTGAGAAGCTGCTGTGGAGGGATATCTCTTGAACAATCTCTGAGGCTGGCAGTTGGCTGGCACTACAGCTGGGATGTTATGCCAGGATAACATCCCTGCTGTGGTGACCAGCTGACTAATCAGAAAACAGGATTCTTACTTGCCATTGTATAATATACTATAATGTATGGTAAGTGCCTATTAACCACCATAATCAGCAGTTACACAGCTTTGTTATGCACTGTTTAGAATTTTAAAAGTTGTTAACCACACTTCGGAACTTCCAAACAGTGGCAAAACTAAAAAGAATGCACCAGAGTTCCATAATTCTCACACATAGAATGCAAACAGTGTTTTTTTGACCATACACTATAAAAGATGATGGCTGGTGATCGGGTGACAACCACACTGAAATCACCTCTCGTGGTTGCTAGGGCTACCGTAAACCTCTTGAGCTGCGCTCTCGAGGTTTACTATGTTGCCCTAGCAACCACTCGAGGTGATTACAGCGTGGTTATCACCTGATCCCCAGCCATTATTCTCTATATAATGTATGGTAAGTGCCTATTAACAACCATAATCAGCAGTTGCACAGCTTTGTTATGCACTGTTTAGAATTTTAAAAGTTGTTAACCACACTTCGGAACTTCCAAACAGTGGCATAACAAAAAAGAATGCAGCAGAGTTGCATAATTCTCAGAAATAGAATGCAAACAGTGTTTTTTTGACCATACATTATAAAAGATGATGGCTGGGGATCGGGTGACAACCATGCTGAAATCACCTCTCGTGGTTGCTAAGGCTACAGTAAACCTCTCGAGCTACACTCTCGAGGTTTACCATGTTGCCCTAGCAACCACTCGAGGTGATTACAGCATGGTTATCACCTGATCCCCAGCCATTATTCTCTATATAAACTCTAGCAAACCAAACCAACCTAAACTAGCACTGCTCTTAAAATCATGGCTAAAGTATAATTTAAACAAGATCTGGTTGATTTAAATTAACTAATCAGTGTCATTAAGTCATTTAATAAATATATGCTTTCACAGTTATACAAATATCATTAATGAATTAATCTAAATGTGCCTTCCGAGCTTTTTTAGCTTTCTATTTTTTATACACTGTATAAGATTTATAACACTTTCTGGCCAAATGATTTCTAAACAAGAGTTTCTGGTCTAATAATGATCCTTCATTCAATAACAGCAATAACACCTTAAACAGCTTATGCAACATAAACTAATTTAATTCATCTAGTCATATTAAATTTTGTAGGGGTTACCTTCAACACAGGATGGTGGCAAAAGCTGATCCTGAAAAAGGGACTTAGACGAGCTACCAGAACACATGTGAGTCACTTCAATTATAATTGGCTGATAGCCAGAATTGACAACAGTCCACTGAGGATGCTAAAACAAAATAGGCATACAAAAATTTCAAACTGTTACAGGCCGGTCCTAATCCAAGCATAAGTGTTTAAAAAGCAGAGCTAATAAGTTACTAAAAGTTGATAGACTTTCAAAAATTCAACAAAGTACATACCATGGCATTTTAAGTGTCTTAATGTCTTAGCCTAAAAAAGTACAGCTGAACAAGGAGGAAAAGCAACCGAGAATAAAACTATCATTATACAATGGCTCAAAAAACAGTAGTTCGTGATTGGCTGGCTGGCACGATTTACAACGCGCAAATCGTACTATCACCCTATAGTAAGAAGTGCCAGACAGCCAGTCAGCCGCATCAGGAATCCCCTTTTTGAAATCACTCCTAACCCCTGAAGATCAAGCACGAAAACTACCATATTCGCTGTGATGAAAAGCACAAAATTCAAACACACACTACTCTTTGAGCCTTTCCACTAAAATCGACTTAAAAGGAAAACACTGTCATCACGCTCTGTTTCTCTCTCTCTCTATCTCTCTTTCTCTCTCTCTCTCTCTCTCTATCTATCTCCCCCCTTTTATGTAAAAAAAAAACCCACCATATTCTCTGCTGCTTAGCCGCCATGAACCATGAACCTGAACAAGCATTTTTGGAACAAACTACATTTCTGGTACTTGTATAATTATTTTTTTTACCTCCTGGTCCTCTGCACCTCCTTTCTTCACCCTCCAATCCTATGACCAGAGAAGACGCCGCTCAGAAATGCAGCCGTCCATGTAATCCTTGGTTCCATTTAAAACTTGCAGCCGTTGCTGCTGGAAACACTCTGACCTCAGACCCTCTCATCTTCCAGTACAGTGAGCCAAAGGAAAGAAACCCAATGTCCCAAATTAACAAAAAATAAATAAAAAAAAAAACCTAAAAACAGTCCATATCTTTAAAAAGAAAAAAATACTCAAGAGACAACCCAGGAGGACTAGACCGTTCTTACAGCAGCCAGCCAGTGGTACAGCATGTTCTGTCAGTTCAGGTCACACCAGGCACAACGCAGACAGCCACAGAGAACTGCAACACATTCTTTTTTCACTTTAACAAGAAAGGAAGGCATGCCACAACCAGTATGTCAAAAGCAGCCACTGATACTATTTCAAATATATGCATAGCAAGCACAGATGCCAATGGTGCTATACCTCTGACCCCTAGCAACCTAGGACTATTTTTATTGGCACAATAACAAATTCAACAAAATAATATAAAATGAAGGGTTTTCTTTAATTTTGTTTAACAGAAAAATACAGAGGGGCATTGTATGAATGCAATTTACCCCTCGAGGGTGTGGGTTATGTCAGGATTTATCCACATCTGGTGTGGTTTCCTCACTTGGCCTGTGGCCTTATGACCAAACCACACCAGGTGTGGGTAAATCCTGGCATCACCCACACCCTCTTGTGGCATATTGCTTAAGCAGCACCCATAGCAACAACATTTTAAAGCACTGAAGGTCCCATAGTGTGGTCTCCAGACGTACTGTTTCAAAAATGGCGCTTTTGTCGGAGAGACACCTGCACTTAGTTTATTGTTCTAGAAATTACTACCTTTGAGCCAGAGGCTCTTTTACAAAGGTTCCACGTCAATTAGGTACAGTACAAAAGGTTACATAGATAACACAACAATTTGTGTTGTGTCAAGAGCAAGAAAACATATACAAATACATATCAAATCACTTGTGCAAAAGGACACGAGATATCAATAATCACATTATTGTTATTACAAGAAAGAGTCATGCCAGATTAGGAGAAACAAATAGGGAAAGTCCAGAACAGAGGTTAAGTGAAAGGTGGGGAGCAGACAATAGCAGGAGAAAAGGTTTCCAAACTTGTCTTTGTCAAATAACGGAACAGGGTGGATAGTGAGAAAATAGGAGGTTTAATCAGGGCAGTCACAGGAGCTGGAGGTAGCAAGGTGAGAGAAAAGCCTTGATTTGAAAATACCTAGAGAGGTGGAGGCAGTAATATGAGTGCTGAGGGCATTAGCCAGCTGGGGCACGATAGGCCAAAATCTTTGTCCCTGGAAGTCCGGCATCGGGGACTTGGAGGCTGTGTTCTGATCTTCTGGTAAAGCGGTACTAGCGCTCGGGCATAACAGGTCTTGGATACAGGGTGGAGTGAGGCCCAGAGTGGATTTTTTTGCCATCAGGCAGGTAAGGTACTTTATCCGGTTTGAGAGTTGCAACCAACCTGAGTCAGCATAGAGTTCACATGTGTGGGTACATCAATGTGCACCAGTGAGTAGCCGACAGGCCTTATTTAGGGATGTTGTAATGCGACTAAGTGCTGTAGTAGTGGCAGATCCATATATAACTAAGCCATAGTCAACAACTGAGATGATAGAAGATTGGATGGCAATCCTCAGTGCAGAATGGGTAAGAAGCTGTCGGTTCCGATACAGAATCCCAATTAAGCTGATTAATAGTTTTACTGTACTATCAATGTGAGTTGCAAAGGTTAGGCCTTGATCAAAGTTGATTCAAGATATTTGAAAATTGGCACTTGTTCAAGGGTATTTCCCAGGTATGTATTAATGGTGAGTGGGACTTGCCGTTTCTTGTTTTGTGGTTAGAGAAGAGCATGGATTTAGTTTTTTGTGGTTTAGAACCAGCTTATGTTCAAAGAACCACATCTCAACTTTGGAAAAAGCATGCTGAAGGTTGAGGCATAAGAGGTTCGGATCTTTATGAGTGGCAAGAATCACAGCATCATCGGCATAGAGGATTAATTGTTCAGGGCAGGATTTGGGAAGGGAGTTTAAGAAAAGGCTGAAAAGAAGGGGGCCCAGGATGGATCCCTGGGGAACTCCTGAGCAAACCGGTTTTGAGTCTGAGAGAACTCCAGCTACTTTTACAGATTGAGAGCGCTGAGCAAGGTAATTTTTTACCCAGTCACCAGGACCCTGCGAGAGCCCTAGGGATAGAAGTTGTTTGATAAGTGAGCCATGGTGAACTGTATCAAATGCCTTGGTTAAGTCAATGTAGACTGCTCCAGTTAGGTTTCCTTTGTCCATGGCATTGTGGATTGCTCCTGAGAATTCAAGTAGGGCAGTCGATGTGCTGCCCTTTCCTAAATCCATGCTGCTGAGTGCATAGGAAGTTTTGCTTTTCAGGTAGTCTGAAAGTTGGTCCGCCACAGCGTTCAAGGGCCTTAGAGAGAGGTGGTAGTATTGATATCGGGTGATAGTTACCAGGCAGTGACTTATCACCACTTTTGTGCACCGGAGTGACAACTGCAGCCTTCCATTTCCTAGGGAATTGGCTGTAGCAGAGGGAGAGATTGAACATTTTGTGAGGGGGAGCAGTACTTCCTCTAGAGTGAGAGACAGAAGTTTAAGGTCAATAGTGTCGCTGCTTGCTCGGGATTTAGAAATGGCCTTCTTTACATATTTATAGACTTCATGTGCCTTTACTAGTTTGAAATGGAAGGGTGGTTTGGTTGGAGAGGCAGTAGTAGAAGTAGAAATTGGAGGGTCAGCATCAGTAAAGAAATCAGATGAGAGTACACCACTAAGGTCCGTGAAGGTATCATTTAGGGTGTTTGCAATGATCTCTGGGTCTAATGTAGTGGTTCCATCCACATTCATTATCGTAGGAGAGGATTTGGACTGCTGACCCATGATATTCTTTATTTTGTTCAGAAGATTTCTCGCCCCAGGAGTTGGAGGGGCATTCTTAGTAGGAGCTCTTCATTAAGCGGATCTGTTTAGTACAGTGGTTGCGAGCCTGTTTATACTTTTGAATGTCCGACAGTGTCCAGTAGCTCTTGCAGTGGCCTGGAGGTGATCCTACTTTGAGTTGTGCCAATAACTTTGCTGTGAGCCAGGGATTTGTGAGTGCTTTGATTTTGCTTTTTACTGGTGCATAGGTGTCACAGGCAGTGTTGAAAGTAGTAATAAAGTAATCAAGGGCTAGGTCAACATCTTGAGTTTTGTAAATCAGGGACCAGTCCATCTGCCTAAGACAGGTCTTGAGATGAGTAGGTTGCCATAAGGTGGGACTCGGCTATAGATGGTTTTGGAGGCGACTTCTGAAACTTATTTGTCCAGGTACATATTATTGGAGAGTGATCACTGAGGCGAGTCAGGAGAACACTTACATTGGTTATAAGGGTAGGGTGGCTGGTAAGGATCCAGTCAATGAGGTGCTGATCCATGATTTGTAGTTTTCCTGGTAGGGAGTTTACCACTTGTGTTAAATTTGCTGCTAGGATGGCATCTTTGTTTGACCCTGCATCAAGAGCAAGCCAATTTATATTAAAGTCCCCAAGGAGAAGGAGTTCAATGTCAGAAGGTTGTGTACTTACGAACTCGAGGACAGCCTGTAGGCCGGAATCAAGATCTTTTGGTGGGATATAGACAGCAGCAATCGTGAGGACTTTGTTTTGGGCACCAAGTAGTATCTTGATAGGGAGGAGTTGCACTGAGGTTTCTGTGGTGGGATAAGAACCAGGGAGACAGGTGAGGTAGTCCTTTATGTAGATTGCACATCCACCACCTTTTTGAGGTCCTATCCAGCCTGAATATCTTGTAGCCTTGTATAGAGATGGCATGATCCGGAGTATTAGGTGTCAGCCAAGTTTCGATGATGGCAAGGATATCCGGGTTGTGTTGGCTGGCAAAGATTTGAAGGGAGGCCAGTTTTGGGAGGAGACTGCAGATGTTTAAGGTAGCAATTTTGAGCCCCCCCTCCATTTTGGCAGGCTTTGTTGTACTGTAGGAGACAGGGCCAGGATTTGAGTGGACACTTCCTGATATCAAGAGTAGGAGTTTAAGAGACAGTTGCTGTACTTTGTAGTCAATTGAATTACACTTCTGAGGCTTATGCAGCTTGGACCAGTGCAGGCGTCTAGGGACCCAGAGCAAGGAGATTGTTAGTAATAGAGGATGATATGCCCATCTATCCTTGTTGTAGCCTGTCAGTTGCATCCAGTCGCTTGCAGATAAGTACCTGGTGTTAAGTCAAAAGCCAAAAGAATGATCAACTGCTGAGGTCCAGAGTCACTGAAATGTTAAAATTCCTGAAGGTGATTAACTTTGCCTGCACATATGCAGGATGTGAAATCCCTTTGTCTGTATGCTTCTTTGTCATTCAAACAGGTTGCTGAAAAGCCCACATACAGATCATGGAGTAGGTCAGACAAAAATGTGGATTCCAGCAGGACCCAGAGTCACCAAGTTTGTCAGATGTAGTTGCTTCACTTGTGTTTTGCTTGGGATAGCTTCCAAAAGTTGATTTTAAAATGAAAATAAAGATACCTGATGATGATTTTTTTGCAGAAATCCAGTCCAGGAGACTTTCATGGATGTAGTGAGCAAGAATGGTATAGTTACCACAAGCAGAAAAACATGTAAATCCACAAAAACTAAGCTACAGACAAACACAAGCAGCCACCACACAGACCCAGGGGGCGTGGCATGTCTATGCGCACTTACGCACTTAAGCTTAGAATCCCACCATGTGGGATTGTGACTTTATGACCAATCAAATGAACACTTCCTCGTGGAGTTTTTAAGGTTATTTAAATTATTTAAAGTTGTAAGACTAAAGTAACGAATGAAGTATGTGAATTTATAATGTATTCCACTGTATAATATATAGATCGAAAGTTGCCCAGGTATAAACTAAGACAGTGACTGTGAGCAGGTTATCTAATTATTTTACCACCATCTACTTGAATAAGGGCAAATGTTTAAATTAATAAAGATGAAGGAGCACTGTACAGTGTCTGTATAACATCTTCTGTAATAAACCCGCATCAGAGCCATAAGTTTAAGAATTTTTAAAATAGCCAATAAAGACTTGATTGGCTAAAGATAAAATGTGTTAGAGTTTAAAATTCACTAGTCTAGTCATTTCCAGGATGAATTTGAATGATTTTAAGGGAATGAAGCAAATCTTAAGCAGACCTCTCCTGTGAAAATAACAATTAGAACTATATAAAATGAATAGATGGGAGCCTATAAACATTAAGAGTGGGCACAAGAAAAACCACTAAGCTAAGATCTAGTTTAAAAATATTGGAACATTAGAACAACGTAGAGCAAGTTCTAAGTTGTTCAGGTTAAGCAAGATAAAGGAGGAAATGGGAACTGGGAAAACAAAGCTAACAAACTGCTACGTGGGTCAGAACTTCCTCAGGCAGGAATCAGAAGTCGGGGAGTTAGGAGTTCTGTAATTAGCTCTTGCAGTAAACTCCACTACTTTTGTCATTTTTCTTCTTACATCTCTTTTCTTCACTCTCCACCCACCAGTCCCACTGTGGCTCCCACCCTCTACAGGGTTTAACATTCTCGGGACTCTCCAGGGCTCCTGCCATCACGGACTCCAAACAAAGAGTGCCTAGCGCGAAGCAAACAGTGTACTGATAGAAAATGCAAGTGACACAAGCCAAACTGGAAAAGACTGTGCAGGGATTATAGCTCTAAGCAGGTTTGATTAAAAACTTTCATTACTTGCCCAAGGACTGAGACAATGATAGCATACCAGCAATAATCCAAAAAAGCACCTTTCACAGTCTTGCTCTTGTTACTAGCTCCTCAACAATGCAGCGTACAGTCACACCTGGAAATTCCCAGCAGCCCTCAGATTCCCTGTAAAAACCTGCTCATCCTGAAGTGCAGTCTGCCAAACTCGAAGTTGATCCTCCTAACTCCTCTGAGGTAAATACTGATTGTTCGCCATTTGAAATCAGAGCTTGCTGAGAAAAAGGCACAGCTTCTTGCTATATGGCCAAAGAATAAAGAAAGAACAGATACTGAAGCTTGGTTTGAATCAGCCCAGACCTATTCAATGGCCCCTGAAGTTGTACCATCTGACAAGCTGTCAGACATGCTGTCACAGCTCAGCTGTATTGCTCAGCTGAGCAGAGAAGGCCAATACCCTTTGCTCCATCCAGGCTGCACTTCTACTATTGGTGTGTGCCCAATCTGGTCGTATGGCCAAATACACCGAATACTTTATGTAGTCAGCTGAATTCCGAATACTTGCTGTATCCAGCGGTATTCAGCCAACATACATGTGACACACCTGAGCCAATAAGCTGTCTGTACAGCAAAAATCATCATGTGACCCACAGATGAGACCACACTGCAGTTCCTGGGTGTCTGGAGACAGTGTGAGAGACAGACATCGTCATGTTGTGCTGGTTCAGGCAGCAGCTACTTTTCAATCTCTTGAAAACAATATTAAAAGTATTTTTCTCTGGTATTGTTCTGCAGTTTGTGCAGTAGTACGAGAGCAGAGACTGAACTATTTGAAATGAGAATTTTAAATCCTCTTTCATTATTTTGAGTGATTCAGAGACAGCCAATGGAGAGGGGGAAACTTCAAACTGCAGGCATAGTAGGTTTACTAGGCCTAATTGGTAAGCTCACTCTGTGGTTCAGCTCACTGTTTTTTCCGGGCTGGTGCAGCCTTTATTTGTGAAGTTTGAGTACCTACTTTTGGTTTGTCTCATCCATGTCCCAGCTGGGTCGGACATAAGCATGCACTGTACAGATTTTCTTCCATTTTGGTAGTACACCACTGATATTATCAATTATTTTAATACATTTCTGACTGTTTTGGAGTATATCTCTGGCCTGTGCCATGCCCAGACCAATGTCTCTAGTGCCCATTTCCTAGCTGGGTCAGACATAAGCACACAGCACAGATTTTCTTCAATTTTATTAGTACGCCACTGATATTGCTATGAATTAGTTAAATACATTTTCTGACTGTTTGGGGATATATCTTCAGGCTGTGCTGTGCCTAGACTAATTTCTATAGCGTCCATGTCCCGGCTGGGTTAGACATAAGAGCACACAGCACAGATTTTCTTCCATTTTGGCAGTATGCCATTGATATTACTATAAATTAGCTAAATACACTTTTAAACTGTTTTGAGGTATATCTTCGGGCTCTCCTGTGCCCAGACCAGTTTCTCTAGTGTCCGTGTCCTGGCTCAGATTTAAGTGCAAAAAAAGTGCAGAAAAAAATGTCTGGAACTAGAAAGCGCTTGCGGTCAAGTCCTTTTCCTTCTAGCAAGGCAGATCTGAATAGGGAACAGTGGTGATCTACTGGGCTGTTTGCCACCCACAAGACCCTTGTAGTCCATCTAAGTCTGTTACACTGCCTTCTACTTCTAGAATGACTAATATTGTTTCATCTGCAAGTAACACTAGCAGTAATACAGCCCAGGACCACACCCATGGCTGTGCTTCTGCAGATCCATCTCTGCTTCCCGCTGCCAGTGCCACTACTTCTGCTTTTCTGAGTCCAACTTCTGCTTTTCTCTGTACTGCAGTTTGTGCACCTGCCACTGGCAATATTAACATGCTTAAAACACCTTCTGTAACCCTGTCTGTGACACTCCCAGTATTGTTACTGTCACCACCACTACTACAGTTCAGCCTATCATCTCCAGTACCCCCACCACTGGTTCCCTACTGCCACCCCTCTCCCCTGCTTGAGACACACAGACAATAAGAGGTCATTCTTATCTCCCCTTGCATCTGAAGACTGAGATGATGAATGGCATGAATTATCTGGGTCTGAATACATTCCCCCAGAAAATAAACTGAGATGGGGCATATTACTGATTCAGAAGGGGATAAAGAGGTTGACAGGAGTCTCTCAACTGCAAAGGATGCTCAGTCCCAAAGCCCATGGAATTCTGTGATTCCGTGGTTGTGGAGTTTTCCCCAGAATTTGCATCCTGCTGCAGACTATATACAGTGCAGCAGAATTCACTGTTTTTTGTGAATTTTCATTCAAATACAAAGTTAATCCATAGTGCCTGGCTCCCCTTCCCATATCATTAATCCTGAAGCACACCCTCTACGCTCAGCATATGATGTCATCGATGACATCACATCAAAATTTAGCCAATGGCAGGACAGCACACTGCCACAGAAATGAACAAATCATGCTGCAGAAATCAGAAAATGCTGCCGCAGAAGTCTATGAGCCCTCCCACAGAAATCAGAAAATGCTGCCTCAGAAGTCTATGAGCCTTCCCGCAGAAATCAGAAAATGCTGCTGCAGAACACTAGGGGCCCTGCTTGCACTACAAAATGCAAAGCTGCTGCCACTGCAAATGCTGCTCCCCATGCTGCACCAAAGAAAATGAAACAGTCCACACTTTCTATAGTAATGTAACTCCTGTCATTGTAACTTCATCCTCTGATAAGCCACCTGAAGATGCTTAATAGCACTCCTCTGATGAACATAGTGGTACAGGAGGACATAATGGCCCTAGAGGTGGGGGCAATGATCAGAAGTAGCAATGTTTGGACCCATACTGTGAAGTGAGATGAAACATAGAAACATAGAAATTGTCAGCAGATAAGGACCACTAGGCCCAGCCAGTCTGCCCATAAGTCCTGTACTTGATTACAGCTTTAACTCTCCCCCCACTTAATCTCTATGGTTCCCCTATGCCTGTCCCATGCATGTTTAAATCCAGCCACAGTGCTCGCTCCCACTACCACCTGTGGCAGACCATTCCAAGTATCCACCACCCTCTCCATGAAGAAAAACTTCTTCTCGTTTCCTCTTAACCTGCCACCTTCCAATTTCATGTCATGCCCCCTAGTTCTTGTACTCCTCCTGTACTGGAAGATCCCACCTGCACCCTGTTTATGCCCCTGAGGTACTTGAATGTTTCTATTATGTCCCCTCTCTCCCTCCTGTCCTCCAGCAAGTATATATTAAGGTCTCTTAATCTCGCCTTGTAAGTCTTGTGGTGCAAGCCCCATACCATCTTAGTCGCCCTTCTCTGGACCACCTCCAGTCTGTTAATATCCTTTCAAATGCACAGCCTCCAGAACTGCACACAGTACTCCATGTGAGGCCTGACCAGGGTTTTGTATAATGGCATCACTACCTCATGCCTTCTGCTGGTGCTACCCTTTGCTATGCACCCCAGCATGCCACTGGCCCTCCCTGCTGCCTTTGTGCTCTGCTTTGACATTTTCAGGTCATCTGAAATAGTAAGGCCCAGGTCTCTTTCCTCTTTGGTGACTGCCAGCAGCTCCCCCCCTCCAATCCTGTAGCTCTCCCCAGGGTTACTGTGTCCAAGGTGCATAATTTTGCACTTTTTTGAATTAAACCTCAGTTGCTACTCTGCAGACCATTTCTCAAGCTTCCCCAGGTCCCTCATTTTCTCCACCCCTTCAGAAGTATCCACCCTGTTACAGATCTTAGTGTCATCTGCAAACAGGCAGGCCTTTCCTTCCAGACCTTCTGCAATGTCACTGATGAAGACAGTGAACAGAACTGGTCCAAGGACTGATCCCTGAGGTATTCCGCTGGTCACCCTCCTCTCCCCAGATTGTACTCCATTTATCACCACCCTCTGTCTCCTGTCTGTTAGCCAGTTCCTAACCCAGTTTACCACCTTGTCTCCCATGCCTAGACTACCCATCTTGTTAACCAGCCTCCTATGTGGGACGGTGTTGAAGGCTTTACTGAAATCAAGATAGGATGCATCCACCACACCCTCCCCCCCAATTTACTTCCTTCATCACTCAGTAGGAGAAGTCTATGAGATTTGTCTGACACAACCTACCCACTGTGAACCCACGTTGCCTAGGGTCCTGGGCACTGATGGTTTCTAGATGTCCCACTATCCTTTCCTTAAGTAGTGCCTACATGATCTTCCCAACTACCGAGGTGAGGCTGACAGGCCTATAGTTGCCCGTCTCCTCCCTACTGCCTGATTTGTATAGAGGGATGACATGTGCCCTCCTCCAATCCTCTAGCACCACTCCTGTGTTAAGTGACTCAGTGAACAATGCTGCCAGAGGTTTTGCTAGCTCTTTTCACAGCTCCCGTAGTATCCTTGGGTGTATGCCGTTTGGTCCCATTGTTTTGTCCACCTTCAATTTAGCGAGTTCCTGCAGGACTGTCTCCCCGTGAATGAACTGTTGTCCACCTCTTCCCCCCTTGGCATCTGATGTTTGGCTGTGGTCCCTGTCCCTCCCCCTCTTCTGTGAATACTGAACAAAAGTATTTATTCAGTATTTCTGCCTTATCTATGTCTCCCTCCTTACACTTCCCTTACTCCCCTTTAAGTCTTACAATCCCCCAGTTTTCCTCATTTTACTGATGTACCTGTAGAATGTCTTGTCCCTTTTCTTTACTGTCTGCACTAAACTTTCCTCAGTCTGTGCCTTTGCTCTCCTCTCTGCCCTTCCTGCTTCCTTTAGACACTCTCTTGGTACACCTCTCTGTCCTCCTCCCTTTGGGTCTCCTTATATTTCCGGAACCCTGCCCTTTTAGCCCTTACCTTTACTGCTACCTCTTTTGAGAACCACAGTGGCCTTTTCCTTCTCTTGCTTTTTGATACCAATCTGATGCATTGGTTTGTTTCTTCCACTATGGCTCCTTTTAGGTTCTCCCACTGCTCTTCCATCCCCCCCGTCCCCATATTCTCCAGGGCACTTTTGATAACTCTCCCCATTTCAATGAATCCTACCTGTTTGAAATGGAAAGCCGTTGCCTAGTGTGACTTGACTGAATCCCCGTCTGTATGCTGAACTACACTATGTGGTGATCACTGGATCCTAGTTGCCCCTCCACCCGGACCTCAGTGATTCTTTTCCCGTTGGTCATGAGGACAGAAGACATGGCATATGCTCATACTGTGGTGCCAACATGAGTTTTGGTAAAACATTATTTAAGCTGACATCCACATCTTTCTGGAACCACCTTATGAGTCAGCATCCATGGTTGACTACTGATTCTATACCAGCTGGCACAATTTCCTCTCACCACTGTTTGGAAAAAGTTCAAAGGCCAGGTCATGATGGCAGTGGTGGTGTCAATGGTTTTGACAATGAGACTCCACACAGTGCTGATGTGCATAGTACCCATTCTTCCTTTCAGTCAGACTCACGCCCTGTTACTACTTGGGTCCCACAGGGGTTTATTCTTTGTCTTATTTCAGCCAATGTATTTGTAGATTCTTTGCCCTCTGTCATTGCCTCTTGATCTGTCAGACTTTATGCTGATGACACGGTAGTTTTCTTCACTCACAAATCTCACTCTGGTCTTGTCACGACTCTTCAGGGTGACTTTGATAAAGTGGTGAAATGGTTCTCAGACAATCTACTATTTTTAAATAGTAGACTCAGTCGGTGCTGTTTGGGTCTCAGCATTCACTGTCTTTGATAGATTCTTCCTTCTTGACAACAAAGCAAAATGGTAATATTAAATGCAAGCTGAAAATAGAAAATATAGTTTAAATCAACATTTCAACCATAGGTCTTCTTCACAAATTATCTAAAAGAGAAAAAAGCAAAGTCAGGGGACAGGTAAGGGGAAATAAGGTATACAGTATGTGAGGAAAGAAAGTGGTGTATTAGGCAAGGTAGAAAAAGAATCTGAAAAACAAAAAGGTGATGATGGGTATGAAAAGGAACCTGGGGTATGTTGAGATGTTTAGCTGTGGGCACAAAAGAGAGACTCTAGCTGAGGAACCTTTTCTAGATTTCAAACTGTTGGTGCAGAACACTGATCTGGAGTTATCAGTTTATTACAAACCAACTGACTCACACAGTTTCTCCTCCAAAGCTCCTTCAGTCCCAAACATGTTAAGAATGGTTTGCCATACAGTATTTGCAGTTTCTAAGACTTTGCAGGTTATGCAGTGAAGATGATGATTTTGCTGAGCAGGCTCAAATAATGCACAGTTTTTGTATTAACAGGGATACCCAGAAAGCACATTGGACAGAGCGCTTTCAGTAATATTCCCCATAGTCAGTAATATTCCCCATAACCGTGACCCTCGCAGAAGGGATACTCTTACACAACAAAAATTATGCATTCCACTAGTGCTTCCCTTTCATCATAATACACTTTCTCTTCACAGGATCATCACTAGGAACTTCCCTATTCTGCACACTGACCCTAATATCGAAGTTTCCTTTACAAAGCCACCAATTGCCACCTACCATCGACCAGCCAACCTGCAGAATTTCCTGGTACAAAGCAGCCTCCAAACTCCTTGCAATTCTTCCCCGCCAAGTACCAAAACTTGCAACAGAACTCGCTGTTATAGCTGCAAATTTATTTCTAGTGTCACTGGATTCAAAGTCCCACAGGTGTTTTCCCATCACCAAGGAGTTCTCATGCACTTTCAGTAATGTGATATATTGTATTCTTTGCATGAAGTGCGCAGCTATCTATATTGGAGAAATTGGCAGACTCCTGCCTGATCAATTTAGGGAACATTACAGGGCAGTCAGGAATAGGGACAGTGATAAATCCATTGTATCCCACTTTACCTCCAGGAATCATAATGTCAATGATCTTTCTGTTTGTGTCCCTCAGCAGGGTTTCCAGGATACTGACCATAAAAAAAACATGGAAACCAAACTGATCATCTGCCTAGGCTCCCAGCAGCCCACTGGTTTAAATGACAGACTTATTTCCTATGAGTATCTTTCAGCCACCTTATGGTTTACCACTGTAGTCCGTATTTTGGCCCCCACACCTGTCATATCTTTGCTTGCATGTATGCATGGTACTTTTGCATGTGTAGGTATGCCTCCACACACACTTCCATCCAGTGCAAGTGTGTGTGTGTGTGTGTGTGTGTGTGTGTGTGTGTGTGTATATATATATATATATATATATATGTGTGTGTGTATGTATGTGTGTATGTATATACAGTATATATATATATATATATGCGTGTGTATATATATATATATATATATATATATATATATATATATTAAGACAAAAGAACCTCAACGCACAAGCACTGAGGCAATGGTTACCCAAAGGGCATTGGTTGGGAAGCCAAGTTTCAAAGAAATACAGAATCACATGCCCCATAATGCAAAGCATCATGGGCTGCATATGCAATCACCACAGAATATTATGCTGGTTCAACTTTAAGCGAAATGCATGGTGTGAAGGCCTCTCACACAGTTTGCAAAGGGTGCAGCCTTTGCAAACTGTGTGGCCTTCAGCATGCCACATGTCTGCTTAAAGCTGGAACCAGCACATTCTGTGGTGATTTGCATATGCAGCCCATGATGCTTTCTAATATGGGGCATGTGTGATTTTGTATTTCATATATATATATATATATATATTTTTTTTTTTCAAAAACTTCATTAATGCATCAGTTAGGGTTGAGGCGACAAAGCAGAGAAATTAGGCGTTGGGTTGACCTCAACCCCCCCTACCCTACTCCCCATCCTCCACACACAACAGGCATCGAGGTGTGCTATGAGGTCTATAGGCCCAACTCTCATCCCATTCCATATGTAAAGAGGCTGACATGGTACATCATAGGAGGGGTGGGTGAGAGTTGGGCCTAATGACCTCATGGCACACCCCGATGCCTGTTATTGTGTGTAGGATGGGGGTGGGGTAATAGGGTAGAGGGGTTAGGGGCTCAACTCTAATGTCTCATTTTCCCTACTTTTGTCACTTCAAACCTAAATGATGCATTAACAAAGCTTTTTGCAATGAATTTCCTTACTTTTTGAGAAAGTATAATGTAACTGGTAAGTGGTATGTGTTGGTGGGAATGTGGGCCCAGGCCCTCCCGGCCCCTCAATCCCACCAAGCTGCCCATTTGTGCATAATGATATGCGTCTGTGGGAGCATGGGCCCTCTGGGCATTGCATTCCCACTTACATATAACACAGCCATACAGTAGCCTTATAGGGCTGAAAAGGAACCCTTGTAACACTAATTTGCCAATATCTCAGTAACCGTACAAGTTATGAAAAAAATGTCACTGCAGTTGTAATCATGACTTTGAAACCTCTATGCATGTTTAAGCTGTGGGTGGGAAAAAATCATTTCTCACATCATTTCCAACATACAAGCACTGAAAGTCGCTGTGAGCACCACAGTGCTATCCTATGGGGAAATTCTCAACTTCGTGATGTCATATCTACAGAGCCGATTAAGGTTTTTACACCTAAACAACATAATTCACATCTCTGGGACACCCCTTTACACCCTGAAAATTTCAAGCCAAAAGACTGAACCGTTTATTTGCAGTGCACTGGCAAAGTTTTTTAATTTCTAGTTCGTGAAGTGGCAAAATCCCCATTCATGAGGTCAATCCTCGTTCACGAGCTGTCAAAATCGCTGTTCGAGAGAAATCCTTGATCGTCAGATTTTGGCCATCTGGTCTTGAAGTCGCAATCAAAGATTTTGTTAGCTCGCGAAAGGGGATTGGCTCATGAAAGGATATTCTGACAGCTATTGAATTGGGATTTTGTCAGCTCGCGAATGAGGAATTAAAAAATCCTCTTTCACAAGCTGTCAAAATCCCCATTCTTGAGTCGATCCCCTTTCATGAGGTGTCAGAATCCCATTTTGTGAGCCAATCCTTGTTTGCGAGAAGGGCCATCTAGTTGGGAAATGACGATCAAGGATTTTGTCAGCTCTCGAAAGGGAACTGGCTCGCGAAACGGGATTTTGTCAGCTCACGAAAGGGAATTAAAAAAAATCGATCCCCTTTCGCAAGGTGACAAAATCTCCTTTCGTGAACCGATCCTTGTTCACATGATAGTGCCATCTGGTCCCTAAGTCACAATCAAGTATTTTGTTACCTCGCGAAAGAGGATTGGCTCATGAAAGTGGATTTCGTCAATCCACAAAAGAGAATCAGAAGCGAGTCATGAACGAAGAATTTCAAAGTTTAAAAATGCCAATTTTTGGCCAAAATGAAAGAAACCAAAGGCAAGTGTTTGTAGAGGGTGTCACCCTGAACAAAACCCATGCTTCATTTGCAAAATAAGTCCGCCATGGGGCAAGATACAACATTTTGTTTGGGGAAAAAAATGACAACAAGATGGCGGCTCGTGAAAGGGGAATTTTTTCTCAGGAACAGGGATTTTATAAATCCCCTTTCACGGTGTGACAAAATCCTTGATCGTGAGCCCAATCCCCTTTCACAAAACATACATATAAATCTTAGACTGAACTGAGCATGCTCAGAACCCAAACATTCAAAATTAAATAACTTTGGAACGGATTAATATTTTTTTCACCAAACCAATGCTGGATTGTTCTTTGTCCAAACTTCTTTCTACCCTGAACATTTCAGGCTAAAATACCAAATGGTGTGGCTGCAACACGATAGCCAAAAATCAGCAAAAATGACAAAAAAAAAAGTGACAAATATGTTCTTTGGCACTTCGCTGCATGAAAACCACAAGTCTGATTGATACGAAACTTGGCAGATCAAGAGATCTACCATTACAAGACCATGCATTCCAGATTTCATGCAAATCCGTTGAATGGTTGCAAAGTTATTACGGTGCGAAATTTGGGGTTTAACATTAAACTGCCTACTCAACCCTAACTATAATGGCGCAATTGTGCCAGTATTTTATATAGTTTTATATATATATATATATATATATATATATATATGTGTGTGTATGTGTGTGTGTGTGTATATATGTATAATATATATGGGTTTGGGTGTGAGGGGGGGCATACTTACATGTGCATTCCAGTTCTGTGTGCACATCTATTTTCATTTTACACAAATGTCTCTATCTCTGACTCCTTTCCCCACATTAATCACCTTTCAACCTTCTTACTGTAAGCTCTGCCCCCCCCCCACAGAGTCTAGGTGTATCCAGATGGTGCAGAGAAGGAGGGAGCACTGTACAGCCAAGAAACACAATCCAGAAAATAAAGATGCTCATTACCTGGTTCTTGACTGTTGCAAGATGGCTTCACATTGCTGGGGAGCAGGCACATTACTTTGTCTCTGAGGGAAATGCTGCAGGGGCAACGATCGTTAATGGTACATACCACAAAACAGTTGTTATCAAGAAAAACCAGCCTCCACTCCGTAATCAAAATATCAAAACTGATTTAATGTAAAGATTAAATTTGATCAACCAGTCTATGGAGCATGGGAGTTACATGATGACTGTGGGAGCATTCTTACAGGCACAAGACCGCACCAGAAATCTGCATGCAATCGCTTTTTTCAACAGATTGGCTTGAATCTAAGCAGTAATCCCCTTGAGCCAAAAAGGCTACATTTCCTGACAGCAGCATTTACTTGTGGGCCTAAGAGGCCTCACACACAAAGACACTTGGACTATTAAAGGCACTTCTAGTTCATATTCCTTCTTTCATTTCTTCACATCAAACAGTCTTCAATTTAATCTCTCTCTCTCTCTAGGTCTTAGTCACACTAAGACTCAGATACCGTAGCACCGAGACAGAACAAGACGTTTCTACTGTCCCAGTCCCATTCTTCATTTGCCTTCTAATATTGGGGTTACTTCGAATACAGGGGGAAACACTTTTAAAACTGAGGTGTTCTTGCTTTCCATTACCAATCTTCACTTTTAGCATGAAAGGTACTACTGAAAACCCTCCTGCCACCCAATCACTGAAGCCACATACCAGATCTGGGTCCCCCTAGGTGGTTATGCATATCCCTGGCCTTCCCAGAAACTCAGGCACTTTCGCTCATGCAGTGATTCCAATTTCAGGACTGCTTTCACCCAGGAGATACAGCTGGCATGCCACAGGGAGCACCCAGGCAGGCTACCACCCCACCTGAGGTTCCAACCAGCCACTCCCTATGCAGGACTCCCCATGCCTCCACAAGCTGCAAAAACTAGGAAGCCCCAACACTGCAGCAGCCCAGTTTTATGTGATAAAGGTGAGTAATTCATGTTGCTCACCACAATGAGTGTCACAAAAAACACCCAATATCAAAAGGGTGACTAAATTAACACTGACTGTCACAAATAGCGATGGTCGCGTCATCCCTAAACAAAAACACTCGCCCCCAAACTAAAACTCCATGGGGGATACAGACTTAAGGGAAAGTACAGAAACTGAAACAAATAAAAATGTATTCTCCGTATGCCAGGCCCAAACCCAGGTCTGCTGGCTTCGAGGTAGGTGGCTTATGCCACTGTGCTAAATGGCCAGCTCAGTGGGGCTTGGCAAAACAACTTCCTATATCCCACTGTAGCGAGTGCAGCTCCATGCTACACCACCTCTACAGGATGTAGCAACCTTTTTCTCCACTCGTGTTCCTTACTAGTGGTATTATTGAGTTGCTCATATTGAGTGGCTCAAAAATACTCGCTCATATCACATGATACCCAGCAGCCCCATGGTCTGGGGAAAAAGGAGTAGTCTGCCACACTACAACTCCAAAAATCCAGGCTGCCACCACTGAGCCCCAGACGCTCTCTGCCATAGCAGGCCTGGTCACAGAAAACTCACTGGTTCTTAGACCACACTCGCTCACGTCCGAGAGATTATCTAGATAAGGACCACAGCAGTGCTTCCCCTACCAATGTGCCAGAGATCACTTGGCAGGCTCCTGTTTCTTCTCCTCTGGGCTCCGGCTCCCACCACAGCACCGATGGGTCATAACACTAGTGCTCCATAGACCCCTTATATCTATGGCCTGAGCTGCCACACAGCCATCAAAGATCTTCAAGGAAGGAGGGCTGGGGTGGCATGCGAACCACCCCAGCCCTGCTGTAGCCCTCCAGCCAAACTTGTGGGCCAAACCCCAAGTCCTAACTCTCTCCACCCCGTGCTTCCACAACCTGTGGTGCCAAACCACCCTTCTTATACCCCCAGAGATGGGGCCCCCTGCTGGTTGCAGGCAATCCCCACATCCCAGACCTACCAGCACCAAAGATTCCCTGCTTAACTACAGGAATTTAAATAGTAAACTCCCGAAGGGGTGCTTACATTGCGAGGCCCTGTTAATTAATTCCCACTTGAGGACTCCTCAGCTCATTCACTCCTACTATGCCTTTTTACACCCATCACCTTTTTTTCCTAGATTATTTCCTTGCCTTGTCTATTATCACTTTTTCTCCTGGCGCCTCCCCCTATTTTCTTCCATCACATATATCTCTTATTTCCCCTTACCTCTCCACTAACTTTGCTTTTTTCTCCTTTAGATAATTCCTGAAGACCACCTATGGTCAAAACACTGATTCCAACTCTATTTTCTGTTTTCAGAGTGCATTTAATATTACCATTTTGTTTTGTTTTCAACCCACACACTAACATAGCACCTTGGTTTCTTCTTTTTCAATGCACTTGAAAAATCATGCATTGGAACTTGTTAATGAATTCAAGTATCATGGTCTTGTTTTTGACTCATCTTTGACTTTCAAAGCATACAGAGACAAAACTGTATCCAAGGTTCATTACTGACTGTTTAGTGTGCTTACCTGGTAAACAAAAGCTAAATAAAGAAAATAAATAAATTATCATCTGAGGAGCCTAAAGCACCCCAGACACTGTCTGTCAACTTTGGACAGTAAACATATTATTGGGCAAGCAATTCTTCCCATTCTTGACTATGGCGATACTGTTTATCGCCATGCTCTTGATTCACATCTTCTTCCATTACGTTCCAGTTCAAGTTTATTTTACCAGGAAAAGACTCCAATGAGCCAGTTCATTTTCAAGGAGGTCCTGGGTAGGACAGCATACAGAATACATAGATACATAGATACATAGACAGTGTCGGCAGATAAGGGCCTATGGCCCACCCAGTCTGCCCATTTGAGCTTGTAAGTTCAGTTTGTTTTCCTAGAAGTCCGTTTCCCCTTACCCCTGACCTCTAGAATTCCTTTATGTCTATCCCATGCATTCTTAAATCCCGTGATTGTTTCAGCCCCCACCACTTCCTCTGGCAGGGTGTTCCACTTGTCCACCACCCGTTCTGTGAAGAAATTCTTTCTCATGTTTCCTCTGAATCGTCCTCCTCCAACTTCATCCCATGCCCTCTGGTCCTGGAACATCTTTTTCGCTTAAAAATAGTGTTTTCCTGCACCCTGTTCCTCCTGTAAGATACTTGTATGTCTCTATCATATCCCCTCTCTCCCTCCTCTCCTCCAGGGAGTACATGTTCAGTTCCTTCAACCTGTCTTCATAGGACTTGTGATGCAATCCATGCACCATCTTTGTTGCCCTCCTCTGAACCTTCTCTACCCTGTCTATGTCCTTACATAGGTATGGTGTCCAGAACTGTACACTGTACTCCAGGTGGGGCCTCACTAGTGTCTTGTATAGCGGAATTATAACCTCTCTTTTCCTGCTGGTGATGCCCCTGCCTATACATTCCAGCATCCTATTTGCTTTACCTGCTGCCTTGTCACACTGTTTCCCTACCTTGAGGTCATCAGAGATGACAACCCCAAGATCCCTTTCCTGCTTGGTGCATGCTATATCCTCACCCCCCAACTGATATATTGTGCCAGGGTTTTTGTGCCCCATATGCATTATCTTGCACTTCTTTGCATTCAACTGCCAAACCCTGACCATTCTTCAAGTTTCTGCAGGTCGCTTCTCATTCTGTCTACACCCTCTGGTGTGTCTACTCTGTTACAGGCTTTGTGTCATCAGCGAACAGTGAAATTCTGCCTTCTAGATCCTCGCAATGTCACTGATGAAGATGTTGAATAGGACCGGTCCCAGCACTGATCCCTGTGGTGCCCACTGGTCACTCTTCCCTCTGTGGGTGACAGCCATTTACCACCACCCTCTGTGTCCTGCCACCCAGCCAGTTACCTACCCACCACACTACTGTCCTGCCCACACCATATTCCCCAGTTTGTGTAATAGTCTTCTATGTGGCACAGTGTCAAAGGCCTTGCTGAAGTCCAGATGGCCATGTCCACTGCCCTCCCTGGTCCACCTCCTAGTCACCCAGTCAAAAATTCACGAGGTTGGTCTGACATGACCTCCCCTGGTGAAACCATGCTGCCTTGGGTCCTGTAGTCCATTGACAACCAGATGTTCTACCAATCTCTCCTTCAGTAGTGCTTCCATGATCTTCCCCACTACCGAGGTGAGGCTGACTGGTCTGTAGTTCCTGCTTCCTCTTTGTTCCCACTTTTGTATAAGGGACTACATCTGCTGTCCTCCAGTCTTTGGGTACCTCCCTGTTTCCAGTGATTGGCTAAACAGGATAGCCAGAGGTTCAGCCACCACCTCTCTTAGTTCTTTAAGGACCCTGGGGTGCACCCTGTCTGGCCCCATTGCTTTATCAACTCTTATTACTTCCAGTTCCTTCAGGACCCTTTCTCGTGTAAAGGGACTTGTGTCCATTTCTGCACCATTCTCACCGCTTGTACTCCCTTCAGACCCATTACCCCTCTTCCTCAGTAAGACTGAGCAGAAATACCTGTTCAATATGTCAGCTTTACTTTTGTCATCCTCCACGTGGCTCCCATCCTCCCCTTCAGTCTCACTATCCCTCCTTTGTCTTTCTTTTTCACTTATGTACCTGTAAAGGTTTGTCCCCTTACCCACTGATTTTGCAATGTGTTCTTCTGTCTGAGCTTTGGCTTCCCTTACTGACCTCCCTACCTCCTTTGCTTCTCCTGGTACTTCTCCCTATCCCCTTCTGCCTGTGTCTTTTTGTATTGCCTGAATGCAATCTTTTGGCTTTCACTTTCTTTGCTACCTCTTTGGAAAACCATAATGGTCTCCTCTTCCTTTCCTCTTGCTAACCTGCTTAATGCATAATTCTGTTGTTCTTGTAATCCCCATTTTAAATACTGCCCACTGTTCCTCAACCCCTGATTCCTGTCCCATTCCCCTTAATGCCTCTTTCAAGTATCTCCCCATTTTCCCAAAGTCTGCCCCTAAAATCCAGTGTACGTGTTTTTGTGTGGTTTGGTTCTGCTCTTTCTGTGATTTCAAACCACAATGACTGGTGGTCACTGTTACCCAGGTGCTCCCCACTGTTACCCCATCACACTGTCCCTGTTTGTGGCGCAAGGTCCAGTATTGCCTTCTGCCGAGTTGGTTCCATGACCAGTTGCTTGAGAAAGGCACCATGAAGGAGTCAGGATAAATCTGCTCTAGTTGATGCTGCTGCTGGGATGCTCCAGTCCACGTCTGGAATATTGAAGTCTCCAACCAGTACTACCTCACCCTTGTCTGCCATCCTTTGGATGGCTAGCATCAACTCCTCATCTGTTTCTTCCTCTCATGGGCTGGTGGTCTATAGACCACACCTGTGTGGATGGCTGTCCCCATTTTCCTTTCCAGCTTAACCCACAGTATCTCTCCCATTTTGTTCCTCCTGGATCTCTGTGGCCCTTATGTCATTTTTCACATACAGTGCCACTCCTCCTCCCTTCCTGCCTGCTCTGTCTCTTCTGAATATGTTGTAGCCAGGTATGGCCATCTCCCAGTCATGGTTATCATTACACCAGGTTTCAGTGATGGCCACAATGTCCAGGTCTGACTGTACCATGACAGCCTCCAGATCTTCCATCTTGTTGCTAAGGCTCCTGGCATTTGCACACATGGCTTTCCATGATTTGACCTCCCTAGACTGCTTCACTGTTCTACTCCAGCCCCTTCCTTGGTTGTCATTTATCCCTGGTTCTCCTTGTTGTCTGCCCTTCTGCTGAATTTTGCCCCTTTTCTGCTTATCCACCTCTTGGGCACTAATCTCCATCTTTTGCACACACTGCTTTGCAGAGATAGCCACTCCTCTGGTTCACTGGTTCCACTGTTAGCTGAATAGGTACATACAATTGAAAAAAAGAGCTGAAGAACAGAAAGGTACAGTTACGGTGCCATAGCTGGTAAACAGTATATACTTGTCAATACAATCAGAATGTAATAAATACAATGACTGATAATATAGTTGTAATACAGATTTGAATGACCATAATATAAAAAATTCTGCATAGGACATCTAAATATTCAAGCATTTCATTAACAGATACAACCTTGTTCACACATTGTTACAGTTACAAGAACATCTCACTTCATACTTGATTTTCAGTAAAGATTTAAAGACACCTATACTTACTAGATTGACAAGTTTAAGTGAATTTTGAAGTTTATTCCAAGCTCGAAGGATGATACTGCTGATGGCTGATTTTCCATAGAGAGCACTGAACTTATGAATTTCTAGTAACACATAAGAATTCCTTCTCAAAGAGTAATTACTATGAGTAAGAGAATAGTTCTAAGATATATTGTGGGAGTTTATCAGTTAATACTCTATAGGCCCATATATAAAGATTTTTAAGTCTCCGTGTGTCCAATGACATCCATCTTGTAGCATAATATAGGGAGCAATGGTGCATTCTGCGTGGAGCGTTAGTGAGAAATCGAAGGGCCCTATGGTACAGCACATCTAATTTACTTAGATATGAAATAGGGCAGTGACTATAGATCAAGTCTGTGTAATCTAATAATGTAAGGAATGTGGTTTGCACTAGCCTTTTTCTAATATCAAATAAGAAACAGTTCTTATTTCTATAGAAAAAAAACAACTTCATTCTTAATTTTTTACAAATGTTGTCTACATGATTAATAAAGGACAATTGTTGGTCTAGCCTTACGCAAAAATATTTGTAACTGGCCACTACTTCAAGTGTGTCCCCAGAAGTGTGGAAATGGTACAGCTGACTTTGGAGGAGCCTGCCATATTTGAAGATTGGAAGAACATTACCTTTGTCTTTTTTGCATTTAAGAGAGACTGTAGAAGATTCTTTCGTAATATATAAAATTCCACTTGGAACATAGAAACATAGAAATTGACGGCGGATAAGGACCGCAAGGCGCATCCAGTCTGCCCATTTTTTTCTACCTTATGAATGTGCCATAGTCCTGTACTCTGTCAATGGCCTATCTATTCATACTCATCTGTATTGCTCCCTTATGCCTCTCCCATGCCTGTTTGAAGCCCTGCACTGTATTCATATCCTCCACTTCCTGAGGTAGGCCATTCCATACATCCACCACCCTTTCTGTGAAAAAGAACTTCCTCACATTACCCCTTAACTGTCATCCCACTAATCTCATGCTGTGTCCTCTTGTCCTGCTATTTTTCTTATATTGAAACATGTTAGACTCTTTCACCTTGTTAATTCCCTTAATATGTTTGAATGTTTCAATCATATCATCTCTTAACTTCTTTTGCTCTAGGGTGTACATATTGAGCTCCATTAATCTGTCCTCATATGTTTTCTGATGCAGTCCCTGTACCATTTTGGTTGCCCTTCTCTGGACTGCTTCCATTTTGTTAATGTCCCTCTGCAGGTGTGGCCTCCAGTACAGCATGCAGTACTCCAGATGTCATGTTTTGTATATCTTCTAACAGTACTATGTCTATGTCCTCCCCCTGGTCTGGAGGCCTGTAGACAACCCCAGTTTGTGTGGCTGTCCCATTTCCTGTTTCCAGGTGACCCACAGTTCTTCTGGCTCCTTATGTGTATTCTGAATTTCTGTAGCTTGGATATTTTCATTGACATAAAGGGCCACTCCCCCCACCCTTTTTGCACCTCGGTCTCTTCTGAACAGTACATAGCCGGGTACTGAAGTCTCCCAAGTGTGGTTACTGGTGAATCATGTCTCGTTAATGGCTACTATGTCCAGTTTAGCCTCTGTCATTGTTGCCTGCAGGTCTGGGATCTTGTTTCCCAGACTGCAGGCATTTGTATACACGATTTTCCATTGGTCAGATTTTGGTGTGTTAGTTGTTGGGTGAGGTCCGGCATTTCCCTTGCGTGTTGTATGGGGAGTCGGACCTTTTTCCTTACCTGGTGATGTAAATGAACTACAGACATGCTGAACTCCTGTTTGATCACTAGCTGAGGGGGGAGGGGTGTTCTTCACGTTCGATGTATCGGGTGCTGCACCCCTCTCCCCATTTGCAAGTTTAAATATTCTGCAAAGATGTCAAACTTCTGCCCCAATGCAGTGACTCCCTACTTAGTCAGATGCAGTCTATCAAATTTAAAGAATGTTTGCTCCCAAAACTGTTGCCAGTTACCTCCAAATTTGTGTCCTTTTTCCTAGCCCATGAGCCAAATGTTTAGCTGCCCTATCTCCCCTTCTCTGACCTTCCATCCATCTCCCCCCCAGACTGGTAGGATCTCAGAAGGAGATGCCAGACAAAATGGATGACAGTTTGTCTCCCAGCCTGGTCAGGTGTTCCTTGGTCTCCACAACTGACCAGCTGGAGAGATCATTAGTCCCTATGTGTACCAGGACGTCAATGTTTTCTCCTGCTTCCTGCATGATTTTAGCAATGCAGTCAGTGTCTCTCCACGCTGATGTACCTGGGAGACATCTGATCATTACCCCCTACTGGAGGTAGGTATCAACTCCCCGAATCATGGAGTCTCATATGATTAGAAGTGTTTTGGATTTCCTTTTTGCTTTTTTTGTTTTGATCCCTGTTTTGGGTGAGTTTTTGTTGTGCTAGCTCCTGTGCTGCAGTGTCCTGCAGGTCAGAACATACACTGTAAAGGGTTGGTCTGGATAAATACAGGACCGTATCACCAGCAAAAAATGAAATTTGGCTTTTTCAATATTCCTACTGAGGTTGTTTATGTAAATTATAAACAGCAGTGGATCCAGGGTAGACCCTTGCAGTACCCCTTCTGTTAGCTTTGATAAGGACGAATATTCTCTTTCTGCCTTGATTTGCTGATGTCTATCCATAAGGTAATTAGCAAACCATGAGAGTGAGGAGGTACCCAGGCCAGTTACTTTTAGCTTATGTAGTAGTATATCATGATCTATTGTTCTGAACACTTTGTTCAGATCAAGGAACACAGCACCTGTGGGATGCTTACAATCTAGGGCATGGGTGTAGGCAGACATACTCCAGGCACTCCATGGTGTGCAATTTTATTTAAGGGGGGTAGCAAATAGGCTCTGAACTGCTTCCTTTTTCCATGAAAACTAACAAAGAAAGTACTGAACCTTTATGTAATTTTATTCAAAGAAGTCGAAACTAGAAGGACTGGTCACTAATACTCTCTTTGCATCCCAAAGACAATACAACTTTACAGGCTCTGGGCTGGTATGAGAGTGTCTTAGGGTACAATGCATGGCATTTGTATTTACCCATGCATGGCAACAACCATTGTCATGGCTACACCCCCGGGGGGGGGGTTAGCAGTGAGTCCACTTGGTGTGCAGATCTGAAATCCCTGGCTACACCCCTGATCTAGGGATGTTAGTTAATCATTAGTTCAATGTGTGGTACATAGCTAAGTGCTTGTGATACGTAAGAGCCGGATGAGATATGGTTTGTGCTAGGATGCGATAAAGCTGGATTGGTACATAAGTCAGTGCTTGTAGTACGTAGGAACTGGATGAGCTATGGTTGGTGCTTAAATACGTTTAAGCTGGATGAGATATCGTTGGTATTAGAAACTTGATCTTTGGCCTTTCTCTATATCCAACCTTTGGCAGGATGCTATATGAGTGTGGGGATGAAGGCCAAGCACAAACATAGAAACATAGAAACATAGACTTTGACAGCAGATAAGGACCACTTGGTCCACCTAGTCTGCCCATTTCCCTACCAACTGGATAAGCTCCAGATCCTAGTTAACCAACAGCCTATTTCTTCCTACCCCCCCCACAATAATTGCCTTATCTGTCCCATGCATTCTTGAATTCCTCCACTATTTTTGACCCCACAACCTCCTCAGGAAAGCCATTCCATGTGTCCACCACCCTCTCTGTGAAAAATACTTCCTCACATTGCCCCTGAGCTGTCGCCCCTCTATCTTCAGATTGTGTCCCCTTGATCTTGCACATCATTTTTTTTTGAAAGATGCTACCCTCTTAGCCTTTGTTGATTCCCTTGAGGTACTTAAAAGTTTCTAGCATGTCCCCCCTCTCCCTCCTTTCCTCAAGAGTTCACATATTAAGCTACTTTAGTCTCTCTTTGTATGGCTTCTGTTGCAGACCCTGCACCATTTTAGTTGCCCTCCTCTGGACTGCCTCCATCCTGTCTATGTCCTTGCGGAGATGGGGTCTCCAGAACTGCACGCAGTACTCCTGATGGGGTCTCACCAATTGTCTGTACAGAGGGATAGCAACTTCCTGTTTTCTGCTGGAGATGCCTCTCCCTGTACATCCCAGTATCCCCCCCAACCTTCCCTACTGCCTTCTCACATTGCTTGCTAACCTTTAGGTCATCTGATATGACTACCCCCAGGTCCTTTTCCATTTTTGTTGTTGTTACTACCTCCCGCCCATTGTGTACTCGTCCCCTGGGCTTTTTTTTCCCCAGGTGCATTACTTTGCACTTCTTTACATTAAATCTAAGCTGCCATACTTCTGACCATTCCTCCAACCTTGCCAAGTCACGTCTCATCCTTTTCACCCCTCCTTGTGTATCAACCCTGTTGCAGATCTTTGTGTCATCTGCAAAGAAGCATACTTTTCCTTCCAGTCCCCTCTGCAATGTCACTTATAAAGACATTAATAAGGACCAGACCCAGTACTGAACCCTGCAGTACCCCACTAGTAACCCCCCTTTCTTCACTGTGGACAGTGTTTACTATTACCTTCTGTTTCCTGTTGCCCAGCCAATGTTTTACCCAGGCTACCGCCCTGGGACCCAGTCCCAGACTGGCTAATTTGTTTATTAATCTTTTGTGTGGAACTGTGTTAAATGCCTTGCTAAAGTCTAGGTAGGCCATGTCCATAGCCTCTCTCTGGTCTACTACTTTGGTCACCCAGTCAAAGAAATTGATTAGATTCACCTGACATGACCTTTCCACTGTGAATCCATGCTGCCTCGGGTCCTGTGCCCCATTGTCCTCTAGGTACTCAACAATTCTTTCTTTCAGAAGTGATTCCATCATTGTCCCTACCACTAAGATCAAACTGACAGGTCTGTAGTTTCCTGCCTCTGTCTTGCTCCCACTTTTGTGAAGAGAATCACATCCACCCTCCTCCAGTCCTCAGGTACCACACCATCCTCCCATGATTTGTTAAAAAGTGTAGTCATTGGTGTCACTAGTTCTCCCCTTAGTTCCTTTAGATTTCTGGGGTGAATCCCATCAGGCCCCATTGCTTTGTCCACCTTCAGTTTTAGGAGTTCTTTCAGAACCCTTTCTTCTGTAAAAGGACTGATATCGACCCTCCTATCCAGAGTGCTTCTATTGATTTGAATAGGTACCTCCCCCTCTTCTTCTTTTGTAAATACTAAGCAGAAATTTTTGTTCAGTATCCCTGCTTTTTCACTGTCCCACTCTGCCCACCACCCTCCCCTTTATTCAGCCTCACTATCCCTCCGTTTGTCTTTCTTCGCTCCCTAATGTACCTGTAAAAGGTTTTATCCCCCTTCTTAACCGAGTTAGATATCTTTTTCTTGGTTTGGGCATTTGCTATTCTGACTGCCTTCCCCTCTTCCGTCTGCTTTAACTGATACAGTTCTCTGTCCTGCTCCTTCTGTGTTTCCTTATACTTCCTGAATGCTATCTTTTTCACCCTAACCTTCCCTGCCACCTCTTTTTAGAACCATAGTGGTTTTTTCATTCGTTTTGATTTATTTGCTTCACACAAAGGCTTGTTGTCTCTGTGATGGCAGTTTTGATGTTTCCCTATTGTTGCTCCACCCTTCCTTCTTGCATGTTTGCTAGTGCTTTTCTGAGGCACTCTCCCGTTTTGATACAGTCAGCCCTCCTGAAGCCCAGTACCCTCACTTTTGTATGGCTTGACTCTGCAGCTGAGTTTATTGTGAACCACACTGTTTGGTGGTCACTTGTTCCCAGATGGCTACCCACTTCTAGATCTGAGATCCTCTCTCCGTCCCCATTTGAGAGTACCAGGTCTAGGATTGCTCACTCCTGAGTGGGTTCCAACACTAGCTGTCTGAGGCATACCACCTGTAGGGCATCGAGAATGGCCCTGCTCTTGAATGTGGCTGCAGCAAAGGTGCTCCAGTTAACATCTGGCATATTCAGCACAAGGTGAGATATGAGTGCCGGAGAAGAAGGAGGAAGAGGCAGGGGAGGATGGAGGGTGAGTCCGAGTTGCTCAAAGCAGAGGGAGCAGAAGCTGGACGTTTAAGTAGAGGATGGGGAGGAGCTATGTCCCTCCTCCCATCGAACCTCGTGTAAAGCCTTCCAATTCAATGTGTGGTACATAGCTCAGTGCTTGTGATACATAAGAGCTGGATGAGATATGGTTGGAGCTAGGATGCGATAAAGCTGGATTGGAACATAGGTCATTGCTTGTAGTACATAGGAACTGGATGAGATATGGTTGGTGCTAAGATGCGATAAAGCTGGATTGGTACATAGGTCAGTGTTTGTAGTACATAGGAACTGGTTGAGATATGGTTGGTGCTTAAATACATTTGAGCTGGATGAGATGTAGTTGGTATTAGAAACTTGATCTTTGGCCTTTCTCTATATCCCACCTTTGGTGGGATGCTAGATAAGTGTAGAATTGAAGGCCCAAAAAGAAATTAATTACCACTGTGATTACCTCCTCCAACTCTGGAGAGTGTGGCCAGTAACATGTAGGAGAGGGGAAAAAATCCTAAGGGGGAACCTCCGAGGACCCATGACTACTGACCTGCCCGTCCTCTGGGCATACTAAAGGAGAGTAATCCTATTTAAACTAAAGTACTAAATTGGTTATCTTAGTGCTAGATCCAGGTTATTAGTAGTAGAGGCATAGCCTTGATTTCGATGATGAGCAGAGTAATCCTGAATGATGAGGTACTGGCGGATGAAAGTTCAACATGGAGATGATGGCATATGAGATTGGTTAATCCAAGTCCATGATATCTATGGGAGAAGAAGATGAGGAGCATAGGATCCAGCAGAGAAGGCAAGACCCCCACGTGGGCCGGCCAAGGAGATGATGGAATGCGATTGAGCAAGCAGCCAGTCCCCCATGCAGGTGAATCACTGATAATGGTGGGACCCAATGTGGTCCACTATTGTGTAGAGTCCTGTAGAGGAGGCGAGACCCCCATGAGGGTTGGCCAAGGTGACGAAGGAATGCGTTTAAGCAAGCAGCCAGGCTCCCATATGGGGCGAAGCAGGATAATGTCGGGACCCCATGTGGTCCACCATTGTGTAGATTCCTGTAGAGAAGGTGAGACCCCCATATAGGGTCAGCTGAGGTGAGATGGAATGCAGTTGAGTAGGCAACCAGGCCCTCTTGCAGTGTGAAGCCAAGGACATGGCGAATCCACATGGTCTGCCATTGCAAGGGTCCTAGTAGAGATGGTGAGATCCCCACGTGAGTTGGCAGAGATGAAATGGAATTCAGATGAGCAAGCAGCCAGGCCCTATTGGGGGGTGAAGCCAGAGATGTGGTGGCACCATGTGGCCCACCAGTGCATGGGTTACAGTAAGAAGGAAAGATCCCCACGTAGGTCAGCCAAGATGAGAAGGAATGCATTGAGCAAGCACTAGGCCCCCTTGCAGAGTGAACCACTAATTAGAAAAAGCCCTTCTAGGACAATGCTGAGACCATAGGCCGTAGCCATCGTGGTGGAGAACCATGTGGAGATGGATGTCCTCCGATGCTGTAGCAGGAGGGAAGCGGAGATAGAATCAGTAAATGGTTTCTTTGACTGGAAGCAGAGTTAGGTTCAGTCTAACAAGAAGGTAAGGCAGCTGTCAACACACAGTAAATGTAGAAATGCAGGAGAAGGCTAGATGTCACTGGTAGAATTCCCAGTCCTGTTTTCGAGGTTGATGATGACCAAGAAGTCAACGCTGAAGATGAAGGTCCCCGTAGATGAAGATCCAGCTAGAAATCATGTCAGGATAAGGGACAATGGTTAATCTGTGATCAGGGTAGCAGTAAGCGAAGCAGTTGTAAAGCGTACATGTACAGTCAGCATGGTTGAGGAATGAGTGCCAATGTAGCAAATAGTTTGAGGACATAGAAATCATACAGGATAAATTGGTCGGAAGAGTTGCCCAGCAGGAAACAATGATGAGGTAGCAGTCTAAGTGATTGGGAGGCTTGCATGGAGCCGTAAATCCAGTGAAACAATAGGTTATGATACAGTACTATGTCAGAAAGGAGAATTGTCTCAGGATGTCCAAGAATTGAGGTATACTCTACGGATATGTCCAGCGTAGAAACTTGGTTGGAACTGGACCAGAAGAAAGTGGATTGCAGAAGAAGCATAAATGAATTATGAAGTAGGATAGACCCAGATGTGGGCTAGCTGGAGCATGGAACCCATACAGGTCCAGAGTATGCAGCGGTAGAATGCGTGAGTGATTGAGCAGATCTCAGGTGTTCAGACTAAGGAAGATGAGACCCCGACGTGGGTCTGCTGTAGTGAAGATGGAATACGTCTGAGGAAGGAGAAATACTTCTCGAGGGCACAAAGGAGTGGGGATGGCGAGATACCCACGTGGGTTCACCATCACTACCATATGATACTCTCCGATGTAAGGGGATAAAACTCCCATGTAAGACTGCCTGCAGTGACTTAAAGTACATTTGAGCTATGAGTACGGCCCCCTCTTGGGGCGTGTAGTGTTGAGATGGTGGGACCTGATGTGGTCTGCCATCACTATAGACTAGCGCTGACTGAGTTAAGGATGGTGGGGTCCCCATGGTCTACCACTGCAGTAGTAGCGCACAGTCCAACATATGGAGGACAAGACCCCAAGTGAGTCCACCTGTAGTATGGAATTCAGTTGTGAGCGATGGGTAGATGTCCTACTGTGGGCACAATTGGTTGGGATGGTGGAACCCAGTGGTCCACCTTCGCAGTAGTAAGCGTAGATGAAATGAGCTGTTCAAGGTTTCCATGAAGGCTGAGCTGAACTGGAAAATCCTATGCAGGAAGACTGGGTGAGCAGAATGGAATGCAGGGAGGCCATGAATAGTAATATATGTAGTCGGACGCCAAGGCCACAGGATTACATGATTCGAGGGTTGCACTTGATGTGCCATGTTATAAAGTTCTCTGGCCGATACACCAGCGGACCCTATGGAGGTCCACTAAAGGACATGTTGTAAGGTCACCGAGTTGTGAGCTAGGTCCCCACTTGGGCTAGCTAAGCAGCAGGACCCCCACGTAGGTCTGCCTGGGGAGTAGCAGAAGTGAGTGAGTTAAGTTAGGCCTCCACATAGGCAAGCTGGACTGGCAGGACCTCCACGTAGATCAGCCAGAGGAAGCAGCAGAGTGAGTGAGTCAAGATAGGCCTCCATTTAGGCTAGCTGGACTGGCAGCACCTCCACATGGGTCTACCTGAGGAGGAGTAGAAGTGAGAGAGTCAAGCGAGGCCTCCACGCTACCTGGACCGACAGTCGGAGAGGGGAGGTGGTAGGTAAACATAAGAGGGAGTACAGATATTGGAATGTCAGGGGTAGGGTTCTTGCATTATGTAGAGTGGCATTCTGGGCTCACCAGTCAGTAGTAATGGCTGCTACAAGCATGGGATTGCAGGAGCTGTGGGCACATTGGCCTCAAAGTCAGATGTACAAAACAAAACGTAGAAAGAGCGACCCGTGGTAGCAGTTACAAGCATACCTGACACACTATACAGAGTACTGAATCATTTGAGCAAGTCTTCAGTCACGAACTGCAGAAGGAACTAGTATGTACATGTAGTGTTGAGATGAAGTGTCCCATGGAAGCAATGAGCCCTACCATATCAAGTATGAACTGATCCTTTGGTAATCGGTAGTGAAAATATAAGGCGGGTATGGTAACGGAAGGAGCTCCCATGTGTGTGAATAGACGTCCATTGACCCAAGAAGTCCTTGCCAAATAGGGACTGCCATCTGAGTGAAGGGAACTTTGGCAATTAGGGAGCACTAATCCCAAAGTCTGAGATAGTTCCAAGTGGCACACGACCATGCTGCAGCAGGCTCATCAGGTGCTGAAGAAGAAAGGCAATCCAGGGTTCCCCACTCTGCTGAGCAGCAGGGGAAAGAACAGGGAAGCATGGCATGGTGGAGGCATGCTGGCTGCAAGTCGAGGGACGCTGAGGCCCGGAATGCTCCCTGGCCCAGGGAAGTGATGTAGGAGCGGATGGAAGGAGCAAAGTGGTTGTTGGCTCACTGACTGCAAGGAGGTGGCATGAAGGGCACTGCAGGATATCCAGAGCAGGAGGTAGGAAGCAGCGATGAGGGAGAAAGGAGTCCTGGAGCAAGGAACAGGTCAGACCGGTATGGACCTTGGAACAACGCTGCGATGCGGGCACTTGCAGCACTGATGACGAGGAGGCTGGTGAGGAAATTAATGAGAACCCCAAAAGAAAGGGGAGCAGAAAGATAACAAAGGTATGGACAAAACAGGGTGGCAGGGAAAAGAGCGAGGGGGGCAAAGAGACAGGGAAAAACAAGAAGAGGGGACTAACAATAGGAGATGAATGCAGAGGGAAGGCACCAAAGGAGGCACAGAGGGGAGAAGAGGAAGAGCCAGCTCCACAGCCACACAGCACCAGAAAGAGTCCAACTCACTCAAAGCAGAGGGAGTGGAAGCTGGACATTTAAGTAGAGGATGGGGGAGGAGCTATGTCCCCCCCATCGAACCTCAGGCAAAGCCTTCCAATTACCTTGGCCATCACTGTAGTTGTACTATGCTTGGGCCTGAATCCTGACTGTATAGGGTTTATGCTATTAGTAACCTCCAATAGTCCGATTAAACACTGTTTATTTTCAGTTGCTATGTTTTATTTTAAAATCAAGATGGGATGAGCATCATTGTTCATACTTACATCAGTTAAATTGGCTATCACCTACTTGTAGGCATGACTTAGAATGGTTATCGCTTATTTATAAAGCAGCTTATAATAAAACCCCAAAGGTTCACTGCCTCTGCTCATAAATATGGTTTTAGGGATATGCCACACTGAGGATTTCTTCTTCCCAAATTTTTTTATGCGCTTTGGCAGAGAATGTTTTTCATATGGTGCCCTGCTTTCCTGGAACAGTTTGTCCCCACAGCTCAGAAATTGCTTCACCATTGGTTCTTTTAAATATGGCTTAAAAAATTGTTGTTGCAGGAACAATCTATCTGCAATTGTTTTACTAGTTAATCTTTGCATTACCTGTTAATGTTGGTAACTTTATATTGTTGTTGCAGGAACAATCTATCTGCAATTATTTTACTAGTTAATCTCTGCATTACCTGTTAATGTTTTTAACTTTATATTGTTGTTGTGTTTATGTCCACGACTTGGGACGTTGTATAAAAGAGACTTCATTCTCATGGAACTTATCCTGTACTTCTTCAACTTTAAAATAAAAAAAAAGTAAACTGTGGAAATGCCAGTAACCAAGACTGTGACCAGTCCCTCAGACTCTGTCCCAATTCAGACTCCTCCTGTGTTGACCTCCCCATTTGTTAGGTCAAAGGGTACATCATTCACAACAACACTGCCAACAGTTTTACAGGTATTCCAGTGTCGAGCAAAGTTTCTCCTCATTCATCCAACTGTAGTGCACATCACTCAACTTATTAGTGGGAGGATGGCATTGAACCTTCAACCATACAGCATTGTGGAAAATCTTGGATTCCAAAGGCTTCTGCAGTTTCTGCAATGCAAGTACAGCATTCCATCCCAGACTACCTTTTCACGCACTGTGGTGCCTAATTTGTATGACAGTGTTCGCCAGTGTTTGTAAATGGAACTGAAAAAAGCAATGGGAGATGTATTCCACTGCACTTCAGATATATGGATAAAGAATCACTTCAACAAATGCATATCTCACCATGACAGCTCACTGGTGCTCCCCAAATATTTTTGCTACTGTTGCTGACCCCTTACTTGGTGGTTCTGCATTATGTCGAACTACTCCATCTTACTGGATGTCTGCTCTGCTCAGTGTTAGTCTGATGACTGCCCATCACAGCAGTGTTAACATCCCTAAATGCCTCAAAGAAATACTGAACTCCTGGACAGAGGGGACAAATATGTGTGTTGGCTTCACTGTCACTGACAATGGATCAAATATGGTAAAAGCACTTAGTGATGGGAACCACCATGGTATCTGTTGATTTGCACATACACTAAACCTGACAGTCACTTGTGCCCTGAAAAACAGCAAGTCTGTTTCTGATGTTGTTGACATTGCACATTCCACCTGTGGATACTTTCACCGTCGGTCAAGGCAGCAGACATGCTTCAGAATGTACAGGGACAGTTTGAATTGCCAAAGCACCAACTGATTCAGCATGTTACCACAGGTGGAACAGTACATACTACATGCTGGATCACATACTCGAGCAAAAGCAGGCTCTCCATGATCTATCAGGCATAACATGGGGAGTTATCACATGAGAACTGGTTGTTGATTGAGGGTATGGTGAAAGTGTTTTCACCATTTGAAAAGAGTACCTGTGACCTCAGCTCTGAATCCGTTTCCTCCAGTCAGGTGATTATTGCAGTCCACCTCCTTAGGACATCTCTGGACAGGTTTGAGCAACAGAATCATGGAACTGGTCTGTAAACAGATGACCTCAAGGAACTTAATGGAAAACTGAGGTCAGAGCTGAGTTCACAATTTGCCATGACTTTTGGTAGGTCAGACTACATTTTTGCCACCATGCTTGACCCTAGGTTTAAATATGCAGTTTTACGCCTAACAAATGCAGAGCTATCATGTGACACAGTGCAAGTAGCAGCTAACAACTGAGCTCACAGATGCCATGAGAGAAATGGCCTTGGCCAAAAATTAGTCTGTACCTGGGGCACAGGGTACTGCAGATCCACCACAAGGCACTGGCAGCAATGGCAGGAGTGGTTGCACACATGAACAGGAGGTTCAAAGTGTGATGGATGACTAGTCCAATTGAAGCATTTTACACATCACAGAACAACAAAAACATAATGATTCACAATCAGTTTGCACAGATCATATTTTCAGGGCATACTTTTCTGAGCATATAGAGCAGTTTTCTGTTGACCCACTGATATACTGCTGTCAGAAGTATAAAACATCATCAGCATTGTCCGAGCTGGCATGCAAGTACATCCTATGCCCCCTCCACTAGTGTGCCATCAGAACATCTATTTAGCACAGCTGGTGATGCTCTTGAACCCCACAAATCCTGACTACACCCTGATCATGTTCAACAGCTTGTATTTGTTAAAGGAGTTCTACAGTCAAAATGTACAAAAAAAAATATATATATATATATATATTGCACAGAGTGTTTTGATTTGTGTGTTTAGTCCTGGTGTGTCATTCCCTTTGTCTGCTAGTAGGAGTTTTTTCTAAATTTGCCTACTAGTTTTATGGCCTCTAGGGATCTCCATGTTAGAATGGTGTACTGTTCTTCTTTGTCCTACAATGCCTCCTGTCTCATATGACACTGACGCATCCAAGATCACTGATTCAGTGAGGGAAAGTACTGCAACAGTAATGTGAAGACATAAGCCTGATGTTCTGACTTCGACTTAATAACACTAATTCATTATTTTTGTTTTGTATATGTTTGTCTAGGTCTTGCCCACAGGAGTAACCGTTTTGCTTTTAAAGCTTTCAATTTCATCAAACTATATCTAGCCATAAAAAGCACACAAATCACCCTAGGTCATCAGTGCTACAATTAGTAAAGACTATCTTTTTTCTTACAGAATACGCACTCAATTAGACCTTAAGTGATTGCTAAGCTGTGAATGCAGCCTTCAGTGCTCACTGGATAAGGAAACTGACTTTACATCATAGCTCTGCTGCTGTAAAACTGACTGTAAACCGGTACTTGATGAATCTATCTTCCTGGATGCATCATTGTCACATGGGACAGGAGGCATTTTAGGAAAAAGAAGAGTAACAAACCATGGTAATATGAAGATCCTCTGAGGCCATAACACTAGGAGGCATGGCCATAAAACTAGCTGACAAATTGAGAAAAAAAATGCCTAATAGGAAACAAAGACAAGGACACACCAGGACTAAACACACAAATCAAAACCATCTGTGCAATATAATGTTTTTTGCAAATTTTGACTGTAGTATTTCTTTAAGCTGAACTTACCATTGCTGGGTGTGTTTAAGAAGCAAAGTGAGGTGCTTCTGTTACTTTTAGCTGTGCTCTGTACAAATACAAACACTGACTGACATTTGCCAGCAAAGTTTTACACAGTTTATCATAAAACGCCAGTTCAAACATCAGCCTTTTTTTCCAAACTTCCCACTGCATTCTCAGTGTCCCTCCCAGCCACAAAGCTCACTCTGGCCAGCCACACTGTATCCTATCCCTCCTGCCTGCAAAGTTCACTTTGCCAGACTGCATTGTCTTGCTGTTCCTCCCAGCCACAAAGCTCATTCAGCCCAACTGCTCCGTCTCACTCTCCTTTCAGGCCACAAAGCTCAGTCAGCCCAACCACGCTGTCTTGCTCTCCCTCTCAGCCACCACAGGTTTCTCATTATGATCAAACATCAACAGGCCATAAGGAATAATAACAAAAAAGTCTGTAAAAAAAATGTAAATCAAATATGCTACATTGAGTGCATACGCAGTCCTGTGTCAACACACTACTAGCACCCCTAGCAGCAACCCATCAGTGGAGGGACTATTTTATACCAAACTGACAATATAGAGGATAGTGTATGGTCATCGATGGTTAACCGGTTTGTTAACCATCAAGAGGTTGCCAGGGCAACCATGTAAACCTCAAGAATGAAGCTCTAGAGGTTTATGTTGCCATGGCAACCTCGAGATTGGTTAACAAAATGGTTACCCTTCGATGTACCATACATTAGCTTTTATAGTGTATGGTACCATTTCATTTTTTTAGAAAAGAAAGCAGTTCCTTACTGTTGTTTTTTTTATGTCCTCACTGCTCTACCCTCACCGCCGCGGGCATTTCAAGGCTGTCCAATCCAGCTGCGCGCATGCCCAGACTGTTCCCGGTTGTTAACCCATCGACGTGATGTACCATCAATGGGCTAACAACATTGTGACATCACATCAATGGTAAAATGTTGTTATAAAAATGTAGATTTCTACCTATAACAATGTTCTACCATACATTATATTTCAATATTTTTAATATATTTTTTAAACACATTTACAAAGACATCTGGAAAAACCAATTTTATATAGAGAATAAAGGATGGGGAAGAGGGTGCTATGAGAATTTAATGCACACCCGAGTTGTGGGATGCTACATAAACCCCAAGGGGTTTATCAAAGCATCATAGCACCCCCTTTCCCAATCTTTTATTTTATTATAATACACCGGGCACCAATTTTTTTTCAGGCAGCATCAACCAGACAAAAAAAAAAACTATCCAGAAAACTCATCTTGTGTTGGCTCCATGGTAAGCAAGAGATAGAGCCGGCATGTTTTTTAACTGTTACGCCTGCCCACAAGCAAAACAAAAGCCAATGAGGAAGTGGGATACTTTGATTGAAATGGCTCATGAATGCCATAACAACCAGCCAGTTGTTATGGGAAATATCAACTGATCCAACCCCTAGGAAAAATTACCGACCAGTTATTACAAGGCAATAACACACAATGGGGTGTTAGTTATTCTGTGATAAATGCACTTCTACTTCAGCCTTGTGCCTCACTATGCCCCTAGCTGTGCATTTATCACAGCATAACCATATCCAACACCTAACTGTGTGTTATTGCTACATAAAAAGTTGCTTTTCCACTCACCCATGTAGCCTGGCACCATATGTACCACTACCCTTCTTCAGCAATAATACCAATAAATGACAATAACACCTTTTCCACCACCCACTTAGCTTTCCAAAATACCACCCTCCTCCTCAGACCATTCAAGAAATGTTTATGTATGTATGTGTGTAGTCTCTTCTTTCCATCAACCTGCTCAGAATACCAACTCCTGTTCTACAGACCCAGTATACCATAGGGACTGTGGAGGGGGGGTGCAGGAGTTGGGATTCTAAATGCATTGGGGATTGGTGAACGATCAGAAAAATAACATTTCTGTGACTGTGGGGAAGGGTTAGACTTGGGAGGAGGAGGGGGGAATTTGGGAGGCTAAACATAGAAATTGATGGCAGATAAGGAATGCTTGGTCCACCTAGTCTGTCCATTTTCCCTGTTCACACAAGGAAAAGCGGCTCCACAACTAGGTTGTGCCAGCTCAAAACAACAGTTCAGAGTTCCAGAAAAGTGCGGCCAGTGTTGGGTAAGTAACTTTAAAAAAGTAATCAGTTACAGTTACTAGTTACTCTCAAATAAACGTAATCAGTTACAGTTACTGATTACTTGGGTATAAAATGTAATCAGTAACTGTAACTGTAATGCATACTACTCTTTCTATTACTTTCTATTACTTTTGAAAACTTGTTCCAGGATGCTTGGTGCTGGTCAATGAATTCATTTCTTTAAAAAAAAATGTTTTATCTTGGCCTACGTGGGCTTACTAGCCACTCCTAGCACCTAAACCTCCATTTGGGACCCATGCAAGCCCTTAACCCCCCGCTCCATAAATGCATGTTTGCTGACAACACTGACACTGATACAGTAACCACATACAACCCCCGCAACTCATAAAATGCTTGGCACACTGGTCCTCCTACTCTGACTACGTAAATTAAATTCCTGCCTGGTCTAGTCTCTCAAAGAAAGCAACTCAAACAGTTGTCTACAGCAGATCCAGAACACGTCATAAACTTAGGGCTGACACCCAGATATTGAATTAGTAGCACTTGACTTCAGTCTCACATCTTGGACTGTGAGAGTGTCTTAAGTGGTTTTTTTTTCTGCTGGAGAGATAAATGTGATCAGTCCCTAAATGTGTGCTTATAACCAAAATGGAACCTTAAGTGTACTAAGTGTCTCATCTCATCATTAGACTGTTAAAGAGTTACTCACGCCTCAAGAAAAATTTTGAAAAAACACAATTCAGCTTGCATTCCATATATATTCTATATAGTTCTTGTTCCATTATTTTATTATTGAGCAAATTTGGATGTATATATGATGTTTATGACTTTATACCACTGAGTTCAAGTTTATCTGCCTCTGTAGTTTACTCTCTACTTTAAGTCATAATCCTCTGTTGCGACATCACAGTCTGCTGCCATGAGAGAAACTGTGATGTCACAATCAGTGCATTATTTATTTATTTAAGCGTTTACCCAGGAAGGCATAAAAGCTTAAATAAATAAATAAATAATGCTCTGATTGTGACATCACATTATGACCTCAGGTAGGGAGAAAGAAATAGGAATAGATGAACTATCAGGAGCAAAGACCTTGTTTTCAAGTCCATGTCTTTAGTAATAAATAATGAGGAAGAGGAGTACAGAACTAAAGTAAGATGCAAACTGAACTATATCCAATCACTATATTTTGATAAAGTTTTCCTGAAAGTGCCAACTGCTCTTTAAGCAATTAATGTACAAGAAAGGACGGTTGCAGGCAGCAGCACAGCAAAAATGCAGACAGCACAAGCAAATGCAGGGAAAGCCTTGAAAGAGCTCTGATGTAGACTTGGGAGTTCTGAAAATGATTAGCAAAACATTACATTTGAAATTCATTATTAAACGCATTTTTTTCAGGGCAGGGGGCTCATCCAATCAACATAATTATAAATCAGCATGCTTGCCTAGTTCATCAAGCAAACTAGATATTTTATATTTTATACAGTTTAACTTCCCACAGAGATACTCCCAAATAAATGTTTCTATAGTATAATCAAGTGGAAGCAGCACAGACTACAGAATTTTATTAATCAAAAAATATTAAAGACACAAAACTAATCTCCAGCCAAAAACGTTCACAACACAAGATTCCAAAATTGAATTTCTAATGATTCAGCCCTGCCTGGCAAAACAATTCTGTGTAGTGAGGGTGACAACCACCCAAAGACAAGCTGTCCCTAATTCATACAAAAAACAATCGAGTCTGAGCAGCCCAAGACTGCCTCATCACAGCACAGTCTACCCCCGATCCATTAAATTAAAGCCACAACAGTGACTCCGAGTCCCAAAATGAATTGGACATTCAAGCAGCAGACCAATCCCACAACACTCCCAAGCAAAAATTAGCTTATTTTAATTTACCAAGCTAGAAGTAGAAGCACCACTATCCTGGTTGGACCCAGAACCAGAAAAAACATCACCCCCCCAAGCCAGAAGAAGCAGGACCATACCCACCCCCAATCCAGCCAGACAGAGCAGGGCCATCCCCCCACCACCACCAGATGAAGCAATGACATCCTCCCACACCACCAGAAGAAACAGGGTCATCCAGCCTACCCCTTTCCAGCAGATATCCACCACCACAAGTTACTCATCACCTCCCAAACAACCACAGTGGTGGGGCCAGGACACTGTGTGTTCTCTCCCTTGAGCCCCTTACACACTCCCAGTACCCACAGTTTACCAACTGAGACAAGATATACCCAGTTACCTCAAAGCACTAGCAGAAGCAGACTCAAGACCCTGTCTGTCTCTCAGGTTCAAATTCTGCAGGTAGGCAGGCAGCTTCTCTACTTGGGCTTCCTCTTCATCCTTGACTTGAGTGGTTACTGCACTGGCTAGACTCCAGGGGATGTTTTGCTGGGCTTGGTCAGGGGTGGGCTCCTCTGTGCTGCAGAGTGCAGAGATTAGAAAGATGTAGTGCAGCTACAGGCTGCTGGGCTCTGGGCTGACTGGGCAGTAGAGGCTAGTATTATAGTATCATCTATACTGACTGGGAAGTAGAGGCTAGTATTATAGTATCATCTGTACTGACTGGGCTAGGCAGGCTAGTATTATAGTATCATCTATACTGACTGGGCAGTAGAGGCTAGTATTATAGTATCATCTATACTGACTGGGCAGTAGAGGCTAGTATTATAGTATCATCTATACTGACTGGGCAGTAGAGGCTAGTATTATAGTATCATCTGTACTGACTGGGCTAGGCAGGCTAGTATTATAGTATCATCTATACTGACTGGGCAGTAGAGGCTAGTATTATAGTATCATCTATACTGACTGGGCAGTAGAGGCTAGTATTATAGTATCATCTATACTGACTGGGCAGTAGAGGCTAGTCTTATGGTATCATCTATATTGACTGGGCTAGGCAGGCTAGACTGCTGCTGCTCATCTCTTTTGTCTCCCTCATTCTCTGCTCCTACAAATACCAATACCAGAATAGAGGCTATACAGCCTGTTTCAGCTGCGTGCCCTTTGGGACTCGGGTCTTGGAAGGGTCGGGACAAGTCATCATGCGGGCAGACAGGCACAGTTTTAAGTCGCAGCAGATTTTGACTCGGAGAGCAAGCCAAAACAGAACAGTTATGATCCAGACAGTTTGTTGGTTGTTCTGTTGCCAATGATGAGTGGTCAGTGGTGATGATACTGGCTGTAGTGCCAGTGCTAGAGGCAAGGTGTGGGTGGGCAGAGGCGGGAAAACATTTACAGAATGCTCTATTGGTGGCAACATACCCGACTGGCTCAGCAGGCTTGCAGTATCAGCAGCGTCAGCGTGGGTGTTACAGCTTCAGAAGTTCGACCTGACTCCCGCACTACAAAAAACAGGGCTACCCCAGGATAAGTACTTCTGCAGCTGCACACAGGACAGCTCATGGGGACTCGAGCAGCACAGACAACTTGCGGGCAGAGAGTCAGGATGTCGGGACTACTCGGGCTGCTGGGCAGCAATTGTTAATAACTTGGAGGTGTGGGGAGGGAGTAAGGACCACTCAGGCATCCGGCACAACTTGTTTTGAAGTGGAGGCCTGCAAAACAGAGACTCAGAGCACCAGGGCATGAACTGGGGCACAGTATATTTTAACCAGGGTACTGCCCCGGTGTGCCCTGGTGTAGAGCTGCCACTACCAGGCATTTCTCCAGCAGCGGAGCCAGGAATTTTTATACTTCAGTGCCACAGTGGGGGGGAGTGAGTTAATCCCGAAGTAATATTATAAGTTTAGTTACAGTAACTGCTTTACTCAACAGAAAATGTAATCAGTAATGTGTTACACATTACACATTACACTTTCTTTGAAGTAATCCGTTACCATTACATGTTACTGACAATGTAATTAGATTACAGTAGCACGTTACTTGTAACGTGTTACTACCGAACACTGAGATCGGCCCCAACACCATTGATAATGAAAAAAGTAATTTCATACTTGCACAGAATACAAGTCCAGCACTTCAAACTTCATAGAGGAGATTAGATACGCTACCAAACAGCCCTGACCAGTTTAAAATGAAGGAAGCGTACACACGCAAAACTGTTTGGTGGCATATCTAATTTCCTCTATGAAGTTTGAACACTTGTATTAATGAGCAAGTGTGAAATAAATAATTTTCATTATCATATTGTTCGTGCTGCTCTTTTCTGGAACTCGGCCCATTTTCCCTACCTACTGCAGTACTACATACCCTACTTGATCTCTGGTTTGTTGGTTGGAAGAAGGGTGTGTTTTTACAATTTACTTAAAACATGGTGGGATCCAGGGGAGAGCATCATAGTGCGCAGCAGTACATAGAAGGGAAACATATATGCTGCTGAATACTGTACATCACATTGTCATGATTCAAGGTAGACTACATAGGTAAGGTATTGCCATTTGTGGTGGGCTTGCAGACACAGGTCCAATGCTACGTACACTCTGGTGCATTGAGCCTATTGTAGGACCCTCCTCAGTTATAGGGTGTTCAGTGGTTATTTACAACCCTCACTGTCAGCCGACACTTCTTCAGGGCAAGCAGGGGCATAACTGTGAGTTGCCACTGTACCATCCCATAGATGACTACCAAATCACCACCAACACCATAAACCACTCCCTCACTTTGAAGTATGACAGCCCAGAATTAGCACTGTGGTGCACACAGTGTGCAGCCTCGGTAAAAACGTACATGCTCTGTCACTGTACAGTATCATGCTTCAGAGCATAAGTATTGCTATTAGGGGTTTTTTTTTCTGCTATCTATGGACGTGAAGCGACTGCAGCAGTACAACACCCTTGGTAGTCTAGTGGATCCCCCCCAATTGCCCTTCTCATAATTGTTAGTCAAAATCCCTGGTAGTGTAGAGGCCCTCCCTTCCCCCCATCTCCCTATTCATAATTGTTAGTCAAAATCCCTGGTAGTGTAGAGGCCTTCCCCTCCCCCCATCTCCCCTGTCATTACTGTTAGTCAAAATCCCTGGTAGTGTAGTGGACCCATGGATTATTTCACTCAGACACAGTACTCCACACAGAACTGCAGCCTCAGTGGCACTCCCATTGCCATTGCACACTGTGACAGGGTTAGTCCCTGCCACTTCCAAAATGTACCAATTCTCTATCTTGTCTTTGGTTGCAACCACTATCTTTCCCTCTTCTGAAGCTATCCCTGTGATTTTCTGTATGGAGACTGGCCACCTCCTTACACATACCCCCAAAACTTGTTCCCCTTTCTTATTTTTCGCTGTTTTTCTAGCATGGTACATTGGAATAAGGTAACTTGATGGTGGTATGGGCAAAAGCCTTGCAGGCAAACAGGAAGGACAACAAGAATGTCTGCTATGATATTTTTTATTTTGCATCTAATCTGGTTAAGAATAGAGCAAGGTTTGTGTGAGGTAAATAAATACTTCTGAACAAAGGATAACAAATTGGAGGGCTTCTGAAATAAAAGAGGCATTTTGCAGTAGAGTTAGCCAGTATATAAATGGCACCTATATTACAGACTGGGTTACTTGTTGTTCTTGAGTATTTTGGTTCATATTCCATTCTAGTAGCCCCCTTGCCTAAGCAGCAAGCAACACCCTGAACAAACATTGAAGTAGCTCATGTTGTTTGGCAGAAATGTTTGTTCCTTGTGGATAGCATTATTTGTCTTTAAAGTAAAGGACTTGAGCCACATTTAGGCTCTTCTTGAAATGTTTCCCCAAGAAAATCACAATGCCATTTTGCTTAAAGAGAGGCTACAGCTCTCTGAGTTTGCTCTGCTACTGGGGAGAAAGCTCAGCTAACAGCTTAATTTTGCAAGCCGATAGTTGTTCCCTGCCAGTAGCTTTGAGCTAAGTCAAATTGTCCAAAAGCTGGAAAACCTGAACCCTTTTACCAGACCTTTATTAAGAGGTTCCTTTTGTTGTCCTGCAGTCTGAGTGTAATATAATTAAGGCTGTCTTGAGCAAGTACATTTAGGTAGGTCCAAGAAAGGTTTTAGCTGTTTGTATCCTCTACAACTGCAAGACAAGAAGACACACCTTAATAAAAAGGGTCTGCATAACTGGGAGTTGGTGTTCTACACCAACCTAAGTAATGTTAATTTACTGCATATGGTTTTCTCCACAGGTTTAAAAGTTAATATGGTTTAAAGGAAATAAAGGAAGCTGTCATTTAAAACAAATACCTTTGGTTAGTAGCTATAGTTGAAGCAGAGCTCTTCTCAACCTCCAGAAGTCTGTTTGTGAGAGTCAGCTGCATTCTGGCTTGGACTATAGTGAATCAGCGGCCCTTGTGGGCTATTTTTATAATTAAGGACCTGTCACTCAAACACAGGGGAATGTACTATGGGATAGAAAAACCTTAGCACAATACATTATTTTGAGAAAATATTGCAATAGATTGCTTAGTGTGAATATAGCAATCTAAAATGTATACAATATTGTTTTTAAAGCTATTAAAAGAGTTATCTTTCTGCTGAAGATACAGTGTCACCTGATCAGGTGGGAGGGAATAAAAACTTTACCTGAACAGGTCTCAAAGGATCGTGGGTCAGTTGTTGCTGATCGGTGGTGGAGGAAGGGTCCACCATTTTTGAGTATAGACCATCTGTGTATTTTTCTTTTGTTTTACCTTTTGAAAATCTGTGATTTTGTAACAAGCTGGTTCAAGATGAAGTGAATACTGAAAAAGGTGCCAGACGTAAGACTGAGTTATATATATATTTTTTCCTTTATAATAAAATTCCCACATAGCTAAGTGGGTTGCACCTTATTGGAGTTTTGTCCATCTTTAAAAATCCCACACTGTTACATTTGGTGTTAGAAGTGGGATTTTTGTGCCGTATTACTGTCCAGGGTAAGGAAGAGAGACGAAGCGGCGGGTATTTGTCTGGATACCTAAGGTGGACATGGCGGCTGGTGGACAACCACAAGGCACCCTTACAAGACAGATTGTGGCCCAGACTGGGGCCCAGTTACTGACTGGATTACCTGATGTGCGTCCCAAAGTTAAAAGACAACCGTCTGAGAAGTCTGAGGAGGAGCATAGCGAACCTGGAGATGTATTCCCAGCCGAGGAACTATTGGAACCGGAAGATGTCGAGAAGGATGTCGATGCCTCTTATTTGGAACAGGCACCGATGGAGGATGTTGGTGAATTGTTGAAGTGGCTATGTGTCCGACAGGTCCAACTGGATAAAGAAAGAGAACTTGATAGAAGGCGTCAGGATGCCAAATGGGCGGACACTATGCGAGTGTTGCAGGCCATCAGGATGGAGCATGCAGAACAACCCCAAGGCCCACGAGATATTAAACTAGCTCATTTGCAAGACACAGATGATATTGAGGCCTACCTAATGACATTCGAGAGGGTAGCTCAAACATGTGGATGGCCAAAAGAGCAGTGGGTTGTGCGACTTGCCCCACAATTAACTGGAAGAGCACAGGTTGTGTATAGCCGCTTAGCTATTCAAGTGGCCAATGATTACGATCATGTGAAGAAGGAGATACTCAGGAGATATGACATCAACACTGAGACATACCGTCAGCGTTTTCGTTCCTTGAGGATGCAGGCAACAGATACCCCCAGGGAGATATATGCACACTTAAAAGACCTTAGTGAAAAATGGCTCCAGCCAGGGAGCAAGACCATCCAGCAGATAATGGAGACCATTACCATTGAACAATTTATTAGAATTCTTCCCCAGGACGTACAACTGTGGGTCAGGGAACACAAGCCTGAAGGAGCTGAAAAAACATTCAGGGCACACCCACTTCCAAAAGCTCCATCTCAGGGTCCCTTTTTACTCAGAGCACAACTGTGCTAATAATTAATAATAAAAAAAAAATTAAAAAAAAAAAAAAAAAAAAAAAAGGGGCCCTGGGATGGAACTCCTGAGTGTGGGTGGGCGGGAGTTCCAACCCCTCCAGGGTATTTCGAGGAGGAACTGTTAAAACATGTTTCCTCTTTTCAAGGGGTGGTAAATGTGACAGGGTTAGTCCCTGCCACTTCCAAAATGTACCAATTCTTTATCTTGTCTTTGGTTGCAACCACTATCTTTCCCTCTTCTGAAGCTATCCCTGTGATTTTCTGTATGGAGACTGGCCACCTCCTTACACATACCCCCAAAACTTGTTCCCCTTTTCTTATTTTTCTCTGTTTTTCTAGCATGGTACATTGGAATAAGGTAACTTGATGGTGGTATGGGCAAAAAGCCTTGCAGGCAAACAGGAAGGACAACAAGAATGTCTGCTATGATATTTTTTTATTTTGCATCTAATCTGGTTAAGAATAGAGCAAGGTTTGTGTGAGGTAAATAAATACTTCTGAACAAAGGATAACAAATTGGAGGGCTTCTGAAATAAAGAGAGAGGCATTTTGCAGTAGAGTTAGCCAGTATATAAATGGCACCTATATTACAGACTGGGTTACTTGTTGTTCTTGAGTATTTTGGTTCATATTCCATTCTAGTAACCCAGCCCCCTTGCCTAAGCAGCAAGCAACACCCTGAACAAACATTGAAGTAGCTCATGTTGTTTGGCAGAAATGTTTGTTCCTTGTGGATAGCACTAATTTGTCTTTAAAGTAAAGGACTTGAGCCACATTTAGGCTCTTCTTGGAAATGTTTCCCCAAGAAAATCACAATGCCATTTTGCTTAAAGAGAGAGCTACAGCTCTCTGAGTTTGCTCTGCTACTGGGGAGAAAGCTCAGCTAACAGCTTAATTTTGCAAGCCGATAGTTGTTCCCTGCCAGTAGCTTTGAGCTAAGTCAAATTGTCCAAAAGCTGGAAAACCTGAACCCCTTTTACCAGACCTTTATTAAGAGGGTTCCTTTTGTTGTCCTGCAGTCTGAGTGTAATATAATTAAGGCTGTCTTAGCCAAGTACATTTAGGTAGGTCCAAGAAAGGTTTTAGCTGTTTGTATCCTCTACAACTGCAAGACAAGAAGACACACCTTAATAAAAAGGGTCTGCATAACTGGGAGTTGGTGTTCTACACCAACCTAAGTAATGTTAATTTACTGCATATGGTTTTCTCCACAGGTTTAAAAGTTAATATGGTTTAAAGGAAATAAAGGAAGCTGTCATTTAAAACAAATACCTTTGGTTAGTAGCTATAGTTGAAGCAGAGCTCTTCTCAACCTCCAGAAGTCTGTTTGTGGCGAGAGTCAGCTGCATTCTGGCTTGGACTATAGTGAATCAGCGGCCCCTTGTGGGCTATTTTTATAATTAAGGACCTGTCACTCAAACACAGGGGAATGTACTATGGGATAGAAAAACCTTAGCACAATACATTATTTTGAGAGAAATATTGCAATAGATTGCTTAGTGTGAATATAGCAATCTAAAATGTGTACAATATTGTTTTTTTAAAGCTATTAAAAGAGTTATCTTTCTGCTGAAGATACAGTGTCACCTGATCAGGTGGGAGGGAATAAAAACTTTACCTGAACAGGTCTCAAAGGATCGTGGGTCAGTTGTTGCTGATCAGTGGTGGAGGAAGGGTCCACCATTTTTGAGTATAGACCATCTGTGTATTTTTCTTTTGTTTTACCTTTTGAAAATCTGTGATTTTGTAACAAGCTGGTTCAAGATGAAGTGAATACTGAAAAAGGTGCCAGACGTAAGACTGAGTTATATATATATTTTTTCCTTTATAATAAAATTCCCACATAGCTAAGTGGGTTGCACCTTATTGGAGTTTTGTCCATCTTTAAAAATCCCACACCGTTACACACACACTCAGCAGCCTGTCAACAGACTGGCTGATATTTAGCGGTGAGGTAATGTAGAATAAACATGTGTGTGTGTGCATGTGTGTGTGTTTGTCAGTTACTTCCAGCCCTGCACAGTCCCCAATAGCTTGGCTCCTCACACGTGCTTCAGTTCAGCTTTCCACTTCTAAACTAATCCAGTGCCAGCAGGCACATGTTGGTGGGTGATGGGTGGTGGGTGGTGGGAACACTCACTGCTGTCTGTGGCTCACTTTGCCCTTTGCATTGCTTCCATGCTGCTGTTATGCCCTTTAATCTACATTTTTAGTAGGTACCACAGATTTCCGAATACCCAAATACTACGCAAAGTATTCATCGAATATTCGGTGAATACTTTATGAATGTATTTGCACACGCCTAAGAGTCTTCTACACAGTCTTCTCACTCTAAGAAGTTAGCAACTGAACTGCAAATCTTGGCTCTCCCACCAATGGAAACCCTGCTAAAAGCTGGCTGTGTCAGGAGCCCACATGGTACAAAATGGTTACTGGGTGTTTTTCCCGGTGTCAGCCTGGGCAACACAGACTCTCCCAGCAGCAAATCCAGTGCGACTAAGAGACAGAATCCTGAGGGAACACAATCTTGTGTGGCAACTCTTACAGAGCATCAGCCAGCACCCCTAGGACATCAGGTGAGTGCTCTATCCCACACTTGTCTTCCTCCCTGGAAGTTTCTCCACAAAGTAATGATACTACTATTAGTGGTGTCTCAGTCCCTGACTCTATGAACTTCCTCATTCAAGGACAGTTACCTGCACCAGCACCGTTTTGTAAGCACAACCTGCACAGTTGTGGGGGCAGATCAAGACACATCAGCCCCAATGCTGGTGGGGGAGCTTACTCCAGAGGCCAGCACAGATACCATGCAGGGGCCCTGAACTGCAGCAGACAAATGCTTCCACTGCTTCCAAGGCCTCCTGAACATCACAAATTGATCACAACACCCATGTAGGGTTACCCCAATTGCCTAATGATAGTTCATCATGCTACCGTGCAGTTGCCCAAGTTCTGGAGCGAGCTTTGGTTGCCACATCAGGAGGCAGGTTGGGCCAAGGCAGCTGCCATATGGCAGTGCCACCTTGGCTAGGGAGGGTTGGTGGCCAGTGCCAGTATGACAACGACCCCTTTGGCAGGGAACTTGCACCCACCACAGGGTCACCTATGTGGGAATGAGGCATAGGAGCTGGGCTGATGTACTACATCCTAATGTATTTCTGTGTTATTCCCCTGAAATCTGTTGTGTATTGCCCTGTTTTTTAATGTTTCACCATAATTTTGATGTAATATCTGTAACTTTTGTTGCTTCTGTCTTGTTCTTGCTTTCCTCTGATGTGGAACCTATGTAATGAGCTTGTTCTCAAAGGTTTAATTCAAGAAATTCAAATAAATAAATAAAACAATTGTTTGAAAAGGTGGGAGGGGCAACATACAGGGAGAAAATCGCCACTACTGTCTACATTACAGTCTGGGCCTTGGGGTCTCCCCTGTGCCTAGTGCCTGCTGGCACTGGCTCCAGACTGCCTCAGAGGGGAGGGTGACACTCTCCCTGGAGCTGCTACCTCAGAGAGCAAGCCATGGGGATAATCAGTGGGTTACCAGGGTATAGAGGAGCCAGAGGTTCCAGGCCTGATGATGAACATCCCTGGGACAAGGGTATATCCCTGGGGGACAAAGGTGGATGGGAGAGAAAAACCTCTACGGAAAAAAAGGACATCTGTATGGGACAATAATCTGGGGGAGTCTGGTACCACAGTGCTTCTACCCCCAGCAGCACAGCAAACATTCCCTGTAGGTGAATCAGCTTCCAGTGCAGGCTCCATCCAGTCTACCCCAGAGGCCTTGATAGACTGTTGCTGCTTCCAATACAGATTCCAACCCTGGGATAACTTCTTCAGATCAAGACAAGGCAAGGCAAATTTTATTTTTCCGGGCACCCAATCCCAGAGGCTCTTGTCGCCATACAATAAAATGTTCTATCAATAGAAAGTAATATCAAATAAAATTAATAATAATAAAAGGAAAAACATTTTAAAACAGCATATAATAAATATGTTATTTGGGACACAAAGCTCTCTAAAATAAATAGTCAGAGATGAGAACAATCCCAAAATAACTCGCATGTCTGGGCCGGAAAGGCTTGATTAAACAAAAAGGCCTTGAGGAGGGTCTTAAAAACCTCAACTGAAGGGGCCTTCCAAGCAGAAGGAGAAAGTGAATTCCACAGGACAGGGCTGGTGACACTGAATACCCTGTCGCCAGCAGTTTTCAACCTGTTCCTGGGAATCGTCAGGAGGCTCCTAGAGGAAGACCGGAGAAAGTGGACTGAGACAGCAGGTGTAAGGAAGTCTGACAGATAGCTAGGGCCCAACCCATGTAGGGTCTTATAGGTGAGCAAACCCACCTTGAAGAGTATCATCCACCGCACCAGCAGCCAGTGCAATACATGCAGCACTGGGGTTATGTCGCAGAAGTTTTACTGCACCCTGAACAACCTGGTAGCTGCGTTCTGCACCAGCTGCAGCTGGTGGAGGTCACCACCTGAGACCCTGAGCAGAAGCACATTACAGTAATGAAGTCTGGATGCCACAAAGGCATATACTAAGGTGGGGAGGTCCATGGACGGAACTAGGGGCTTGACCCTGGTGATATTCCGAAGATGGTAAAAGTTGGTCCAGGCAATGGATGACACCTGAGATTTAAGAGTCAAACCACTGTCAAAGGTCATGCCAAGGTTTCACACCCTAGAGGAGGCCCTCAATGGTACAGATCCCAGGAATAAACCAGTTTCGGCACCAGAGGACACCCTGTTCCATCCTCTGTTTGACTCCACCACCAGTACCTCCATCTTATCAGGGTTCAGTTGCAACCAGCTGAAGGCCATCCAATCATTGATCTCTGCAAGGCAGTTGTTAAGTACTTCCACCACACTGGATGTTCCATGGGCAAAGAAAATATACAGCTGGGTCTCATCAGCATAGCAATGAAAACCCAAGCCATATTTCCTAATGAGCTCATCCAGGGGCAGCATATACATGGCAAACAACATTGGCAACAAGACCAAAAGCTGAGGTACTCCACATGACAGTAAGCTAGGGGAGGAAGAGAAATTCCCCATCACTACCCATTGCCTCCTATTCATGAGGTAGGACTCAAACCAGCAGATGACAGAGCTGGTGAGTCCACAAAATTCCCTCAGGCAGTCGAGTTACACACAGTGGTCTATCATGTCAAAGGCTGAAGAGAGCTCTAGGGGGACAAGCATTGTCCCCTCCTCCTGATCTCTAGCTCTGAGGAGGTCGTTTTGCACCTGAACTAATGTGGTTTCCGTACTATGCCTCATGTGAAAATCACCGACAGTCCAGGGCTTCTTCACTCCATGAGTCAAAGTCAGACACTGACCTTTGGCCGGGTACATCATCTGGCCCACCTAAATGATTTGTAGACATTTTTTAACCCCTTCTAAACCACAAGCTCCATCAAAGCACAGTAATGCATTATGCTTAAATTACGGGGGCATGGAGGATGTTGCCAGAAGGATGCTGAAGGATTCTGTGAAGTTCTACATGTCTCTGGTATATGCTTTGATACATGCTCCAGGACACTCTTTTTTTATGTGAATTTGACTGATGCTTCTTTAGAACATTTTTGGTTAATATATCACAAACTTAAATATACTGAAGTCTAGACCCCTTCTGTGGTAATCCTATTCAAAAAACCCACATTCAAATAGTGACTATTATGTTTCAAAATGAAGGGGTGAATATAACTGATATGAAAAGCCAAACATGGGTGGTTAAGGCAGCTGAAATAGTCCCAGGGCCAAAGCACAATACAATCCAATTACTCACAAGGCAGGTCAGTGACACAGGTAGCAGACTCTTGAAGAAATAGTGCTCTGTTGCTGAATAAATGCTTTATTCAAAGTGCAGCAGTGGCTCTGACACTTTCTCTAAGAAAAAACTGGCTAGATTGTTTCTTGGGTGAAGTGTCAAAGCCACTGCTGTACTTTAAATAAAGCATTTATCCTGCAACACAGTATTAAGTGTTTCCTGAAGAGTCGGCTGCCTGTGGAACCAAGCTGCCTTGTGAGTAATAGCTGATAGTATCTACTCTGTCAAACAAAGATGTGACAAGCTTGGAAATCCAGAACCCATTCTTCAATCGGATAGTACATGGGATGAGGGTTGACATTTTTTTTGTGATTGCATCAGAGTGGAATTGGTTTTTGTTACCTCATTAGTAGTTTTTTCATTGGTAGAGAGTGAGATGTTTGCTTTTACCCTATCCATCCCAAAACTTGCTACAAATGTGGGTCAAAATAAACACCTTAGTAGTGGGTGTGATCAGCTGAAATGTGATACATGTCTACAATTTAGCCACACAGAAAATGCTTGTCCAAACTTGTATCACTGCAACTTGCACAAGGAACAGCAAGAGGAAGGAGCTGCTGTTAGACTTTTTCTACTCTACTGGACTAAAGAACTAGAACTGTACTACTGGGAACTTCAATTTAGGGTAAAAACAAACAAAAAAACAAAAAACAGAGTCAGTATGTTTGTCTGAGTTGGCTGAAGGAATTGTTATCTGTGCAGTTCGCTAGGTGGAGTAATAAACTGTGAATTAGGGGGAGTGGCTTAGGCAGAAGGAAACCAGGTGTTTGCATTTAAAAACTGACCTAGATAGCTTTTGGCAGAGAACATCAAGAAGAAGGAGCTGCTGTTAGAACTTTACTGAGACTATATTGCCCTCCGTCCCTCCCCTCCACACACACCCACCACCTTTAGCCGGTTCTACTTTTATAGGCACAGGATTTGACTGACAACAGGAACTTCCTGTTTGGGAGCAGGAAGAGAGTGATCACAGAGGCACAAAAGACTCACCATCATAGAACGAAAAGAGTAGCTCTCTATCCCCTCCCCCCAGCTGCTGGAGGTCTGACTCTGAGCAAGTAAGAAGAAGACTACTGAGGAATATAGGAACTTCCTGTCCAAGAACAAGAAGATCAGGAGCTTTAAGGGCACAGAGGCAGTAGAAAAGTAGAGAGAAAAAATACATGAAAAAAAAACAAATAGAGGAAAGAGTAAGTATACAAAACAACAGTTAAGAGGTCACAAATAAGACACGATGGGAGTGGTGCAGTGCAGTGGTTGTGGAGCAGCAGTCTTCTGGGAGATATTCTGGAGGATACAGTGTTGTCTCATCTACAGGCACCTCTCTAGGCTGAGGGAGGAGGTTGCTCATCTCCAGACTGAGTTGGCCAGGATTCGGGGGATCTCCTTTACCACCCAGAGACAACCAGGGCCACCGCTGCTGCTTCAGAGGTTGCCAAGAAAGAGGAGTGGATGTACCACACTGGGCTCAGGGAGGGTGAGGGTGGCTGTACCTCTCCACAATTCATATGCCATTCTGGCAGAGTGTGGTTCCTCTATGGAGGCACCCGCAGTGGAGACCAAGGAGGATGCTGGGAACCTCCACAAAGGAGACTCACAGGAGGGTGGCATGGGACCCCAAAGGGGAAGGAAATAACTCCTGTTTGGGGACTCCACTGTTAGGAGGGTAGAACTCGGGAGGGAGGTGAGGGGGTGTAAGGTGCTGCCTGGCACAGTGGCTTGGAGGGACAGGGAGTGAATCCTCAGGATCGTGGGAGCAGCTGCATGGGGGAGGGAGCTGGATGTCATTGTCCACCTAGGACAAAGACCAGGCTGGGAAAGGGATCAGAGCAGTGCAGGAGGAGTTTGTGGAGTTGGGGAAGGACCTTAGACAAGTAGCATGCACGATAACCTTCTCAGAGGTGCTGCCTGTCTATGGCATGGGTGAGGCTAGGGTGCTCCACACCATGGGATTCAATCAGTGGTTGAAAAACTGGTGCAGAGCTCAGAGTTTTGGCTTCACTGGGGACTGGGGCTCCACCTGGAGGGATGCAGACCTACATTGGTGCGATGGTCTGCATCTGTCCAGGAGGGAAACCAGAATCCTAGGTGATAGGTTTAAATTCTTCATTGGCAAGTATTTAAACTAGCCAAGGGGGGGAGGCACTGAAAAGGAGAAGGAAAATCCTACCCCCCCCAAAATAAATCAGGGTAGTTAGTGAGGTAAACACCAAAATAGGGAAGTTGATAGGGAGAAGTGCAGGGGTAAATGGAGAAAAAGACAAAGACAGTAAGGACAGGGATGGGGAAAAAATGGGTAAGGCCATCAAAAAATGAATGGTAATGAGTACCAGTGCCTGTAGTCTAGGTAACAAGCTCCCAGAACTGGTAGCCTTGATGGAAGTGGGATGCCTGGATATCGTGGCAGTCACAGTAACATGGTACACAGAGAACCATGACTGGTATGTCAACATACCAGGGTACACAATCTACAGGAGGGACAAGGAGGGTAGAAGAGGGGGAGAAGTAGCTCTCTATTGAAGGGAAGGGATCAAAGCTATGGAACTAAAGGGTAAACAGGAGGAGAGGAGGCACTGTGGGTCACCCCAGACACTGAAAATGGCACCACAATCCGCAGAGGGGTTGTATACAGACCCCGTCTCAGGGGGAGGAAATGGACAAGGAAATGATAGAAGGCATCCTTAGGATGGCAGATAAAGGGGAGATATTGCTGACGGGGGACCTGAATATGCCAGATGTTAACTGGAGCATCTTTGCTGCAGCCACATCCAAGAGCAGGGCCATTCTCGATGCCCTACAGGGGGCATGCCTCAGTCAGCTAGTGTTGGAACCCACTCAGGAGGGAGAAATCTTAGACCGGGTACTTTCAAATGGGGATGGAGAGAGGATCTCAGATCTGGAAGCGGGTAGCCATCTGGGAACAAGTGACCACCAAACAGTGTGGTTCACAATAAACTCAGCTGTAGAGTCAAGCCATACAAAGTGAAGGTACGGACTTCAGGAGGGCTGATTTTGTCAAAATGGGAGCATGCCTCAGAAAAACACTAGCAAACAGGCAAGAAGGAGAGGTGGAGCAACAATGGGGAAACATCAAAACTGCCATCACAGAGGCAACAAGCCTTTGTGTGAAGCAAATAAACAAATCACAATCAAATAAAAAATACTATGGTTCTCTAAAGAGGTGCCGGGGAAGGTTAGGGAGAAAAAGATAGCATTCAGGAAGTATAAGAAAACACAGAAGGAGCAGGACAGAGAACTGTACCAGTTAAAGCAGAAGGAAGTGGGGAAAGCAATCAGAATAGCAAAGGCCCAAACCAAGGGAAAGATAGCCAGTTAGGAAGGGGATAAAACCTTTTATAGGTACATTGGGGAGAGAAGAAAGACAAAGGGAGGGATACTGAGGCTAAATAAAGAGGAAGGTGGGTGGGCAGAGATGGACAGTGAAAAAGCAGGGATACTGAATGAATACTTCTGCTCAGTATTCAGAAAAGAAGAGGAGGGGGAGGTACCTAATCCAGTCAATGGAAGCACTCTGGATAGGACGGTTGATATCAGTCCTTTCACAGAAGAAAGGGTTCTGAAAGAACTCCTAAAACTGAAAGTGGACAAAGCAATGGGGCCTGATGGGATTCACCCCAGAGTTCTAAAAGAACTAAGGGGAGAACTAGTAACACCACTGACTACCCTTTTTAGCAAATCATTGGAGGATGGTGTGGTACCTGAGGACAAAAGTGGGAGCAAGACAGAGGCAGGAAACTACAGACCTGTTAGTTTGACCTCAGTAGTAGGGAGATGGATTTAATCACTTCTAAAGAAACAAATTGTTGAGTACCTAGAGGCCAGTGGGGCACAGGGCCCAATGCAGCATGGATTCATAGCTGAAAGGTCATGTCAGATGAATCTAATCGATTTCTTTGACTGGGCGACCAAAGTAGTAGACCAGGGAGGGGCTGTAGACATGGTCTACCTAGACTTTAGCAAGGCATTTGACACAGTCCCACACAAAAGATTAATAAACAAATTAGCCAGCATGGGAGTGGGTCCCAGGGTGGTAGCCTGGGTAAAACATTGGCTGGACAATAGGACGCAGAGGGTAATAGTAAATGGAGTCCACAGTGAAGAAAGGGGCTTACTAGTGGGGTACCACAGGGTTCAGTACTGGGTCCAGTCCTTTTTAATATCTTTATAAGTGACATTGCAGAGGGACTGGAAGGAAAAGCATGTCTCTTTGCAGATCGACACAAAGATCTGCAACAGGGTTGACACACAAGGTGGGGTGGAAATGATGAGAAGGGACTTGGCAAGGTTGGAGGAATGGTAAAATGTATGGCAGCTTAGATTCAATGCAAAGAAGTGCAAAGTAATGCACCTGAGAAACAAAAACCCAGGGGAAGAGTACACAATGGGGGGGGGGTGAGATACTGACAACAAAAAAAATGGAAAGGGACCTGGGGGTAGTTATATCATATGACCTTAAGGTGGGAAAATGTGAGAAGGCAGTAAGGAAGGCTGGGGGGATACTGGGATGCATAGGAAGAGGCATCAATAGTAGAAAACAGGAAGTTGTTATCCCTCTGTACAGACAGTTGGTGAGAACCCATCTGAAGTACTGTGTGCAGTTCTGGAGACCCCATCTCCACAAAGACATAGACAGGGTGGAGGCTGTCCAGAGGAAGGCAGCCAAAATGATGCAGGGTCTGCACCAGAAGACATATGAAGAGAAACTAAAGGAGCTTAGTATGTATACCCTCAAGGAAAGGAGGGAGAGGGGGCACAGGATAGAAACTTTCAAGCACCTCAAGGGAATCAACAAAGTCCAAGAGGGTAGCATCTTTCAGAAGAATAGATGTGCAAGAACAAGGGGGCACAATTTGAAGATAGAGAGGCAATGGCTCAGAGGTAAACAGAGGAAGTATTTTTTCACTGAGAGGTTGTGGATGCATGGAACAGCCTTTCTGAGGAGGTCATGGAGTCAAAAACAGTGGAGGAATTCAAGAATGCATGGAACAAACATAAGGCAATTCTAGTGGGGGGGTAGGAGGAAGTAGGCTGTTGGTTAACTAGGATCTGCAGCTTATCCATTAGGTAGGGGAATGGGCAGATTAGGTGTGCCAAGCAGTCCTTATCTGATATCAAATTCTGTTTCTATGTTTCTATGACCATACCTTCAAATACTGCCCCTGGACAGCACACAACTGTGATAACAGGATGGAGCAAGAGGACCTCTTGAACAAAGCACAGAAGATGGATGCATCGATACCCAAACCATTTACACATCCTTGCCCTCTTAATGCCCCTTCTGATCTATAAAATCTGTCTCTTTGGGCCCCTGATCACTATCACCACCATCCAGTTTTGAGAGAGGGCAGGCCACTTGGCTTGACACTAAGATTCCTGAACATATCCCTCTGGTAAAGCTGCCAATGAAGCCCCTCATGGGGCACCAAAATCAGGCTCAGAGGCCACAAAAGAATCCCAGGCATTGAAATATTTTACAGAGCCAATCGCTGCTAAGAAAGTCTCTGGCTGTGCCATTCACATCCACGTTCCCACCCCAAAAGAGAGTATTTATTTATTTAAAAGTTGGTAACCAGGAAAGGAACACTGAGCTGAGGCTCGTTTCCAGGTGCGAACCAGTGGATGGGATGAGGGACAATATACAAATATTTACAATCTAACAGTAGTATCGTGATAAGAAACAAGATCTAGGATTCATCAGCAAAGTATGTAACATAGGGAAAACAGGAAATTCACATTCCAAAAACAGTGTCAACTGGAGGCCTGGGTGGGGAAACAGGGGCAGAAGAGGTGGGAGAAAAGTTCCAGCTGGCATTTAAGGGTGGAAAGGGAGGAAGAAAACTGTAGGGGGGAGGAGAGCCTGTTCGGGATAAGGGGGAGGCAGTAGAAGGCAGATTGCCCAGCTTTGGAGTGCACCTGAGGGACTGAAAAGGTGCATGAGTTTATATAGCAGAGAGGGTAATTGGAGGTGCAGGCAGGCGAGAGGAGGAAGGATAGATAGGAAGGGAGAGTATGCAGATGGTAACTAAATATAGATAAAAAAAGCCCTCCCACTCAAGTGTAAAGTTCTGAAAAAACATAATTCCCCTGGAAAATAAATTTGACCCTTTGCTGAAAGAGGGACAGTGAGGTAACTTGGATGGTGACTGCTCTAATGTCTCTTCCTCTACCTCTTCTCAGAAGGGTCTTTCTTCAGTGGTGGGGGACACCTCTGGATCCACCAGGTCCAGAAAGAAGAAGATACACTCTACCCAGGCTAGGAGAGATGGACAGAGCAGGTAGCTATTTTTGATATCAGTTGAAGTCTCCCTCTCACCCAGACACATTTTTTACCATGAGATCTTTCCCTTCCTCCTTCTTGCTTTGTATGATCAATGAGAATAGTATTAACAATCCAAAAAGGCGAGATACCACCTTCTTAGTTCTGCAACACTTGGAGAATATAATCCACTTTATACAGGATACCCACCTGAAGACTACCTCGGATGTCAGCTTGGTAAAAGTAGCAGTGGCTTGGAGTAGCTCTTTTTGGTCACTTTCCAAAAAAGTCTGTGCTGGACTAGGTGTCTGTTTTACAGGGACAGATTTTCAGGTCTCATGACTCACTGATTTGGTTCCTGGATAAGTCTTTTTGTTTGGTTTACCCTCTGTCTAATCAGTTAGGAGGCAGTATAGCACAATGGTTTAAGGCTCTCAGCTGCAAACCTGTAGACCTGGGTTTGAATCCCACAGCCCCCACTTGCATACTATGTGACCCTAAGCAAGTCACTTAACTTCCTTGTGCTTCCAGGTTGCACCTATAAACAAGCTTTCACTTTAGTGTGTCTATCCTGGTAAAATAAAAAAAAAAATACTTATAACCCCTCCCAAACAAAAGTCATGTGTTGAACTTCTGAATTTCATTAAACCATACTTCCAAGCATGCTATTATTTTGGGGGTAGACTTTTAACTTTGGACTTTCTAGTGTAGCTAGAGGTGCTAAAACAAAACCAAAAAAAACAATATTGTGACACTAATTTTCTGAATAAATTACATGAAAAGGTAAGGCTTGTAGATGCCCATGGGTCTTTGCAGAAAGACGGTAGCCACACTTTTTATAAGGGGATAATATCTACATATATTGACTTTTTCTTTGAATCTAAAGCTCTCCTGTTGGCACATGCTTGGACCTTGCCAATACAGACATCTGACCATTTTTTTTTATCCTCCACTCGACCTGCCTACCCCAACCCTTCAGGATCACCAAGGAAACATCCCTCTGCCAATCGCCTCACTTGAACAGACCTCAGGATCCCCATGGATCCACGGCTTACTGTACCTCTAGGGTTACCACCTGTCCTGATTTTCACAGGACTGTCCTGATTTGGGCAGCTGTGTCCTGCAAAAAAACATGAAAAATACTACGTGTCCTGACTTTATAGTAGAAAAAATATTTTCTAACTTTTCACTAAATGTTGCAGAAAACTATAATATGTTAACTAAAATACCTTAAAATGATAAGAAACAATAGAAGCACTTAAGAAACTACAATACTTAGCCTCAATTCTGATTAAATAGAGAAAACAAATGTGTTGCATTGGTCGAGGTTACTTACTGTCCAGCGAAAAATCATGTTTCAATAAGAAATGTCCCACTTTGGGATTCTGAAAAGGTGGTAACCCTATTTACCTCCTGGGTGGGGATGAGGTGAGGCCCTGAACACCCCGATACTGAAAGTTTCATTAGTGTGGAGGTTGCCAGGTAAGCAGAGGCACATAGAGGACACGTTCCAGGTTCTCCATCTTCCCAGGGATGGCAGGCGTTTTTCCATGTTATCTGTTGTGGGTGTCGCAAGTGCCCTGACGTTTAGGCATGACCACTGACATCTGTGACACCCTCCCGTTGCTGCCCACAGTGCTTGTTGAGCCCCGGACCTACACCCTGGGCCAATCAGACTCTGAGGAGCTCGACGTGCTGCTAAGCCCCCAGCCTCCGCTAGGGGGCAGCAGATGCCGAGCTGCTTCCCAACCCTCCCTCAGAACAGGCGAGCTATCATTGGATGCTCCAGCCTGCTCCTCTCGGCTGGCCCTCCGGCAACCTGAGCTAGCTCCTGAACCTGGGTTGTTGGCGTCGCAGACGGAACTCCAACCAATGCGCCAATAGGCCGGCTCTCTGACCATTTTTTATTATTCTGCAAATCTGGTATACAGTTCTCAACCTACTCCGAAAAAGGCCTCTGGAGATTGAATGAAATGCTTTTATAGCAACAGGACATTAAACACATGCTGCACAAAGTGTGGCAGGCCAGAAAATGGGTGCAGTGTATGTATGATGACCCTTTATCTTGGTGAGAAGATTCAAAGAATGTTTTTGCACTTCCTTACAAGCAAAAACTATGAAACGGCAGCACTCGTCTCATTTTAATTACTTACAGCTTTAGTTTGCAACCACAGAAATTGATATCCTGTTAAAATTCTGTACTACAGTAGGTCATTTTTCCTCCCAAACTCAGCAAATTCAAACAAAATTGCAAAAATTCCAGTATAACCATTTGCACTTATTATAACCAAACATCAATTTGGTACACAAGGAAAGAAATTTGCACTAGAACTACAGTTGTACTCTATGGAGTATAGAAGACTGAGGGATTATCTCTGTCTCATCTTCAAAGAAACTAAAAATAAGGCTACATGGGAAATTATAGGACTAGGTATACAACATATAGATGAGTACTAGATCACACGAACTTAAAGGGAGAGATAAATAGAATGGTTTAAGAAGTAACTGGTTCAGCCAGAGAGTCATTACAACATGGAACTCTGTACCATAATATGTAGTTACCAGCAGTATCATGGAAACATTTTAAAAAAAAACACTAGATGAATATACTGTATGAGTAGAGAGAAGTGTGTATTGTACTACTGAAAGGTGGCAAGTTGTCAAAAGGTCTTTGACCTCCCAAACACGTATGACACCTATGATCCATTTCATATCTGCCAGCAGAGAATCCAAAGAAAATGTTATTTCCTCACTTATAAAGGAAGGCTCTGTGTTAAAATCTGGACCGATATCTCCATTTTATTTGAAGGGCATATTGAAACAAACTGTGGAACTGAATATTTTTCTTATTCTACTTTGGAGTCATATTTAAATGGTATTCAGTTTCCTACTATCCCAAAACATTTATTACATCCACTGGTGGCACATATTTTCTCCATGGAAGTACAAGCTGCAATAAAATCTTTATCTTTAGAAACGTGCTTGGTAAGGATGGCCACACTGCTGAATTTTATCATTTTTTAAGGAACATGTAGCTGAGGACTTTGTCAAAGGTTTCCAGTGGTGCCCAGAGAAGGAGTCTTTTTCTAATTTAATATATTTAGTTCCTATGATATTTTTGTTTAAAAAGGGAAATCCAGAAGACATTAACAATTGGAGGTCCATCAATCTATTAAACACTGATAACATTTTGGCCAAGATCCTGTGCAATAGACTTAGCTTTGTAGCAGGGCATCTAATTTTCAGACATCAGGCTTGCTCAGTACCAACTAGAACCAACTAGAAAATGAAGAACTAGTACCAACTAGAAAATGAAGAACAATTTTTTTTTATTTAGAGAACTTTTTGATGCAGGGCGCAATGGGGAGGTTACCAGGAATGTATCAGCAATTAATCAGGAAAAGACTTTCAAAAGGCTATCAAATCAGTTCCTGTTTAAGGTATTGCAGTATTATGTCCTTCCTGATCAATTCATATGTTGGATAGGACTGGTGCTTGCTACTTGACAGCATCTGTTCAAGCTAATATCAATGATTTTCTAAGCAAACAAATTCAGTTAAAATTAGGTGTTAGGCAGGGTTGTCAACTCAGCCATGTCCTATATGTCTTTTGCTTGGTTCCAGTCCTGCGGAAGGTAGCTGCTGCTGAAAATATACAGGGTATGCCTCTACCAAATAGTATCATCAAAAATTTCGGCTTACGCCAATGATATTTGTTTAATGGTAAAGAATGAAACCTTTGGCACTCTTTCAGTGCAATATTTGGAAGATTTTGCATTTCACTGCAGATTGAAAATGAATCTTACTGAAAGTAGAAATTTTCAGTTAGCTCCCATAACAACCCAGCCAATTTTGATTGAAGGTTTTCCAGTTTCACAAAAAAATTATTAAAGCATTAGGTATTCAGTTTCGTTCTCCTAATCCTGCTCTTGACAACTGGTCTGTGGTAATTAGTTCCTGCAAACCAGTAGGTGAAAGGTAGAAATTTATTGTGATTGGTAAAAAGAAAAGGGTTTATGTGGTGCAAACCTTTTTATTACCTCTGTATTTATGCTTATGTTTTCCACCACTAGTTCAGCTTGAAACCCATATATATAATATATTTCATTCAGATATTTTGGGGTAGCTGTTGAACCCTGTCAGATGAGATATAACTTATTTACCCATCAAACAAGGAGAGTTAAATATGGCCAGTTCCTCTACATTTTTTATAATATCTTTTTGCAGGCCAGTCTTACTCCTGTGTTGTGCTCCTCTGACAAATTATGAGTCCCATTGTTTGTCGGAAATCTGAACCCATTACTTCCCTTGTTAGAATCCAATAAATTGATTCTATGGGTATCCCATAGTACAGGTGACTCAGATTGAGTGACTCCATTTGAGCAACTCAGTTTGAGTGCTTGTGGGAATAGTGACCATGAAAGAATAGCGAGTGTCAATGAATAGCAAGTTAGTAAATAGTGAGGCAGAGACAGCTACATAAGGTTATGGGGCTTTGTTGGTTGGGCAAGCCAATTCCCAGCTGCATGTTTGGTGTGGTGGCTACAGTCACTGCCTCTGACATTGGTGGACCTGGGTTTGGGACTGGCTATGTTTTTTTTGTTTTTTTGGGGGGGTTGTTAAAACATTAGTTTTTTACTTGATGAGTCCCATTACCCTAACTTTGTTCCTCCCAGCCTGCAGGTTGCCCTCCCAATGTTCTCCCCTCATGAATTGTGTCCCCCCAAGTTGCATTCCCCCTCAAGTTTCTCTCCCTCCCTGAAATGTGCCCCCCCCCGGAGTTGGTTATATTAGTTTGGAAAGGTGCGGGGGACATGGGATGCATAGCCCCCTGCATAAAAAGCAAGTAAATATTGCCCATCACACAGAAAGTTATGAGCCATCACTGTTATTTGTCTTTGTTGTAGTGCACATCACCATTTTTGGTTTTCGGTGATGTGCACTCGCTGTTATAGTCATTGCCGTTGTGCAGTCACTGAAATCACATAGAACCGATTATATGTCCTAATCAGTACCATAAAACACCAGCCTATATCAAAGATTCAATCTGGAAACTACATAAGTGGAAATGTAACACTCATATGCTTTTTTCAGACTCTAGGAATGGACTTTACCTGAGACTGAGACAGATGGTAACAGGTTTTGGACATCAGTTCCCATTATGCCCAGATGGTGTCATTCCGGAGGTATGTAAGCATTTAACAAATTCCAGGGTTCCCTCGTAGATGTGGGTTATTGTCTGGCTTAGTTGCCATGTCCATCTAGATGTTCACAAAAAACACAAGACCCTAGAGGAAAGGTATTGTCACAGAGATTCCTGTTTCCAGCAGGTGGAAACCTTATCACACTTTTTCTGGATTGCCCCTTTATTAAAACATTCTGCGATTTGGTGCCAAGAAGATGAGGAGAACCATTGTTTGCTTCCATCCCTTATTCTGTTCTAGTCTTAGGAATTGTTAACCCCAGAATTGAAGCAGTTATCAACCAAGTACTCTAAAAGTGATTCCTACTTACATCAACCAGTATTTATTACAGTAGAAAATTCTGTCACAAGAAGTACCATTAAAAATAATCATCATAGCTGTACAGCATACTCATTTGAATACAACTGTCAACCTAGAGATTCTTTTTGGTCTTACTGGGGCAGTTTTGCCTAAAAACTACACTTGGTATAAGAAAACTGAGCAAGCTTCTCTCTAATCTTTTTTTAGTGAGTTAGCCTGCTTTTGCACCATAGTTTTGTACTTTACTTTTTCAAGTTTTCTGCTTTATGTTTAATTTCTTTCTTTCTGTATGATGGGGATTTCTGTATCTTTTGTTTTTATTTTTTTGAGAAGTGCCATAAGATCTTTACCATCCACCTGAACAACCACAAGAACAGGCAGATGGGACCTCAGTTTAATATCGCATCTCTAGGACAGCACATCCAGACAGTACAGAATCCCCTTGGTACTGCACACGAATACCAGTGTTTATGGCATGAGCCCAATCTAGGTGTGGGACTAGAATTTACAACCTTGAACAGGTATCGGGTCAATATAGCGCTTCAAAAACAGTGTAGCAAGAACCTCACTGTGTGAAATGTGAAAGCATTTACAGTGACAGGGGTATGAGTGGTAGGGAATTACTGCTACCCCCTGTCACTGACCGTGATGTGGAGGAAAGAGTGAAGAAGCCTGTCCTGCTGCACCTGGTTGAGTCGCTCCTGTGGTGGAGTGGCTAAGGCACCATAACACAGCAGTGATGCAGACCTGGGACTGCAGTTCAGTTCCCCTCAGGATGTTGTAGCTTTTTTTTTTGTTTAAAAAACGAATTCTCCCCTCCCGACCCTCCCAAGTTTCTCTCCATCCACAAAGTCCACCCCCTCGAGTTCATTTTTTAAAGTCTGGGTAGTGTGGGAGGTGAAACCCCCCACATTGGGGGGTGCAGAGGCGAAGTTCCCCCAAAAAAGAAAGTCCCATTGTGTTCAATGGGGTGTGTGCATTTCTTGTGTGGCCACTTTTGAGTCCTACGTTGTGTCAGAGCATGACATTTTGACTGTGGTATTGTTTGCCACTCTATTTTTGGTCACGACATTATAACCCCGTGCCCTTGAAGTAACAGAGAGTATATAAATACCAGGCTTAGAAAAAAGCTTAAAACTCCAAGTAGATATCTAAAAAAAGATTCTGAAGAATATTAAAAGTACTGTGATCTGGATTGTAAGTCGTCATATGCTAAAAAATGTGAACATTATACTTAATAAACTTATATTCAGACATATCTACTTTATCCCCCATGGAAAATACTATCTCCTTCTGACTTACTCTAAAATAATAGCAAAATCCTAACCAGGCCAAACAAGGAGATGTAGCCCTAGTTGCCAGCCAATAATTGAGCAAATGGTTAGCAAAGCCTAATAGAACACATAAATTAAGAGTTTTACTTGTCCTTGTCCTAACCCAGAAGGCCGAAGGTTAACTCTTTACAGATCTGAGATATATAGCAACAAAATAGTAACAAACTCCTCATAACTCCATATCAAAAAAACAGGAGGGCCTGTGTCCATAACGCCCTTCTTACTCTCAATTCCCTGATACTCTTTTTTAATTTTTTTTTAATTCTTCAATCACCAGGCAAGACCCACTAGGCACAAGTGCTTGTTTACAGGGGCGACTGGAGAGGTTAAGTGTCTTGTTCAGAGTCACGCAGTATGCAAGTGGAGTCTGTGGTAATGAAACCTAGGTCTTCTGGATGTACCAACCTCATCCATAGCTCGTTACTCAAAACTCTAGGCTATAGTTCCAGCCCAAAAGCCTCACTGACCCATCCACTCTTGTGATGGTCCTAATAACCATCTTCCAAATTTGTTTGAAGCCTGTACCTCTGCTAAATGTGGTATTAATCTGTCCTTTTTTCACTACTGAAAGATCCACTTATTTGGCACCTTACTAACGATACATATGAGCCCAGAGAAAAACTCCTAGAATACCTAATTGAACTTGAAATCTGAACTCCCACTTGGTAAACTTGTAAGTTTCTTTAGGGCAATAGAAAAAGGGAAAGGGGAAATTGTTTATCCATGAAAGGCACACTAAGCCGGACTTTGTTTCCAGGTGCAACTTGGGAGCACAAGGAAGTTAAGTGACTTAGTCAGGGTTGCACCGTATGCAAGTGGAAGCTTATGGGATTCAAACCCAGGTCTCCAGATTTGCAGCTCAGTGCCCTTAACCACTATGCTATACTGCCTCCAAAGAAGGAACATTAGTTTTATGTACTGTAAGTGCTATTTATGTTACCATCCTTAGGATATATTTATATGAAATGTTTTTACTCTTGTGATTTTAAGCTCTTAACTTGTAGAGTGTTGTAATTACATTTGCTATGTTGAACAATAAAAACTCTAAGTCAAGGCAGATGTGCCTCCCGTAGTTGTCGGTTAACAATGGGAAAGACAGAGGGTTCCAAAACTAGGTGCATTAGGGGAACCACTGAGTGCAGGAAGGGAAAGTGTCAGAAGTACCATAATGAACTGGTTATGAGATGAGCTATTCCAGTCCTTGGGCTGGTGACTTTCAACCTTTACAAATGAACTTTGACTGAGACATGCCCTCCAGGTAAAGTCAAGTGCTTGAAGTTCAACAGTTTTGTGTCTTTTTTCACCCATTAAGTGTGCCCACATCCACCATCTCCTTGAGGGAGTAACATAAATCGTAACTCATGAGTGCAAGGGACTCCCAGTGTGCAGACCATCTGTACCCATACACAAGGGAATACCCTGGGCCATGCCATGGTAATAATACAGGGCAGCAACTGCATAGCCTGAAAGGGCGGTGCACACATCTGCAAAGTAATAATGTTACAATTGTCATCCATACTGTAGCCAGGAACAGTCAGACATGTTATGGTCCATTCCACTTCAATGTCACATGGCCACTGATGTTAGCTGTGCAAAAGGGCAGCTGATTGAAAGCTGACTTGTTAGAAACCACTGACAGCTTTATTGGCCATAAATTTAAAAAAATGTATCAAGCGGTTCTAGGAAATGGAGACAGTAGGAGAAAACGGGAGGTTTTGTCTGCTGAGTACTTCTTAAAGAATTCTTGGCTTGGCTGATCACTCCTGCATCTTTAATTCAACAGTTTACAGCACCATGCTATTTAGCTTTGATGCAATGCCTCCAGAAGCCACACATGCTGGTACAGGGTTAGCTGGAGTTTATCATTGCATCACAATTCTAATATTAATGTTGCACAATGTCAGTCCTGTTTCTAGAATATTTCATTTTCAACACGCAGCACAAGCTTCTTCATAGACGTGAAACTGCAGATATCTTCTACAGAAACTAAGATTACAGGTGGCTCCCTGAACCACTAGATTGGGATTATAGCCTATAAATTTTGAGCCATCAGCTACATTTCAGTAGTCTGCCATCACAGACAGTGTAGGATAAAAACAGAAATTCTGAAATACTGGGTTGAGTCATTTATTCTCTGGCTATCACATGTTCTAGCCTTTTAGCAGATACAAAGACCACAGCTTTTAAAGGCAACAAATGAGGTATGGTGTTTAACAGCAGGTATGCCCAAAATAGCTGTTACATTGTGATGGATGTGCCTCAATACTGTTCTTCCATCTAAAAAGCTGGAGATTAACAATTCTCATTTAGGGTATATTGCCCTCATACATTCTCTGTCTCGAGGAACTTCATCACCTGGTGATATATTAGTTACCTGGATACCCTTTTTCCCTTGGGAAGTAAGCCCAACATGACATCTTCAAAGGAATGCAGGAGCTCACATTTTAGAATTTCAGCCATGGTCTGTGCAAGGTCAGCCCAATATTTTTCTCATTTCTGGCAGGCCCAGAAGGTGTGGTGATGGTCTCCTATCCCTTACCACCACCCCAACAACCTCTCCAGCATCTGTCCATCCCAACCTGATCAAAGTGTTTTGTTGCAGTAGAAATTCTGAAGACGTTCACTAAGGTTTTCCACCTAACTCCCTCCATTGATGTGCATAGGCTGTTTGATGTGTTTCTTGCCAAATCTTATCTTGCATCTATTGGTTTACTGTATTTCAATTCCTGAAGCACTTTACACTTTTCTCATACTAGGTGTATGCCTCCTTCTCTTTTTTTGACTATAATAGGCTGTAGAAGTTGGAAGTTTGGTGTAACTTAGAAGCCCATTACCTCTAAACATTAATTATGTTTTCAAAGGAGTAAAGATTTCTGAAGAAGTCTTGACCTATTTCTGGAATCAGCATATAGCTATGTATGTAAGACCCTCAAACTGGGGCTTACCTTTAGATCTTCTCCATCCCCAGTGGCCTGAATGTTCACCCGCCAGTCCCCTGGAACTGCTGCATTGAGGACCAGAAGAGCAGCAGTGGAGTCCTCTGTCAGGAGCCCTGATGGAATGTGGACCAGGGCCCCACAGTGCAAACTGCGGCTGTTGCTGCCTGTCACCTTCTGACCATGGGCTCCTCCAGCATTCCTGGGGCACAGGCAGAGGTCAGAAGAGATGAGGGAGCCACTGATTCTGTTTCCTTAGCCTATGAACCAAAGAGGGCAGGGTATCGAGACTTGGTAGAGCCCGGCAGCACTGTTAGCTGTCGCACATGCGCAGTAGGCACAAATCGGAGCCAAAGCTCCATGAGTTAAATCAGCCATATGCCTGCATATCTATAAAGACTCCTGGCTCCAGGAAAGGTAGTGGAGCTGTGAGCAAAGGGGAATTTGGCCATCAGGCACACTGTAAAGCACTTCTCAGCCCCAGAACTGCAAGCGGAGCAGAGAAAAGAAAAATAGCATGTGTGTATAACCCCCCTACAAATGGGGGTTCCCGAAAAGTCTTCCTTGAGCTTGCATAAATGCTCACTGCCAGGCTGGTGTCCTGCCTTTTAGCAGTTTAAATGTGATTGCCAGAGAGTGCCTGTATAGCCTCTGTGTACTGTCTCTTTAAGAGCTGCCTGTATTGCAGTCATAAGTAATCTGAGAGGGAGCTCTCTTGAAAGATGTAACTATTTGCTGAAAATCATTTAGAGTGATAATGATAATGTAGTATGTCTAACCTGCCTTCTTTGCAGCAAGGACTGTTTTGTTTATCTCCACTATCTTGGCCCGGGACTGTGAATTGGACCAATCAGTACTGGTGGGACCTAAAATGGAGCCGGACTACCGGAGTTGTCTGGAGTCAAAATCTGCAGGAATTGTAGTTTGGGGCTTTTGGCGCCTTTTTGCACCTGAAGCCAACCGAACCTTTTGGATTCTGGAGAAAGTCCCAGGCTTGCTGGCAGTTGAGTCAGATCTAAGTTGGAAGCTGAAGAAGCAACAGCTTGAGACAATCAAGCAGCCATCTGAGTAGTTTCACGAATGAGAACTGTGGAAAGGCCTGAGTTGTGGCCTGCATGTTTGCCTGCTGCCCCTGAGAGAGAGAGAGAGAATAGAATTATTTTGAACTAAATCCAAGTTTGTGAAAATGAAGTAAGCCAATGAATTTTTATGAGGCTCATACCTGAAGAAGACTAAATATTTTGCTGAATGTGATCAGCCTGTCAGGATTTCCAGCTGCTTTTGAATCCCCAGTTTGTGCAAGAGTACTGAACTGCTGTTATTTGCTGTGTATAACCTTGTTTTACAGGAGGTTCCCAGGGCCAGGCCAGAGGAAAGCCCTGGTGGTAAGTGCAAATAGTATGGGTACTTGTGTGGTGTATCAGGGGTATTGTGAAAGTGATTATTGTGCATTGTTCCAGCCAATAGTAAGAAAACAGGGGGTTACAGTGTCCCAGAGGGCTGTGCCCAGGTTAGTTTGACCACTACCAACCCTGACTTCTGGGTGGAGGCACCCGTTTCAGAACTCAGGCCCCTTAACCTGGTACTAGCCAAGCAGGCAGGGGTAGTAACCCTTGGGATAGCGCCACCTAGAGGTTACATTTTGGAGGCTTACCGCTGGGATAGTGTGCCTTCTAGTGGCCAAAAATTACGAATTATTGTTAAAGATTAATGGCTACCCCAGTAGAAATGGTTGTACACCAGTTGGTGGAGTGGTCTACTAGGCAGGAGATCGACCCACAAAATGCTCTACTTATACTGGATATTCCCCTGGGTACCAGTAAAGACACTGTAGAGGGAGCACTCTCCAAAGTTGAAAGTTTAAAAAACCCTGTGGTGGTGGGTCGACAGGCTGATTTGATTGCCCAAACTTTCATAGCCTTGGTAGAGTGTAGTGACCTCATGGACAGCTCTAAAGTGCCACAGACTATTGCCTCAGAAGGGGTTCCAGCTGCCTGGAGAGTGATAACAAAAGACAGTAAAGTCCCCGGGGAGGATGAGCTCCCACCAATATCTGAGACTTTTGAGGAGAAATTTGCTAAGTTGTTGCTGGAAGAAGGGAAAATCGTAGAGGACTTTAAGAAACTATTCCTGCCACCTGGGGGTGTTCCTTCCCCAACCTCCCCTCCCACTCCAGCACCTGTTACTGCCCCACTTTCTGTGCCCATACCAATGCTGGCCCCTATATCTGTACCTACCATTAGTTACGACTCCTACCAAAGGCTGAGAATCTTCTTGGGCACCCTCCCCACCACCCGGGGGGGAGATAACTGGGAGACCTGGATAGACTGTGTTGCCCCTCTAGTACTTGAATGGCAATGCTCAGAAGCAGAGAAATGAAAGAGGTTGAGTGAGAGCCTCCGAGGTCCTACCCTGATACCATCCATGCGAAGCAGGCCAAAAACCCCAAAGCAACTGCACAGGACTATCTTGATGCATTGGAGAATGTGTATGGGAGCCTGGATTCAGATGAGGATCTGTGGTGGAAAGTAAGAAACGCTCAGCAGTACCCAGGGGACCCATTGTCTGTGTATATATCTCAACTTGAAAATCTGCTACAAGAGTGCCTCAGAAAGGGTAGTTTGCCATCAAAAGAATTAGATCAAACTAGGCTGGATGGGATCCTTAAGTCTGCTCTGTTTTCAGAATTGTCACTGCTTCAGTTGCACCTTGCCACTCGACTGGAATCGCACCCCTCCTAAGACGAGCTAATGAAAGAAATTCTGGGGGGTTGAGCAAAGGCGGCCCCATGGGAGAATTGCACCCATATCTGCTACTCCTGTGTAAGTGACCGAGAGTGATCAGCCAAGTGAGGCTCAGAGACAAAAGTCAGCACTTAACGAGCACTCTGAGAATGCAAAGGACTTCCCGCCCTGGGCCCAGCATTGAAAAGACGAGCTACTAAAGGAAGTCCAAGAGTTGAAGGTGGGTGCCTCTGCAAGAGATTCCCCAATGAAACAAGATTCTTGGCCCTTTCAGGATATGACTGCCATAGGGGTGGGGATGCACCCTCAGGCATCCACTACCGAGGGTTGCTCCAAGGCAGAGATCACCAGATTGACTGCCACTCTAAAGGAACTGTTAAGACATGTTGCACCACTCTCACCACTGCAAGCAGATACTAGACCCCAGTCTATTGCTACTGCTTCAGTTCGTCATATGATGTTCTCTCCCAGGATGACCCAGGAGTCTATCATTTGTCACAACTGTGGAAAGGATGGCCATATGAAAAAAGAATGCCGGTCTCAGAAGGACTTAGAAAGAGTAGTAAACAGTCTCCAAGGGGAGCTCCGAAAAGCAAATCAGTGGCCAAGGGGTGCCCAAAATGATTGCAGTGAGGGTTCGAGAAACCCTAACTCAAATTTCTTTGGGGTTAAACCGTCTGTCCAGGCCTCTGCTATTACCTCTCCAGACTGGTCCAAAATAGTGGGCCCTTTAATGCAGACTACGATGACTGTGAATGGTATTCATATTTGGGCTGTGCTTAACAGTGGGTCGCAAGTGACCACTGTATTTCTGGACTGGTATGACAAACACTTATCTGATGTGCCTTTGCAATCCTTGGAAGGACTACATGTGTGAGGCCTGAGCAACAAATCTTATCCCTACCTAGGGTATGTCCGCCTCTGGTTGTCTTTACCTGCAACTGTAACTGGTGTAGAGGAGCGAGCAGAGACATTGGCCCTAGTGTGTTCTCCCACCAGACTGTACGATGGGGTCCCCCCATTAATTGGGACAAACGCCCATATGTTTGGGAGACTGGCACAACTCTAACATGAGAAACAAGGATGACGGACTCGGAAGGCCATGAGAATTCTGGTTCTGATCAAGTGGGCCTATGATTTGCAACAGAAACCCAAAGAAGTAGACCAGGATGAACTGGTGGGGATCGTGTGGAAGAAGGATCCCGAGTCAATGGTACTGGCCCCTAATGCCCAGTGTACCATTCAAGGGGAGGTCTACCTCTGGAAAGATGTCAAGAACAAAATATTTATGTGGGATGTGCCAGGCAATGGAAAATTACCAGAAGGATTATTGGTCAAGCCCAGTATCTTGTCTGCTCATGCCCATGCCTATGCACTACGAGTGATGGTCCAGATTCACAATATGTCAGATTGGGAGATCCAAGTGAACAGAGGGTGCACCCTAGTTACAGTAAGCTGTGCAGACACTTCAGTATTGCCCAGCAACAAGCACCCTGGTGAGAAGGAGAGAGTGACCCCAGATTTGTTTGACTTCGGTGACTCCCCGTTGCCAGCTGAATGGAAGGCTAGAATTAGCAAGAGACTTGCCTAGAGAGACCAAGTATTTTTGTTGATGGAATGGGATGTGGGATGTGTCCAGGGTGCAGAGCATCACATATGCCTGCATGATGAACAGCCATTTCAAGAGAGGTCCCAACACCTAGCCCCAGCAGACATAGATGATGTGAGATGACACCTGCAGGAAATGCTCACTGCTGGCATGATACAAGAATACAGAAGCCCATTTGCCTTCCCCATTGTGGCTGTGCATAAGAAGAATGGGTCTGTGAGGATGTGTGTTGATTATCAAACCCTGAACCAGCGGACCATCACAGACCAATACACTATGCCTCATATACAGGATGCCCTGGACTGCTTGAATGGGGGCAAATGGTTCGCAGTGTTGGATCTTCGCAGCGGATACTACTAGATCCTGATGGCCCCGGAAGACCATGAGAAAACAGCCTTCATCTGTCCATTGGGGTTCTATGAGTTTCTGAGGATGCCACAGGGGATATCGGGCTCCTCAGCCACCTTTCAGTGACTGATGGAACGTGCGGTGGGAGATATGAATTTGCTGGAATGCCTGGTGTACTTGGATGATGTCATTGTGTTTGGGAGCACCTTAGAGGAGCATGATAACTGACTGCTTAAAGTCCTACACTGACTGGAAGACTTTGGCCTCAAGCTGTCCATTGACAAGTGCCAGTTTTTCCAAACCTCCGTGAAGTATGTGGGGCACATAGTATCTACAAAAGGGATAGAGACTGATCCCTGTAAGGTTGAAGCACTGACTACTTGGCCCCAGCCCCATAATCTGAAAAAACTACAATGTTTCCTGGGGTTCTGTGGCTACTACCGCAGGTTCACAAAAGACTATTCCAAGGTGATTCGCCCACTCTTGAACCTTACCCAGGGTTACCCTCTTACCAATTGTAAATACAAGCATTTGTCAATGCCGATTGTTGTCACGCTGGCATTGGCTTTGGTAGTGCAGTGCAAAAACACATTTTTGGCAGGATGTGAAAAATGACAGCTGTACTGTTCATAAGGAGGTGTAAAAAAATGGCAGTGGTGAAAATGTGGCATGTAAATATTGCAAATTTGCCAAGTTACAAGGGCGCGTGGGAAATGCACAATGCACACTTGTAAGATAGTCATTTTATGGAATTTCGGCACCAAATTTTCAACACAGGCATTTTAGCACCTCTGCTTATGTATAGTGTCACTGTCATTTCCTCAAACTGTCCCAAAAAGTGATTTCGCTATTCTGCGTCGTATGTGCGGCAACACATTTCAGGCAGGATATGTAAAATGACAGCTGTACTGTTCATCAAAAGGTGTGGAAAAATGCTAATGGTGAAAATCCAGAGTGAAAATATTACAAATGCACAACGTTCCGAGCGTGCGTGCAAACTGCGCAACGCACGCTCGTAACACAGTCATTTCATGGAGTATCGTCACCAAATCTTCAACATAGGCATTTTAGGACCTCTGCTCATGAACAGTGTCACTTTCATTTTTGTAATCTGCCCTGAACACTGATTTCCCACAGCGACCGTGGTATTGTACGCCGGAAGTGAAGAAACTAATTTCGGTCAGGATGTGAAAAATGACAGCCATACTGTTCACAAAGAAGTGTAGAAAAACAATGTCAAAATCTGGCATGTAAATATTGCAAATTCAGTTATGAGGTGTCGCGTACTTTGACTTTGTACAATGCAGCTCATAAAACAGCCATTTTTGGAATTTTTTCTACCAAATTTGCAACATAGGCTTTTTGAGAGCCCACCTCATGAACACTGCCACTGTCTTTGTGTTAATCAGTTCCGAAAGGTGAGTCCATGCAATGACTGCAAAATCACCTTTTGGGACCGATTAACGTCATAACAGTGACAGAATTCATGAGGAGGGGTCCCAAAAACCCTATGTTGAAAATTTGTTGCAAAAATTCCCAAAAAATGCCTGAGATATGCATCAAAGTTGAAAAAACACTATTTATTCCATTATACAGCTTACCGGCATTTCCTCAGTTCACAGTCAGCTTTGAAGAGTGCAGACATGTTCCCGGTCCAACGAAGATCGTCGCGCCAAGCTCTGGAGGTAAGTATAGGGTGAGGGGAGGTGGGGAGGCAGGGTGCACAGTGGGTGGGTGCGGGTTGTGGGTAGGCACATTAAAGTGGGAGGGGAGATGTATGCTGATGGGGATTGGGCTGCCCATCGGCAAACAACAAAAGCGGGGGGGCGCATGAGCTGAGAAGGATTGGGCATCCCCTTAGCAAGCAAAAAAGGAGGGAGGGGACCCATTCTACCAACGGGGAGTGAGCTCCTCCATCGGCACATACTTAAGGTGCAGGGTAAGCCAACCAGGGGATTGGGCACCCCTGAAGTCGGCAGTTTAGCGGCCACTGTGCCATGTTTAATGCTGGCAAAGCACGTAGAAAGGGTCCCCTACATGTGACGAGCTTTGTTCGCATTGCAGCGGACCTTTCCTTAGATGTGTTCACAACATTAGTATGCATGGTGTGGCGCTGGCATGCAGGCTGATTGGGGAATGAGGGACGAACCTACTAATGCGTGCCCTGCATTCGCCCAACAGTGACCACGCCTCCAAATCTGCACTATCGCAAGATGTTGGTGGTGCAAGTGTGCCAACATAAAAAGGGGCAATTAAAGAACCAGAAAAAGTATACTTCCACCCAGGTGAACTCTCAGGCCCCACTGGATGCCCAACTGTGAAGTAGCCTTCCATGAGATCATGTACCAGCTCACCCACGCCATCATCCTCGCCTATGCTGACCACACCAAACCCTATGTGCTGCATACAGACACCAGTCTGCAGGGTCTAGGAGTGGTGCTGTATCAAGACCATTAGGATGTCCTGAGACCAGGTGCTTTCACCAGTAGGAGCTTGACTCCATCCGAACAAAACTACCCTGTGCATAAGTTGGAGTTCTTAGTGCTAAAATGGGCCATCATTGACCAGTTTCATGAATACCTCTATGGGGCAAAGATATTGGTGAAAACTGACAATAACCCATTGACCTATGTACAGACGCCACTGGGCACCGGTGGCTTTCTGCATTATCAAACTATGATTATGCTGTAGAATACAGACCGGGCTTGAACCATATTGATTCTGATGCCCTATCGTGAAAGCCCACTTCCTAGAGTGATTGGGTCAGGCTGTCTAAGCTTGACATTTGAGCATTGTGCCAAAAGTTTGATAGAGATGAACAGATGTCTGCGGACACAGTGGTCTGTTTAGTAGATTGTTTGGACCCTTCTGACACCTGCATACTAGCTGCTTATTGCCACTTCTTTGCTCTAGATATTAGTGCACTACCTGAATTTAACAATGACAGCATTCAGTGGGCTCAATCCTAAGATCCTACGATTCAGCCAGCACTTGATGCCCTGCATGCGGTAAAGGTGTGTCAAAGTTATGTTCCACTGACTTGCGAACTGCTTTATTGTTTAAAGAAGGCCCCAGATTGAAGTCGCTCAATCAGTTGTTGTATAGAGAGGCAGTAGATTATACTGGCAAAGTACACAAGCAACAATTGGTCCTGCCCACGGCCTTTAAAGATTTGGTACTGAGGTCCCTCCACAATCACATGGGGCACCTCGGTATTGACAGAACCCTTGACCTGGTATGATCTCGCTTCTGCTGGCCCAAAATGGGGGCCGATGTTGAGCACAATGTAAAGACTTGTAGTCGCTGCCTGCAAAGAAAAGCCATGACTCAGAGGGCTGACCCCTTATTAATATTACTACCAGCACCCCCATGCAACTAGTCTGCATAGACTTCTTGTGTTTAGAACCTGATCATCAGAACATTGGCAATGTGTTAGTGGTTGCGGATAATTTCACACAGTATGCACACACTTTTCCCACCAAAGATCAAAAGGCATCTACCGTGGCCAAGGTACTAGTGGAAAATTTCTTTGGCCACTGTGGTGCCCCCAGTGGATCCACTCTGACCAGGGCAGAGATTTTGAGAGTCAACTAATCAAAGAAATGATCTCTTTATGGGGGTGCGAAAGTCAAGAACCACCCCCATCACCTGCAGGGAGACCCCCAACCAGAACATTTTAACCGCACTGATCTAGACATGCTGGGCACCCTCCACCCAAAAGACAAGCATAAATGGTGCCAGCAGATTAGCACCTTGGTACACGCATACAATTGCATGAAAATTATGCTACTGGGTTCTTCTCCTACTGCCTCATATTCGGGAGAGAGGCCCAGCTACCAGTTGATGTCTGTTTTGGAGTCTCTCTCCCGATGGGGTCCGAGACAAAAACTACTTACAATATGTACAAAAACTGAAAGCTCAATTGAACCATGTCTATCAACTGGACCAGACAATGGCCGCCAAGAGAAATCTAGTCAACAAAGAGAGCCATGATAAAAAAGTAAAGGCTCAAGAGCTTCAACCTGGAGACTGTGTGTTGTTATGCAATTTGGAACTGCATGGTAAACACAAAATTGCTGATCGGTGGCACCATCTTCCCCATGTAGTAGTTGGAAAGTTGGATGATTTACCTGTGCACAGTGTGCACCCAGAGAACAACTCTAAAGCTGTCAAGACCATGCACCATAACCACTTGCTACCTATTGGCCAAGTCATAACTGAAGCTGAACAATCAGAGATTGATTCACCTGGGCTGGTGACTCATGCTGCTGCAAAAAAGAGACAGAATTGACCTACCCCAGTGGTTACAAGTTCAAGGTTTCCCCCTCAGCACGTCTGGAATGATAGTGACTGTCAGTCCACCTCAGAAGAAAGTGAATGTGACAATGCCTAGTACCCCTCTTATGAATTGAGTCAGCTGTTTCGAGGTAACCCTATGACTAATTGTGGGGATGAAGCTGGGCCTTCTGGACTGTCTTACCCCCCCCAGCTTTGTCCTTGGAGCCAATACTCCCAGAAAGTGAAGGGCAAAGTATCACGTCTGAAGATGCTGAGTCTCTTTGTATTGTGGAACTGTATGATTTGCCTGAAGGAGGAGCTGATAGTTTGAGTCTTTCTGATGACATACCAGAATTTGAAGAACACCATGAGAGTCTGGACAACCCCCCTTCAGTGCATCAAAGTCTGATTGTGCCTGAGCCTTCACAAAATGAGTTAAGTGTTATAGAAACAGAGGCTGCAGAGCAAGGAGCCGACAGTGCCCCAAGTTTGGACATTCCCATCCAGGCAGAGGCACCCCTCATGAGTGATGAAAGCCCCAAGACTATTGCTTAAAATACAGAGACTGTGGTTGTCCTCCCCCAGAAAGACTGGCTGAGCTGTCAAGCCAGTATTGCATTTCAGTTATGATTCTCCAGGGAGGCCTGTGGACTTGCCTTTCCATGTAGTTCACAAAAGTGTTTATGTTTCACCAAGCTCACTGCCCAAATTGAGCTTGACGGCCCATTCCAGGTTACTTGTTCTGCCCTCTCACCATGGTGCCCCTGCTCCATCTAGCCCCAAGTTAGCTGATAGGGAAGGGCTCCCTCTTGCATTGTTCAAGGTACAATAAGTTATTACCTGATTTAGTATAGTAATGTTCAACTGGCTTGTGTGAAATATGCCTAATGTATTGTCAGAATGGACGAAGTATTGGGAAATGTAGTGAATATGTATAGTAAAGTAATAAGTTTATGTTAACTGATGCATGATGATACAGACTTGAAGCAGATGCCAAGTTTTCTCCAGGCAGGGAAGGGTGTAACCCTCTACAAATGGGGGTTCCCGAAAAGTCTTCCTCGAGCTTGCCTAAATGCTCACTGCCAGGCTGGTGTCCTGCATTTTAGCAGTTTAAATGTGATTGCCAGAGAGTGCCTGTATAGCCTCTGTGTACTGTCTCTTTAAGAGCTGCATGGATTGTAGTCATAAATAATCTGAGAGGGAGCTCTGTTGAAAAATGTAACTATTTGCTGAAAATCATTCAGAGTGATAATGATAATGTAGTTTGTCTAACCTGCCTTCTTTGCAGCAAGGACTGTTTTGTTTATCTCCACTATCTTGGTCCTGGACTGTGAATTGGACCAATCATTACTGGTGGGACCTAAAATGGAGCTGGACTACAGGAGCTGTCTGGAGTAAAAATCTGTAGCAATTGTAGTTTGGGTCTTTTGGCACCTTTTTGCACCTGAAGGGAAAACCTTTGTTGTGACTAATAGATAAATCAGCCAACCGAACCTTTTGGATTCTGGAGAAAGTCCCAGGCTTGCAGCAGTTGAGTCAGATCTAAGTTGGGAGCTGAAGAAGCAACAGGTTGAGACAGTCAAGCAGCCGTCTGAGTAGTTTCATGCAGGAGAACTATGGAAAGGCCTGAGTTGTGGCCTGCATGTCTGCCTGTTGCCCCTGAGAGGGAGAGAAGAGAATTATTTCAGACTAAGTCCAAGTTTGTGAGAACGAAGTAAGCCACCGATTTTTTACCAGGCTCATACCTGAAGAAGACTGAAAATTTTGCTGAATGCGATCAGCCTGTCAGGATTTCCAGCTGCTTTTGAATCCCCAGTTTGTGCAAAAGCACTGTACTGCTGTTATTTGCTGTGTATAACCTTGTTTTACAGGTGGTCCCCAGGGCCAGGCCAGAGGAAAGCCCTGGTGGTAAGTGCAAATAGTGTGGGTACTTGTGTGGTGTATCAGGGGTATTGTGAAAGTGATTATTGTGTATTGTTCTGGCCACTCATAAGGAAACAGGGGTGTTACAGTGTCCCAGAGGGCTGTGCCCAGGTTAGCTTGACCACTATCAACCCTGACCTTCGGGTGGAGGCCCCATTTCAGAACTCAGGCCCCTTAACCTGCTACTATCCAAGCTGGCAGGGGTAATAGCCCTTGGGTTAGTGCCACATAGGGGTTACATGTGCATGCACATACAGTGGGACAGTGACATGACGGCTGTCTCCCATGAAAAAAGAAGCCCAGAGTCAGAAATAGGCTGCAAACCCAACAAAGTAAGTACAGCCCTGGCACAAGAACAACAAGCAGGACCAGGACATGATAAAAATGACACAGTGGGACAATTAATAAAGCAGCAAGAAGCTGCCACAGTGGGAGCAAGAATGTAAACAAAGATGGCGACCCCCATGGGTACTCAGCACTGCAGAGTACCTTGGGAAGGGGTCATAGGTCAGACCCACTCTGCCTGCAAATATCGGCTAATCAAAGAGCAGCACGAGCCAGAGACATTCTGCCTGTGAACATGCCTGGCCAATCAGACATAGAGTTTCAGCCTGCATTAGGGATGGAAGGATTTGAAAAGGTGCTGACCCTTATCATCAGGATCAGGATCTAGGCCAGAATCCTGATAAGTTCTGATTAGTTCCAATTTAAATCAGAATCTTTAAGAAATGAATGTTAATACCTGAAAACAATTATTAAATGCTCTAGAAAATAGAAAACTAAATATTTTGCTAACCTGAGTGTGTTGGTCTGTGATTCTAACTCCACTCTGCCCATTTGTTTTGCTCAGTCCCCAATTTTTCTCTGTTGAAGAGATACCCCTTGTGCTTTACACTCTTAGATTTACTGACTGATCAAGGGATGCCACCCTCATCAAAAAAACATACTGTACATTCCTATGATCTGGCACTGTCACTAATTAAACACATTTCTTTCACCCAGCATAACTCAGTATGCAAACCTAGTTCCTTCCATGTTGTAGTGTTGGCACCCACTCTGCCCTTATTTGTACATCCCTGACCCCCTTATACAGATATATCCTTGCCCCACTATAGAAACATGTCTACCCACATCAGCAGACACCCACTCTGTCCCCGTATATGTCTACCCACATCTACTGAAATGCACCGTCCCAGTATATGCAACCCTGTCCCCTCTCCCAATCTCTGCTGACAGCCCCGTGCAGTACTTAGGAGAATAAAAGTTTTATACCAAAACCCATTGTGACTCCTCTTTTCCACAGCCTCCCTCTCCCCCTTCATTTGGTCTTCATAAAATGCATAATGATAGCAAACATATTATAGTAGGACTTGGTTTATTCATTCAAACTGAGCACAGCAATTTATTTTGAAATTGGTGACCATGAAGGAACACTGCAAGGGTAATTTTGTGGTACTGCCCAGGGAAGGGGGCACAAAGGAGAAAATGCATATACTGGTAAAACACAGTAATCTTAGCAAAAGGCAAGGCATAACTATACAATCTATTACAGGTACAAAATGGAAAAAATTATATCATAACATTTGTTGGGATGGGGGGGCTTTGACAGTGGGAGCAACACAAATCTATGCCAAGGCCCACAATGTACCCCCTTAAATTAAGTTGCTCTTAGACCTATGCCCCTCTGTTGTAGTTGACAGACCCTTGCCGGTGCCACCCATATCCATCAACCTTTTGACAATAATATACAGGACCCTGGTAATCAAAAATGTGGTAAAATAGAGGACACATCATTAAGCTTGAAAATGTAAGTTCAGAAAACTTTGAAAATTAATTAGTATATGTATTTATGCAAGTTTAATTTTCCCTTCACATTTTAAAGTACATTGTTATGATAATTTTGCTGTTTCAAAGCCTGGGTTTACAGCACTTTGGGCAGAGGTAGCTCCTTATCCACTGTGAAGCAGATGTCAGGCAATGCAATTCTAAGGGGTAAAATGATGAAAATTCCCTGCTCTCTCATAATGTGGGACTGTTGAGAGATATGTTCATGGGTAACAATTATTCAATGGCCTACGGAGCCAGTAAAATGTTATGCTTCTGCAACTGTGTTACTTAGGTTTTGGCTGTTCGCAATCTCTATTCCAGAGGAATTATCACCCTGTAAGGGTACCAAGGCAAGAAACCCTCAAACCACCCCCAAAGGTGCTGCGGACAATCTCACAAAGGTACCCAGAAGGATCCCGCAGAGAGGCAACTGCTGCTGGAGGAGGAGGAAGATGGTGGGACACAGAAAAGTGCTTCAGAATGATGCTGAGAGGGACTGCTTATATAGGTCAGGAAGCGGGAGTGACTGGCTGCTTGTCCATTGAACTACAGGCCAAGCCTTCCAATTCAATGGCCTATGAAGCCAGTAAAGTGTTATGCTTGTGCAACTATGTTACTTAGGTTTGGGCAGCTCGCACTCTCTATTCCAGAGAAATTACCACCCTCTAGGGGTACCAAAAACAAGGAACCCTCAAACAGGGGTTCCACCCCTAGGGGTGTTGCTGGATGATTCCCTTGGCTAAAGGCACCTTAGGAAGGATCCCCAAAAAGAAATGTAGTAGTATGAAGCAAGTTAGCAATCAATGGCTAGCTGTGAGACATAGTAGTTAAGGCATTAGGAGGCTTGATAACATAATAAGTACAGGTTAGCAATGGAACAAGTACGATAGCTTGCACAGAAGATTAAGGGAGTCCTCCCAAGGAGAGAAGGAACAGCAGGTAGGGACATTATCCACCTCCATCCAACAGCAGAACCTACCTAAAGGAACTAGGAAACATTAACTATGGCTAACTAATATTTATGATCAAAGGCACGGAGGAGAGAAAAAAACCCTTTAAGGAGGAAATCTCTGGGGATCAAAGGCCTAGGACACCTTCTCTCCAGACTAGGGATAATTTGTTTAGTGATGGCTCTGCTATTGCAATTTGGAAACCCAATCAAAGGGGGTGGAAAAGCCCAGTTTGGAGGAAAGCTCTTGCTCGATCCCTCTAACGGGAACACTGTGAAAGCTTGCAAGCATTACTCTACAAAAAGACAGCCAAGGCAGGAGGAGGAGAGTGATGACTGCTGAGGCGCTCACCTGGCCCACTCACTCTAAAAATAAACCAGGTGAACCAGAGGCAGTCATGGAGAGAATAGCTTTGAAGGGTGCCTCTGAACCCACTCTGACAGCTGAAGGGGCCCTGTGAGAGCCCCACCTCTTCACCGTTTTGTCTTAAATACTACAACTTGAGGTGCCATCAGTACAGTTGACAACTAAAGGTCCACCTGGAGTGAGAACCTTTCCAGCAATGGGCCAGGTGAGAAGGACCCTGCCCTAAGCTTCACATGCTCAAGTTGTGGACTCTGGGTGCAGAGCAAGACCATCGGCCACAGGGAAGCCCTGTGCCAGAATGGTATGCTTGGCATGCCCCAGAAACTGAAGAGGAGCTGAATGAGCATTGAGTGCTGAGACCTTGAAGAGGTCAGAGGTAGTAGTGAGCATTAAGCAATGATTGCATAAGCAAAGAGTGGACCTACACATAGGTCAGTAAAGCAGAGTAGCAATAGTCAGACCTGCATGTAGGCCGCAAAACAAAGTAGCAATAGTTGGACCTGCACGTAGGTCAGAGGAGAAGCAATATGAATAGTGGGGCAAGCCAGCAAGGCATTCAATAAAGTCAATGAAGGTGACAAATACTCTGAAGATTTTCAGCGGTGGAGGCAGGAGTTAGAACATAAAGTAAGTAGCCACACAGGGCCATGACTCCCCCAATACCTCCAAGTCCCCGCCATAGGAAAAACAAGAAAATGATGGAAAGTGCTGAGTCCCACATGCAGATATTGAAACTAGTTTAAAGCATCAGCAGTAGCTTAGCTGACCTCAGAGTATAATAGCAGTGTACAAACATAGAGAGCAGCATCTGTATTGAGTAACTATGAGTTGTAGAATTCGATAAACATAAAATGGAGGGAGGCACAATGCTCTGAATGCAGCTATCACCAGGCAGTGCAATAAAAGTGCAGCAATGAGGTAGGTAGAATGAGTTGAGAAAGCATGATTGAGCTGCATAGCTAGGGTTCAGAGTGAGCCTGAATCAGGTGAAAACAATTAAGTGCAGCTATGTAGTTCTAGTTGAAACACAGATAATGATTGCAGCAGCGTCATGAGTAACTAACAGCAAGTAGCATTAGCTCTTGATTAGCAATATACTAGGAACTTAGAAATAAACCCTCCTAAAGGCAAAACCAAAGACTCACAAATGCAGAGAAACAGGGAACAAACGACAGAAGAAGCACACAGCCGGAGGCAAAATGCAAACCAGATGCAGTAGAACAAACACAGAAGACCAGCAGAGACAAGCAGAAGCAGAAAGGGGGGGTAGGCCCTAACCAACTGCAGAGGACAGACCAACTGAGCCTCTGGCCAAGAAAGAAAAGTGCTTCAGAAGGATGCTGAGAGGAACTGTGTATATAGGTCAGGAAGTGGGAGTGGCTGGCTACTTGTCCATTGAACTACTGGCCCAGCCTTCCAATTGTGGAAAACAGATTCATCTGGCCAAACAGTATCATTTTGATACCCTCTCCCCCTCCTCAATTCCACCACATGTATCTTGCAGTCTTGCACGTTATAGTTTAAATGCAAAATTCAAACTACAGACCGGATGCTGTCTGTCCTCTCCTGCTCACTTGTCCACCTGCCCAACCACCTGCTTGCAATGCTCACTCAGTTTTAAATTGTTGCACCCTTACCTTCAGGACAGTGTGCCCATCTTAGTATTAGCACACACCACAGGTGCTTGCTCGACCACCAGCCTGCACTCTTGGTTTGTCCTCTACCCACAGTCTCACTAAACCAGTGTTTACAATGCCTACTCATCCACTCTCTCCCACTTCACTGCCAGCATGCACACCAGCACCAGTATACCAAAACATTCCCACAGGTCTCCAACTTCCTGCTTGCTGTGCTGACTGCTCCCTTGTATAGCTGTGACAGAGCAGAAGGAACATCAGTGAATAGTGGTGGCATGCTACTCTGACATAAAAAAAAACTATACTTTTATTATGCGGCATAGTTTGTTATTGCAGAAAGGAATAGAAACTAACAATAAAAAAACAGTAACCACTCAAGTGGCTGGAGAAAGAGAGATGGACTGGGTAAAGGACTCCAGCTGAAAAGCATGTATTTACCCAGATCCGTCAGGGGTTCTGATTTTGAGCAGACTGGTCCACCCATCCCTAGCCTGCATAAAAGGGACCATTTTTAGCTATTTGTGGCAGTTCATTCAGATCATGATGAGAGTGGCTGTGTGTCCAGATGTGGGCCAATTTGCCCCTTTCTGTTTAGGCACTGCAGGCCTGGCAGACCAGAAGTAGTGGGATCCCAAAAGAAAGTGTGAAAAGAAAAGACAATGTTTTCAGCAAAACCACAGTGTAAAAGGTAAGTTGGAGCTGGGGTTTTCCTCCCCCTCCACAGACTTTTCCCCTGTGGGGAATAATCTCATACCTCATCTCCAAGCCAGGAAAGCTCCTGCCTTCATCTAGGTCCCGAGCCTCAGCAAAACAAGCCAAGAGAGAAGTGAAATAGGGATGAGCCACCAGCAATCCTGGGGATGTTAGCATCTCAGGAGGGAGCCCCACATCCAGTTAGCCTGCTTTAGCCTGATGTAGCAGAACTGTGAGTAAAACCCAGGGTTCGACCCTGCAACCAAAATAGTTACTGTGTCAAGAGTTAAGGGTAAAGTCCTGAGCAGGACTGTACCTGTGAGAGAAGCCCTGGCAGAAGACCAGTTGAGGCCAGCTGGCCACAAAATCCCATTTGGATTACAAATAGGGGCCCCTTTTTATGACTGTGGGTGGAGCCTACAGGAGTATTGCATGTACGAAAGAAGTGATGTCATGTTTTCTGTCCATGGAACTGACTGAAGGTGTAAATAGTCTCCTCCGTGTTACCCTCCTCCAAGAAATGTTTTCCACCCTCAAATAAATATGCTTTCATGTTAGTCAATGGTTGCAGGGTACTGCTTTCTTTTTTAAATGGGTGGTACAAGAACTGGAACCTGAATAGTGGGAGGCAGCATTGTTTTTTGGGGGGGAAGAAAGGTCCACCCCACCTCCACCCAAGAAGCTCAAAAAGGTCCATCCCACCTTTGTTTTATTCATGTGGGAGGGGCAGGAGGAGGCTCTATCATACTGAAAGAAGACTCACTAGACTTTGTGGTGTGGACCAAAGAACAACACATCTGTGGAGTCCCTGCATTTTGTTAAGGACTAAGAGAACAGAAGATACTTAAATTGCCTTCAAACTGACTTAAAAACCCTTGGAACAAATGATTATCAGAGTCACCTGGTGTCTCAAAAGGAAACACTAAGAAATGTCTGAAACTACAGCTTAAGGATTCAACTTCAAGGAAAACAGACAACTTTCAGGTATTTCTTAAACATTTATATACTAAAATGGGCACAGTACTTGGTAAACACAGTCTGTGATGAAGTGTATTTTAATTTTTAAGTTTCAAAAGTGGAGTTGACTTGCATATGTTAAAAATACCAGCTGCAATTAGCAACTACTGTAGTTGTAGAAACAAAATGCTGTTTTTTTTTCTATTTACTTTTTTTCCTGGCTCAGTTTATATCAGTGAAGAGCTGCCATCCAACTGGGCAAGCTATTTATCACTCATTTTTCATTTTAACTAACATAAATGTGGTTTCACAATTTTACCATGAAGGAAGCAAGATAAACCAGCATGGTTAACAAATACATTCATTGACACCTCTGAATGAATGGGGTATTTTTTTTTAGCATTCCTTTTGAGTTAATTACTACTTGGAACCTGTTATTCCAGTTTTTATGACTGTGCTCCTGGAACTTTCTGCATAACAAGTTCCTGTAGGCACCTCACAGCACCTCATTAAGCCATGTGACACTACTATCTTTGTAGGACATTGCATACTGCAGCAAGAGACTGAATTTGTTTGCCTTTTTCCAAATAATGTACCAACGTCATTCTCAGGCAGGCAGTTCTGGGCTAGTGTTAATATTCTACTGAATTTTCTTAACTTGCAGTTTGTGACTATATGTGTTTATAACTGAATGATGGTTACCACATTTGCTTCTCTTGCAAATATCCAGCCATTTGTGTGTCTAATTACTGTTTGACTTACTGTAGGTTACACATAGAATCTGAAAAATTTATAACATGCTGTATTATGATTCAATGAACTGATAAATGGGGATTTTGGTTTCTTTTACAAATTCATTTCTCCTGACCATGGATATACTAAAACAAAAATTTCTCAACAAAATGTTTTTAAATAAATTATCTGGTTTGGAAGAGGGGGCTGCCACAAGCAGAATGGGATTTCACAGTTGAGGGAATTCACAGCAGCAGAAAAAAGAAGCATGTTGCAGGGTTTTAAATAATTGATTAGCAGTTTTTTTTTTCTTGGGATGATACTAACTGTACAGAAAGTATTTATATAGATTTTCTAGAAGTGCTGTGTTTGTTAAACACAGTGAGGCAAGAGCTATTAATTTTCACAAAGTTTTAGCACTTTTATGAACAAAACGCTAATCAACTTTTAGAGTTAAATAAAACCCTTTACGTGATACCCATTTTTAGCCCTTATAGAGTAATATCTTCCTTCAGGAGAACATCTTATAATGAAATGTGTCGAATTTACATTGGTATTTGGGCATATGGACTTTTATATTATATGAATTTTGTGTGTGAACTTATATATCGGTCTCTAAAAAAAAAAACATCAAATGTATTCAAAAACTTGTCTCAACATTGTGTTTATCTTCCACCTTGTCACAACATACAGTTGTCTCAGCAGTGTTTTCAGTTAGGGTACAGTACCTTCATGTATATGATGGCCTGGTTCTGTTGAGTTGATTGCTATAACAGTGCATAGAATAAAATGCAAAACAAATAGGTAACTGTAATACAGAAGGTGGCATTATTTTTAATAATACAATGACACGGAAAAAATGTAAGAAACTGATTGGCTGCTGACCCATTGAAACAGTGAGGTAATTACACAACAACATCACCGTAGCTTTGGCTTTGGATCGTTCCTTGCATTTGCTCTTAAGAAATATTAAATTGATAAATGGGGATTTTGGTTTCTTTTACAAATTCATTTTTCCCCGACCATGGATATACTAAAACAAAACTTTCTCAACACAATGTTTTTAAATAAATTATCTGGTTTGGGGGGGGGGGTTGCCAAAAGCAGAATGGGATTTCACAGATGAGGGAACTCACAGCAGCAGAAAAAAGAAGTATGTTGCAGGGTTTTAAATAATTGATTAGCAGTTTTTTCTTGGGACGATACTAACTGTACAGAAAGTATTAATATTGATTTTCTATAAGCACTGTGTTTGTTAAACATAGTGAGGCAAGAGCTATTCATTTTCACAAAGTTTTAGCACTTTTATGAGCAAAACACTAATCAATTTTTAGAGTTAAATAAAATCCTTTACCTGATGCCCATTTTTAGGCCTTATATAGTAATATCTTCCTTCAAGAGAACAGTTTGTAATGAAATGTGTCAAATTTACATTGGCATTTGGGCATATGGACTTTTATATTATATGAATTTTGTGTGCGAAGTGTATATCAATCTCTAAAAAAAAACCACATCAAATGTCTTCAAAAACGTGCCTCAACATTATGTTTATCTTCCACCTTGTCACAACATACAGCTGTCTCAGCAGTGTTTTCAGTTAGGGTACAGTACCTTCATGTATATGATGACCTGGTTCTGTTGAGTTGATTGCTATAACAGTGCATAGAATAAAATGCAAAACATATAGGTAACTGTAATACAGAAGGTGGCATTATTTTTAATTATACAATGACAAGGAAAAATGTAAGAAGCTGATTGGCTGCTGACCCATTGAAACAGTGATGTTATTACACAACATCACCGTAGCTTTGGATTTGGATTATTCCTTGCATTTTCTCTTAAGAAACATTTTTCCACACTAACAAAAACATCCTTTAAAATGTATTTTTTATTCTGTCTATAACAACAAGCCATTGTATAATTGCAATAAGGCACCCCAGAGTGTGTGTTATCTTGTAATAATGTAACTCCTGGGGTGGTGGAAGCACTCGACTTTGTCTCAAGCTTCAACCCATGCAAGGAGTGATAATATTACATGATAACACACACCTTGTTGTGCCTTATTGCTTAAATATGCTCTTTCTCAATGTACTTTATTTTGATTCAGTTAGTGTATATGCAACAGCCTTCATTTCACAGATGAGGGAACTCACAGCAGCAGAAAAAAGAAGCACGTTGCAGGGTTTTAAATAACTGATTAGCAGTTTTGTTCTTGGGACGATACTAACTGTACAGAAAGTATTTATATAAATTGTCTATAAGTGCTGTGTTTGTTAAACACAGTGAGGCAAGAGCTATTCATTTTCACAAAGTTCTAGTACTTTTATGAGCAAAACACTAATCATTTTTTAGAGTTAAATAAAACCCTGATGTTGGCATTAAGCGCTTAGTGCCGTGGATGTAGAGGCACCAGTATTTAAGCATGACTTTGGTAGAGGATTAATTTTGACTTGGGGGTGAGGGAGGGAGGGGGTGAGTCTTGATATTTTTAGCATAATGGTTTTCTGAAACTTCAACCTTCAATGGCTTAGACTTTGTAGCCATCTATACAGTATACCACTAAGCCACATGCAGTGGGGTATGGGTAAAACCCATATCATTAGGCCCAGGCCAAAGCTGTAAAATCTGTCCTGGGCACAGCTTGTGCAAATATTGCTGATCTGGTGGAGCAGCAATAAAAGATAAACTATGCAATACCCTCAATAACACACCTACCCCAGTTTACATTTACCTGATGCCCATTTTTAAGCCTTATATAGTAATATCTTCCTTCAAGAGAACAGCTTATAATGAAATGTGTCGAATTTACATTGGTATTTGGGCATATGAACTTCTATATTATATGAATTTTGTGTGTGAACTGTATATCAGTCTCTAAAAAAAAACATCAAATGTCTTCAAAAACTTGTCTCAACATTGTGTTTATCTTCCACCTTGTCACAACATACAGTTGTCTCAGCAGTGTTTTCAGTTAGGGTACAGTACCTTCATGTATTTGATGGCCTGGTGCTGTTGAGTTGATTGCTATAACAGTGCATAGAATAAAATGCAAAACATATAGGTAACTGTAATATAGAAGATGGCGTTATTTTTAATTATACCAATGACAAGGAAAAATGTAAGAAGCTGATTGGCTGCTGACCCGTTGAAACAGTGATGTTATTATACAACAACATCACCGTAGCTTTGTATTTGGATCATTCCTTACATTTTCTCTTAAGAAACATTTTTCCACACTAACAAAAACATCCTTTAAAATTTATTTTTTATTCTGTATATAACAACAAGCCATTGTATAATTGCAATAAGGTACTCCAGGGTGTGTGTTATCTTGTAATAATGTCACTCCTGGAGTGATGGAAGCACTCAGCTTCGCCTCATGCTTCAACCCACCCCAGGAGTGATATTATTACATGATAACACACACCCTGCCATGCCTTATTGCTTAAATATGCCCTTTCTCAATGTACTGTGCTATGATTGAGTTAGTGTATATGCAACAGCCTTCATATGAACACTCTGGGCTTCTCTTTGACTCCTGATGTCTATTTGCTTTAGCTATTGTATATTGTTTGAACTGCTTTGGTCTTCTTGATGTGGTGCCTGTGTGCCTAAACCATGTAATGTATTCATCTACTGCTACCCGTGTATCTCCAGTGAATGATTGTTATAACTGACTGCTCTCAGAGTTATTGTTTTTTGACTTGTTAACTATGCTGTCTTTGTATTAGTTTCAACGGGGTGCCTTTGTAAATAAGTCTCTGACTCCAAGGTTTGTAAATCTGATATTTTTTAAATAAATAAATAACTGTTTATGTTTAAGCTCATGAAACACCCTTATCTAGTTAATGCATTCACAGTCGTAGTGGCTCTGCCAGAGTTTGTTTCAAGTGTTGTACCAGTTTGGTTTGTGTTCTACAACCATATGTTTAGAAGTATTTCACCTGCAACTGTTTAAAGCATGCCACTGAGCTCCACCATGCTAGCAGCATCAATGTCCCCAGTATGGCACCCACTGCAACATTTGAGAGATTTCTCACCTTTGGATTAAGATAGGTGCACCTGCATTTGGGGTTTGAGAACTGCCAGGGGGTGGGCAGCGTGGTGGGATAAATCCTGGAACTGTTTCTTGGATTGACACTTGCTTCTTGTTGCTTTAGAGTATTGAAAGCTTGCTGACTTCATAGCTTCCATTTAACCCTTGCCACCCCTTGTTCTTTCCATACCCTTTTTAATAATTTATTTTAATTTGCATTTCCTGGTTCGGGGACTGTCACTGTTTGCTGTGTCACTTGCTTTGGGGGTGGGACTGTGTGAGAAGTTTATGCATTGTTTCCTGGGGGGGAGTGATAGCCTTGTGTCTCAGCCACCAGGTACCCCATATCATTACCTCAGGTGGAGGCACCGCATCACTTTAACCCAGTGTAGTACATCCTTTGGGAACCTAGGCCAGCCTCCTCAGAAGAGCTGGAGAGGTGAACCCCAAGGACCCTGCTATGGCAACCACTTACACATAGCTGCAGTAATCTATGCAAAGAAATCATCTCTATCCAAATGGCATTTATCTTTTAATTGGGTGAAATTAATAATTATGCCTTCGACCACCATGTCTCTTACTGTGTGGATCCCTCAGCTCTCCAAGAGTTTAAAGCCTGGGTCAGTCCTTCCAGGTCTGAATTCCTCATTACCTCTGATTGGTGTCAGGGGCCTAGTCTTTCTGCTTCAGCAATAAACATTTTAATTGAAAGGCTACAGGCTGTAGTTTAGAGGGGTGACCTTAACTAATAGTCACATGACAGATGACACATCCCTCATCTGATCAGTATCTGTACCGTGCATGTCTAGGTGTCCCTTGGATGCCTGCATTTCTTGCTTGCAGTCATGGGGCTGCTCCATTCCCTCCTGCCTTGATGTACTCTGTTGTTGCCACATAATTACCTCTCTGTTTCTTGTTTCCAGCCATGGCCCTGTATCGCCTCTGTGTCCCTTTTTGGCTTGTCGTTGTTCACTGTGCTTCCACTTGGTTCCAGTTCCTGCTACTAGTTGTGCTGCTTTGCCATTCCCATCTGGTCCTGCTCTTTCAGGCTGCTTGTTGCTTGTCCATCTCCAGCTGGCTTGGCTCCTGCCCTAGGCCTTTTTCTCTTTGTATTGTTTTATTTTCCTGTTTGTACCCTGTAATCTGTAACCTGCACTCTGTCCTGCCACCCAAATGGTTGCAAACCCTGGGTTTTCAGCTGCAGGACAGATAATTTTAGGTTTGTCTGCCTTTTTTTGTATTTTGCTCCTTGGCCATGTTAACTATTACATAGTCTGTAAGTCTCCTCATACAGCTGCTTATGTATATTCATCATTGGTGTTGTTTTGTGTATCTGCCACACTGCTCACGTTTGCTCTGTCTGGGTCTGCTTGTCCTTAGACTTGCTTTGTCTATCCATGGTATCTTCTGAAGTCTTTGGTTTCCAGTATTCAGCTTGCCTGGCTTAGAGAGTAGCCCTGTAGCTTTCCTACATTATCTATGGACTACCACATAGGACTGTTCTTGCATTGTCATTCTGTGTCCCCCCTCTTTTAGAAAGCTACTACAGCCATGTACTCATGGATCATCAATAGCTCCTATACGGGATTGGCTGGCTTGTGTTCACTCATCATACAGCTATAAGCCTACATCAGACTTTCTCATTCATTCTGTGCAGCATACCTTGCCATCCAATCCACCATCAGACATCACCATAGGCTCATTAGACCCTGCTTTGATCAACTGGCCATCAGACTTCACTGTTAGCCTCCTAATGACCTCCTGCAAACTCTACATAACTGTACTAGGATGCATTTCAGTCATGGCCATGTCACCTGACTTCCAGGATTCCCCTGCCCTGTAAGCCGACAGTCTCATTTTGCCAGGGGTGTAGCCAGGATTTTTGGAAAGTGATTAAGGCCCAATAATTGGTACATGCTGTGCAGGGTAACTGAAATATATGGCAGCTCAATGAGGGCAGAAATGGTCAACTGTTTAAATTCAAACAAAAGCCCAGGCCTTCAGACTATTGCCTGGCTATCCCTCTATCTGCTACTTTGAAGTCCATATTTTGAGGATGGATCCCTCAAATCAGGTGAGGTCCTTCTCCTTCTGCCCTTTGGGTGAGAGTACCCTATGCTCCAGGGGAAACTTAAGCTATGCAGAGTGACTCAACTGCACTTTGTAGTGTAGCATATATGACTTCAGCTACTGGAGGGTGGCACCTCTGAGTCCTCAGGGACTCCTTTAGCTGTGCAGACCATGTTGGCAGCACCTTCGAAAGCTATTGTCCTATGTCCATCGACGGTCCACCTGGTCTTTTTCATTTTCCTCTCCTTCATCTGCCCTTCAAGTGTAAAGTTATACACTATGAAATGGCTCTGCCCATCAAGGGTTCATTTCCTTCTAGGAGTGGTTGTACCTCCTCTCAGGAGGAAGGCAGTACAACTACCTCTAAATCAGTTCACTGGTGAGGGCCTCATTTGGAATATTGTGCCCAGTTCTATAGTCCTCATCCAAGGTAAAACAAAGACAGGCTAGAGATGGTGCAACGTAGGTTAACCAAAATGATTCAGGGATCAGCTTAGGGTACTGAACATGTACTCGCTGGAGGCCAGAAGGGAGTGGAGCAATATGATAGAGACCTTCAAGCTCCTGAAAGGAATGAACAGGGTAAATTGCAAGGAAGCATTCTCCTCCACCCACCCTTCCCCTTTCCCGAGCCTAACAATCCCATCTTTCTTGTCCCCTTTCTGACTAATATAGTGAAAAAAGTCCTTCTCCCCTTCTCAATTACCTCAGCTAGCTGCAGTTTCTTCTGAGCCTTAGCCTGCTGGACTACTTTACCTGCTATGCTAGCAACTTCAGGTAATCCTCCCCATCTTCCTCTGTCTTGGTCCTCCAAATTTCTTGTAGGCTAACCTCTTGTCCCTTACCATCTGGGTGACCTCAGAACTTAGATCTGGGAGTAACACTAAAAGTCTGACTCCATTCCATAGGAAAAATTGGGAAGAACTGCCCCTGCATAACATATGCAAGCAATAACACATGACAGAGTGTGTGTGTCAGTCTGTATAAACACACACCTGGGGCGTAGTGAAGCACAAAGTGACCAGCAGAGTCTTACTGCCCTTGAAAGTAACATTATACAGACTAACTCACATCTCTGAGTGTGTTATTACACTTATAAAATGGGTATATGTTGAGGAAAATTAAGATGCAAGACAAAAATTGTAAATTTGTTAGGAAAATTGATTATTTTATTAAAGGAGAACTGCGCTGAATCTGCAAGTCATTTTTCCCAATAGAAGCTATTTTTTAAATACCAGTTCAAATTCTGTTATTGCTATAGCTGTCTAGGTTTTTTAATAATCCTAGTGGGTGTTCCCGATTTACATGCTGCTGGTAAGAGCCATTTTAGAACTGTATGATGTAGTTTATGTCCCTGTTCTCTTCTGTTGTTGGCACAATGCATTCATGTTCTAGCATAGAAGTCTGTGGCTGAGAGGGACATAAACTACATCATAGAGTCCTAAAATGGTGCTTACCAACAGGCAGTAAAGTGAAAACACCCACTGAGGTTACTAAAAGCCCATATGGCTATAACAATAACAGACTTTTAACCAGTACTTAAAAAAAGCTTGTATTGTTAAAAATGACTTACTGGTGCAGCGCAGTAACTCCTTTAAGGAAATTCATAAGCAAGAAAAAATAGTTCCTAATTTGGACAGCTTTGGGATGGGGAAATCAGCAAAATGCAGTTTACAATGTGTGTCCAATTGTTTTGTTTTGTTCAGATCATTTGATGGCAGTTCTACTTCTTTCTGTTTTTTGCCAGGTTTGAAGTTGAGAAAGCTAACTGTGGCACCAGTGAAGGAGCAGTTGCTGAGTTTAAATGGTTTCATGAAGGTTGTGGTGTCACACCATTGTAGTGTCACTCTGTTCAGGTGGCGGTAGTGTGGCTTCTCGGCCAGGTGGTGGTAGGCATGTCGGGGGTGGTTGCAGGCTTGTTTGAAATGGTGGCAGTGGTGGCAGGTCCTTAGAGCAAAATATTGTTTTTCTTCTGGTGTCAGGTTCTAATTTTGTGGGTTTGAGGGATGTTTTGGCTCTGGAGAGGATTTTGCTCCATGCTCATTTATTCAAAGTGCTAGCAGACAGTACTGTAGCTGCAATAACTTGCTTCACACTTGAGGATGTTACATCTATGATTTCTCTAGTCTCTAATCCAGCCTGACAGAGGAGCTGTTTCAGAGTTCTGCTTTGTCAGTATTAAGTGATTTCTTATGTGAATAAGCAGTATCTTATTTTGGGGAAATGTCAGGATCGTTTGACAGAATGTATTGGTTGGACAGCATGAATTAACTTTTCTCAGCTGACAGTTGGCATGGTTTCGGCTCAATATATTTATTTCACAGGCTCAGTTGTAGGGCTTAGTATTGTTTTAAGATCAGCATTACTAGTATTAAGTCTGTCCTTTGTGAATTTATAATGTTTTGTTTCTTTGAAATGTCTGGATTGTTTGATACTGTAGAATGCATTCCTTTGAAAGCATGGATTCGCTTTCACTGCTGGTGAGCGACGTGGTCTCAGCTCTGGTTTCTTAAAGCTGCATTCATGGGCAGTGTGTTTACTATACAGGAACATATTGCTCCTAGATGATTTTTATTGTAGAGTTTCCTGTTGACATTAGTACTATCTAACTAATGTTTAAGCAAGATGGTAGTGATTTGATTAACTATTTAATTTTTTTTGTTTATTTTGCGTAAGTATGGGACTCTAACAATTATTTGATAATTCTGTATCTGCGCGCTTGCTCAGTGAGTGACTGCTGCTATATGTACTGTTGTTATAATAACAATGTGGAAGTGCTTGCTAACTGGTTCTATTTGCTATATGCTGCTAAATGCCAGTGGGTGAAATCCTTTCAAAAGTGAATATATCTATCGGGAAAGTTTGACAATTAATATATTACACAGTGTGAGAGATAGAATATCTTCTCTGGCATCACAAAACCTCATAGCTTCACTGTGACAAAAAGCATGTATTTTGACTCCCTCACAGTTTCTGTTATGAGCATTCAATATTGTGTTTAATTAATTATAAATATGTTAGTGGAAATTTACAACCACAGAGCTTGTTTCAGCTGTGAGCCACATGTGCTTATTTTCATTAGGTGTCTCACTTGCTGTGCAATAGCAAGCAACTTGTTTCTACCTCTGTTCACACTGCAAAGGAAAGGCATAATTAAGTATATAAACAATGTGGCCCAGATATTCAAACTGCGCCAGGCTGTGGCGCAAGCCTGGGTGCAGCTCAACTTGGCTGCGCAGGGGCATGGACTGGGTGATATTCAATAGAGCTGCGCCATGGCTCAGCATCGTTGAATATCGCACCCTGGCTACCCGCAGTGTGCATGGCGCAGTGGCACTGAGCCAGCGCCAGTGGCCAGAGTGGAGCATGGGGATGCGCTAGTGCAAGTTCCATTGTGCAAGGTGCAACAACCACGATATTCAAAAGTTGACATGCAAATGGGCCCATAATGTATGCAAGGTGCAAATGGGGCCATTTGCATGTCATCTGCTCACCATTGCATGCAGGTGCACTGATCCCCAACGACTTGCGCCTGGCGCCCTGCCAGGCAGCAGCCTTCGTGGACCGACGCCCCCTGCAGCGCAGCAATGTGCCCCACAGCCTGATCACGGACATTAGTAAATGAAATAAACTCTCCTAGATCCCTGGTGGTCCAGTGGACCACTGTCTGCCTGATCGCGGGCTTCAATAAATAAACCAAGTAATCCTATATCCCTGGTGGTCCAGTGGACCGCTTTCTTTCCCCGATCGAGGGCTTCGGTATATAAAAAAAGTAATCCTATATATCTGGTGGTCCAGTGGACCACTTTCTTTCCCCGATCGAGGGCTTCAGTATATAAAAAAAGAAATCCTATATCCCTGATGGTCCAGTGGACCTGTCTGCCCGATCGTGGGCTTAAGTAAAAGAATAAGACAACCCATATTCCTGGTGGTCCAGTGGACCCTCCTCCCCACCCGCCCACTGATCCCAACCACCCCACTCCCCAGCGGTCAGCGCGGGTGCAACACCCACCTGCCTGCCATCCACTGACTGACACTGTAGGTAGGGCTGTGCCCATTGGTCCACAGCATGGGCCAATGGGCGTGCAACCTATGCCGTACTACACATCAGATATGTGAATGGAACAGTTCACATATCTGGATGTGTGTCTGATCTGGGCTGCGCCCATTGGCCCCACTGTGGACCAATGGACGTACAACCTACCTATGATGCGGTCGGCGAATGTGTGGGGCAGCAGGCGGGTGGGGTGCTAATGCCCACCTGACCTGGAGGCGGGGTGGTTGGATCATGGCGGGTGGTCCACTGGACCACCAGGGATATGGGTTATTTTATTCTTTTACTTAAGCCTGCGATCGGGCAGACAGGTCCACTGGACCATCAAGGATATGGGTTATCTTATTCTTTACCTTAAGCCCGCGATCGGGCAGAAAGTGGTCCACTGGACCACCAGGGATATTGGATTTCTTTTTTACATACCAAAGCCCGTGATCGTGCAGACAGTGGTCCACTGGACCACCAGGGAGTTAGGATTTCTTTATTATATACCGACGCCCGCGATCAGGCAGACAGGTCTACTGGACCACCAGGGATATAGGTGTCTTTATTTGTTACTCAAGCCCGCAATCAGGCAGACAGCGGTCCACTGGACCACCAGAGATTTAGGATCCATTTCATCTTTAACTGATGCCCGCGATCGGGCATGGGGGGACGCCACCATGGAGGTGCAGCCAGAGCTTGGGTGGCCACCCACAGGTGGCAGCTGCTGTGTTGCGCCCTGCAATATGGCAGCTCACCTGTGGGTGGCCAGCCCGTGCTCCTTTTTTTTTTGCTTAACTTTGTGCTGACGCAGGTAGGGGTTGCGCATGCATGGCTCCACACATCCCGGGCTGAATATCGGGCTGTGCAGAGTATGCATGGGCACGCTCTCCCCACCTGTGCCTGCATCAGGATTTGTGCCAGGCACAATTCCCGTCTGAATATCGGGCCGGGGCACATCAGTGGGTTGTGCATGGTGCAACACTGTTGCGCTTTGTGCAACCCTTTTGAATATCTGGGCCTGTATGTTTAAGGCCCTGTACACATTAGAGCTGAAGATTTGCACCGGTTTAAAAAACATTTTAAAAATGTTTTTAAACTCACCACAGCAGCCCGTTCAGATCAATCTTCAACCGAGCTTTAACTCGGTTATACCACAGCCGACTCCTGTCCGCATCTGCCTCCAGTAACGTTTTTAAAAATGGGTTCTCCACAACCGTTAACATGCTTCCTGGAGGAGCAATATGCAGACACCTATCCACACTACAGGGTAACATGCTTTCCCTTATCAAACCATTTTTAAAAACGGACCTGAGACTAGCTCCCAGCAGGGTTTAAGCACAGTTTCCTAACACGCTTTAAAACTGTGCTTAAATGCGGACAGGCACCGTGTTTGCACTAGTTAAAATGTTTTAAGCACCTTAAAACATTTTAACTAAGCCTGAAGTGTACAGGGCCTACAAAACTAATCACACACAATCTATAACAACTTTATTGGGACACTAGAAGGGCCTCTTATAGGTATTAGAGTGTTGACCCTTGCGTCCTTCGGGCATCAGAACAGCTCACCTCTGGTTTGCAGTTCTTTTGCCCTAAGAATGTGCAAGGTGACACTTTCGTATCGGTAAGTGATTCTCGTAGTGTCCCTTTAAAGTTATAACCTAAACAGGTAATGTAGTCCACAGGTGATATGGAGTTGTCCAGTAGTTGGAATATAGAACTACAGAACTAGAGATCCCATGTTTGAATCCCACCACAACTACTAGCTCTATGACCCTGAACATGCCACTTGGCCTACTGTGCTTCAGTTCTCCCAGCTTTAGAACTAGGTAAAAGTAGGACCCCAAGGAGCACAAAATGTTGCATATCAGTTAGGCTAGCCCATGTAAATAAACGGGGAAACAAAAGGGTCAGAGTCATTTCATATGCAGTACATCTCAGAGTTTGACTGTATATAAGCCACAGCTGTGTTTACTTTGTAGGTTCCTCTGCATATCTGCTTAATTCTGTGTCTCTTTCTTGCTTTTTATATTTTGCCACTATGCCACTGTTAGCCTTTGATTCAGCCAGATCACAAAACTCACAGATTTCATTTTTTCCCCCAACTAAGTTGCTGTGATACCCAACCAAAGACTGTTCTACTGCTCTTTCTCTCTCAGCACCCATCACTCTTTCACACTACCTCTGTTCCTTGTAGCCCTCACTCTCCCAAAATAACTGCTCCACTAACACCACTGCTCTCTGTCTCTCTCTCTCTCTCTCTCTCTCTCTCTCTCTCACACACACACTCTCTCTCTCTCTCTCTCACTTCAAACAAAATTAAAAAAAAAGGGTGGGGCTTACCAAGCAAATAAACATGTAAAAACAACCCTATGGGTGAAAAAAATCACAGCAGCTGGATGGAAGGTGTAACTTCTTCAACCTAGTCTATTCAGCAACAAAGCACTATGAGTGCTGAGTACGTCTGAACGCATACAGATTCTGGACGTATATATACGTCTGCAGTTTCTTAAATTAATAGACAGCAGAGGAATATTTCTATGATGATATTAAACCCCCCCAAAAATAAAACCTTTTTTGGTTTTTGTTTTTTATTCCTTATTCTATATAATTTTTATGTTGTCTTCGGCGCAAGTGCAAACAACATGTTATAATAACTTAGGAGTACTGAGTTTTGGAAGTGCGATGGTAGTGTTGTGGCCAAAGGCGCACTGCTTTTGGGCTGGGCTCTGTGGCACCAATAAAATAGCACACTGTCTATGACAGCACTGCAAAAGCATGCCACCAACTTGAAACAATTTCACTGCTGCAATGAGGGAGGGAGGGAGCGATCCATTATTACAGGGTGTGCCTTGCCTGGTGTAACATTTCAATAAATATGGTGGCTGTCACCTTCCACCTCTCACAGTCCCGCCTGAAAGCCAACATTGGGGGTGCCCAATCTCCCTGTTGGCATGCCCCCTCCCCAGTTCATTTGCTGTTGAGGGAGCCTAATCCCCGTCGGCATAATATCCCCCTATTTTAATTTGTCTGCCGAGAAGGGTGCTTAATCCCCTCAGCATCATGCACCCCAAACACAGACAAGTTTTCTGTGCGGTGGGGCCCAATCCTATCAGCTTCAGTCCCCCAAAAACACAGGTGGCATGCTGGGAGCCCACCCCAGTGTGCCAAGACAAACCTGCAAAAAAACATCTTCCCTCGATGTCTTTTTGTTTTTTCTTAACCTGTAAAAGACAAAAACGTCTCCTTGTTGTCTCTGGTGCCCGCTCCCCCAACCTGCACCCAACCTCTGCACACCCCCTCACCCCATACTTACCTCTGGAGCCTGGTGCAATGATCTTCGGTGGAGCGGGAACACGTCTGCACTCTTCACAGCCAACCGCAAACTGAAGAAATGCTGGTAAGCTGTATAATGGCACCAATGGGGGGTTCAACTTAGATGTAGATTAAGGGTATAGCTACTGATACTCCAAGTAAGCCATGGTGTACCAAGTTTAGTAGCGGGGGTAGCAAACAAGCTGGCTAGCATTGCTCTGCCCTTGATCCACCGCATTAAATTCCTTAGTTTAGCCATGAGCTTTTCTTTCCCTTTCAGCTTTGTTTGGGGGATGGTAGAGTGGACCACAGATGTTGAAGCTGAAGGTCTCAGTTAGGTCCACATGGTGCGCCTGCATAGTGACTGGCTGTGGCATCTGATAGGGGGTGTGGCATGTCTTAGGTGGTAAATGCCCCAGCAAAGTTAGAAGCCATACTATTAGTTCAGTTGTATTGGGAGCGAGAGAAGCAGTAGAAGAACTGAGGAGCAGCAGATGGAAGAACAGACTCAGAGCCAGCTAAAAGAATGAAGACTTCATGCAGAGTGACAAGTAAAGCAAATCTGCCTACCTGCAGGGGACAGAGAAGAAATTTCTGCCATGGTCTTGGACTTGTGGTGCAGACAGTGGTGTTTACCAGTGGGCAGTGAGTACCACACTAGCAGCTCAGACAGACAGCAAGTCAAGTGTGGGAATCATCTGATTGGAGCCTGGAACCTTGGACTTGAGTTGTGTGGTGGGGGCAGGCATGAACAACAGTGGGGAAGGGGTAGCAGTGTGGCAGGTTGGTGTACAGATCTGAAATGACTGGCTACACCCCTGGTGGAGATCTTAGACATTTTTGCAACTTCTGGCTCCAAATTTTCAACATGGGGTTCTTGGGACCCCACCTCATGAACTCAGTCACTGTCATGTCGTTATTCGGTCCAGAAAGGTGATTCTGTGGTCACTGCGCGGAATCACCTTTTGAACTCAATTAATTAAATGACAGTGTCACTATTCATGGTGGAGCTCCAAAAAACCTATGTTATAAATTTGGTGAAAAATTTCCAAACAATGACTGTGTTATGAGTGTGCATTGTGCAGTTTCCACGCACGCTCATAAGTTCAAGAATTTTTTATATTTTTTCACTCCAGATTTTCAACATTGCCATTTTTTCACACCTCCTTATGAACAGTACAGCTGTCATTTTTCACATCCTGCCCAAAATGTGTTTTCCATGTGTTATCACCATGGTGTGGGTTATGCTGGAATTTATCCATTTCTGGTATAGATTTGGTCACTCTACATGTGGCCTCCTGACCAAACCACAAAAAGCATAGATAAAAAACAGCATAACCTACACCCGGTCCTGGATTACTGCTTAACTGATGTCTATTGACCAATATTTAGGCAACTCTTTGTATCGAAATGATTTGTCTGTGTCAACCTGACCCAAAGAATTCATTGAAAAAAAAGACCTCCTGACCATAATGGTTCCAAAGTTAACCTATTCTAAAGATGTGTTTTGTTTTGTTTTTGTATTATGCTTTTATTAGTTTTCAAAAAACAGTCATACAAGATATAAGTGGCTCGCATATATCAATTCTAAGCATAACATTAATGAGTACATAAATATACTTCCAGATATAAATTTAAAATCATGGTCATCTATTCCATGACCTTTACCTGGATAGTGTCTCATGAATGGTCACTTTAAAAACAGAAATACTGAGCGAGTCAGGAAACAGAGCGTAGAATAAAAATAGAAGCTATTTTAAAAATAGCAAAGGAGTAGAGAGTGAGAAAGAAGAAGAAAAGTTCATTCTTCTGTGTTAAGAAACTAAGACTTATTGTAAACCAGTACGTGTTGGTCCTGAATCTGATAATGAGCTGAAATAGCCCTCTGGAACCTCAAACTTGCTTCTGTGAAATAACAGGTTGGACGGCCATGCCTAAACTAAATGCGAACACTTCACAATGTAAGCATTTTAATATGATGCACCCCTCTCTCAATATTTGCACCTCTGTGGGAGGACAATGAATTTAATAGACTGTTCCCCTCCAGAAGAAATCGTTCTTCATGACCCTTGAGAGTGTAGGTGAGCCTATCCATGGCCAGGGTCGCCAATAGTAAATTTTTCCACAGTAAAAGCATCTGTGATACCCATGACACTCATGTATTAAGTATGATTTGACGGGCCAACACTAGGAGTTTATGCACCCATCTGGGGAAGAGTTCCCATTCCCCATCCAAGTTTTTTTTCTATCCCGAATAAAAGAGCGAAAGGCATAAATTTCCTTGTCCCTGCCCCATAGCCAGGAAATTTCTACTGCAGTAACTTTCCAATATGTTTGTAGAATTGGGCATGTCCAAAAATAGTGAACGTATGTGCCTTTAGCTGTGACACATCTGCCACACCTATCCGACACCTCCAGGTAAACGCTTGTGGACCATACTGGGGGGATAGAATAATCTGTGGACAAACTAAGATGTGTTTTTGAAGTGGGTTAACTTCAGAAACATTAACGTAGTAGTATTTTGTAGCAGAAAAACTCGAGAGCATATAATTTTTATGGAGTAATGCATTTCTGGCAAAATATCAATGTATCTATTTTTCTTTTTGTTGTATTTCAGGCTGTTCACTCTCAGGCCTTGCAAATCATGAACAAAGCTTTAAAAATCATGGTCAGATGAACAATAATAGGGGACCCATATTAAAAAAAAAATAGATTTGCCCAAAAAAGCCTGCTATAGTGTGTGGTTTAGCGTGAAAAGCATTTTCTGCAGGAGAACAATATTAACACTAAAGTCTGACATTTGCTGGGAATTTTGTTGTTGTTGTAGTTAGCATAAGAAATGCCACATGTAGGAGTGACCGTAAACACATTTTGAGGCAAAAATCAGAGCCTGAAAATCATCGAAACAAAGCTACTTAGGGAAAAAGTTGTTAATAATAAGTATTAAAATGCACAAGTCTGTGAAAACTGAATGTTGTTATCTGAAGTTGTCCTGGAATATCTGTTGTGTTGAAGGGGTGGATGTTGCTTTCATTTGGCGCTGCTTTTGGGGCATTGTCAGTCAGTTGTTCCAGCGCTCCCTTTGGATTTGTTTCAACTTGCTCTGGTTTAATATGTGGCATGCTAATTGTACTGGTGCTTGGTTCACTGAAAGAATGGAGTTCAATTCAGTGGATCTATGTTTGAGGCAGTCTAGTAATTACGTGATAACCCTTTTGATATGCTTGTGTGTGACAGCTGTCATTTTTCAAATCCTGGCCAAAATGCTTTTTACATCCCAAAAGGTGATTTCTCAGTCCCTTGCGCAAAATCACCTTTAGGCCAGAAGTTGAACATTTCCTCTGCATTTCTTCATGAGGCAGTTTCTTAAAAAGGCTATGTTGCACATTTAAACTAAAACTAATTTTCCATATTTTTACTCCATATTCCTCACCTGCAGCCCTATCGACTCTGGCCAGAGTTTGTTTTATTGCTGGACCTGTTGGGGCACTGGTATCTTCTTCTTTGAGGACAGCCTGACGGTTTGGATTGCCCATTATATCAAAATGAACTGATATGTAGTCAGACATTCTTGTTTTATGGTCTGCCAGTTAGCTGACAGTAGGTTACTGAGTGAAAAAATGGCGACTACTTCTGTGAAAAATTTTGTGCTAGGGTGGCACAAGGATATGGGTGGTACAGGGGTCAGTGTGTTCTGAAACTTTTTATTATCTGTGGTATAGTTCACATAAAGAGCATAGACAGAACCCAGATTTATCCAATCAGAATGCTTTATTTACCTACATATTTTATAACCCCCCCAAAAGCATAAAACAGACTAAATAAAGTGTACAAATGTAATATATAATGAGAAAATATATTCTCAGATCTATGTCAAGTATGTTTAATCCTAAATCAAAGGTGGTGGGTTACTCCAGTGAGAAAACTTTCAAATTCCAGTACTGATCACAGCTGTACCACTTGACTTCTGGGCAGGAGGCTGCATGAGGAGCTGCCTGTACAACTAATGCGATTGCTTGTCATAGTTCCCAGAAAGAGGGGCAGAGTGAATGTCAGGCAGCCCACACACTCCTCCCTTGGAATGAATACCTCGCTTCTGAAATGCACCTGGCACATACAGTTCCCAGCATGGGCAAACCACATCATCTCTGCTCCACCGGTCCAGCCTAACAGAAGGCATCCTGAATTGTTTCATATATCATAGATTTCATTATTATTACTGCAAATAGTTCACATGGACGAGCAAAGCCAATCGCTCATTCAGAGCTGGAATATTTGGAGTCCAGGTATAAATAATTACAATTATCTCATCCAAATCCAAGCAGTGGTTGCCCATGTGTGTTTGTGTGTTTGTTTTTATTTTAAATGAGTGCTTAGGAGATGTTTTTATAAAGCGACTAAAGGAATGTTTCGTACTGTCGATGGATTCGCTCCTGGGAGATTCTCGGCTTTAGGATTTCAATTTCCCCATCAGAGAGGGTGACCCACCAAGTGGCCCCATCAGACACCTCCTAGGAACAGTTTTACCTCAGCATGCCCCCATTATGCCCCACTCCCCATGTTGAGACAGGGTGGGCAAACAGATATTGATTTAGTTTACTGGGTAGGGGCGTAGTGAGTGGTGACTGGCATTATTATGTTGGTGCCTTCTACCTTATTTTCCCTATTCTGTGTTACAGAACTCAGTGGAGCTCTATAGCCATTTGCAGTTCCTACAGGATGTGGTGGATTCCCATCCCCCCCCAGTATCCCAGCCCACCAATCCAGTGCACAGCACACCCCATCCTGCTTCCACCATGCAATCCTACTGAGCACTTGGCAAAGGGATCAATATGGCCCGAAAGCTTGCTTACTATAACATCCGACTATGTATGACATCTATGTTGTTCTAGAAACCCATCACACTGCCCAACATGTCTTGTAGGAGTTAGGCGAGACATATAGAATCTCATACCATTGGGTCTTATGTTTAAAAGAAACCCAACAAGTCAAAACTAATTGTTTTTGTATTGAAACCTCAGCTAACCCTTAGTATGGAGTAATTCCCATCACTCATAAAATAATGACATTCTTGAATAAGCTGATCATGCTATCCTTCCCACTCCAAAGTTTAATTTATATATTGTTAGGCATAGTTCTTGCACTAGCCATTTCCTCTGTAAATTATTGACTTTGTGATATAAAAGTAAACTGCTTCTGAAACTGCAACATTATCTCTGTAGGTACAAGAGCCTAATAGTTACTGCAATTACTTCTGATCTGCATACTGACATGTCATGTCTCTTTGTACTATCTTGCAAGCCTCTGAATAAACCTAAGTTAAAAAAAAACTGTTAGCCATTGGACATTGTTTCATCTAGTGTTTAAAGCAAAGGGCTAGCAGCCAGAAGATCATCACTCAAATCCCAGCATTACCATTGGCTTTCTGTGACACCTGGGCCAAGTCACTTGACATTGTTTACTTCAGCTCCAACAGATGTAAAACTGGGTTAGAAGCAGGACTCCGCTGTAAATGAGATGCTGCATCTCAGTTGGCCATTCCTGGACCATAAATGATAAATGAAAAAGAAAAATGCATGTACATTTTGTGCCAAACACAACATTCGAAAGGGACAAGTAAAGTAGCCACACCACACAAAATTATGCTGGGTATAAAAACTAATTGGCACAAACCTTCAGTTTGTAAAGATAAAAGCCAAAGAACCATAACTTGAAACCTCATCCTTTAGGCAGTGCTTATCACTACCAACTTTGGGCACACCTTAAAGTTCAAGAATACAACACTCCCAGGTCCTTGACCAAGGCAATAGCGTGAGGGTTTCCCTCTTGTATTAATGAATAACTTGTCTTTTTATCTCAACAAGCCTCACCTCTCTCCAATGAAGAAAATAGTTTCCTTCCGAGGGCTGGGAATGTTGTTTGCCAACCATAAAATAGGTGTCTTTAAACGGTGACCCATTAAGTCAATAATGTGGGCTCCCTGTGTTTCATTCACGTAACTATAAAAATATGGAGAAAAGCAGGGCCCACTGTAAATTGAACATTGCATCTCAGTGGGACTATCCCAGGTACATAAACTGCACACAAAACAAAGTAAAAAAACCTTTTTATTTTATACATTTTATGTCACTCATGCTAGAGAGATACAATGTAAGAGGAGTCATTGTGCAATCCAAATAAACACCAAATGACATTATAACAGGCAAACACAAACATACAAGTGTTAATGTTTTAAATAAAAGCTTCAGATACTAGACAAACATTCATTAATGAATGACCACAGAACCCACATAACTTATCTAATCCATAGCCACATAATAGATGTAGTGTGTCCTCTGCATACTATTTGGAAATGGATTTTTTAAACTACTTCCAAGTGTGGCTCTGATACTGAGAGCAACTTGTACTCCAGGTTATCTTCAAACCATTTAGTGATACTGTAATTGCATCACTTAGACGAAAACTGTAATTATATTATTTTGCTTACAATATACCCTTCTAGTTGCCATCCCATCTGTGTAGCGGCAGTGTTGCTACTCCCAATGCTGGTGACCAATGTTGCCCCCCCACTATGGCTGGACTGTCTGAGCAGGGCAGTAGGGATTTCAGGCTTCATTGTTCTACCACCACTTGCATCACCACAGGTGGCAGCTCAGATGAGTGCTTGCGGTGGCAGGGAGAAGTGCTGCTGACCACGCACTGATATGCAGCATGCAGATGTACGTTGGGTTTCCACACTAGCAGCATCCACATGGAGGAAGGAACAAGGAATAAAGCCTCCTAGCATGCAGGATGGTGGTCTGCATACTCTTAAACTCCATGCCCTGCCCCAGACCACACATCAGGGTGAGTAAGCTAGTGAACAGTCCTTCACCTACTGTTCCCACTCCTTTGGGGTAAACCATAGGATCAGGCAGCAGTAGGCAGAAATATTAGGCTTGAGAAATAGCAAGCAAAGTCTTGGACCCCTCCGAATTAGTTACCCAGCTGCCCTGCTGTATGACCTCCACCCCTTTTGTGATCCCCCCCTCCCGGCTGCTGCTATAAGGTGCTGCAAGGAAGTGGGTGTTTGCAGGGGCACAGGGGTCTGTGATGGGGTGCCGGGATCTAAAGCAGGTGAGGGGGATTGGAGTGATAAGGAGCAGGAGGTGTCCTAGAGAAAACAGATCCTTGAGAGAGGCCCAACGTGTTTGGTTTCTGTTCCTAGGGTTCCCACCAGACTACTTGAGTAGGCAGCTAGAGAGCCTACAGCCTTCACTGATCCCCTCCAGGCAGTGTTATTAAAAGCCAGGTCAATGAAAAACAAGACTGCAATTATGCTGGACTTGATTTCTTCGGTTGACATGGCATTTATTTGTTTATTTGCCTTTGTTAACCAGGTAAGCACACTAGACAGCAATGTGCCTATTTTCAGGAGTGACCCGGGAGAGTTACAGGGTATCCACAGAGACACAATTACATACAGGAGCCACATGCTCTAACAGTTGAGTTACATACAGGAGCCACATGCTCCAACAGTTGGTAATACAATAGAGGTTACATACAGGAGCAATATGCTCCGTCGTAGGGTGATACAGAGGTAACAACAAATAACAGGAATTTGCAGCAAGAACAACAAGGCAGGAGTCGAACATCAAAGTGGTATAGGGAACATGAGTGGAACTACCATCAAATAGCAGTTGGGGGTATACAGCAAGAACAACATCAGTAGGAGATGCATCATGGAAACCTGGTTGGGGGATGATGCAGGTCCAATTTTGAAAGCGTCAGTCCCTGCCGGGTACTCTGTGGTACACTGCCTGAGGAGGGATCGCAGGGGCAGGGATGAGGCTATCTGTTTTAGATCCAGCCTGAATTTCTCTGTACATCCAGTGGGTTCTACCTCATCATTTGAATGTGTGGTGGTATGTGGCGGTTCAGGTGCAAATTACAGAGTTCTCCTGGTTTACCACCCTCTGGGATCAGGCAGAGAATTTCTGCAGGAAGTTGTGGACTTCATCACCGACAGGGTGTTGGAGTCCTCCAGATAGCTTATTCTGTGGGATTTCAATCCCTGGATCAAAGATGAATCCTCACAGTTTGGTTCTGACCTCCTCCAGCTGATTACATTGCTGGGTCTTGCACAGGCAGTTGCATCTGCGACCCATTATCACGGCCACACCTTTGACTAGGTATTCTCACTGGGTCTTGAGGTCACTGACCACAGGATTGATCAGGTAATTTGGTCCGATTACTGTACAGTGAAATTCTCGCTTGGGCCCCCTTGCCAGATGGTCCTTCCCCTGTTGAGGTGATCAGCTATCGCCCTCTGAGGGTACTGTCCCCAGAGGGACTGATGGTGGTAGTTGACTTGTCCAGTGTAAGTGCTGCTTGTGCGACTGGCTTGGGTGAAGCTGTGGCAGCCTATAATAGGGCTGTCACCGGGGCACTCGATGCCATCGCACCAGTATGCCCCAGGTCTTCTTGCCTGGGACCCCCATGGTTTGATGGGGCTCTCAAGGCAATGACGATCATGGGGCAGAGGTTGAAGCATTGCTGGCGTAGGACTCGCTCAGTGGAGGATAAACTGGCTTTGAGAAATCACTATGCTGATCATCAAAGGGCAATCAACCATAAGAAGGCAGAGTTCCTGTCCAGAGAGATTGATGCAGGGAAGAACAGACCAGCTCAGCTCTTTTGGACTGCAGACAGCCTTCCTCATCCAGTCTGTCTACAGCTGAATAGAGCTTTTTCAGTAGCACATTGCGAAGAGTTTGCTCTGTTCTTCTCTGGCAAGGTGCCCTCAGTTTGGGCTGGAATCTCACCAGTGGGTCTAGATCAGTCCCACAGAGTGGAGTCTGGGTGGAGCGGGGTGCTCCTGTTGTCTGGGTGGAGTTTCGGCCAGTGGAGGTGGCTGAGGTCTCCAAGGTGATTTCAAAGCTGCAGCTCACTTGTTGTGAATTGGACCCTGGCCCAACACATCTCCTAGTGGGCTGTGTCAAGGCCATAGGTCCAATGTTCACCAGGATTGTCGGGTGTTTGCTTTCGGAGGGGATCTTCCCTGATGCCTTGAAGGAGACATTGGTGAAGCCCCTTCTGAGAAAACATCTCTCAACCCTTATGTCCTGGCAAATTATGGCCCATCTCCAACATCCCATTTCTAGGGAAGGTTGTCGAGAAGATAGTGACTTTGCAGCTTGAGGAACACCTGGAAGCCTTTTACATCTATGAGCCATTCCAGTCAGGTTTAGGTAGAGGCACAGCACAGAGATGGCACTTGTCAGGGTGCATAATGACCTCCTCAGGGAAGAGATCAAGAGGAGCAGTAATTCTCCTTCTCCTTGATCTGTCATCAGCATTTGATACCGTACACCACATCATGTTGCTGGATCACCTTAGAGAGTATTGTGGACTCACTGGAACTGTCATCAACTGGTTTGAGTCCTTTCTCTCGGGCAGGAGGCAGAGGGTAGTGATGGGGAATTTCTCCTCCTCCCTGATGCCCTTGATCTGTGGAGTTCCTCAAGGCCCGATCCTGTCACCGATACTGTTCGCAGTATACGTGCTGCCCCTGGAAGGCTCATTAGACAGTACAGTCTGGATTTTCACTGCTATGCAAATGGTACTCAACTGTATATGTCTTTTGTACCAGGGACAAATGGTGCTGTTGAAGTGCTAAATAAATGCCTTGCCGAGATCTAGGATTGGATGAACTCTAACTGGCTGAGACGTAACCCAGGCAAGATGGAGGCGCTGGTGATCGAGCTAGGTAACGGGTGTGATGGGGATCCTTCTGGTGCGACAACAGGTTTGGTCCTGGGGTAGACCCCATTGATGGCATCCTCTAGAGTGAAAAATTTGGGCATTGTCCTCAATGACAAGCTGACATTTGAAGCTCAGGTGTCGGCTGTCATCAAAAGTGTTTTTTACCACCTGAGGAATATCGCCCGGATTAAACTCCTAATTCCACTCAAAGACCTGCCATCACTGGTACACACCTTTGTAACATCCAGACTTGACTACTGTAATGCTCTCTACCTCGGTGTCACTGGAGGGAACCTTTGCCAGCTGCAGGAAGTGCAGAATGCAGCAGCCAGGTTGCTGACGGGGGCTGTCAAGGTCCTATCATGTGACCTTGGTCCTGCAAGGTCTGCACTGGCTGCCGGTCAGGTGGAGTATTCTCTTCAAGGTGGGCTTGCTCACCTATAAGGCCCTATATGGATCAAGCCCTGGCTATATGTCCTTACCTCTGCCATCCCAGCCCGCTCCCTTCGTTCCTCCACAGCGGGCCTCCAGATGGTTCCGAGGACCAGGCGAAAACCTCAGGTGATCGTTCTTTCAGGGTGGCCAGCCTGGTCCTCTGGAACTCATTGCCAAGAACTTTGAGAGAGGCCCCTATGGTGGAGGCATTTCAGAGGGGCTTGAAGACTGACCTTTTCAGCTTGGCCTTTCCTGTGGATGTTTTTTAACCTACACTGAACTTTAAATTATACTACTCTATTTTTAATGATTGTTTGTATATTTGAACGTTCTGTTACTTTATAAATTTTGACTGTATGATGCCCAGAGCCTCCGGGATTGGGCGCTAAACAAAAATCTATCTATCTTATCTACTTATCTATCTCTCTATCTCTCTACCTATCCATCTATCTAAAAGTCTTGAAGGGTGCAGCCGGGACAATGGAGGAGAATAAACAGCAAATTAAAAACATGTACAGCATATAGGGGATATGCAATGACCTGACTCATAATATTGCTGCAGACTACATAATGTAGCAGTGTGGCCTACTGTGCATCTGAAAAAGTAAACAAAGACCTGGAGGGTTCCACATCATACACTCTCAGAAAATATGCCACACTTAGTGGAGAAACAACCTAACCACTGGTATGCACATTAAATATTTTGGGCTGGATATTCAAACTGCACCCAAAAAGTGCGCAACAGCAGGAGCAAGTGCAAGTCACTTGCGCACAAGTGCAATAGATGCGATATTCAAACGTGGAGCAAGCCAAATTGCGCAACAAGCCAGCATCTGAATATCGCACAACCTGCGCTATATCGCAACCAGGAAGGGGAAGCTGAGCAGAGACGATGCGCTATGGCGCAACAAGGGCTGCCCAGCTGAGCAGCCCAGAGGTGCCATAGCGTAAGCAGGGAGCCCCCCAGCAGCAGAGCAATGGAACTGCACAACCAGGGAGGTAGGCAGAGGCCCACCACCCATGCCACAGATGGGCACAGGGACACACTGCAGAACCAACAATGTACCCCCACACCCCAAGCACAGCATAACTGGGGGAGGGATGGAACAGCCATCAGACCATGGGGACAAGCAAACAAAGCACAGCTGGGCCATGGTACTCCAGCACACCCACTGGCAAGCTGAGACTGCCACACAAGGAGGGCGGACCAACCCATGGCACAGCAGCCCCCCCCGTGCACAGCACACCCTGCACCATGACCCCAAGACACCCCCCATGAGCAGTGACCACCACTGCGGGAATCCCCATGCATACCACCACCCCCCCCACTGCCACACTGCAACCTCGTGTACCACAGAACCATACAAGCCAGACCCACCATGAGCCACAGCAGCCTGCACAGACACCCACAGTGGTGTGTGGAAGCATGCAGCACACTGGATGCAACACAGCGCAGGGTCAAACACATACCCATACCCATGGGGACACTAGCACAGGGACACAGTAGTGTGGCAGTCAAGCCCCCAGTGTGGGCCCATGAAAACTGCACACACACAGCCTGCAGTCCCTCATGGCACAGGGGTGACACCCACCCTGTGCATGAACTGTGGCCCTGTATGCCACCAGAAGATGCCTGGATCACAAGTCACAGACAGTGGTGCACAGCCCCTGCAATACACACAGGCCACAGCATGGAGGTGGGACAGCAACTGCGGAGGCCATAGTGTCACCCGAGGCAAGCATGCACCACACCATTGACAGGAGGCAACCCAGCATGGTGATGGTCACAGTGGATGACCTGCAGGGACAGCCACCACTGAGAAGGCAGCAGACCTCACAGGCCACAGACATGCAAGGGTGTCAGCTGCACAGGCCAAGGATGGGTTGACAGGGGCACAATGGACACAGAACAGGCACCTTGGACCACTGCACACAGTAATGCAATGCACAGGGAACAACACACACACCACAAATACCGACTAATGGCCACTCCCACACCAGAGACACTTCCCCACGCACACACACACATACCCATGACTGAACCACCCCAGATGCCATGCACACCACTGCAACTGAGCACCTATAGCCAGCTGCAAATCAGAGACCACCACAGTATTCATATCAAAATAACTGTATTCCAAAATATAACAACAACAACTATTTACAATTATGTACAAATGTGGGGTGGAGGGACAGGAACAAGGTGGGGGTGGGTAAGGCAGAGTGAACATATGGGAGAGGGAAGGCGGAGTGAGGGTTGGTCAAGGGGAGGTTGTCTCTCTTCACTGGCGGCCAGCCTGGTCCTCTGCTGCCTGGGGCTGTTGTCTGGGTCGCCTCCTCCTCCTCACGCCATGCTGCTGCAGATCCCGCAGGATGGCAGGACTCTTTAGCCACCTGCAAGGTTCTGGATGGACGCTGCATTCGCGAGGAGTATCCGCACACCTAGGACAAGGGATCCAGAGTCAATGGGTGTGACTGTCCATCCCCTGCAGCCCACTCAGTATGCATGGCAGACAGCCATGCCGCACGCTCCTGTGATGGTGTGCGCCCACCCACAGTGACGTGTCCACAAGACATGCCCAACCAGGCACGGCAACAGCCATGTGTACCACTGCACACCACGCCATGTCAGCACAGCACAACCAAAGCCGTCATAGCAGTGGCTATGCGGTGGGCAGGCAGTGCCACAGCCATGTGCCCAGTGCACGCATGGACCACCATTGATGCACTCCCAGACATGCAGTGGCACTGGACAGTGCTGACTGTCACATGTCACGTGCATGGCAGTGGTGTCCATGGATGGTGGCCATGCCCTGCCTCCCACCCTGTCACACAGCATGCAATAGCAATCATGGTGTCATGGCACTCACCTTCATCGGGATGCTGCTGGCGTTATGGTTGTTCACCGCCACGATCCGGTCCTGCAGCCACCACCCTCCGCTACTGCTCCATATTCCTCCTCCCTGCCACGCCTGTGGAGACCAAAGGAGAAACACATCAGTACAAACCCAAAGCATATTCCCCGCCCCAATGTGTGCCCACCCAGCCAGATCCACCCATCCATACCCTGTAAACACTGCCACAGCCAACCCTAGACCATCCCTCCCTATGTGCTGCACATGAGAGACAGTGTTACCCATATGGACCATACAAGTGTGTAGACATATCACCCACCTGGACGAGGCACCACGACCCTCCTGGCACGCGACCATAGACGTGCCAGTAGCTCCAGCTCCCTCCGTCTCAGGTCCCCATACTGGTGCCTGCACTGTTCGGCCATTCTCCTGTGGCCAGTGGCCGCTTCCAGGTCAGTGGCACCTCTTCCAGACCTGGGTCCTGGCCCTGTCCAGTGGCACCTCACCAAAGTGGGCCATAGTGTGGCTCCACAGTGGCCACAAGGTTGGCCAGCTCAAGGGCATCCCACTGAGGGGCTCTCCTGTGTGCCATCTTTAATGCTATAGTAGACAATATGGCACTCCGCAGCTCAGCAACCCCACATGGAAGTGCTGCGTGGTACATCGCCGCCATTCCCTATCGCGCTGTCGGTACAGTGCTGCCATTCCCTATCACGCGGTCACCAAACAGCACGATAGAGCCATACACATGCCAGACGTACAGCGCCAGGGGGCAAAGGTTGGGCACAAGGTCAGGGGTCAGTGGCGCAAGGCCATGCACTGCGCCATCGGACGTTCACACGTCCTGCAATTTAACGGTCACCGCATGCTCAAGTGCCACAGTGGACTATTGGCGCAGTTGTGTCACAGCACCATTTGGTTCCCAGTGCTGTAGCGTCACTGGCACAATGGTGGCCATGTCCTGAATTGCTGATCGCGCACAGCACGTCATCAGCGCAGCAGACGCCTACGTAAGCCACCTGGGCATGCGCAATGTGGTGTACTACACAGTCATGGAAATGTGCCATTGGCTCAGCCAGCTCAACCGTATTGCACAAAGCGCAACGGCGCGATATTCAGCCGACACATGCAAATCATATGATCAGCCATTCAAAGGCGCAGTGGCACAATTTGCATCTCATTACAGTTGCTCCACTCCTAATTTGCATGCATTGCGCTATAAATGTGCGACATTGGGCTGCGCTGGCCAGATTCAGTTACTGCAGGTGAGAGGTGGGTTGCATGCTGTGTGATGTTCTGGACAATGGTCATGGGATAATGCTGTAGACTGCACAGTGACAGGTGTCCACTTCCACCCATACAGACCAACATGACCGAGCAGAGCCAAGGTGAGGGTGAGGATGGTGGGTGGAGAAGGAGGCCCAACTTCACCACGGTGGAGACAGAGGCCCTCTTCCAGGGCTACCTGGAGGAGGAGCCACTACTGAGTGGACGGCGGGGCACCCCCCCAGGCCCATGTGGCTGCATTGGAGGGGGTAGCTTGGGCAGTGCTCCATGCAGGAATGCAAAAAGAAGATGGGGACAGACCGCAGGAGGGTGAAGAAAAAGGTGGCAGCCCTCAGGGCGGCACATGCTGGCACAGACGGGGGCCAGCGGTGGCGGAGCTGACCCCGGCTGAGGACCAACTGGCTGCATCAATGCAGCGGAGTGCTATTGAGGGCATACCAGGAGGTGGATTCCAGACAGGTGGAAGCCCATCACTGCACGGTATGACATGGTGGTGGTGTTGGGGGGGGGAGGTTGTTCACATGCACTCACATGTCCTCACTTTCTGTGACAGATCCTGTTCATCTTCAGGGGATGGTGGTTGTGGGTCCAGGCAGTGAGGAAGACCTGCCGGAGTTGGAGGAGGGTCCATACACCTCTGTCGCCAGCCAGCATGCACTGCACCAGCATGCACGCCTGGCTGCCAACTCTGTTGTCGGTGAGTCAGGTGGGGGTGCACAGCCTGTGTCTTAGCAGTCTGGCATGCAAGCATGCCAGCACGCTGAGACTGTGGCTGTAGCACGTACCACCACCATTGATGATGCAAGGACTGCAATGGGCAGTGACATGTGTGTCCCATGATGGACACACAGCAGGCCAGCATGTTCCCCTGGGCCTAGCTGGTTCCAACGTGTGTGCCAGCATGTCGGCACAGTCCCAGGCTGTGCCTGTCAGCACCGGTGAGGCAGCACCGGTGGCTGTGCAGGTGTCTGGCACTGTTGCAGCCACAGCAGTGGAACGAGTGGTCCCTGGGGCACAGCGGTTGGAGGCAGCAGCAGTCACCCACCAGGTCTGGGGGTACAGTGTCCAGTGGTGGCACATGCCCACCACCCTTTGATATGCCCATTCCTGGTCCTGGTGAACAGCGCCCACCCTCAAGGGGTGTTGAGTATCAGGACCTTCCATACCCTGGAGGACAGGATGCCGTTGTGGCACAGTACCCATTTGAAGAGCACACCCGCCTGCTGCGGGAATCAGTACAGCAGCAAAGGCGGGTTGCAACGTCCATTGAGGCAGTGTGTGTGGCTGTGGAGTGGCACAGCAGGGACTGTGCTCTGATCCTTGCAGAGATGGTCCATATGCGGATGGATGTGACCGCCGCCATTGACAGGCAGACCCAGGCATTGGTCGCTGTCATGGCTGCATTGGGCACACAAGTAGGTGCCCCTGTACCACGCACCCCACAAAGTACGCTCTCCACTCCCCATTCCCGGTGTCGAGCGACACCCAGCCTGTCGACACCAGGTTCTGCTGTGGGCATCCCGAGCACCCCTGGTGCAGGTATGTTTGGCATACTACAGACCCCAGTGCGGACAAGGTCACGATCGTGCAGTGGGACCCCTGGTGGTCCATCGGTGCCACCCCATGTGGCCCCTGCTCAGCCTGTCAGTGTTGTTGGGTCACAGTGGGGCCGCCCACGCATCCGCGGTGGCCAAGGAACAGTGCAACATGACTGACCTGTCTCCCAGTGCGGGCCCTGTCTGGTGCTGCCCTGTGTGCAATGTGCGTCATGGTGGGCAGTGCACTGGTGGGTGCCCAGCCCATCACGCCAACACACGGACCACCTGCACACCATCCTGACTGCTGTCCACAGGTGCGTGTGCATGATGATGCCTGCATTGTACTGTACACCAAGGTGCAAGGTGCCCAGCATCTGACAGCGTACTTGGACAGTACAGGTGGTGGTGTGGTCTGTGGATCTGTGTGTTTGCCATGTCTGTTCCTGCTCTGCTGTGCACCTGCCCATGTATGCTTTGTGCCTGGTGTGTGTGTGTGTCCTATGACTGTTCACCCTCTCTGATGGTGTGTTAGTGTGCCTGGTTCCACTCCCCTTTGCCGTCATGCACCCTGGTGTGTTACTCTGTGTGCCTGTGGGTTGTGCCAGGACAGTGTTGGTTGCACATGGCCCCTTGACTTACCTGTGTCATGCATAATGCTCCTCCGTGATGGTGTCCCGGTGCAGCTGGGCCTGCCAGATCAGTCGGGGGTCCCACCGTCCAAGGGGGGGGCTGCTCATCACCATCATCACCGGTGCCACTGGCGTCCCCATCCTCGACCTGAATGGCTATCCCAGAGTCTTTGGCCATGTTGTGCAGGATACAACAGGCCAGGAATATCCCACAGGCCTTTGAGGGGCTGTACTGTAGGTCACCGCCAGAGGTGTCTAGGCATCGGAAGCGTGCCTTGAGCATCCCAAACACCCACTCGATGATGTTGCGTGTGGCGGCATGCACCTCATTATAGCATTGCTGCAATGGGGTCTTGGGGCGCCGGTATGGTGTGAGCAGCCAGGGATGGAGTGGGTATCCGCTGTCACCTGTGTGGAGATGGTGGAGATGAGTATCATGTTCAGGTCCATATTGCCAATATCCCTGTGTGCCACTGCCATAGCACCTGTGGCATTCCCACCCCTTGCCCCACGTTTGGAATTCCTACAAGCATACTCACCCACTAGATGGCTTGTGGCGATGTCCCCACTCTCGAATCGATGGCACAGTGTGGACTGATACCATATGAAGGCATCATGTGCTCCGCCAGGGTGTGTGGCACAGACATTGATTATGCACCCAGTGGCATCACACATCACCTGGCAGTTGACACTGGAATAGCCCTTCCTGTTCCTATATGCAGCCCCATCGGGGCCAGGTGGCGTGTGAATGGCCACATGGGTGCAGTCTATGGCCCATAGCATGCCAGGCATACATGCTACCCTGTGGAACTCCTGCATGTTTGCTGTACGCTCTGCCGCGGTGCTGGGGAAATGGATGTGCTCCACAGCATGTGGCAGCAGTGCACTGAGGAATTGGGTGAGGATGCGTGACGTGGCAGATTGTGTGATGCCTGTGGTGTCCCCTGTTGGCATCTGGAAGGTGCCCGTGGTGAGCAGGCACATGCAGGCTGTCACCTTGGTCTCCACCAACAGAGCGTGACTCCGTCGTAAGGGTGCCTGCATCACATCACTGCACAGCTCACAGAGCCGCCTAAGTATTGCCCTGTTCAGGTGGTACCAGCCCACGATCTCTACATCTGTGTACAGCTCTAAGCTGATGCGGGCACGGTACTGCCTGTTGGGGGCGTACCGCCGACGGGCCCTTCCACGGCCACGTCCCCCTGCAGCATGCATTCTCACTCCCCTCATTACAGCTGGCACTGTCCATCTCCCTGGCTTGTGACCCCCCCGGCTGATGTTGCTCTGTTACCCCCGCTGTCCTGACTGCTACCTCCACTGCACCAGATACCCCCGCTGGCCTCTGCAGCCTATGGCCCACACAACTTCCCTTGCCTGCCCTGTTCTGGACTGTCGCTGTCTGTCTCTCTCTGTCTGTCTCGCTTGGCATCCCTGTAGCGTTCTTGTGCCTCTTACTTGAGCATTTTTATTTTGGCTCATTTCCGCTGTGGCGCACCTTCCGGTTGTTCCGCTATTGCGCATTGCACCAACCTCTGAATATCGCATTGCACTCTTTATGCATGGATCCACCCCCTTCGGTTGCGCATGCCTTCATTTGCATTGCGCTGTTGCTCAGCCTGTTTTCAGTGGCGCAACTGCCTCCTGCTGAATATCGCAGAATGGCGCAAATTCGGACTTGCGCATGGCGCAACCCTTTTGAATATCCCACCCTTTATTTCAGTAATATATTCCTAAACATTGTGCTGACTCATCATTCGCTGTAATGTCCACTCAACGTTTTGTGGTGTTAAGCCTCACCATTTCTTCAAGAGATTAATTTGTCAACATCACACTGATTTCTCATGTATCTTGTGTTTCTAACACCAAGAAATTCTATCCTCCAGCGGTCACTTATGTACTTCTTTACTAGTAGTTTTTCAGTTCAAAGTGCTTTCCAGCAAAGTTTCTGCCTTCTTAAATCACTCACACTCCCTGCTCTCTGGATATGTGATTCTTTTTGGTGCCAGATAAGAATCAACATGATGTTGACATATTGATCTCCTGAGAAAGTGGTGAGGTTTAACGCAATAAAATGCTGAATGGATATTACATCTAATTATACGTCAGCACAATGTTTGTTTGGAAATACATTACTGGAATAAAATATTAAGGGTTCCACATTCAAAGGTTAGTGAGGCCGCTAACAAGTTAACGTCACGCTAACCTGGGTTTGTGGCTGTGCCTGTACTTTGGGCAGGGCCATATTCAGATGTCACTGGAGCACTACCCAAACCCCGGTGCGTGATTGTGCTAACCACACTGCTATGCCTATGCAAATGAGGGTGTCCCTCATATATGACATGGTGCAGCAGTATATTGAGACAGTTTTGGCAGTGCTAAACAACGCACAGAGCAGCGCGATTTACACTGCCAAAAACTCCATCTTATTGTAGTGTTGGGGCTGTGCCCCAACCCCCAAAGGCAGGATGACTGTACTGCAGCTGACTGCACCTGTGTCTAGTATTTCCCCTTCTCCCAATCATAGACACAGAATCTGTCAGTGGGTAAGGACCATTTGGCCTACCCAGTCTGTCCAGGACCATTTTTCCCTCCCTACAGTATCACCACAGACTCTATTTGATCTCTAGCACTTTCTCCTTCCCCTCACTCCTTTCCATTAAGATTTCCTTATGTCTATCCCTTGCTTTCTTGAACCCCACCACTGTTTTTGCCCCAACCACCTTGGATGGTAAATTGTTCCAAGAATCCACCACTCTTTCTGTGAAGAAGTACTTTCACACATGTCTTCTGAATCTACCCCCTCCAGTTTCATAGCATGTCCCCTAGTTCTAGAGCACATTTGTTTCTGAAAAATACTTTTTTACCCTCTTGAGGAGTTTAAAAGTCTCTATCATATTCGCCTCTCTCTCTCCCCTCTCTTCCAGGGTGTACATATTGAGTTTCCTTAGTCTCTCCTCATAAGGCATTTGATGCAGACCCTGCACCATTTTAGTAGCTCCTCTGGATCACCTCCACTCTGTCTATGTCCTTCCTGAGATGTGGTCTCCAGAAGTGCACACAGTATTCCAGGTGAGATCTCACCAATGATCTGTAATGACTCAACACCATCTCCCTCCTCCTGCTGGTCAGTTCTCTCCTTATACACCCTAACATTCCTCTAGCCTTCCTAACTGCCTAGTGGCACTGCCTGGCCACCTTTAAGTCGTCATAGATAATTACACACAGGTCTCTTTCCTTCTTGGTTATTGTCAGTACCACTGCCCCCATTTTGTAATTTGCCCTCAGATTTCTGTTCCCCAAGTACACCCCAGATTGTCCACCCTATTGCAGATTTTGGTGTCATCTGCAAAGAGGCAGACCTCTCCAGCTTCTCTGCAATGTAATTTATAAAGTCATTAAAGAGGACCGGTCCCAGCACTGATCCCTGAGCCACCCCACTGGTCACCCTCCCCTCCTCAGAGTGAACTCTGTTTACCACCACCCTCTGTCACTGATCTCCTAGTCAATTTCTTACCCAGTTTACCACTCTTGGATCACAAAGTAATATCCATGCACATGGATCCCTGGTAATCTAGTGGTCCCCCTCCCTCAGATCGCCAATGTAGTATCTATAGTCATGGATCCCTAGAAGTCTAGTGGTCCCCCTTCCCCTGGTCACCTCTGTAGGAGCCATAGCCATGGATCCCTAGCAGTCTAGTGTTCCCTTTACCCCCAGTCACCCCCGTAGTATCCATAGCCATGGATCCCTGGCAGTCTAGTGTTCCCTTTACCCCCAGTCACCCCGTAGGTATCCATAGCCATGGATCCCTGGCAGTCTAGTGTTCCCTTTACCCCCAGTCACCCCCGTAGTATCCATAGCCATGGATCCCTGGCAGTCTAGTGTTCCCTTTACCCCCAGTCACCCCTGTAGTATCCATAGCCATGGATCCCTGGCAGTCTAGTGTTCTCTTTACCCCCAGTCACCCCCGTAGTATCCATAGCCATGGATCCCTGGCAGTCTAGTGTTCCCTTTACCCCCAGTCACCCCCGTAGTATCCACAGCCATGGATCCCTGGCAGTCTAGTGTTCCCTTTACCCCATCACCCCTGTAGTATCCATAGCCATGGATCTCTGGCAGTCTAGTGTTCCCTTTACCCCCAGTCACCCCCGTAGTATCCATAGCCATGGATCCCTGGCAGTCTAGTGTTCTCTTTACCCCCAGTCACCCCCGTAGTATCCACAGCCATGGATCCCTGGCAGTCTAGTGTTCCCTTTACCCCATCACCCCTGTAGTATCCATAGCCATGGATCCCTGGCAGTCTAGTGTTCCCTTTACCCCCAGTCACCCCGTAGTATCCATAGCCATGGATCCCTGGCAGTCTAGTGTTCCCTTTACCCCAGTCACCCCCATGGTATCCATGGCCGCTTGGATTCCTGGCAGTCTAGATGTTCCTTTTGCCCCAGTCATCACGTGGTATCCATAGCCATGATCCCTACCAGATCTAGTGTTCCTTACCCCCAGTCACCCCTCAGAGTATCTATAGCCATGGGATCCCCTGCAGTCTAGTATTCCTTTACCCCCAGTCATCCCCGTGGTATCCATAGCCATGGATCCCTACCAGTCTAGTGTTCCCTTTACCCCCAGTCACCCCTGTAGTATCCATAGCCATGGATTCCTGGCAGTCCAGTGGTACCTCCTCCCCAGATTGCCCCAGGTCCCCTGAATAAAGAAATTCCCTGGTGGGCTAGTACCCCCACCAAACACCAAAGGCCCCCATTTGTGTGCTCCCCCAATTGCCTCCCCACTGAGGACCCCTGTCCCACACCCAGCTCACCACTCACCATTATGTAGTAGCAGATTGGTGGCCAGTACAGCCCTCCACTCACCTCCTCATTCAGCTGCCATGTGACTGAGAATGTGATCATCGGTGTCACAAGTGAGAGATGACCAGGGTGATGGGGGTGCAGCCAGGATCCTTAGTGGGTGGGCAAGTGGGGGTGGCAAACAAATGAGATGGTCTTTGGCGCTCAGTGGGTTGGGAACACTAGCCCACCAAGGAATTTCCTTATACAGGAGACCTGGGGTGACTGGTGGGGTCACTAGACTTCCAAGGAATCTGTAACTATGAATACTACAGCAGCGATCAGGGGGAGAGGAGACCACTGGACTGCGAGGGATCCATGACTGTGTATTATAAGGGCAATTGGGAGGAGGAGGACCACTAGACTATCCAGGGATCCATGATTATAGATACTGGGGGAGGAACCACTAGACTTGCCAGACATAATTTCATAGTCCTATTATAGTCTTTGACCTGCTTTCACTAACTCACAGTGACTATGCTATCTAATTTGTATAAAGTCTTCAAATACCAGTTGGTTTATGAAATCTTATGCTTATACTTAAGCTGTATTTGCTGCTTCTGCTATAGTATCTATAGACACTACTCCTTTGGTATATTAGGTACCCTATGTACTGGTCTCACATCTGGATTAATTACCACCTACCAGAGGCTTTTTGTCACATTGTGACCATAAGCTTATTTCTGTCCTACTACATCTTAAATTCTGTGATGCATAGCCTCTTCCTGACACTCCCTATCAAGATTGCTGCTACAAGTGTAATATTTACTGAATCTCTGGTTCTCTGTCAGAGGACTTACCTCACAGTGATATATTTTTGATTTTTTTCCTCTCTTAAATATCCCTGGTTTTCAGCCGTTCACTGTCAATATGAGGCTATTGTTATTTATTCTATATTTTACTGTTCCTGGGGTCACACCTGGGAACAAGTCTCGTCTCAGTGTGCCTTTCTCAGTTACCAATTTTTAAATAAATAAAATAAAGAAAGCTGTTGTGTTATGGGGTATACTACATCTATCTGACTTGACTCCCTTCATGACTACCCCTAGAAGAGAGCCCCTCACCTCAGCAGATTTCTCTGTGTCAAACTGGCTAGCCCATAGGCAACCAGCTACATTAGTATACTACCTATTGTCACCTCATTGTATTATAAGGCTATTCTTTCTGAGGAGACAGCACTGGATTGTACCATTTCTTTAATGTGGCTTAGATATAGTCCCCTGTCCTACATTGCTCTCACTCATCAGTTATCTGCAGGTGATGTTGAGTTGAACCCCTGCCCCACCTCTGCCTAGCCTCCTTCCTTCCTTTCACCCCATACCTCAGCAAACTACCAAAGACCTAAAAATACCTCACCTTAATGTAAGGAGTACTGTTTCAAAAATGAATGAGCCCATAGGACACACACCATCAACCATATGTACTTGGGATTTCTGAGACGTGGCTGAAGTCCAACATTCCTGACAACCACTGTGCATTGCCAGGGTACAGTTTCCTTCACTGTGATCACACTGGTTCAAAGGGAGGGGGTGGTACACTTATATACTATAAACATACTAACATACTAAAATGCCAGCAGAATAGACCTAATGGTCTTTTGTGTCTGCTCATTTGGTCAGCCCCCACCCTGGGAGCTGACCTTGCCCCCCCTCGTCCTCTCTGGCTTCTCCCTTCCCAGTCCCAGATATTCCCATTGCACAAGACTTTGCATCCAGAACCCTTCCCCTGTACCTGTCCCACCCTCTCTTGAACCCCTCCACAGTCTCTGCCTCCACCAGCCCCCTGGGCAGTGCATTCCATGGCTCCACCACCCTCTCAATGAAGTAGCACCTCCTCCTTTCTCTCCTGAATCTCCCCCCACTCCAGCTTCTACCCATGCCCTCTAGTTACCCCCCCTCCTTCCTTCGGAGCACCTTGAGTGCTTCTCCCCTATTTAACCCCTTCATGTACTTGAAGACCTCTATCATGTCCCCGGTCCCTTCTCTCTTCCAATGTGTACATATTTAGCTCTTGAGCCTCTCCCCATAGGTCCTGTCCCCCAAGCCCCAGATCATTTTGGTTGCCCTCCTCTGGACCCTCTCCAGGAGTTCAATGTCCCTCTTTAAGTGTAGCCTCCAAAACTGCATGCAGTACTCGAGGTGTGGCCTCACCAAGCAGTTATACAGGGTGAGTATCTCTTCCCTCCTTCTGGAGGTGATTCCCCCTAGAGATGCATCCCAGCATCCTGTTGGCCTTGGCCGCTGCCCTCCTACAAGTCTCAGAGTTGTTCATCTTGACATCCACCACCACCCCCAGGTCCCTTTCAGCCATTGAGACTTGTAGCATTCCCCCCTCCCAGGGTGTACTCTTGGCCTGGGTTTCTGGCTCCCAGAAGCAGTACCTTGCATTTCCTACATTAAGCCTCAGCTTCCACTTTCTAGACCACCTTTTCAGAGCCTCCAGGTCCCCCTGTAGGGCCACCCTCCCTTCCTTCCCATCCACTGCCACCCCCAGTTTTGAGTCATCCGCAAAGAGACTCATCTCACTCCTGATACTCTTCCATATGTCAGAGACATAGGCATTGAACAGGAGGGCCCAAGGACTGATCCCTGAGGGACACGACTAATGACCCTCCTTGGGGATGAGACTATCCCGCCAACCACGACTCTCTGGGTCCGGTCCTGGAGCCAATTGCCTATCCATCTGATCATCTGGTTCCCCACCCCATTTCTCCCAGCTTATTCAACAGGCCCCCATGAGGAACAGAGTCAAATGCCTTGCTGAAGTCAAGATAGAGGATGTCCACCGATCTACCAAGGTCCAAGGCTCTCGTCACCCAGTCATAGAACTCCACAAGGTTTGTCTGACACGATTTCCCTGGGATGAATCCATGCTGTCTATCAGTAAAGCACCCCGACTTTTCCAGGTCCCACCATAGCCTCTCCTTGACAATGCCCTCCATCACCTTGCCCACCACCAATGTCAGGCTGACGGGCCTGTAGTTCCCTGCCACCTCCCTTGCTCCACCCCTTGTGGATAGGCACTATGTGCGCCACCTTCCAGTCCTGGGACACCCACCCTATCCTCAGAAAGATGCATAAAAGCTCCACCAGAGATTTCGCCAGGACATCCGCCAGTTCCTTCAGCACTCTGGGATGTAATTTATTTGGCCCCAGTGCTTTCTCCGTCTTAAGGGACCTAAGGACTTCCCTCACTCTCTCTGCCATGATTTTCACCTCCACTTCCTCACCCCCCTGCCTTGCCTTCCCCCTCCTGCCAGTGATGGCCGATCCTCTCCCCAGACCCAATGATTAGCAAGGCCCCCAGTTTCACCATCTCCTCCCATGTATGATGCAGGCCCCATTTTCCTTGGTGAAAACTGAGGCAAAGTACTCATTAGTACCCTCAGCCTTCTTCCCCGGATCTTCTGCCCATCCCTCCCTGTTTTAATCCTGCTAATCTGCCCCTTCACCTTCTTCCCCCAATGTATCTAAAGAACCCTTATTCCTCTCCTAATTTCCTGGCCAGGTTCTGCTCCTTCCTTGCCTTAGCCACCCTCACCACCCTAGTGGCCCTTCTGGCCATCAGCTCATACTCCCCTCTATCCCTTTCACTCCTTGAGCACTTGAAATGCCTATAAGCCACCTTCTTTCCCTTCACCACCTCCTGAACCTCCCAGATCCACCAGCAGGGTTTATGGGCCCTACCACATTTTCGTCTTACTCTTGCACAGGTGCTGGTAGCATCCTGCACTCCCTTCCTGATGATTTCCCATCTACTGTCAGCGTCCATGTCTGGCCCAATCCCATCCAAATGTTTCCTAAGGATCCTTCCCATTTCCTTGAAATCCGCCCCCCTGAAGTCGGTTACCTCCGTCTTTGTGCAGCCTTCTACCCCTCCTAGGTCCAGGCAGAACCAGACCGTGGCACAGTCGTTCCCAGCCAACGGGTCCCTTACCTCCAGGCCCCCAATCTGGTCACTGTCTGCCAGGACCACATCCAGTATCTGCACCTTCCTGGTCAGTTCCCCCACCTGCTGAGTTAGGAACGCATCCTGAAAGACATCCAACAACCTCTGTTCCCTGGCCACCAAGGATGTCATAGTCTCCCAGTCCGTTCCTGGCATGTTTAAGTCCCCCAACACCACTGACCTTCCCCTGCCCAATTTGCAGTGTCTCCCAAAATCTGCCACCAGACTCTCCTCCAGCTCCTGCACCAGCGCAGGGGGTCTATACACCACTCCTATTTTTACTCTCTTGCCCCCATTTGTTATCAAGGTGACCCAAATCACCTCCACAGTTTCCTCCACCTCCTCCACTCCTCCCATGCCAATGCAGTTTTTGACTATTATTGCTACCCCTCCTACCCTTCACTCCCCCCGTCCTTCCTGAACATAGTGTAACCCTCCAGGTTCAGGTCCCAGTCATGCCCTGCAGTGGCCCAGGTCTCAGTGACCGCTGCCACATCCGTCTCTCTCTCTCTCAGTTAGCATCGCTTGGAGCTCAGGCATTTTATTGCCCAAGCTCCTGGCATTTAGGAGGACTACCTTCCACCCTTTCCCTACACTTCCATTTCCCCTGCTCGCATCCTCATGGGGATTCCATCTTCCTCTAGTCAGCACCTTACCAGTCAGCCTTTTCCCACATTCCTCCAGCTCCCCAGGGGCGTGGAGACCAAGTGCCTCCTTTAGCAAACCCCTTGACAGCCTTCTCTCCCATCCCTCCCCCTTCACAAGTTTAAACCCCACCTTTCACCAATGAACGCCTCTATTTTCAACTTAAGGATTTCCCTCCCCTCCAAATTGAGATGGAGCCTATCTCTAGCATATAACCCCTTATCCTCCCAGGTCTCCCCCCAATGCCCCATCAACCCATACCCTCTGGCCCCACACACTCCCTGAGCCACTGGTTTCTCTCCCTAATCTTCCTCTTGTGTTCCCCACTAGCCCTTGGAATCAGCAGGATTTCCGAGAAGGAAATCGCACATCCTATGTCATGACAGACCCTGGCAAGCTCTCTGAACCTTGCCTGTATCTCTAGTTCACTATTTCCCTCAATGTCATTGGTACCCAGGTGGACCAGTATATCCGGGGAACCTCCACAATCCTTTGCCAGCTGATATACCTCATGCTTGGCCCTGTACACTGTTAGTCCAGGGAAGCATCTTATTCTAACCAGGCAGGATTCCTCCCTTCTATCCCATTTGATACCCCTGATCATGGAATCACCCCAACAGTATCACTCTGACCACCCCTTTTCCTCCATTTCCCCCCTTCCATGTCCCTCATCCTTTCTACTGGCCCCTCCCTCCCAGCTGGCTTCTTGCTCCTCCCCCTATCTGGGTGCCCCTGCCGCCCCCTCCTTATTTACCCTGGCCACCCCTCCCTCTGATCCTACGCCTACTCCTCCTGAGTATCCTTTTGTACCCGCTATCCTCACGCTGCTCACTACTGGTCCTTCCCCCATCTGCTAAACTGCCTGGCTCGTCCTCCTTCCTTCCTATTTCCATTCAGCCCCTCCTTGCCTGTCATGCTTCCTGGCATAAACCCTCAGCTGCCTTTACTGTATCCTCCTTGTACTTCTGGTCCCTCTCCTTGCCCTTTCCTCCCAACTGGTCCTTCTCCTTGAGCTTTCTCTCTCTACCCCTCCTCCTGCTCTGATCCACTGCTCCCCCCATTTTCCCACGTTTCAAGTTCCCCTCTGTTCTTCCTGCTATCCGGTCCCTGCCTCCTGCCCTCCAGTCCCTTTCCATCTCCAACCGCCCCTGTTATGGCTACATCACCCCCCTCATCCTCAAACAGAAGAAGAGAATTGAAGTGGTTACTGAGCTTAAGGTCTGATCCACCTCCCCCCTTGCTTCCTTCTGTCCTGCCCCACCCATCTGCCTACTTCCATGAGAATGTCCTCCATTTGGCCCCCCTCTGTGAGGGTTCCCAGATACCTGCCTGCTTCCTTGGTAGTGTCCTCCTTTTGGGCCCCCTCTGTCAGGGTCCCTATGTGACCCAGGTACTCTCCTGCACTCCTTCCCTATGCGCCCCTAGTGCTTGGTGCAACCCCCATGGAAGAGCCCCTGCCCTGATTCCCCCAACCATACCTCCCTCCCCTCCAGCTGTCTCCTAATCCCCTCAACCTCCTCTCTAAGCTGTGCCAGCTGGTAGCACACTGGGTAACCACCGAACTTCCAAGCCCAGTCCAGTATCATGGCCGCCCGACACTCTGTGCACCCCACCACCCTCCCAAAGATGCCAGCCCTAATGATGTGTGGTCCCATCCCCCTCCAAGTAGGTTTCCTTGGGTAACCTACCAGGTTCTCCACTAGTCCAGGATACACCCCACCCACTAATCAGGTCACCCACTAATCCTGGATACAATCCCACAGAAAATAGGTACTCCCATTACTAGGTGCAGTACCACACAATAAACTTAGAGGGGTAGCGTACAACTCCCTAAGTTCCTCTCTCTCAGCCCTTAAACCCAGCCCTCAGTGGCTAGAACTACAAGAGCTGCACCTGAAGCCTTTTCCTCCAATTGCAAGGCAGGTGTTCCCCTATAAATCAGCCTAGCTCGGGGGGTGGGACTAGGGCCTACATCTGACTCTCACGAGAGTGTATCAGCCCTGTGACTGCCCCTCACTGCATCTCCAAGCACTACCAGCTAAGAAAATATTTCAAGTCTACTTCCTCACAGCATCCAGCTAGAAGCTTCTTTCCCCATTCACCTCTAACTGAAGACTGACTAAGTTAAAAGTCCCACCTTACTTTCAAACAGCACTAATCCCCTGTAATATGATGCCTGCACTTACAGGCCAGCCAGCAGCTTTTAAACACACACACACACACACCAAATAGTCTGCCAGAAACAAACAGAAAACCAGCTAAGAAAATCTTTCAAGTCCACTTACTCTCACAGCCTCTTGCTTTTAAACACCCACAAACACTAAATTGTCTGCTGTAAACACACAGAAAACCAGCTAAGACAAATCTTTCAAGTCTACTTCCTCACAGCATCCAGCTAGAAGCTTCTTTCCCCATCTCATCTAAATGTAACAGCACTGAACCACCTGCTCCAACCTGAATGGGTTGAGTGTTGTGGAAAGCTCTTGTTGAGCAGTACAAAAAAGCTCCATCTTTCCTGTGTTATTATTCCCCCAGTCAGTAAACACAAATCTGATGTCCTCACTGGTCAAGTATGTTGGTGCACTAATTAAAATAATGAGTTTATTCTCTTTGGTGATTTTAAAGTAATTTTCTGAGTTTTGCCATAGCAAATGGGATTAGTAACCTGTACTAACCTGTAGGAGCTGCGATTCAATCTGATATCATTCAAACTGCCAAATAGTGCTGTTTTCCATGAAAAAAATGTGTTTATTTCTGTGCTCTGCTGCATTTGCATAACCCATCCCTTTTTTTCCTCAGTGCTGTAACCACTATATATGGCATCATGCAAGGGAAACAAAGCTTAGTAAGGGTGTATATCATAAAGAACAAAGGTTTGGGGCTTTTAGATGACTCTGCAGTCATTCAGTTTGCTTTTAGTTGTTTCTTTACTTATTTTTTGTTAATTTTTTTGTTGTTGTTGTTGTTTAACCAGGAGTAACACACTAAGCTGAAAGCTTTTTTACAGGAGTGACCTGGAGCACAGGGAAGTTAAGTGACTTGCTCAGGGTCACACAGTATACAAGTAGAAGCTGTGGGATTCAAACCCCAGGTCTGGTCTGCTGGATGTCACCAGATTTGCAGCTCAGAGCCTTAAACCACTGTGCTATACTGCCTCACATTTGTATTTGTATTTTGCCAACTGCTGGTGGGAAAATAATTAAATGGAATCCTTGTATTATAATGTCAGGAACTCTTTACTTCAAGGCTGCCAGTGTATTTTACTGGGAAACTTCAAATCTGTTTTCAGATTTTTATGGAGAAATAACACTTCCTGCCACAAATATATTATATATTTAAAAGAAATATGTGATTTTTGATAATGTGATCTTTTGTTGTAATTTAGCAGATATTTTCTTCATAACCAGATTTTACTTGAAAAGAAGAAATTATTGTTTTTAGAAACATAAAATCATACAGAGGGAGCACAATAGTGCAAACACATAAAAGGCAAACTTTGTTGAGGAAATAAGTATTATTTTCTTTTGAAAAGGATGGAAGAATATATTTAGTTTCTCACTGAAATACATTGGACTTTTAAAGGAGATAGGAAATTATTTTTTCAGTTAAATGCCCTTCCATCTTCCTTGTCATGCCAATTATGTATTCTGACATGCTTTGCTGATTTTTTGATAAATAAATAATGTAGCTTTGGGGTGCACTCAGATCTATATAGAGTTCCACGCTCCTCACCTGCTACTGTACTTGATTTTCATATTTCTAAGACATTCAATGACATCAATAACTCCCATTCCATGCTATTCATCTGAATGGTCTGGAATGGGAGTTTCTGATGTCAAAGAATGTTCGGACATTATGAAAAGGGAGAGTAGCCACTGCTGAGGGAGATGTATTCAGGGTAGCTTAAAAGGAAACAAAATTAGATTATTAATTTTACCAATAAAGGTCAAAAACATATCAGAATAATGTGTAGCCAATAAAATAACAACCAGAGGGCATCTAGAGGTGTAAAAACTGTTTCCTAGCACCTTTACATAGCTGTCAGCTTCTCACATCACAATTCCAGAATTCTACTGAATTCTTTTTACTAGCAGTGTGAGAAGCAAAGGTGAAAATCCACTTGTTTCACTGCTCTAACAAATAATTTATCATAAAAGTAGAAAGTAATTAATAACACATCAAGATGCAATAAACAAAATAGTTTTATATTTATTAGGAGTAAACACCTGCTTTTTAAGCACTGTTTTGAAAGAGACCTCTGTTGGTCAGTCTTGGTATTGCAGACATCTATACTACCGAAATAGGGGACTGCACTTTGAGTAGGGAGACAGAAAAATCATTTATGTACTATACCCACAATGCCTCATTATGTAAATTAGTATACACAATTCCTTGTTTTGAAAATAAACATATAAGAGCTTTTATTGTTGAATCCACTACAGAAATATGAGACTGCACCTCACAGTAAGGAAATTGGAAAACAACTTATTATATCCACAATGCCCTGCTACATATGTCTACATATTAGGTGCTATACTGCAGTCACCACTACCAAAATAAGGGTCTGCATTTCTGAGTAATGATCATTTAAATCAACTTTATAATTTACCCAGAATTCATCGGTGCAGCATGTAAAACATTGACAGTTTCCTTGCATGACATAATTCTGGGGATGTGGCCACACACAGAAAACTGGAGGACAAAATGCTGATAAAATGTAAAAAATGACTATGACATATTTTTTTTTACAAAACAAACTGCAGCTTCAACATTTGAAGCATGGGCAGCACTGGCATGCTATGTGAAAAAGGCATCTGCAAAATCTCAGAAAATCACTTTAATATAAATTGGTTGCAAGATTGTAATAAATATGTGGTGCAGGCCCTCAGTAAACTAATCCTACTCAGGTCATGTCTGAGGCCACTAGGAGAGCTAATAATGGTCCACCCTCACACTGCTCAACTGGATACTTATGCCAAGATTAGATAGGATTAAGTTCTCAGGGGTTCTCTCAGATGCCATTAGTGATCACTCCCCACTATACTGTGTGTGGCAGGCCAAACCTGTAAAAGCCCCCACAGAGGCATCCAGTTCAGAGATTTCTCTAAACTAAACGTAGACCTCTTCAGGCTAACAGTGCCCAACACTGATTGGTCCAACCTATATGAAGCCACTGATGTCAATTTAAGCAATAAACCATGGCAAGGTGTGGGTTATGGTGGGATTTACCTATGCCTGGCATGGTTCAGTCACGAGGCCAGGGACATACTGTTGCAGCAATCACACGAGGGGGTAGAGGTCAGTGTGTGTGTGTGTGTGTGTGTGTGTGTGTGTGTGGGGAGGGGGACTGCAGGACAAGCCTGGAGAAATGATGGAGCTAGGAAGGGTCTCCATACCAACCAAGCATTATTTTTTGTGGTGGAGCAATAAATTCAATAAAAATAATTTAAAATACAACAAACTCTTTTTTTTTTTTTGTCACTAAAAGGGGTCATTATATAATCACAATAAACCACTCCAGGTGTGGTTTATGCTGGATGATCCCATGCCTGCCATGGGAGCTTGTCACCGGCTTGCTGCCTCGTGACCAAACCTGCCACACCAGGCATGGGTGAATCCTAGCAACCAACACCCTGTCGGGGTTTATTGCTTAAACAATCTATTTTACTTCTGTGACCACTGATCTGCGAGACAAGTTTATCCCTATCACAAGACAGAAGGGTGCATGGTCCTGTCTCCAAATGGCTGGACCAACCACTCCTACAGAAACTCACTGACAGAGAAAAAGTTTTCTGAGTTTAGCCCCTTCATCCATCTCTGACTGATCTGCAGTGCACTGCAGAATGAGTGCAAAAAAGCAATTAGACATAGTAAAAGCTCTCATTGCAAGTGACTACTTAACTCCACTACCCAAAATCTTAGGCTGTTTTGGAAGCACATAAAATAAATGTTGGATCAGTCATGTAACCACTCTTCCTCTGACACTGGATAAATTGTAACAGCAACTCCACCATAAAGAACTATTTTAACTACAGCTTCTCAGGTCTCTCTTCATACATGCAAGCCTTTCCAGTTCAGTCGTCCCGCCACCATATGTTGTCTCCATCCCAGAGCCCCCCCCCTTTCCTCGGACTATCCCCCATTTTGTTTTAAATTGGCTGGCACAGCTGATTTTTGCAGACCTCTAAAGCAGGCCCCTGAATCTAAATCCACAGGTCTGGATGGCATTGAGCCTAGACTGCTTAAGATTGCTGTCAATTAATTAGCCTTCCCTGTTGCTAAACTGATCAATTTGTCCCTTACAACTGGTGTAGTGCCAGAGCTATGGAAAACCTTTTGTGTCATTCCTGTGTTTAAGAAACGTAACCCAAAACTTTTAACTCATTGGGTCCGGGTGGCCATTTTGAGTCAGGTTCTACAATGGATGGTTGGGACGCAATATGGTGGCTACTGGACCCAATGAGCAATTTCAGGTCCACTGCCATTCTCTCCATCTTAAATAAGATACCTAAGAAAGTTTTGTATCTTAGCTCACAAATTATCTCTCCACCCACAAACTCCTCTCCCCTATGCAGCACGGCTTTCAAAAAGACCATAGCACCACAACTGCTCTCCTCACACTTGCAAACAGTTTTGCTTCAGCAGTGCACACTGGCAGCCTCATTCATGCTGTTTTTATTGACCTGACAAAAGCTTTTGACCTTGTGGACCACTCCCTGCTTTGCAACAAACTTGCCAATTTGAGAGTTTCATCTGCTGATCTCCCTTGGTTCAACAGCTATCTGGCAAACAGGCCCAGGTGAGTCATGTATGGGTCCTTCCTATCTGATATTCAATCCAAAAAGGTATCCCGCTCAACCCACACGGCTCCATAGAAATAAGATCCAAAAAAAGGTGTTTTCTTTCTTCAGTCTCTGGGCTTTTTTTTTTTAATCACTTGTTTCAGTTAATTTTTAATTTCAAAGTTGGCTCTTGAATTTAATTTCTCTTTTGTAATGTTTCAGAACATCTATGTTCCTTCATCAGACAACTGAGCCTACTTTAAAGCCTTAGTTTCAAGAAATTAATTCTTGTTCTGTGAACATACATTTCATAACATATTTAGTATCATTATGTTCTCTCTGCATTCTATCACTTCAATGCATACTTAAATCAGGGGGCGCTAACCTGTTAGAATAATGCATTATATACTTTGTCTCAAGATAGGACAGTCCTGTCAAAATGTGCGGTCTTGAATTGAAGGTGAGGAGGGAGAAATCTCCCATTATCTTGCTTGTCCCATTTATAACAAAAGTTTAAGAGAATTACCAATGTGCCAGCATAAAGAATGACCTTCTATAAATTTACACTTTATCTGTAGTTAGGAAAAAATAACTGAGACACGTATTTACTTTTTAAACAATTTGATATATAGTTACCAGGCCCCTTTAGTAATTCTTCTCATTTATTCAGATTGAGGGAAAGTAGAGAGAGAGACCTCGTGTCAGAGACTGCTTTACTGTGCAGAATAAAATAAACTTCCAATTGAAATTATAATTTAATATAAGTGCCAACTTTGAAATTAAAAATTAACTGAAACAAGTGATTAAAATAAAAAAGCCAAGAAACTGAAGAAAGAAAACAACTTTTGTTGGATCTTATTTCTATGGAGCCATATGGGTTGAGTGGGATACCTTTCTGAACTGAATACTGGCATTCTGTCCTCTCACTCCCCCCGTTTCTCTGTGTGTATTAAAATGAAAAAAGGAACCTTGGGAGACAAACTGTGGTTTAGGTCCTTCCTATCTGACTCTGCCCTAACTCTGATGGGAGTTCCACAAGAGTCCATCCCTGGTCCCCTTCTATTTGCTCTACATATAAATGCCATTAGTCAAAGTCTATCCCACTACTCCACCATTCTCTATGTAGATGACCTAGTCCAATACACCTGCTCCAGACGTGTTGATCAAATAAAGCAATAGTTCACTACTGATCTCCCGTCAGTGTAGGATTAGTTATCAGCTAATGAACTGATCCTGAACAAGGCTAAAACTCAGTCCATGTTGCTTGGCATGCCCCAAAGGCTTAGACTGTGTGTGTCTCCCTTAACTGTAGCCTACCCTGATGGTACACTAGTCCCCTCTGTCTCGGTACTGGGTGAAAATGTCTAAGGAATGTGTGCAACCACAAAATAGCATGTCTATAATAGCACACAGAAAATCAGTACGGGGTCAATAATGCTGCGGCTCAATAATGCCTCCCTGCTCAGCTGTAGTGTGATCTGGAGTTTGTATATTTTAATATGAGGGGTGGAGCTCACCACATTGAGTGGCGTGTGGGGCAAAAAAAAACCACATAAGCATGTAAAGATATTTTGTGTCTGGTATTTCTGTGTGAGCTCTGCGTTAGGTAGCTGTGCATGATGTGAGTGAAGTGTTGAGATTCACTACTGGGGAGCTGTGCTGGTTAGTTGGTGTAGTGGGTAGGACGTGTTGTGCGTAGGGCTAGTAGATGTGTTATTGTAGGTGTTGGTGGTTCAGGTCCTGTCTGCAGTGCATGGATGTCATGTTGAGATAACGTTGTAATGAGGGAATGTGGTTGGGGATGCGTCAGTAGTATCTGAAGCACAGGGTGTGTGGTTATTTGCAGCTGTTTTGTTTGGTGTTAATAGGGGTATGGCTAGTTTTAGGTGCAAGTTCCTGTGTGTGTGTGTGTGTGTGTGTGTGTGGAGTCTGAGAAGTGTGATGCCATTTGGCTTCGGATAATAAAGTGTGATTCGGCAGGTTCTGGGCATTTGTTTCCAGTTTTTCTTTTGTTTTTTGTGGTGGGGTATGCACGTTTTCTACATGTTGGCTTTTTCTCTGGTAGCTATGTTTGCTGATGTTGCATTTCCTTCACATTTTTTGTCTTTGCTGTCTTTGTTTTTGATGTATTGACCTAGTACCCTCTGTCTCTTCTTTCACCTACCTTGGAGTCACACTCGACCCCTCCTTCAACTACTCTACTCACATAACAGAAGCCTGTAAGTCAGTCAACTCCATGTTGTGTGTATCCTATAAAATGTGCTGTAATCTAACTTCCCAAGTTCACCCTGCCATTGCCCATGGGATGCTCCTCCCCAAACTCCTCATAGAAACATAGAAACATAGACTTTGATGGCAGATAAGGACCGCTAGGCCCATCTAGTCTGCCCATTTCCCTACCTACAGGTTAGGCCGCAGATCCTAGTTAACCAACAGCCTATATCTTCCTGCCCCCCACAAGAATTGCCTTATGTCTGTCCCATGCATTCTTGAATTCTCCCACAGTTTTAGACCCCACAACTTCCTCAGGGAAGGCTGTTCCATGCATCCACTACCCTCTCTATGAAATAATACTTCCTCACATTGCCCCTGAACCACCCTCCTTCTATCTTTAAATTGTGTCCCTTGTTCTTACAAGTCTCTTTTCTGAAAGATGCTACCCTCTTGGACTTTGTTGATTCCCATGAGGTACTTGAAAGTTTCTATCATGCCCCCTCTCCTTCTTTCCTCAAGGGTATACATATTAAGCTCCTTTAGTCTCTCCTCATACAGCTTCTCTTACAGACCCTGCACCATTTTAGTTGCCCTCCTCTGGACTGCCTCTATCCTGTCTATGTCCTTGTGGAGATGGGGTCTCCAGAACTGGACACAGTATTCCAGATGGGGTCTCACCAACTGTCTGTACAGAGGGATAACAACTTCCTGTTTTCTGCTGTTGATGCCTCTCCCTATACATCCCAGTATACCCCTCAATGGAGTCCCAGCTTTTTCTATTGCCTCGAACACCACACTACTCACGTGGGATGTCACCTACAATAATATCTGTCATTTCATTCTGGCATCTCACCAGCTGACCCATTACTTCTCCCATTATGACAAGCTTGGCTGGCTTTCCTCATCTCTCCTGCATGCCCACATGTATGGAGGCGTAATTGTTAGTATTATGCAAAGTCACCTGCCCTTACCCCTCGCCTCTGTGCTTAAACCTGTAAAAAGTGCTTATGCACTCAGGTCTGGTGATAATGTCCCACTGACTATCCCTCCACTTAGAACTCAGACTGGTGAATCCACTTTTGCATATGCAGCCCCAAAGTTATGGAACTCTATACCCACTGAGAGCAACCTCTGCACCTCAGAAACTATTTTCTGTCATAGGTACCGAGCACATCTGCTCAACTGAGCCTGCTGCTCTTATCCTTGACTTGCACCAAGTTTGAAAAGCCTGCCCTAACTAGTGCTGGATGCAGTTTCCAGTACTCCTTGAAAACTGCACAAAATTGCCAAGTTCACATTCAAACAATTTTCAGGACAATGTGGCAACATTTTGCAGACTTCACTTTTATATGCATTCAAAACTGTGCCATTTTGGCGGAGTCTGCACATTATCAAAGCTCTAAACTGCACATTATATAAGGTAAAAGTGTTCAGTTTCAAAAAGGATGTGCTTTATTTGATAAGCGCTGGTTTAAAAATGCACAATTTTAATCTGTTTTCAAACTACACATCTTTTCATTTATTTTTATTTATTTAGTTTTTGTTAACCGGGTAAGTGCGCTAGTCAGCAAGTGACTGTTTTCAGGCACGACCCGGGAGGTACAATTACAACACACAAAGAGTATTTCATCAGAATTCATGTCACACTTCCTGCCACGATGGAGGAAGTGGGTTTTTAATAGTAGCATGCTGTACTGTAGAGAGAATGGGAGTTTTTTTATTGAAGATAGACAGACAGAGACAGATACATAGACAAACATATTTTGTTTAGTTGTATAGGGTGCTACGTATATATTTTTAACTTGCAGAATCATACTACTTCCTTTTTTGTTGTTGTTGTTTTCTTTTTGTATAAAAAATGTGTGGCAGCCATAGAACACCGAAGTTCAGCACCATGGAGGTTGCAGTTTTTCCTGGCCCTTATTTCTATGTGTCATGGTAGGCTGTTCGGTGCATCTGACTTGCAGCTGCATGAGCAGGAGAGTCAGTGGTTAAAAATTAAGATAGTCAATGACCAAGGCAACTGGTGTGGTGAATTCAACTTGCAATTAAAAAAGTCATGGGCGGACATAAAGCACAAGGCTCCAAAGTCATATTTGGCTGTTGCTGGAGTGAGGGGATCCATGAAGAGTGGTGACAAGAGAAGAAAAGCCAGAGAAGCTGTCCCCCAGCCACGTGGTAAGTTGTTTTACTGACAAATGTTAACATTATCTACAGTATTTTTGTATCATATTCAGCTTTTGTAACAGTCCTGCCTAACTGCCCCAGCACTAGCTGAATAGCCCCATCTATATGTGTCATCCACGACATATTGCATCATAAAATGGTCTTTGCCCATTTCCACTCCTGCCCTTCATTTCTCTTATTGTTTTCATTCTTGTACAGTAATGCTGCCTACTATAATTAGAAGATTGTCTGTCTAGTTCCATCTGCATTGGCTAGACTCAACGGGACTGGGCCCAGGCACTATGTTAATAACTTGTTTATATCTACAGGGAAGTTGTGCTTCTTTGAAAGGGCCAAATGTTTTCCCAATATATCTCTTTCAAATTTAAGTTCTGAAACTTTTCCTTTGGTAGTTTTTGTGCTTTTTTGTTTGCATCATTGAAGGTTTTCACTGGGGCTTTTGAAATTGGATTAAAATATTTGTTACCACTTTTCCAGTCTTTCTTCGACAAACTGTTCATACATTTCTGTACCTCGTTCAATGATACTGGTGAGGTTATCTTTAATACCAGGCACAACAGGTGCTCCCTAGGACAATTTGTACAATCTTTCAACATGTAAAGTAGCACTGAATTGGTTGATAAACTCTTGTTCGAGAAGAGTCAATATGGCTTTGACACGCTATACTGACTTGATGATTTCAGATGGCCTGCATGCTTTTTGCGGATGACTGGCTGAACTGTGAAGGCCAGCCATCTCCAAAAGTGTCTCTGAATTTTGCTAGATGTGGCAGATTTTAACACCCATTTATCATAGGCCATTTGTTTTACAGAAAATTGTTCGATTCCACCTGGAATTTTGGCACTTCAATTGTATGTCTACTCACCAGCTTGGTTAACTGATTCCCTGGAAGCTTTGCGATGGCTCCTTTGGACTGAAAGCCCTTGCTTTTCAATGAATGTTCTGGACCCTGGATGAGAAGTTTCAAGAGTTTCAAGTGTGTGCACATCAATCAATCAATCAAATCTTTATTTATCCAGGTGAACATCGTTGAGCAAGCTTATTTACAAGATGGACCTGGTTAAGCCCAAATTATAGTACAAACCGATATATTTACAATGTGAATAAAACATAACAGAAATGCAAGTCAATACACAAAGCACATACATAACAGCTTGTTAGAGATCATCAGTAAGACACAGTGAGTGGAATAAAAATAGTAGGAGCAGGTGAGACCACAGAGATTCAGAGATGGATATTATCACAGGAATTTCCCTAAAAACACACTCAAGTCCTTGGTATTGCTATCATAACAGTCAGACAAAATAAGTGATGACAGCTTTTTTTTTTTGACACAATTCACAAAAAGGAATAAAACAGGTATGGTTAGGTCTGAAAGGAACAAAAAACAGACTACCAGGCCCTATCAACGGCAGCCCCAGGGAGCGCTTACACTTGGAATGGGGGGCGGCTGTGCTGCAACTTACTAGTGGAAGGTCTGGGCTAGGTACTGAGGCGATGGCTGGGGCAGCGCCTACCGCACATATTTTCCAAGTCTATGGTACTAGAGCTGGCTGTCCGCATCCAAGGGACAGTCGGACCACTGGGAAGGTTGCAAGGCAGGATAGGTGATGAATATACTTTGGTGCCTATGGCCAACCTCAGATAAGGGCTCCAGAAAGGAGCATAATCACTCAGACTCCCAATACTTGCACTCTAAGCAGTAAAGATAAGGATCCCATCAGTCAGGTACAGAAGTGGTTACAGCTTTTCTGGCAAAGTCCAGCCAGACCATCAGATTTTGCAAGAACTGGAAGGATTGCAGGAGTAGACTGTAGAAGCCAATCGGAAGCAAGGGCCGAAAAGTGCTCACAATCCGATTGGTTGGCAGCTCTAGTGGTGCTTTGCTAAAGAAGAATCTAGGCAAGTGGTTTCAGATGGTAATTTGTGAAGGTGCCAACCGCCCAGGAGCTAGGGATTCTACACCTAAGGTGCAGTTGCCCCTGTACGACTTTCCTATGTCTGGGAAGCAGGGTACAGAGACCAGAAAGTTATAAATACATTAGGGTCAATAAAAACATTCAAGAATTATCATGGGGTAAAGTTATTCATGGCTATGGCTATACTTGGGGGAGCAAGCTAACAGCAGTCAGCGATTAGGAGCTGGGAAACAGTTGCATGGCTCACACACACATCGAGCATATAATGACTTGAAAGCATTAATACTTTGGAGGCAGCTTAATTTCAGCAGTTTTTGCATTTTATTCCTCAAGGATGGCAACATAAAACAAATGGCCATTCTGCCATAGCGGGTGCAAGCCTTAGGAATGCATAGGGAGATATAGGAGGCACTTCTTGAGCCGTACAGTCCCAGCTCGCTTAGAGGAAGACATTCTGTTATATAATGCAGGAGCCTTTTCATGATGGCTCTGTAGGTCCAAAGGACTGCGTTTCTATCACGCCTGAACATAAGCGAGGGCCATCCTACAGTTTTGTACAATAAGCAGTGATGGGTGGAGATGGGGAAACCGGTAATAAACCTGATAGCCCTATGATAAAGCGTATCCAACTTGATAAGTGAAGCTTTGGGACAATGACTATATAAGAAATCTGCATAGCTGATTAGGGAAAGAAAAGTAGTTTGGACTAGTCGCAGTTTGGCATCACTCTTGAGGTACTGGCTAATTTTATGGAATAGTCCCAGCCTCTGCCTTACGTTTTTTACCAGGTCTTCAACATGCTCAGAAAATGAGAGGTTCTGGTGTAACCACATTCCTAAGCATTTAAACTTTGGGATATATTCCAATTTCTCTCCCAGAATTGTGGAAATCTATGGTAGTACTCCAGAGCTGGCCGGGTTTGTCACATGGCTATAGGATGAGAACAGCATTGCCTTAGTCTTTTTTGCATTTAATAGAAGTTTTTTGTGGAGGAGCTGGGTCTGAAGCAGGTCAAATTCTTCCTGTAGGTCTGCACAGGCAACTTTGGAAGTCGGTCGACTTATGTATACCACTGTGTCATCAGCAAACAGGTGTATTTTCACCTTGTTAATGCCCACATCAATATTGTTGACATAAATAGCGAAAAGCAGTGGACCAAGTATGGATCCTTGTGGCACTCCCCTCTGAAGAGGTTTGAGTGGGGATAACTCCCCCTCAGCTTTGATTTGTTGCTGACGTCCTACCAGGTACTCCGTAAACCAGTACAAGGATGCTGAGTCCAGACCTATGCTCTTCAGGGCAGAGATTAGCAGGCTATGATCCACGGTATCAAAAGCCTTACTAAGGCACATAGGTTCCATGTTATAATAGCAATCACAAAACAGTGATCGCTATTATGACGAGTGTATATCGTTGAAAATCAAATCAGCGATATACACTTGCCATCGATCTGACATCTGTGTCCCATTGCCCCCCCGCACCCCCTTAAATTTTAGACTCTCAACTCCAGGGGGTACATGTTGGGGAGGGGGCACTGTCCAGATTAAAAAAAAATTAAGTCCAGCAGCCACAGGCAACAGCAAAATTCCTACCTTCCCAGCCCCAAACCCAGTACCTGCTGAGTTAGAGCTAGCCACCCACACCACCACACCACATGGCTAGCTCAGCGGCAGCAGGCACACCAGTCCCCTTAAACCCCTTCACCATCCCTCCCTTTCCCCTTGCTATTCCCCCCCTTTCAGTTGCCCTTCCCTCACTCACTTTTGCATAGGTCACTATCCTTGCAGGGTAGCCCATGGGGATAGAGCTGAATATGAGCCGCCGTTTTGATGGTTGCCCATATTCAGTTGCTATCCTCCCTGGATACCGTGCACATAGTAGGCCCCATATCAAGCATAATTTTGCTTGTTGAAGACAAAGAATAGGGGCAGTGAATATTTCCAACACAGTAGTCTAAGATCAAAGTTGTTTTCTTTTATTGCTATGTGGAGCAAATGCTGCTGATCCACTATATCCAGATATGTCATCCAGAGCTGTGGGGTTTTCCCAGCTCACTGCGATGAATGCACTGCCAGAAGGCCTCATACTTAGTCTGGAAAGTGACAATCTCATCTTCCTGAAGCAGTTTATGGAAGTCTGTGGGTTGAGTTGATGATCTGATCAGGTCAAGCAATACTGCAGGCGTGGCATTCAATTCTGTTGAATACTCTAGAAATCTGACCTGAAACAATCACTCTAAGGCATCTGCAAAATGCTCATGTACAGTCCATGCCCAATTGTAATGCTTCCCACACAAAACTCCCCTTATGCTGCGGCACAAAGACCAGCCTGAAATATTATGTCCTCAAAGCTGCTGCCACCAACTAACTGTCCTATAATGCCAAACTTTTCCAGGAATAGATGGAAATCTTCCAAATGAATTATGACTTTGTGGAACTGATCAGGGAAATTCCACACAACATGTTTAGACAACAAATTTAGAGACATCCTCAAAGGGTGTGAAATAAATAAATATAACATATACCTATGTACATATGCCACACATATATAAAACAGAAGATATGGCATGAAGAACTTAAAAACTATTAACTTGCTAAAATTTCGTCTATTAATGGTGTCTTCCCTTTTATCAATTTATCCTCTTATATTACCTTAAAACTTCACAACCACATATGCTTTTCAAAGCAGAATCCTCATCCTTTTAGACAACATAAAATTATATTATAAAGTGCAATAAATCCTGTCTGACAAGATTAAATATAAGAATATTTTGAAATTTTGCAAGAAATTAAGGGGTGGTGGCTGGTATTTAACCCTATAACTTCTAACATAAATCTTTTGAGGTAACATATGGTATGCATTTTAAAGCTATAACTCCCCCTATTCATTGAGACCACACTTGAATGTATATTTCCCTTACTCTCAAAGTAATGGCCCAAGAATCTGCATTAAGTACGTGAAGCTGAAAATCACAAAATTGGTTGAGGTGTCAGTACAAAATTGATGCAAACTACCATTTTGACCCAGCATTCATGTGATCAACAGACAGAACATGAATTTTTGGGGTATGTCTGCTACATTAAACAACCATCAGTATTTATTTAGCTCTCAGGTGACACCCCACCTCCATCTACACCTGGTCTATTATGTGGATGACACACTTGTAATCGCTGAGTAAGCACATAAGGCTCTCCCACACCTTGTATCCCTCCTCATCAACTTCATGCAAGTCTCAGATCTAAAGATAAAACTCTCCATGGCTGAAATACTTCCTCTAAATCCCACCTGCCAGCTGCAACACTTTTAATCAGTAGGTTTTTGATGTGCCCCTAATCAAATCATGTACCTAAGCATTCAGATTTGTCCCCACCTGGAGAAAATGTGCACCTTCAACTTTGCACTCCTGCTCCAAGAACTGTGTACTGAAAGTGACCGATGGAAGCCTCTCCAGTTCTCCATGATTTGAAAGATTGAAGCAATCAAAATGGTCACCACTCCAAAAATGTTTCACCTCCTCTCACACATTCCACTCTGCAGTCAATTAGCAATCCTGGGCAGTAGCGAGTATCCACACAGTAGGAGGCCTTCTCATGCCCAGTCAATGATCTCTTGGCACCTTCTCCAGGACTCAACAAAAGTGCAGCCTCAACCCTAGAGATTTATGGCATTACCTGCAAATCCAGAGTATACTTGCCCCAGTACTGGGAAAACTTTACCAGACCACAAAACTTCACCAGACCCAACCCCTGTGTATGGACCAACATATGAGAATCTAGCTCAAGGAAGGAAGGCCAAATGTACGATGAAGTCAGAGGCATGACCCCTGACCAGTCCCTTTGGGCCAAGAATAATTGGCTTCCCTGCTAAATACAACAGTAACTCAAGAAGAGTGGAGATAGTGCCTGAAGCTTGTGTACTGTGCAGCCTTTGATTCAAAATGCAGACTGCTGCAAAATATGGTGCTCCATATGTGGTACTATACTCCAGTATTACATACTGCATACCTGCTACCTGATGACAGGTACTGGTGATGTGACCAGTCAGGGGGAATCATCATCATATACTCTGGTATTGCCCTAGGATCCAACCCTACTGGCAGTAGGTCTTCCACTTTATAAACTCTACCTTGTCCTCCAAGATTCCCCTTCCCCCAAATTCCCCCTCCTCAGTGCACCTACAGGTCCTCCAGTTCTGTCACTGAACGCTCACAGATGGGTCCATTTGGTATGCCTTGAAGATATGGCTCCTTCTACCGAAATGGAGAACTACTGAACTGCCAACTCAGACAGAAGTGATAGCCATTATCTCACAGTCAGCCAGATTCGAGAGACTTAGCCATCTCTCCTCTGGCTCCTTAACCAAATACTCAGTGGTATGGGGATAATTCCTCCAGTACCTCCAAAAATCCACACACAAGCCAAGCAGTCACTCAACGCCCCCCCCAAAGCCACTGATATTGACTAACTGCAGTCCTATACCACAAACAGAGGATAAGAGTTCAATCTATGAATGAGTAATACAGCAGGCCCTGGAAGAGCTACAGTATATCTAATACAGTACAGATTTTTCTTTTCTGAGACACAGCAACCCACATAACTATATTCTACCAGGCCGTGCACTGGTATGCAAATATGTATATAGTACTAGTTCAGAGTTCTGACGTACTCTGTTATATCTGCACATTCAGTCCAACCACAGGCAAAGTTCAATGCATGTCCATGTGTACTGTGTAGCCTGTAACTTATCTTGCACCTACAGGTTGCTGAGTGAAAAGATAACTAACCCCTTAAGCTATGTTGCCAGAGATGATCATACTGTTAGTAGCAGACCTTTTCCTCATCTGAAAAGCTACATGCCTGTGGCAATCTTAAATGAATCAAAGCACTTGTAGTGAGTGTATTTTATCCACCTTATGTTATATGTCTCATGTAGGTTTGTGTTTTGCAAAACAGTCAATAAAAAAGATTAACAAGGGAAGCACCAAGGGAGGTCGACAGTGTAAATGCCGACCTACCACACAGCGATAGCACAATACCGACACAGGTATTGGCTGCCCATTCTACAAGTGTTTTCTGTGGGAGGGCTATGCCCCCCACAACCCGGACTTTAGGATTATCAACTCCATGTCGGAGTTGGTCTGGGGAGGGGGCAGAACACTGAGGGAAAGCGAAACACGGAAAAAGGACCACTACAGCGATTGTCGCCGTAATGGTCTTTTTCCATGTTTCGCCGTCAGGGTGTTGAACTGAAGGGGTGCACCGTTAACAAGAATAGTAAACAAACAGGGGTCCATTAAAAGATTTAAAATGCAATTCAATAAATTGGAAACATGGGCAAAAGAACACGAATTAGTGTTCAATGTAGTCAAATGTAAGGTTATGTACCTTGGAGTAAATAATTCCAGGGCCAGGTATAACATCAATAAAATGCCTATTGTGAGTGTTGAAAACGAGAAAGATCTGGGGGTGTGGATAACAAACACCCTGAGTTTTGAAAGACAAAATACTGTATGCATCAAAAAGGCAAACAGAATCCTGAGAAATACACAGAAAATATAAACAGTAGGAGAGAGGAGATGCTGTTGCCCCTGTATCAATCACTTGTGAGACCAGTGCTTGAGTATGGTGCTCCAGTTTGCACAGCACAAAATGTAGGCAGTACAATCACTGTAGAGAGAGTGCAGAGAAAACTGACTAGGACAGTGAAAAGGGTTAACGGAATGATATACGAAGACAAGCTTAGGGAACTGGGACTGTATTCAATGTCTTATCACAGAATGAGAGGGGACTTGTGATACATATATAGAGCTTTACACAATGAGGCGATCTGGGAAACATCTGGTCTCACTAGAAAGGAAACTTTGGAAAGGGCCACTAGACTGCACCCCTATCAGTTGAAAGGAGATCTGTACAAGTCCACTAGAAGGGGTAGCTGGTTTAGCCAGAGAGTGGTTAAAACATGGAATAGTTTGCCAGAGATGGTGCGCTGGCCACCAGCATGGAGACTTTTAAACATCAGTTAGACTCATACAGAGGGGAAAGAAAATTACAGTACTGTACATCCACTGTTAGTGGCAAGTCTCCAAATGGCTGCATTAGCTACATGACTTGTAATTTCTACCTATAAAAAAAAATAAAAAGCAATGTCACTTTAGCTGTTTTCCACTCTCTAGGGACATAGTCTGTGTTTATTCATTGTTCAAATATAAACTGCAGGGGGAAGATCATGTTGCTGCTTATTTTATCTGATCCCGATGTGTTTTTTTTTTTAATTTTTGATTTTGCCCATAATCACATCTTGTGAAATTTGCGTTTTACTTATATCCTTGTTTTCACAGATGGTCTGGATTCTGGACTTAGGGGGCAAATACTGAGCAAAAATTGGTGCTCAGCTGATAAGCTATTTCTTTTGGGATGTTTGTTGTTTTTTCGTTTCTAATGAAAGGTCCCACTTTACAGTTATGGTTCCCTTTTAATGAGTTAAGATAGCTGAAAAAGGATTGCAGTTGTTTTTGTTTACATTTTGGACCAATAATAGTGCTGTGTTTTGTTTTGCTTTTCTGACTGCGGCCAGATATTCAAATGTTAGCACACGATAAACAGGGTGTTTGCCTGTGCTAGCCAGGTTTAGCTCCCAATTCCTGGGTGGAATCTATATTCAGAGACCCTCGCAGCTCGGGCAAAACACATTAGTGTCCAAGCGATAACTTATTTCTCTGCCTATGCAAATGAGGGGATCTTCTCCTGCATACAGGCAGAGTGGCAAATTCAGAGGTTTGCACCAGCGATAAATGCCACCCAAACGGGTGCAAGTTACCACCTTTGCAAACCCTGATGTAATGGCCACAAGGCCCTGGTGGCAGGCAGTGGTGCTATAGCTGCCCACCCCTCCAAACCCTGTACTGGAGAACCAATGCATGCCCTAGTGTCTGGGGGCACGCCCCACCCTGCAATCACCAGACCCAGTACTGCTAATTGTTGTCCTGGTGTCCAGTGGCTCCCCCCACCCGCTGTTCACCCATACTTTATCTGTAGAGTATTCCATGGTGTCTAGTGGTGCTCCCACCCACTGATCGCCATTCCCGTAATTATACTTTATGCTCTGGTGTCTAATTGTACTCCCTGCCCTCCATTTGCCCATCCCTGAATATGTAGAGTATTTTCTGATGTTCAGTGGCTCCCCCTCCCTCTGATCACCTGTTCCTATATTTGTAGAGTACACCCTGGTGTCTAGGGGCACCTCCCCCTCCCTCTGATTGCCGATCCCTGTATGTGCAAAGAATGCCCTGGTGACAGACCTATTCAACAACTCACTGGAAGCAAGAGTGGTTCCAGAGAACTGGAGCAGGGCAGATGTAGTCCCACTACCTAAAAGCAGCAGCAGGAAGGAGGCTGTCAAATTTAGGCCAATCAGTCTAACATCAGTGGTGGGGAAGTTAATAGAGACATTATTAAAAGAAAGGCTAGTGCAGAATCTTCAGTCCAGGGGGTTACAAGACCTTAGGCAGCATGGATTCATGGAGGGGAGGTCATGTCTAATGAACCTAATCGATTTCTTCAACTGGGTGACCAGGAACATAGGTCAGGGTGGGGCAGTGGACGTGACCTACTTAGATTTCAGCAAGACCTTTGACACCATACCACATAGGAGTCTTGTAAGGAAACTGGACAGTTTGAGGGTTGGACCAAAGGTGGTAAACTGGGTACAGAAGTGGTTAAAGGATAGATGACAGAGTATGGTAGTAAATGGCACTCACTTTGTAGAGGGGAGAGTGACCAGCAGTGTACCTCAGGGCTCAGTACTGGGACAAGTCCTCCTCAATATCTTCATAAGCGACATTGCAGGGGAACTGGAAGGAAAGGTATGCCTCTTTGCAAATGACATCAAAATATGCATAGAGGAAAATACTCCAGAGGAGGTGGAGCGAATGAGTAGAGACCTGAGAAAACTCGAGTAGTAGTCAAGGGTAGGGCAGCTGGGCTTCAGCGTAAAATAAATGCAAAAGCCTGCATCTAGGGCACAGAAATCCAGAGGCAGTGTATAAAATGGGTGAAGAGATATTGATGGTCACTAAACAGGAAAGAGACCTTGGGGTTATTGTATATGATGACGTCAAGGTGGCAGGGCATTGCAACAAGGCAGTAGGCAGGGCCAGCAGGGCACTGGGGTGTATAAGAAGGGGAATCATCAGCAGAAGGAGAGAAGTGATGTTGCTACTGTATCAATCATTGGTGGGACCCCACCTGGAGTACTGTGTTCAGTTCTGGAGGCCGATCTCAGGAAGGACATAGTCAGGGTAGAGGCTATCTGGAGGAGGGCAACTAAAATGGTGAAGGAGGTGCATCATGAGCCCTATAAGGAGAAGAGACTGAGGGATCTCAATATGTACATCCTGGAAGAGAGAAGGAAGGGGGGGACATGATAGAGATCTATAAGCACCTCACAGGGGTGATAAAGATACATGAGGGGAGTATTTTTCAGAAGAGAAGGTGCACAACAACAAGGTGGCATGCAATGAAGCTGGAAGGGGGGAATTTAGGAGGGATGTGAGTAAGTACGTCTTCACTGAAAGAGTGGTGGATGCCTGGAACAGTCTTCCAGCAGAGGCAGTGGGGACAAAAACAGTTGTAAGCCTCAAGTATGCATGGGACAGGCACAAAGGAGTCTTAGTAGGAAAACGGGGAGAGAAATTAGTCAGAGATTAGGTAGTGTCTGCGGTGACAGTACAGACAGCGACAAAATGAGCAGACTGGATGTGCCAAGCGGTCCTTATCTGCCAACAAATTCTGTGTTTCTAAGATATGATACAGACCTAAGTTCCCAAAAGGAATGAACAAGGTAGACTGTGAGGACGTATTCAGCAGGAGTGGTAAATCACAAACAAGGGAACATGAGCGGAAGCTGGTGGGGGTGACATTTAGGAGGGAAATGAGAACGTTTTATTTTACAGAAAGAGCAGGTGAGCCATAGAACAGCCTACCATCAGAGCTGGTGGGTTCAAGAACCTTTAATGATTTCAAAAATTGCTGAGACCGAGTAAAAGGCTTAATAGTAACACAGGGGGACAGCAGTGGGGCAGGGGCAAGGGAAGGGAGGAGGTCAAAACCCCTGACTAGACAACAAAGTACTGGGATAGGATAGGGTATAATATGGCAGACAGGATGGACCAGTGGCCCTTCTCTGCTGATATTTCATGTTTCTATGGATTTCTAATGCCAGCAAATCCCAGTGAAGTTGGCCTCAAGCCCTAGAATGATGGAAATTCAGCCTAGTCATCTGCAAGACGTGGCTCTCTGCCTATATCAGTGATGTGGATGTCTGAATCTACAGTTATGCAGTTCACAGACAGGACTATAGAAAATGGGGGGTTCTGTTCACTGTTTCCCCTTTTCTCTCTTCTCTCCTTTCTCCATCCTACTCCCTCTGCTCATCTGATGCTTAGTCCTTATATATCCCTCGCTGCAAATCTACTACTGGTCAGTCTGCCCTCTCTATCCAGCTTCCAACTCTTTGGAATAACCACCTTCTCAGTATCTGACTCTTATCCTCACTCCACTCTCTCAAACTGCTCCTGTCGACACACTTCTTAAACAAAACAATGACCTGCAGCTAGCCATATCCTACCTTGCCCCGGTACCCTGTTACCGCTACTCCTTGCAGACCTTAGCAGCTTATCCCCACAACTTTTGTAAACCGTGGGGCTGGCAATACAGCCTAGAGGTTAGAGTAATGAGCTGTGAATGAGCTTGCTACATCCAGCAGACCTGGGTTTGATTCCCACAACTTCCACTTGCATACTGTATGACTGAGCAAGTCATTTAACCACCCCAGTGCTCCCAGGTCACCCCTTAAAACAGGCACGTGTGCCTAGTGGGCCTTACCTGGTTACCAAAAGAATAAAATAAAAAAAAACTATGTATTTTATAAATCTGTAAATTTGTGTAATCCCCCTGTTGGGGGCTTACCTGTTGGCCCCTTCGGGGCTGCCCCAGTCTCTGTTTCCCCGGTTCTGGTCCCCGCTCCTGGCCTGAGGTTCTGTTGGTTCCTGGATCTTTCCCTCCAGCCCCTGCATTGTTTTCAGCCTGAATCAGGGCCAGAGGAGCTAAATCATGGAGCCGCCATCCTGTTTTACACTCTGGTGCAGGGCCGGTGGTCCTCACATGTGCAGGAGCACATTGGTGTTTCGGCCATTCCTGCAGCCACCTGAGTGCCTCTCCGGTGGTTCCAGTCCCTAAATTAAGCTAAACAAGGACCAGTGATTTCAGCCAATGGGGAGATACCAGAGAGCTCCTAAATACCCAGAGACTGTTGATTCTGGAGTCAGTTCAGCGGGAGCCCCTCCAGAGGGAGGGGGGTTCCAGCCCCTATGCAGGAATGGGACTGTAAGGCTTGGGGAGGGCCTGCCTGGGGGTTGCCATCCACTGTCCCCCAGGGCCTGGTATCTGCCTTTTCCCCATTTGTGGAAGAAGTTGGATCGAGGAATCTGGTTCTGCAGCTTTAGCTGGGATGAGAGCTGCAAGGTCCTGCAACAGGCTGCTGTGGGAAGGGAGCTGCACCGCAGCAGTGAAGGAAAGGTTCTGGAAAGGAACTGCAATCTATTTCTGTACTGTGAAGGTTTTAATTAAAGGTTCTGGAGAGAAACTGCAATCTATTCAATCACTTAAATGGTGAGAAGCCAGGATGGAAGGAAAAGGATCAAGGTTCAAGTGAGGAAAACAAGGTTCTGTCTGTACCCTGTGCGGACTCAACATCACAAGGAATAGGGGAAGGACACTGGTCTAAGGTAATGGAAATGTCTGGTTCTATTTTTTGGAAAATGGATCTGGTTGTGGAATACTTGGTATGGGGGCCCCCCCTGACTCGTGGGGACTTGGCCAATAAAACCAAGTACACTTGGTATGGGAGTCTCTCATACGAGGAGGCTTGGCCAGTAAAACCAAGTAGTCTGAAAAGGAAAAAAGATTCTGTAAGAACAGTTCTGGTTGTAGAACACTTGATATGGGAGCCCCCCTGACTCACGGGGGCTTGTCCAGTAAAACTAAGTACTCTTGATATGGGAGTCTCTCTGAACAAGGAGGCTTGGCCTGTAAAACCAAATAATCTGAAAAGAAAAAAAGGTTCTGTAAGAAGAAGAGAGGGCCTCTTCTGATTAGTCTGAGTTTGTGAGCACCTGCACGGTGCAGGAAGTCTTTTCAGAGTCTTTAAGAAGTGCCTGCAGGACCCACGCAAGCATGGGAGTTCTCCACCTTTTTAAGACCGCTGTAGCAGTCAAGTAACCACCTCTCCGATGATCTTGACCCCCAAAATAAGTTAAATGGGTGTCGGAAACATGGAAGAAGTGACCTAGAAGTGGACAGGCAGATTGGTTAAAGAGCACCTATGAGTGCTCAGAACTGGGGAGAATTTACTTATTAATGAGCGGGGCATGAATAATAATGAGCTGCTAAGCTGCCTGGGGGGACAACTGTATGAAATGGCAGCAGTGACCAGCAAACTAGAGACCCTGTGAAGGTGATACAGCAGTCGCCTGGCAGCTAAGAGTGGCTGTTATCACACAGTTGGACAATTGTATATAAAAACTGCTTTGTTTGGTTGCAAGAACTGGTTAAAGTCGGGACTACTGTTGAAGCTGAATGAAACTGTTATGTGGGCAGCCATCTTTGCTACTTTGCCCCCCTGTAGCAGCCAATCAGTACCTTAGGCACCCAAAAGTTTGGTGCAATGACTTATGGGAGCGATGTGAGCTAATTCTAGCTGCCAAAGACCCCTTGCCAATCAATAATCAAAGAAGGTTAATCAATGACTATTAATATTTTTGATGGACAGCAAGAGTCAACTAATCAGAGGCTGGGATTTTCGTGTGAAACCCCAGGGACTTTGAGCAGTCTGGTCTAGGCTCTGATTGAGTCAATAAGGGCTCAGGCTATGTGCTGGAAAGGCAGGAGGTCTTTTACAGGATTTAATTGGTCAATCGGTCAATTGCCTGAGAATTGGAAAAAAGGATTTTCTCTGGCTGAAAGAACTGTGGTGTTGTAATTGAACGTCCAAGGCATTTGGTGAAAGCTTCTGGTGGTTTGGAGATCCAGTGTTACAGTGAACCTGCATCAGTGTGGAAAACCCTGAGCCTGGGAAAAGGTAAACTGGAACTGCACACAGAGTCAGAGCTAAAGTGGGCACATCAGCCTGAATCTGAAGACATTTGAGGGAAAAGGTCAGAAGGTATCCAGATCTCAGAAACCTGTTGTTTGCTGAAATCCAGCTGTGGAAGGGTGGAGGCCCACTCCAGAGACCATGCATCATTAGCCAAAAGCCACTGGCAAGGTGGAAGTTGGAGAACTTGTTGCTGTCCACCGGAACTGCTTGCTTTTGTTCAGAAACTTGTTGCTGCCCACCAGAGCTGTTTGCTTTTGTTCAGAAACTTGTTGCTACCCACCAGAGCTGCTTGCTTTTGTTTAGAAAAAGTGAAACTGCAATCTTCACAGCTACAACTGGGAGCCAGGTAGGAAACCTGCAAAACCCTATTGAGTGAGGCTGACTAGGTTGCAGGGAGCCATGGGCGTGTGACTGAGTGCTAGGGCACTCTGGACCCATTAGATGAGCTGGACAGTGGGGTCACTCCTGGGTCTGAGTTCCTTGTGACCTGGTAGGCTTTGCGTGTGTACTCTGTAATCTGGCCCACTTGGGGAGATGAATGTGACAAGCTGCAAGAATCTTCAAGCAAGTCCAAGGTCAACCAGTTTCTAGCCATCGTTTCATCTTGCAGACCAGCATTATCTGCCCATTTGTTTGCTGGACCTGAGTGTGGTTGTTCCTGGCTGGCTCGAACACACTATGCCCGTATCCCAGTCTCAGAGTCTGGAGAACCGTGAGTAACCAAGGGCTTGCCATGCATTAGGGGAGTGTTTCAGAACAGCTAGCATATCTGGTAAAAGCTTACTCCAAGGGCCCCAATGCCAGCCAAACCGCAGCAACTAGCAGGCCTGTGTTAAATCTGGGTACCCAGTCAGGACAGATAGGACATGGGGGTTTGTACTGGTAAAAGTGGGGGTGGGCACCATTGTTGTTCTGGCCTACAGGCTTTGATAACCCAAATAACCTTCTTTCCCCACAGCAATCCTGTGTCCAGATACCCCTTTCCCTAGCCCTTCCCTTAAAATAAGCTGTGTTTTGTTATTTGCAATTCCTGTGTGGTGAGCATATTATTAGTTATAGCTATTAAGTATATGTGTTCCTCTGTATTGGTAAACAATGTAGTATTCAGTATGTGGGGTGAATGGAAGGGGAAGTGGGTAAGTACAGCATCCCAGGGGGCTGTACTATTCAAACACCTGGTCCACTGTTATTTAATTCTGGGTGGAGGCACCACATTATTTTACTTCTATTCTGGGATAGAACCCCCAATCACCATCCCAAAAGAACCCAGGCCCCTTAACCTGTGTGGTCATCAACAGGCAGGGGTAGTAGCCCACCGGCACACGGTGCCTGGGCTACATTAATGTCCATAAACTGGTCTTTCCTAAAATACTGATTTCAAAAATGTGGGACCCAGGAAGTATTTTGACTTCCAAAAATCTGGAATGACTCCCAAATTTTGATTCATGGAAATGTTAAACTTCCATTAAAAATAAATTAACTGAACCCCTGCAGGACCCTCGGGGGGGGTGCTCCACAAATGATGAGGGTAGCCGAGCCAAGGTGTTCATTTGATTTTATGGTAGTATGAGGGGAGGACTCAGGTGTCAGGAAGTTCTCTGGTGCAGATCTTTTACATCAAATAGTAGTAGTAGATGTTTCTATACAGCATCATCCCTTTCAGAGCGCTTTTACAATAATTTAAACAAGCAATACACTACTGTATATAACCAGTTTGGTTTAATGACCCTGGAAAAAATTATCAGAACCTCAGGCCTGGCTTTGATGGTGTTAAAAAAGCCTAATTAAAAAGATATCTCTTCCGTTACTACACTGACTGACGGCCTTGACCCAAAAACTCCACTCCCTCTCCACTTTAGCCATTGCCTACCCCCTCTCAATAATCCTAAATCTCTCATTCTCTACTGCCTCAGTCCCCTCTTAATGGAAACATGATGTGGTCCTCCCTCTACCCAAAGTGGGTGATCCATCATCCCATGGCAACTATCACCCCATTTCTCTCCTCTCTACCCTTGCCAAGCTTCAAGGACACATTGTCCTCTCCCAACTCACCTCTTTTCTATCTGACACCTCCTTTTCACCCCTTTCCAGTCTGGTTTCAGGAAAAAACAGTCAACCTCCACCTCTCTCCTATGGCTCACAGACTCCATCCTAACCAGGATGGACAATGGTCAAATTACCTTTGCCATTTTTGTCGACCTGGCCAAGGCCTTCGACACCGTCTCTCACTCCCTTCTCCTCGACTCACTCCTGGCAGCTGGCCTATCTCCCTCTGCCACAAACTGGTTCAAGGACTGCCTTATTGGCAGAACCCAATCAGTTAAGATCTTGGATGCCATCCCCCGATTAGCACTGGTGTCCCCCAGGGCTCTGTATTAGGGTCCCTCCTATTCTCCATCTTCTTAAATGACCTTCCCTGTGTTTGCTCCCCATCCTCCACTATACATATGTCTGCAGATGATACAGTCCTGTATGCATCTAGCTCCTGTCCTGATGAGGATACAACCAGCTTAAAGCAAGACTTCGACAAGGTTCAGCTCTGGTTTCCTAACCATCAACTTTTCCTAAATGCCAAGAAGACTGTCTCCATGACCTTTAGCACTAGGCAGAGACTCTCTAGGCTTCCCTCCCTACCCACTTTCCACACCCTTGATGGGACTTTACTTCAGGACACATCCTCCTTCAGATACTTAGGTGTTTGGTTGGACCAACACCTAAACTTCTCTGGACATATTGACGCCATCCAGAAAAAAACTGCACCCCAAGCTTGGTGCCCTGTTCAGGAACCGTAGTTACATCCCTTCTACAGTTAGGCGTGAACTTGTGACGTAGTCTATGGTGCTGCCCCTAAGTCCTCCCTGGCCAGGCTGGCCACCCTCTTCAATTCCTTCTGCCGCTTTGCCGTGGATGCCCCCCCTCGCACCCATCACTGCAATCTTTATAGTGCCCTATCCATCCCCTCTCTTACAAACAGGCAATTCTCCCACTGTGCTAAATTCACCTCCAAGCACTGGGTGGGTGAGCTCCTTGCTACCTCACCTCCTCCTTTCTAACACCCCCCCAACCCTCCCATTCCCTTAGGTCAACTGACTCCCGTACCCTGGTTTTCCCCCTCAGATCCACCCAAAATCAGCCAATCCAGTTACTCTCACCACCTCCCAAAAATTTAGAAATCCCTCCCCCCTCAGATCCGGCACTCATCCTCCACCTACTCTATCAGCTCTTGTCTCAATAATTACCTTGCACCTAACTGCTCCTGCCATGTCCCTCCCTAATACCCTCCTCTAACCCTGGACAAACCCTACCCCTCTACCGTCACCTTCATTTTACCATGTGCACCCCCATCCCCCAAACGTCTAGCTCTCCTCCCATTCCCACAAATTGGTCCCCCTTACTGGCCTCCCTTGATCTCTCACAGAATGTAAAGGACCCTGAATGCCCTCCATGGGTCCCTCTCCTACCCCCAAAGGGGCTTGTATCTCTCATCTACTCCCTTCCCCCACCATCCTAAAGGGGTCTCTCTGGGACACTGCCTCATCCCCTTCTCTCTGCTTCCCCTAGTCCTCTTGCAGGGTTCCTCGCATCCTGAAGGGGTCTCCAGGAACATGACTTTTCCCCTTCCCCCTTCCCCCTTTTCTTTTACATAAGCACGTGTTTACTTATTAACCCGGCACTTATCATTGTCCACTCTTTCTACATATTATGCGCAGCACTGTTGTAACACTGTTTGAAACACCTGTCTTACAACTGTATGTTAATGTTGATCTTGCAACTTGAATGTTTAATGTCTCATTCCTATTGTACCCTTTCCCCCAGGTCGCACCAGGATATGAGCGACTTGTCGATCAGTGTACCTTCCTGGTGAAACATTTCAATAAATAAATAAAATATTGATTTTAAAAGTAGTCAGATGTTGCTTTTTATGTCTTAAGAGCTTTTTCTTTTCCATTTTATTAGAAGCTTTTCTACCTGACAATACAAGGTGTGATCTGTGGAACTATACTCTACCTGGAGGCTGGCATATCTAGTTCTTCTTCATACCTCATCAGAACTGTGACTGACTGTAATATCACAACCAACCAAGAACTAATCTTCTGCTACCAGAGCTGTCACTTTTTATGTCACAGTCAGAGAGGCTACACTGCTGATGAGGTAAGAAGGAAAATAGAACTAAGTACAGTACGTCCATCTCCAGGTAAGGTATTGCTTTTCACAACACACCTAATACAGTACTGTACACTCAGGTACAAACATTCTCATAAACAATGTAAAGAAAAATAATTTAGAAATAAAAAGTAACAACTGACTGCTTTAAAAGATAAATATTTTCTGTCTCTTACTCTTGGTGCACTTGCTCCTTAAGGATGAAAATGAAGCAAAAGCAATAGATCTCAGTTGGGCACAAGTTCAAGGTGGGAGGTACTTCCACCACAAAAGCTTGGTCTCCAGACAACTGTAACCAAGAGGGCAGTATGACAGGGTTGGGTAAGACTCTGTCCCTGTCCCATTTGTTATGCAGAGAGAGTTAAAACAAAGATCTGTCCTGTCCTGTCCTCTCATTTTGTCACTTGTCCATCTCTTGCCTGACTGATTGTGCAATCAAATTTTTCTTGTGGCACCTAGAAATTGGCCACTCTGACTATCCCACAGCTTCCCCTGTTTCTCCCTTCCTTAGTTTTGTGTTTCTGTTCATTTTTCCTTTGCTTCTCTGTGGTTAAAAGTATATATATATATATATGTATGTATATATATATATATATATATATATATATTTATGAATCTGTATGTGAAACTGGGATTTCTTGGTTTGCAAATGTGTATAATTATACTATTGAAATGAATGCAGAAAGCTATTTGGGTTTCTTTTAAAATGACAATCTGTAACACAAATAGTTAACCTTGAGCTGTGTGGCCCACCCTTCCCCGGTGTCTAGCGGTATGATGTTTACTGTCTGTGGGGAGGGGGGAACCCCTACAGAAACACAGAGATTACTTACTTTTACAGTTTTGGGAAATGGGGTGCTGGAGTCCTCCATTGGGGGGTTGCAAAGCAAACTTGGTTAACAGCAACACACAACAGGCAACAAACTGTGTGCATGAACCAGTGATACAGCAAAAACAAATCCTTTAATAATAGTTGATAACTCCATGGAGCTTAGACAGATTATCCCACAAAGGAAAAGTAGAGTGATAGACCAAGGGGTCCTTCAAATTAATGTCCACATAATGTCCATGAGTCCAGGTACAGTGTCCATCTTCAGAGGGGCATCTTGCTGACAACCCCAAAACTTAGGCAACATATTAATCCCACACAATGCACATTTCAATATTACCCACATGACATTCCTTTTTTCCTCAACAGCTCCCTCCTTAAGCCTCTTCTCACTGTTCTCTTGATCTGGGTCACTGCGACTCACTGACCTCTAAAGTCTGGTTTAGCATGTCCCCTCCCAATGATTAGTTCTTGTACTTCACAACTGGGCAACTGCCCCTCAGACTATGGGTGACACATCCCCATAAACTTATTCTGCTCCCAGTCTTCCCATGGCTTCATGTACCAGGGATGTACATATTCCCTTTGAGCTCTGGCTACACATCCAATCCCAGCATAGCCTCTCATGCTGCATGAACTTGAGCTCTTGAGCTCCAGTGGGGCTCTAGACAATGGTGGCAGATCCCCACCTTGGACGTGAAGTCCCATTATCATCTTGTTCTACATCTCACTCTCTCTGACTCAGGTTTGAGCCCCACTCTTGGCCACTTGATCCTCGCCTCCAACTAGCATCAGGTTTTTCCCCCTATCCGGTGGTCTCCCTCTCTCTCTATGGCTGCTGCCATGTCCCCCTGTCAGTCTAGGCTTCCTCTCCATTCGGGAATTGGGAAAATGGCACTCTGGAGCAGGCACTCGCCCCCGTTCCTCTCACCACCGACACCACACACACTCTCTCCTCCTCTCCCCGCAGGTGCACTCCCATGCCTGCCAGAAAAGGCACACCCTCCAGGGTACTCCCCACCAATCACAAGCAGTTCCCCCATAGGCAGTCAATTTAACCCTTGAAAGGGTCGGGCACAAGGCCCATAACTTTACCCAGTGTATTGCAGTACGCAGTACACTACTTGACCCTCACACCCCAGAGGGGGGTTACATCTCACCCCCCTTGAAAGCTCAACACCTTCAGCAAGCTCCCAGAGTGCCTTCAGCCACCCCTCCAGGGCCCAGACAAAAAAGGGTATGTGCTCTTCCCCATTGCCAAGCCCCAGAAATAGCTCAGGCTGCCTCACCGCAAAGGTGTAGGAACTTTGCTATAATGAAAGGGCCCAAACAGAGCTCAACTCTCTGAACTCACTTGAGTTCAACCCTGGCTACCCACCCACCTGGACTCTCAGGGCAGATTGCCTAAATCCCTAGGGAACGGCATCCCAGGCCTAACAGCTAACACTACTTACAAATGGAAGATCCCTGTCACACTGCTGCCTGCCTACCCACACCCATGACACTGCCTAAACTAACTAGCCTCTTTATCCCCCTGCTTGCCCTACATTCTCCCAGGATCAGGTTGATAACATATAAACTGTAAACAAACATAATAGGCAGCACACAAAGGACAGTTGCCATTGTCACTTCATTAACGTTTTGCTCAGGAAACTAACCGAGCTATCCCAAACACTTTTTTCTTTCTCCCCTTTTTTTAACTTCAAAATGATAATATCACAACATCTGATGTTGCTCATACTCAGCTAAATTAAAAGTTTAAAGTATGTAACAAGTTCCAACAACAGTCTCTCACTACTTGTAAAATGAAACAAAAGGAGTGGTCTCACCCATCAGCTGGTCTTCACAGTGGGTCACTAACAGATGACTCTCAGTCTCTGAGGCTACTCTTGTCATGGTAGTCAAAATAGTACTGGTGGTCTGGCTTGGTACACAAGCATCCATAGAAGTCATGGCTCTCTTTGCTGTATCTGGTCCATTTTCCCTCGAGGTCTTGAATTAGGGCATAGTGCTCCAGCAATGTCAGCCCTTCATAGGTGTGACATACAGTAAGCAGATATTTTTAGCCACTGTCTTAGCTTCATGCAGCTGTACAGTATGGCTGTGGGCACCCAAACCACACTTCTGATAGATCTTTTGGAGAATAGCCTCAAACACCCACTCCTTTCTCTTGGATTCTATAATATCCTACACTTTTTGGAGCAAATAGGTATAGTCATATTGAGAAAAGTCCCGCCTAATATGCCTCTGAACAATCTGTTCAGCTTGTGACCACTCTGGCAGACATCTAATGGTAGTACATGGTGCTTGTCCTGGGGGAAGCCATACGTCTTCACTGTACTGGTGCTCCCTCCTCTCATATTCCCTCTTAGGTCGAACTTTAAAAGCTCCACGTGGCTCCGGGCCCCAAAGTGCATCGGGGGTGTCCAAATAACAGAGCAGGGGGAATCTTTTTAAATGACTCCTCATGTTCCTCTTCCCACTCATCCTCTACATCCATAACAGACCTCAGCTCCTGACCCACTATGGCCTGATCACTTGTGGGGTCGGACTCCTTCTCCATAGTAGAGGGGGTCAGTATTTTGCTGGTGGCTGACATTTCAGGTGGTGCACCCTGGGGAGCTGACTGCTGGAGGGTAAAGGCTTCTGACTGCACTTTCTGTTACTAGTTACTCTGTCTTTCGGAGGCTACGAAATCCTCAGGTGTCATTAATTTAACTGATAGCACCACCATGAGAACTGGCGAGGTACACTCATAACTGGTGCAAGACTTATCAGATGGTGGACTGCCAGCTTGGGGGGGGGGCTTTGTAATAGCTTGGAGGGCAGACTCCACCTTCCCAAGAGATCCTCAGGTATCATCTTCAGCACTGGGGAGTGCAGCTGAAAACGGTTGCTCACACCCTTCTGACAGAACCTCTTCAGATGCTATAGAAGTACCAGTCTGGCTCTGGCATCTCCGTGGGCCACCAGGTGGTCACATTATATTTGCCCGTGGCCCCTCCCTACTGCACCACATATACACTGGAACTGGCTCAACCTCAGGGCCTGTATATTTACATAGCACACATGTTTTGGACGTAGCTGATCTTTCCACTGTCCCAGAGCCAAAGAAAGATATATGGGCACATTGATATTGGAAGATAAAGAATCTTGTGCCATCTTGTACTCTGAACTCAGGCTGCTCATCCCTTAAAAGAATAACAAAATTGTATCACTTTCAAAACTAGTTCAGTTGCTGTCTCAGTCCTTTCCCCACCTGTGCCTCACTACAATAATGGCGCACCCAAAAATTTATTTCTTTATTTATGTACTCATTTCAATTTTGTTAACTGACTAGGCCCACTGGGTCCCGACGATTCCTTTTTCAGAGGTAACCAGGAGTTAGTTACAATGGCACATTTGAGAAAGGAACAAAAATTACCTCGGACAATGTCATTATCAACGACAGAAAAGAGATATTACAGGCCTTCAATAACCATTTTGCTACTGCAGGTCTAGCATTCGACAATTTGCCCACATGTAGGCTACGCTCCCAGATTACTGTACAGCCCCCAGAACCTAGTACCGCTAATACAGTCTTTTCCTTCTCACCTACCTCCTTGAAAGAGGTTGAAGATCTTCTCCTACATTTGGACACCAAGAAAAGTGCTGGTGCTGACTCCTTTGACCCCTACTATCTAAAGATTGCTTACCATGTACTACCTGTACCAATCACACATCTATTAAATCTGTCCTTATCACAAGGGACTCTCCCCCACCTATGGAAAACTGCTCATGTCATCCCGCTATTTAAATCTGGGGATCCCTGCGATCTAAACAACTACAGGCCGATTTTTCTCCTCCCCATTCTGTCAAAACTTCTAGAAAAAATTGTGAATGCCCAGCTCAGAGCTTTTATAGAAAATACGAATCTTCTAAACCCTATACAATCTGGTTTCAGAGCTAAATACAGTAGTACTACAGCTTTGTCAAAGGTAACAAATGACTGGCAGCGTGATTTAGAGTACAAAAAATTTGTGTGTGCTGTTTTTCTAGACCTAAGCAAGGCCTTCGACACTGTCGACCACTGCCTGCTTCTTTCTACATTAAAAACGTTAGGTCTGGACTCCAGCTCCCTGTGCTGGTTTCATGATTACCTTACTGATAGGCATCAGCAGGTCAAGGCTGAAGGAGAGCTTTCCACTCTCAAACCGTTAAAAAGAGGTGTCCCACAGAGCTCCCTTTTGGGGCCACTTCTATTTGCTATCTACATCAACAATATAGACATCGGCATTAAGGAGGAAAATATTCACCTGTTCGCAGACGATACGGTGCTTTACATAAGCCGTGCATCACCCGAAGCTGCCTGTGGAGACTTGCAAACAGATTTCAATCTGCTGCAATATAAGCTGTTTAGCAAAAAAATTGCTACTTAATGCCAAAAAAACAAAAGCGATGCTATTCTCACCTTTTAATCATACGGCGTACCTTCCTATTGCTGGTACCCTCCCCCACCCCATCTCCACTTTATTAGGAGAAAACTTGGAATTTGTAACGAAGTTCAAGTATCTGGGGGTCTGGCTAGACCACAGACCCTCTTTTGTGGAACATATGGAGGATTTGCTAAAAAACTGAGGCAGAGGCTTGGTCTCTTCTTTAGGATAAACCGCCTACTAACCACAGAGGCCAAGAGGCAGCTAGTTCAGTCCACGTTCCTCTCCTTAATTGACTATGCTGACTTCATTTATAGTCGGTGTGCTGCCTCATACCTTGGAAAACTGGACATACTGTATCACAGAGCTCTGCGTTTCATTACTGGCCTCCCCTTGTCCACCCACCATTGCTCCTTATATGCAGCTGTGGGGTGGACCTCTCTTCAATACAGACGTAATAGAAATGTGGCTTTTTGGACATTCAGAGCTATCACTGACAAACTTCCGCAGTACATCACTGACTGTCTGCCTCCAAGTGTGATAGGAAACTATGCTTTAAGAAGCTGCTCTCTGATCTCTCTGAAAGTGCCCAGGGCCTGCACGTGCTTTGCGAGAGCAGCCATAGGCTTCGGACTGCCATCGCTCTGGAATAAGCTTCAGAAATCTTTGAAATTAAGGACCTCCGTTAGCCTTGCTGTGTTCAAGACCTTGTATGCCAAAGCAGTCACAGAAATATGTAACTGCTTCCATCGCCCCAGCTCGCTTGTTGTCTGCCACAAACTTATTCTGCTCCCAGTCTTCCCATGGCTTCATACTCATCAAGCAACTGTACCAGGGCTGTACATATTCCCTTCGGGCCCTGGCTACACATCCAGTCCTATCATAGCCCCTCTCACAACATGAACTTGAGCTCAAGGGAGCTCTAAACAATGGTGGCAGATCCCCACCTTGGACATAAAGTCCTATTATCATCTTGTTTTTCATCTCACTCTCTCTGACTCAGGTTTGAGGGTTCTATGTGATAACGACGACTGCCTAAAGGCAAACCACGTTATTGCGATGTCAGCACTGTGAAAAAATGTTTGGCGCTCTGACATCCTGGTACGCATGGAACAACAGCGCCGAGGACTTACAATTTCATACTTTCTGTGGGTCGCCCCGCACCCACTACTAAGCGATTCTCAACTCTAGAAGGGTACATGTTGGGAGGTGAAAGCACCACCCTACATCCCCTCCGCCCCTCAGCCCACTCGCCCGCTTGCCCCCCCACGTGCGTGTACGTATAGCAACATCCTGTCACGGATTCGCCCACCCCACATCCGGTTGCCCTACCCTCCCATTGCCATTCGGGCTTTCAGACGTCGCCCTTGTACATGTGCCCACATTACAGGCTACCGGTTTGAGCCTTGGCCACTTGATCCTTGCCTCAGACTGGCATCAGGTTCTTCCCCCCACCCAGTGATCTCTCTCTCTCTCTCTCTCTCTGTACGGCTGCCACCTTGTCCCTCTGTCAGTCTAGGCTTCCTCATCCCTCCTCTCACCACCGCCACCACACTCTCTCCCACCTCTCCCCTCAGCGCCTCACACTCACCAAGCGCACACTCTCAAGGTACTCTCTACCAATCACAGGCAGTCCCCCAGAGGCAGTCAATTTAATCCTTGAAAGGGTCAGGGTGCAAGGCCCATAACTTTACCCAGTGTATCCCAGTACACTACTTGATGTTCACACCCCAGAGGGAGGTTACAGCTGTATTTTGCCCTCCATAAGCTTATGTGCAGAATTATCAGCAGGAAATTAGCCCTGGGACAGGATGTCTCAATTAGTTGCATCTGTTAAGAAGACTTTATTTATTTATTTATTGAAATGTTTCACCAGGAAGGCATGCCAAGCAACAAGTTGCTCATTTCCCGGTGCGACCTAGGGGGTAGGGGAACATGAGGATAGTTTACAGCGATCTGGTACACAATATAAATTTACAGTAGATTACATTCAAATAATTTGAGCAGATTGTACAGGAATAATGAAATAGTGGGATGCTAACAGTTTTGAACTAGATAGAAACTACGCCAAAACTTTTGGAGTAGATAGCTACAACAACACAAAATAACATTTAGGCATACATTAAATGACACATAATTGTGTAGCTAGAAAATGGCTAAATAGAATTGTTGTAGTTTGATCTAGGGAAGTTAGTGAGGAGTAAACACAGGCAGAACAGGTTGGCTAAGGTATAACAAAAGTGCAAGTTAACTACAAGTGCATTACAGATTAGGGTCAGCCATAGCTAGCGCTACGTAAGGGGGAGAAGGGAAGGTGAGAGAGAGGTAGGTACGTTGGTAGACAGAGAAGTGGGGGTGGTGGAAGGGGATTGAACGAGGAGGAAAAGGAAGAGGTAGGAGGAGAAAGGTCTGCTGGGGACCTGACCCCCTCCAGTATGCTGAGGACCCTGCCTGCACAAGGCAGGAATCCAGCATGACAGGAAGGGAGCAGGTTGTGGCAGAGAGAGGTACAGTACAATAGGAGGGAAGCAGGTTGTAGGCAGCGAGGTGGAATAGGCTTCGGAAGAACAGAAGAAAGGGTGAAGGTGAGAGAGAAGAGAGGCCAAATCCCAGCCCTTCAGGATGTGGAGAAGTGGAGGGAAGAGTTGGGTTAATGGTGTAAGGATAGGGTAGGGACTGGCCCTTGGTACAATGGATTCACGACAGGAGCTTGACAACATTTTTGTCGAATGCCCCGTCAGCGACACCGGCAGGTCGACCGCATTCTGCAGTCGGCTGCCGGTTCGCACTGTCCGTCCTTGTTTTCTAAGGAGGGGCTTCTCCCCGAAACCCACATGCAGGGGGCTGCTCCCATGCACCCCCTCACTTAAAGATTATCAACTCCAAGTCAGAGCTGATTGGGGGGGGTGCAGGACCCCCCCAACAGACAGCACCTGGTTCCAGCGGGTTTCCCACAGCGGCATGGCACTGTAGTCTCTGTGGAGGACCTCGCTGGTGAAATGTCACTGTCGGGGGGGGGTAACCGTGGTACAACTTTGGATGATTGAGAAATCACAGTAAGAGAACAATGGAAGATCTGAAGGGAAGGAATTGGAGGAAGGGAAGGAATGCTGTTTTTTTAGGTGGGTGGGGGTGGAGCTGCAGCAGGGCATTGCATGGGTACTGAAGAGGGGTAGGGTTTGTCAGGGGCTTAGAGGGGGGAGTTAGGGAGAGTTGTAGTAGGAACAGCTAGGTGCAAGGAAGTTTTGAGCTGATGGAGTAGTAGGAGAATGAGTGATGAATTTGAGGGGGGAGGGAATTCCACATTTTTGGGAGGTGGTGAGAGTAACCAGATTGGCTGAAGAGGGTGGCTCTGCGGGAGACTGCCAGATTATGGGAGTCAGATGATCTAAGGGAGTGAGAGGGAGTGAGGGGTGTTATAAATGAGAGGGAGAGGTAGGAAGGGAGTTCACCCAGCCCGTGCTTGGAGGGGAATTTAGCGCAGTGGGAGAGTCGTCTGTTTGTAAGAGAGGGGAAGGATAGGGCACGATAGAGATCACAGTGGTGGCTGCAAGGGAGAGCATCAAGGGCAAAACGGCAGAAGGAATTGAAGAGGGTATCCAATCTGGCCAGGGAGGACTTGGGAGCAGCATCAGTGACTACATCACAGTAGTCAAAGATGGGCAGGATCATCTTCTGAGCAAGTTCACGCCTAACCGTAGAGGGGATACAACTACAGTTCCTGAACAGGGCACCAAGCTTGGGGTGCAATTCTTTTTGGATGGCGTCAATATGTCTAGAGAAGTTTAGGTGTTGATACAGCAAAACTGCTAGGTACCTGAAGGAGGATGTGTCCTCAAGTAAAGTCCCATCAAGGGTGCGGAAAGTAGGCAAGGAGGGAAGCCTAGAGAGTCCCTACCTTGTGCCAAAGGTCATGGAGACAGTCTTCTTGGCATTGAGAAAAAGTTGATGGTTAGCAAACCAGAGCTGAACCTTTTCAAAGTCTTGCTGCACATTGGATGTAACCTCAGCTGGGCAAGAGCCAGATGCTTACAGGACCGTATCATTGGCATACATGTGTATGGCGGTGACAGAGGAGCAGACAGATAAAAGGTCGTTTAGGAAGATGGAGAATAATAGGGGCCCTGGCACTGAGCCCTGAGGGACTCCAGTATTAATTGGGAGGGAAGGGGAAATGACATCAGAGATCCTGACTGATTGGGTTCTACCAATGAGGTAGGCCTTGAACCAGCCAGTGGCTGAAGGAGATAGGCCAGCTGTTGAGAGTGAGTCAAGGAGGAGGGAGTGGGAAACAGTGTTGAAAGCCTTAGAGAGGTCAACAAAGATGGCTGAGGTGATTTGGCCATTGTCCATCCCAGTAAGGATAGAGTCAGTGAACTGAAGTAGGGAGGTAGCGGAGGAGTGATTTTTCCTGATGCCAAATTGAAAAGGGGTGAAGTAGGAGGTGTCAGTTAAAAATGAGGTAAGCTGGGAGAGGACAAAGTGTTCTTGCAATTTAACTTGGGCAGGGCCGCAGTAATGGGGGGGGGGAGTGGGGAAGTTGTCCAGGGCCCCGAGGTCAGGAGAGGCCCACCTGAGGAGCTGGCATTACCCCAGGCATTAGCTGGTTTGGGAAACAGGGGCCCATTTCAAGTGACTTGTCCGGGGCCCCAAAATTCATAGCTGCAGCCCTGAACTAGGGCAGGGAGGAGAGAGATAGGGTGGTGATTTCCAGGGGAAGATGGGTCACCGCCTTTGGGAAGAGGGAGGACCACAGCATGTTTCCATGGAGTAGGGACCGAGGCAGTAGAAAATAAGAGGTTTAGAATTAGAGAAAGAGGGTAAGCAATGGCCGAGGCACAGAGAGAGAGGAGTTTGTGGTCTAGGCCATCTGGGGAGGAGCCTTTTGAGGGGTTGATAGTGAGGAGGGCTTGTAGCGTGTCATTTGGGGACACTGTATCGAAGGAGAAGAGGTGGGTGGGAGGAGGGGGAGAGGTACCATGGAGAGGAGGAGGTGAGGGTAGGAAGGGAGGGATTTAGTAGCTCAGTGGCACAGGTGGTATAGTAGGAGTTAAAGTCATGGCTACAGCACCCAGGTCAGCCACAAGGGTGTCATTATTTTAAGCATGGGGGGTGGGAGGGACGTGGGAGAAAGAGGGCATGAACCACCTTCCAGAACTTGGAAGGTGAATTTATGTTTGTGAGAAAGGCATTGTGTTAAAGTATTCAGACTTTGCTAGCCTTGTGGCACTGGTAAAGGCATTTTGAAACTTGCGATAAGTCATGAGATCACTAGGAAGCTGGGTTGCTTTATGACGTTTCCAGGCATGATCTCTGGCTCTGAGACAGGCCAATAGTTCTGGAGTAATCGAAGGTAAGTGGTTTCCCCTAACCCTGGTTTGTTTGAATGGGGCAAAGGTATCCAATTCTCTAGGAATATATTTGTAAAATAAGCAAGGGGTTTATCAATCAATGGGATGTTGGCTAGGGGAGACCAGTCAGAGAGGGCTAGATTGCGCAAGAGAGACTTCTAAGGATTTAAAAGAGCATAGTTGCAAGGTTTTATGCAGAGATTTGGGTCTGTGAACTTTCCTGACTACGAATATGGGATTATGGTCGCTGAGTGCATCAGGAAGGATACCAGAGATGATGACTGTGGGGGTGGGAGGTAAGAGCCCAGTCAAGTAGGGAGTGATTTTGTGTCTTAAGGTTGGGACAGGTGGGTTCCAATATTAGCTGTGTGAAGTTATGGGCACAGATTTCATTGCATATTTTGGTTGTTTTTGGTGACAGTCAGTTTAAATTGAAGTCACCTAGGATGTACAGCTCACCAGAGTGAGAGAGGGCAATGATGGACGTTAGGAGGTCAAGAGCGGTAGAGGGCTAGATGTTTGGGCAGCAATAGATACCAGCTATAAAGACAGGAAGAGTAAAGGGAAGGATAACATGAATAACTAGAGCATTGTGGGTCATTGGGTTGGAGGATGAGTAAATTATGGAGTATTGGAGGGAGGTAAAGACATACATGGTGACACCACCACCCCAGCCAGCTCAGTCTTGCCTTAGGAGGGAGTAACCAGGAATGGAGACTGAGTGGCCAGGGATCGTGCTCTTTAGCCATGTTTCTGTAATGATTAGGATGTCTGGTTTTAGAGAGGCCACCATGGTTTGTAGGAGGTCAATTTTTAGTACTAGGCTACAGATATTTAGATGTAGGATCTTGAAGCCTCTTGGGAGGGCTGTAGGAGCAGAGGAGGGGACAGCAGCTGTGGGAGTGCCAGAAGTGTACTCTTCAGGCTGTTCACAGGAAACAAATTGATAGTCTTAATACATTTTGTGGAACACAGGTGGTGTCATTTACAAGGACAGGACACAGAGTTTAATTCCTAGGGGAAACATCTTGTAAAAAGAGAGCAATGTTTTGTTTGGCGATAGAGCTAGATATTTTAAAGAGACTCTCAACTGAAGGACTTCTGTGTGTGTGAACTGCCTGTTTCAAGAGCTATCCTGTGCAATTTTATTTTTAATTTTTATTGTTATTGATCATAATAAAATGCTACTTATGAATGTTATAACTACTCCTGGTTTGCCTATGCTTCCTGACCTATGCCTCTACCATAGGCAGTGCCATCAAACGTCCCTGCCTCATGGACCTCACCACCATGACAAGGGTGTAGGGGGCCAGAAGCTCATTGAGGTACTGAGGCCAAGCTCATTCAGGGCTTTATAAACCAATAACAAAAACCTTGTAATCAATGTGCCCACCTGGAGTGAGAGACTGATGTGCTCCGATCTCTGAACAGAAGTTAGAATCCTCGCTGCTGCATTCTGGACTAGCTGCAGGTGACACAACTGACCACCAGATAATCCCCAATACAGCCAATTATGATGGTCTGTTTTGAAAGAGATGAAGGCCTGCACTGATGTGTAGAAGTCATCGTCGTCAAGAAAGGACCAGAGTCTGGCATTGTTTTTCAGATGGTAAAAGGCACCCTTCACTGCTGAAGACACATTGGACACAAAGGTCAGCTGTACATCAGGTACTATTCCTAGACTATGCGCTTCCCTCTCTGCCTTCAGCTGAGCCCCATCAAAGACAAGGTGCTAAAGGCTACCAATTAAGGCTGACATATGATGATCACTTCCAACAAACAGCAGCTCAGTATGTCCTGGTTTCATCACCAACTATTTGGAGGCTATTCCAAATTTTATCTCCGAAAAATATTCTTCCAACAGTACAGATGATACGCTGTTAGGAGCAAAGGACAGGTACAGCTGGGTATCACTGGCATAGCAATGAAAGCTCAAGTTATACCACCTTATGATCTTCCCCAGCAGAACCATGTGCACCACGAACAACACAGGTAACAGAACTGACCCCTGAAGGACTTCACAATTGATAGCAACCAGATGCAACTGGAACAACCTGGACACCACCTATTGCTCTCTCTGATCTAGGACCAGAACCGTTTAAGAACAGTACCAGTCAATTCCTTGAGTCTCTCAAATCTGACCAACAATTCCCAGTGGTTCACAGTGTCAAATGCTGAAGATCGGTTGAAAAGGTGAAGATGAATCTATACCTACCTCACCTCAATCCCTCACCAAGAAAAAGTCATTGCACACCCTAATCAAGATGGTCGTAGTGCTGTGTCACCTTCAGAAACCAGACTGAAATGACTAAAGGATGTCGTTCATGTCAATGTGACTTATCTGCTGTTCAGTGATCACTTTTTCCACAACCTTCTCCAAAGAAGGGAAGTTGGGGACTGGTCTACAATTTGAGTAACTATCAGGAGCCAATGATGCTTTTTGAGAAGGGTTCTTGCAATTGCCTCTTTTACAGGTGGTGGTAAGAGATCCTAATGCAAGGAGGCATTGACAATCAACTCAAAGACCGGAACCAAAGTTTCCAACCTTGCATTGAGCGGATAGTTGAGTATTGGATCCAGTCTTGATGTGGTACTGTGCAAATAGGGAGTAACACCATAGACAGCTCCCTCATCTAGCTGGTGGAACTTCTCCCAGGACTTATCCCTCACCACTCCATGTTCTCTTTGTATGTAAAGTGCATAACAGGTACCACTCACCTCCACTCCACAGGCCCCCGGTGTGCAGCTCAGATGTAAAGAAACACTCATAAGCAGTGCTGCAAACAGAAATAGCCATGCTCTACATTATTGTCAAAGGCCAGTAATTCTTTCTGTCTGAGCTGGAATGGAAGGGTACAGTATCTTTAAACTTTAGGGGTGCACTGGAGAAAAACAAAACCAACATGAAGCAACAAACAGCAAAATCGGGTCATTTATGGGTTCTTGCAACTCATTCATTGAGCTACAGTTTATTTGCAGCTAGGCTGTTTCCTGATTTAGTGTCCATTTTTAGCAACATTTAGAAATGTCCAACAGTAAGCAGTTTACCACCCCTGTAAAAACTCTCTGATGACAGTAGGAAGGTTTGGTCACAGACTACTTTATCACTGTAGTGATGGACAACCACTACAGACAACAGGGGTTCCCTGTAATGATGCTCTGAATTGATTAATTCCGTCCCTTGTGCATCCAATGGATTTTCATAATTTCCCATTCGGAGTTAAGTCTAACACCAACTCCAAGAAGCCCTAGGAAACTAGAAGCTAACTCTGAATCAGAAATTCAGATTCTGTATCCAGTGGGCTAGCAGGCATCATAGTCTCATTCCCCCTTGCCCATGACACAATTAAATTAAGTCTCCTCCTTCCCTTTCCCTCAAGAGTCACAGGTGCCAGCAGTATTTAACACAGTAAAATACATTCATTTGACCCTCCAACTTTCCACTGTCTTGGCACTCACACTACTGTATATAGCCAGCAACCAGGCCCAGTCAGTAGCAACTGGCCACTCCACCTCTATTCTGAAAACAGTCGAGCAAGGGGTCTCCAGTCCACACATCCTCTGAGTTCTCTTGGTCATGGCATTTCACAAACACAGCCATAAACCCCCAACACAGCCTCCCCGCAACTTCATCTTGCCACTGCCACTAATAAAACATTTTTAGGCCAAGGAATGGGTGACCAGCACAAACTCTCCCTCCTCTTCTTCGGCTGGCCACAGTAGCCTGAAATTATTGCACATGCACATTTAGACTACAGAGGCTGGCCGAGGAGGAGGAGGAGGAGGGAGGGTTTGTGCCTAGTTGCCCACTCCTTAGCCTAAAAATCTTTAATTGCCCATGGTGGCAGGAGGGCGTTTGGGGTTTGGGTCCATGGTGGAGGTCCATGTCCATGACATGTCATTGCCGTGCAGACTGGGAAGATGTGTTGAGTGAGAACCCAATGATCAGTTGTATCTGGAGTGGCTATGGAGTGGTCAGTGACCACTGACTGGGCCTGGCAGATGGTTATGTGAGTGTGAAGACAGTGGGAAGTGGAGGGGAAGAGAAGGAGAAGGGTGAATTGAATGTATTACTACTAACACTAGTGGCTCCTGACAGTAGGGGAAAGGGGAATAGGGGTTCCAGAGAGAGAGGGAGTGATTCCTCTACAAAACAAGCATTTGTCAATGCCGAATGTTTGCTTGTTGGCATTGGCATTGGCATTGGTAGTGTAGAAGTTACAGAGCTGCATAACGGAAATGGCAGTGAAGTATTGAACTGAAGCCAACCCCACCACCACCCTGCAGAGAGTGACAGGCATTGGGGTGTGCCTTTGGGTCATCAGGCATAACGGCCATGCCATTTCATCACACCCTACCCTGCAGACACTGGCAAGTGTCACGGTGTGCCTTGGGGTCTTTGGCCCTTATGCACACCCCATTCCATCAGGAAATACGGTGAGATGGGTGCGGTATAGGAGAATGGGGTGAACTTTGGTGCCGAAGAGTCCAAGGCATACCTCGATGCCTCTCACTGGCTGCAGGGTGGAATGGTATGAGCATTACAGGCAAGAATCCCAAGTCACACCCCTGATGCCTGTCATTCTCTACAGGATGGGGTGTTATGGCTGGAAACCCTAATACCTCAGGCATTCGTTGGTATTTTCACTCCAAATTTTGAACATGGTTTTTCTGTGACCCCCACCTCATGAACAGTGGCAATATCAGTTTGTTAGCCGAAAGCTGCTTATGTACAGCGACTCGACATTCTTTCACCACAGGTGCAAAAACACATTCGAATAGGATGTGAAAAATGACAGCTATACTGTTCATGGGAGGTGTAAAAATGGCAATGTTGCAAATCTGCAGTAAAAATATTAAAAAAACTGGTGAAGTCACGAGCGTGCATAGAAACTGTACAACGCACACCCGTAATGTAATTAGTGTGGGAATTTTTTACAGCAGATTGTCAACACAGGCATTTTGGGACCTCCGATTATGAACAGTGTCACTGTGATTTTCTTTATCTGTCCCGAACAATGATTTCCCACAGCGACCACTCATCTCTGCGCTGAAAGTGTGAAAACACATTTCGGCCATGTTGTGAAAAATGACAGCTGTACTGTTCATAAGGAAGTGTGGAAAAATGCCACTGGTAAAAATCTGGACTGAAAATATTACAAAGTCATGAACTTACGAGGGTGCGTGGAAACTGCGCAATGCTCACTCATAACACAGTCATTTTATGGACTTTTGTCACCAAATTTTCAACATAGCCATTTTAAGACCTCTGCTCATGAACAGTGTAACTGTGATTTTCTTAATCTGTCCCAAACATTGCTTTACACACCGACTGCACCATTGTGCGCTACATGTGCGGAAGCACATTTTCAGCAACATGTGAACAATGGCAGCTGTACTGTTCATAAGGAAGTGTAATAAAATGGCAATGTTGAAAATCTGGAGTGAAAATATTGAAAATTCGCAAACTTACGAGCGTGCGTAGGAACTGTGCAACGCACGCTCGTAAAACAGTCATTTTTAAGAATTTTTTCACCAAATTTTCAACATAGCCATTTTAAGACCTCTGCTCATTAACAGTGTCACTGTGATTTTCTTAATGTGTCCCATACATTGATTTCGCACACCGACTGCGCCATTGTGCGCTACATGGAGTGGAAACACATTTTGGGCAAGATATGAAAAATGACAGCTGTACTGCTCATAAGGAGGTGTGGTAAAATGGCAATGTTGGAAATCTGGGTAAAATATGAAAATTAGCAGGCTTATGGCGTGTGTAGGAACAATACAGCGCCGCCCATAAAACAGTCATTTTTGGAATTTTTCCAGCAAACTTTCAACATAGGCTTTTGAGGCCACCTTATGAACAGTGGCAGTGTCGTTTCATTACTTGGTCCCAAAGGTGATTTTGCACAGTGACTGAGAAATCACCCTTGAAGACAGTGCTTATCGCCATGACAGTGAGATCATTCATGAGAAGGGGTCCCAAAACCCATGTTGATGGTAAAAATTCAAAAACGCTTGAGATATGCAGCAAAGTTGAAAAACCCTATCTATCCTATTTACAGCTCACCGGCATTTCCTCAGTTCGCGATCGGCTTTGAAGGTGCAGGCGTATTCTAGTCCACCAAGATCGTCGGCGCGGAGTCGGAGGTAAGTATGGGGTGAGGGGTGTGGGGAGGCAGGGTGCGCAGTGGGTGGGCGTGGTGGGGGCAGAGACAGCGGGGACCTTTTTGAGTTTCAGGTGTTTTTCTTTAAAATGGCGGCAGCGGGGCGTTTGCCATGCTGGGGTGGGCTCCCAGCGTGGCACAAGGACGGCTGGTGGGGAGCATGGAGCCGGCGAGTTGGGCACCCGTCGGCGATAACATGTTGCCATGCTGGGGTGGGCTCTCAGCGTGGCACCCTGTACTCTGGGGGCGCCAGTGGGCCGACGGGGATTGGGCACCCCGTCGGCTGCCTCAGATGTGTAGCCATGCTGGTGTGGGCACCCAGCGCATGGCTGAACTCTGTTTTGAGGAGGTGCAGCACAGCCGGCAGAGTTGGGCACCCCGTCAACTACACAGTGTGTGGGGGCAAGCACGCGCGGTATGCATGCGTGTGTGTGTGTGTGTGTGTGTGTAGGGGCGTGCATGAGCAGGTGATATCTTATAAGCTGCTCACTGAGCGTAGCTCCCCCTTTCAAATGTACGCCGCTGCATTTTGGAGCTGTCATAGACAGCTTGAGCAGGCATTGGAGAACTGCGGCGGCACCTGCAAACACATTGCCTGAATTGGAAGAGGGCTGCCACACCTCCGAAAACTCGGATGATGGCACTATGTTTCTTGCACATGCGTGCAAGCAAACATAAAAATGGAAGAAGTGGTCCATAACATCTCTCTTTTTCTTACTTTTTTAAATTGAATTGTCATCCCTCCCCCCCCAATTTTCTAGGGGGGCAGTTTTTGTAAGTCATGGGTTTTGATAGCTGTTATGTGGACAATATAGGGGCTTGTAATCTTTATCTGATTACTTTTGGAAAAAAATGGAGCTTGCCTGTACTTAAGCATTGATTATGCTCCCTTTTCAATCTGTTTACTCTCTGAGCAGTACATATTTTGGATGATTATACGCCCCTTTTCAATCTGATTACTCTCTGAGCCATACATGTTTTGGGGGGATTATGCACCCCTTTTCAATCTGATTACTCTCTGAGCCATTTATGTTTTTTAGGATTATGCTCCCCTTTTCAGTTTCATTACTCTCTGGGCCGTACATGTTTATGCCATTTTGAAATATTGCAATCCTTACAAATTCAATAGCTTTTAAGGATCAGTAATCAAAATTAGGCAGTGTACACATGTTAGCTAAATTAATGGTGGTATTTCTACTAGGGTTGTAGGCTGTATAGAAATGTTGTTAATACATTATACAGTATGTAGTTATATATATTGTCTTTCCCTATATTATCTAATTGCCCTGTGTCACTTTAATACAATAAATTGCTCAGACTAGTGGATTGCTGTAAAAGCAGCCATACCCTAGAGGGCACTATCCTTTGAAAAAGCCTTCTTTAAGGTGAAACGTTACGAATTTGTGCTCTCTGCTGCTGTGGCAACTTTTGTATGCATGCTTTGTGCTGCTGGAATAAAGAAGGAAGATGGGCATAATATTTTGTGTGGACCTTCCTTTATTACTTGATGGTGGATGCTGTGACTTTTGCTTTGTATTTGTGTCATTGGCACTGAGGACTCTGAGTGGCTCTTGCTGCCTTGGGAAGGGGGAATACATGATTTAGTTACAGTAAGGTGCCAGGTGTGGAACTGAATCAGATTCCAGTTCCAAACCTTTTTAGAACGTTACGATTTGTTGACCTTCAGTTCAAAAATCCAAATTCTTAAAAAGTCCAGAATCCAACAAATCCATTTCCAGTTCCACAATTCTGAGCATCCCTAGTTCCCTGCCATATACCTAAAGTGAAGTTATCAGATGCCAATCCCATTCCCAAGCTCATTCAGAGTTCTGCAGAGACTTCAGCCGAAATAGTTCAGCTGAAATCTCAGTACACACTTGCTTGGTTTTCCCCAGTTCCCTCTGACCTAGCCACTGTTCCTTGGTCTCCCACCCAGATGCAGAAGTGTCAGTACCCTTGGTGGACTTGAAGGACCTAACACCCCAGACTGGACCCTTGACTCCTTGAGGTCTTGTAGCCCCAGGGGAGCTCCAAGGCCCAAGCCTAGTGCTGGACACCTCAGAGACACTCCAGCCAAGGGGCCACTGGCCAGCCTAGGTGGTACCTCACTCCACCTTCTTACTGTGAGGGACTCCTGTGGCATTCTGATGACCTATGTTCACAGCCCAAGGCTAGGATATTAGGAGCTCAGACTGGCAGGGATGGTGAAAGAGCATCTGCAAGGATGCTGTCCTCTCATGTGAAGGAGATATGGACCACTGAAAACCAAACCTGGAGGTTGTGTGGGACAATTGTCAGTGTGTGCGACTTAGCACTGGTGGGCTCTGCCCCCAGGATGCCAGTATGGACATACTCAAGACAAGAAGAGCAGAAGGCGGTCAGGGAGAACAACAGAAAAATGCTGGCCAGGCAGTCTTGGTGATGACTTCTGTGTGCTTGCTCCCACATGCCAACAGGCCCTCATCAGACACTACTCAGTCCCTGGTACGTGGATAATGGCTTCAGCAGCATACTTCTACTTCTCCTCCAGGAGCCCCCAGTAGGTAGGAAGGAAGGGGCCACCGGGGAGGGATGGAAAAAATCCAGTCACAAGAGGAACTACTAGGAGACAGAAGGTGGGTGACATCGGCAAGAGCAAGTCCAAGGGTACTGGAGTGGCATGGGTGAGAGTGCTTGAAAGAGTGATGCTTCTGGGGGGTAAGGAAGAATGTATAAAAAAAACACTGCAGATTAAAAGGTTCTTCTTTATAACAAGGACCCTGCACTTTTACTATTGGAGTAGTGCCCCCTTGAGTTACTGTAAATGCACTTCTTTGGTAAAGACTCTTCCCAAAGCCATGTGAATGAGATGATAATTAAGTCTGATCTGGCCAGACACACTTTTTTTTTACTTCACTTATGTTCAGATTCAGCCCACCCCTACTGTAGCTGCTTGGTGATTTGAATCAGTGTCATAATGTTGGATTCCAGATGTGCGTTGTATGAATTTATTTATTTTATTAATTTCAAAAAGTTTCACCAGGAAAGACATATTGAGTTGCTAACAGCTTGTTTCGTCTTTCTCGCACACACTTACTTACTCACAGCTGTAGTCTTCTTTCAAACTATCTGTCCACAGGAGCTGTCTTTGTACTCTGACTGCCTATCAGACACTCACAGTAGGGATTTTCTGCATCTGAATGTGACAATGACAGAAACCATCCTTGCTGGCTTCTAACAAAATCTAGTGTTCTTTTTGGACTGGGAAGTGAGTGTATTAGATTACTAACCCAGACATCCGTCTCGCATTTTAAAAATACAGCTAGACTACACATCTCTATGCGGATGTTTCTTCTGCCAAGTCTTTCATCCTTGTCTTTATCACATCCAGAGTGTTTTTCAATGGAGGCCACCAAGGCTGTATGCAGTCACCATCACAATTTTCTGTGGCCACAGAGCTCTTTAGAGCCCCAGTTACACAGGTAATGGAATGAACAATTTCTTACCTTTTAACAAACATGGAAGATACAGTTCTATTGAAACTACATTGGGGACTTGATTTATTGTATACTGTGTGAAAAGAAATGTATTATATCAGTCTGGGCTGGGATACAACAGTAGGTTTGGGGTGATAACAATAAGAAGCAAGGCCACCAGTAACTTTTGGTGGCCGCATATTATGACCCTTTGAGGCCACCATGATTTGAGAACCACCGGTCACTATTACATTACCTTTCAAGTGACACAGCCTGAAAATCTAATTTCCATACTCTGCAATCCAGTACATTATCTCTAAGTACCAGGCTTCCTCAATACTCACACACCCCCTACCCCCCAGTCATAATGGCACCATATTGATTGACTACTGTCCAAAGAACTGCGTACAGAATGTTTCTGTTCACTTCTAAAGCCTCCTTGCATGGCATGGAACTTACTTACATTGCTGAGTTGGTAAAATGCTTCAGATCTACTCTGTCCCAACTCCTTTACCGCTGCTGGTGTACAACCCCCAACCCACCCCCACCTAGATGGTTGCAGCTGCCATGGCTTATGGGGAGGGGCCCACACAAACACAAATATTCAACCCAAGACAGGGGTGAACCTGGTACTTATTAGGTGTAGGTCCCACAACCCCCTTAATCTCTTCCTTTGTAGTTCTCAGAAGCTGATACTAGCAGTGAATACAGAGTTTACTGTAGCACTGGAACGCACAGTCCACTGAAGTCATACAGGAGCTGGTACATCAGTATACACTGATCACACACAAAGCCCCATTTAGATTAGCTGGCAGCACACTAGGCAGACTTGAGCTGAGGATCCTTTAAGCTCCCGTCCAGCCCTAATTGATCCATCAGATGGTAGCTGGATGGTCAGGCAGCAGCTTAACACTAAATTCTGAAACTGTAGGTAACATACTGGGCCTTAAGATTCTGTCCATGCTGCAGAATTGATTGGATGACTCAGTTCATGTTGCTGTAACTTGTCTTACTGACACTATCTGCAATCCCCTGAGAAAAATGTTGGGTCTCAAGGGTTGTGCAATAAGCCCTACAAGGACAGACTGAGGGATCTCAGCATGTGCACCCTGGAAGAGAGGAGGGCAAGAAGTGATACAATAGAGACCTACAAGTACCTTGCAGGGGTGAACAGGGTGCAGGAAGGGATTCTCTTTTAAATGAGAAAAAGAACCAGGACCAGGGGAGATGCGATGAAGCTGGAGGAGGGGAGTTTGAGAGCTATAAGGAAATATTTCTTCACTTAAAGGCTGGTAGACTCATGAAACAGACTGCCAGTAGAAGTGGTAGGGGAAACAACAGTGGGAAGTTTCAAGCACGCATGGAACAGGCATTGGGTATATTAGAAAACAGACCGGGAGGAGGGAAGGTCGCTGGAGGCCAGTTAGGGTCTGCAGAAATACAGTCGATTCATCACAGGATATCTGGGCAGACTGGGTGGTCCAAGAGGGCCTCATCTGCTGACAAATTCTATGTATCCATGTTTCTATGTCCCAAAGGCACTCCCTTCCGCATGGTGTAAACTATCCCCAACTACCTAATATATTATGTCTTATTATTGGTACCTTTTTATGTTGACCTGCATGCATGCGCAAACAACATATTGGGGTAGTAGCACTTTCAGAGGTGTGTCAGTGTTGTGGCGAATGCAGAGCACACTTTAGTAGGTGCATCCCTCATTCTTCAATTAGCCAGCATGTTAGCGCTGACACAAGTATTATGCAAAGTGCAACCAGCTTGAGAGAAATGTGCCACTACAATCAGAGACAAGCTCATCATGCAGCAGCACAGATGACACACCTCTGTACATGCCTTTCCTGGTGAAACAGTGGCGGATCCCGAAAGAAGGCCGACATCAGGGGTGCAATCCCTGTGTCAGCATGTCTGCCACCACCCCCCAACATTGTGTGGCACACTAGGAGCTCACCCCAGTGTGCCTCCGCTCACAGAAAGCCAACCTCGTCGGCATGTTCCCCCGCCCCACCCCCACTGTGTGGCCAACATCACCTCTGAATGTCATGGGGCACACTGGGAGCCCACCCCAGTGTGTCCATTTGTTTTATTTTACCTGTAAAGAAAGAAATCCGTCCCATGGCGCAGTCCATTTTTTTATTACCTAAAAAGAAAGCAGTCCAGTTGTCCATGGCACCCCTCCCCAAACTGCACCACCTGTGCCACCACACCATACCAACCCTCACCCCATACTTACCTCCGGAGGTCTGGTGCTGTGATCTTTGGTGGAGTGGGAACACATCTGAACTCTTCAAAGCCAAACTGCAAAATGAAGAAATGCCGGTAAGCTGTATAATGGCATGGGGGGGGGGGGTTCAACGTAGGGGGATATCTCAGTCATTTCTTTGAAGTTTGGATCCTAATTTTCAACATGGGGTTCTTGGGACCCCACCTCATGAACACATGCACTGTTATCTCGTTATTGGGTCCCAAAAGGTTATTTCGCGGTCACTGCGTGGAATCACCTTTCAGGACTGATTAACAAAATGACAGTGCCACTGTTCATGAGGTGGAGTACCAAAAAGCCTATGTTGCAAATTTGCTGAAAAAATTCCAAAAAATGACTGTTACGAGCTTGCTTGCGCAGTTTCCATGCAAGCTCGTAACTTACAATTTTTAATATTTTCACTCCAGATTTTCAACATTCCCATTTTTCACACCTCCTTATGAGCAGTATAGCTGTCATTTTCATATCCTGCCGAATGTGTTTTCACACATGTGGTGCACAATAAGCCTTGATAACGCTTCGGAAATCAATGTTTGGGACAGAGTAACAAAATCACAGTGACACTGTTCATGGGCAGAGGTCCCAAAATGCCTATGATGAAAATTTGGTTAAAAAAATTCCCAAAATAATTGCGCTACGGGCATGCGTTGCGCAGTTTCTATGCATGCTCATGACTTCACCAATTTTTTATATTTTCACTCCAAATTTTCAACATTGCCATTTTTTTACACCTCCTCATGAACAGTACATCTGTCATTTTTCACATCCTGCCTGAAATGTGTTTTCACACCTGTGGTGCCAAATGGCGGAGTCGCTGTGCAAAATCACCGTTCGGCTAACAAACTGATAGTGCCAGTGTTCATGAGGTGGGTTCACAAAAAGCCCATGTTGAAAATTTGGAGTGAAAATACCAACAAACGCCTGGGGCATTAGGGTTTCCAACCATTACGCCCCACCCTGTAGAGACTGACAGGCGTCAGGGGTGTGACTTGGGATTGTCGGCTGTAATGCTCACGCCATTCCACCCCCACCCTGCAGCCAGTGACAGGCATCGAGGTGTGCCTTGGACTCTTCAGCCCCAAAGTTCACCCCATTCTCCTATACTGCACCCATCTCAGCGTATTTCCTTATGAAATGGGGTGAGCGTAAGTCCAAGACCCCAAGGCACAACGCGACAGTTGTCGGTGTCTGCAGTGTAGGGTGAGGTGAAATGGCATGAGCGTTATTGCCCATGACCCAAAGGCACACCCCAATGCCTGTCAGTCTCTGCAGGGTGGGAGTGGGGTTGGCGTCAGTTCAATACTTCACTGCCATTCCTATTATGCATCTCTCTAACTCCTGCACTACCAATGCCAATGCCAGCAAGACAACATTCGGCATTGACAAATGCTTGTTTATTATGATTCCAATGTATAATTAGTAACATAGATCTTTTATGCATGTGATTCACTGCTTGAATGGGCCTTGTCCTGTACCTCTCATGATGAATTTGCATTTTGTCTTATTCCATTTTTTGAATTGTCTCTTTGGGTTCTATTTGTTTATGTATCGCTTTGCTAGCAACCAAGCTTGTAATTTTAACTCTACATGCCTTTAACCCTGTTTGTAACAAGCCTTGCTGTATGGCTTAGGTCTTGCTTGAAAATTGACAAGCTGGTTGCTGCAGTCTTTGTGGCTCTCACCAAGGCCTTTGACCTAGTAAGCTGTAGTTATTGTTAGGGGCAATGAGGGGGTTGGGTTTGTCACCTGATGTATGTGATTGGTTTGGGAACTGTCTCTCTGCTCGCAAGCAAAGGGTAAGGACTGATGACTGTTACTCCCCATTTTTAATAAATAATCTGGGTGTAACCCAGAGTTCCATTCTGGGGCCCCCTCTTATTTTGTTTATTCTTAAATTCCTTCCTCTCACTTTGCACTCCAGCTAACCCACTACTGTATACAGACAATGCCATTTTGTATTGCAAGGGCAATAATTCTAAAATTTTAACTCATGATTTACAAAAGAGTTTTAATGAATTGCAAAATTGGCTAAAAGATTCCTGTCTTTTGTTAAATGCAAAAAAATTAAAACAATGATCTTTTGAAATGCTTGTGTAACCCCTAGGTGGCGCTATCCCAAGGGCTACTACCCTGCCTGTTTGACTACGGACAGGTTGAGGGGCCTAGGTCCTGTGGCGGGTGCCTCCACCCAGAGGTCAGGGTTTGTAGTGGTTAGACTAGCTTGGTCACAGCCCTCTGGGACACTGAGACCCCCTTTTATTCCCTCTAGTGGCTCACACAGTACACCGGAGTTACACCCCAATACCCCACGTATACACTTTGTTCACTCATATAGATACCCCTAACCCTCGAGACTGATTCTGCAGCACGTCTCTGAGGACCCCCTGCAAAGTAAGGTTAAACAACATACACAACAAAACACAATACTGTTTCCATAAGTACCAACACCACAGACAGTATGTAGTATAACAACAACAAATCTGATTTATTTAGGGGACAGTAACACGGAAGGGGGAAATCAGGTTAATTAGTGGCATTAAATCATAGTACTGTGCACACATACAGGGTCTGAAAAGTCACACTCTGGGTACCCAGGTTGAGGGGGCGGGCTAGTCAGGTCCGTTGCCGGGGTTGTCCGGCAGGTGCAGATGGATAGGGCCCTGTAGAAGAAAATATATGCACAACATCCAATTGTAATCCGGAGCCAGATGGCTCAGTCCATGAAGCAGTGAAACAAGAATTAGATGATACACTTGTGATCGAAAACAGGCTGCAGGGGAATACCCTGACTTGTACTCATAATACCCAAGCTGAGAACCGGATGGTGGATGTTCTTCTGGATTGCCAGAACAACAAGGCATGGAGACAAGATCCTTATGACTGGACCCCACTGCAGTTGATAGCAAACGGATTTAGTCCGAGACAAGCTGGGGTTTGCTTCCAGCTTCAACACACAGCACACAGCACTGGGGATTGGAAATAGCGATTCCCCACAAGCACTACGCACATTCATATGTAAAAGGAAAGTACTATACCAGGCAGGCTGCTCCTCGATCCCGATCGCAATTACTGCAAAATACCTGGGAGCACACACAGCAGCTTTAGTTCCTGACAGACCGAGCGTGATTCAGCAATTTCTCCAGCCTTCTACAGGGTGAGCCTGGTTTCCACACTTCAGACTTCCTTCTTTCTCCTCACAAATCGGATTCAGTCCGAACTGGCACTTACAAAGGCTGCAGACCGAAACTCAGGGCCTCATGCGCACTTCCTGCGTGAAACTATACACCGCAGAAGCACAGAGCTTCTTCTCTCTTCACAGTCTCAACTGATCTAATCTTTCCACTCACAGAGTAGGGCATTTCCTTTAGCTCCACACCATTCTGTTGGCTAGTTCAGCTGTCACTCACAATAAGACTCCCTCTGTTGGTGGAAAAAGGCGCCAAGGTTAAAACTACATTTCCCAGAGTCACTGCCCATACAATCCCCTTGTGGCTGGCTCAAAATTGAGAGTCCAAGTTCCGATTCGTCCACAGGCTCCATTTTAGGTCTCCCTATCATCCTGATTGGTCCAAGTCAGCTATTCAGGACCAAAATGAGAAGCTACACTGAAACAGTTCGTAGCTGAAATGAAGACAGGTTAGACAAACTACATTTTCTCAGTCCTCTAAATCATTTCTGGCAAACAGTTATATCTTTCAACAAGGCTCCCTCTGCACATGTAGCGACGGCAGAGACGGAGTAAATTGACAGCAGCTCGGGTGGTATTCGAGCATTAAATACACAGTCCCTCCCATACAAACTAATTAGGTCTGCAAGCAGACAGCTCTTAAAGAGACAGTACATGGAGGCTCAAATAGCACTCACTTGGAACCACATTTAAACAGCTCAGACGCCGAACACCGCCCAGACTTGGAGCATTCAGACAAGCTCCTGGAAGAATTTTGGGTACCCCCATTTGCAGGGGGGTTACACTTGTAAAAAGATAGATCAGGATGAGGATTTGTAATGAGTACCTTAGATGGAAACAAGCCTGAAATGGTTGATAAATTCACTTCTTTGGGAGTGGTATTAGACTATTTTTTAACATACAATACCACAGAAAATCTTGTTGCTGTATTGGTCCTTGTAACACAAGATCCACACAAACAGATAATTTGATACCTTTTATTGGACCAACAGAGTTGTTGTGGAAGAACACAGGTGCTTTTAGCTTTCGGATTACACAGAATCCTTCATCAGAAATCAATGGCACTTGGTTAACATACAGTACAATAGTCATGTTGAACATGACTAAGACAGCCCATCGACATTTATGATTGCTGTACAGAGTGAATTCTTCATTGTTGAGTGAAACACCTGGGGAACAGCGATCACCGTACAGTGTGGTTCAATACAAGAACAGCTGTAGAACCGAACCACACAAGGGCGAGGGTCCTGGACTTCAAGAGGGCAGATTTTAAAAAGATGGGTGAAGCCTCATGGATGACCCAGTGGAAGGGTGACCTGAGTGGGGTGGAGGAACAGTGGGAGAAACTAAAAGGGCCATAGGGAAAGCAACGAAGCTCCACATCAAGCAAGTGAGTAAAAGCAAGAGGAAAAAGAGACTGCTATGATTCTCGAAAGAGATGGCCGAAAAGGTAAAACTTAAAAGGGTCACATTCAGAAAGTAAAAGGAGATGCAGAAGGAGGAGGAAAGGGAGGTGTATTGGGGAAAAGAGGGAAGCAAAAAAAGCAGTAAGGAGCACAAAGGTGTAAACTGAAGGGAGAATAGCCCAGGTGGTGACGAAGGGGGACAAGACATTTTATAGGTATGTAAGCAAAAGGAGAACGATCAAGGGAGGGATCACAAGGTTAAAAAGGGAAGGGGGGACCGTGAAGAGAGAGACCAGGAAAAGGCAGACCTCCTGAACATATACTTTCATTCGGTGTACACAGAGGAAGGAGACGGGGAAGGGCCACAACAAAGTAACAGCAGCATTGGAAGGAGGGAGGTGGATACTAGTCCATTTTCATATTGTGCCCTGAAGGGACTCGTTAATCTGAAAGTGGACAAAACAATGGGGCCAGATGGGGTACATCCAAGGATATTGATGGAGCTCAGGGAGATACTGGCTGCACCTCTGACAGCCCTATTTAACAGCTCGTTGGAAACAGGAGTGGTTCCAGAGGACTGGAAGAGGGTAGATGTGGGTAGCAGGAAAGAGGCTGGCAATTATAGGGCAGTCAGCCTGACATCAGTGGTGGGAAAGTTAATGGAGTCACTGCTGAAGGAAAGGATTGTGGAATATCGAATCCAATTAGTTACAAGCCCCGAAGCAGCATGGATTCATGGGAAGGGGGTCATGTCAAATGAATCTGATAGATTTCCTTGACTGGGTGACCAAGGAATTAGATTATGCTGGAGCGGTGGATGTGGCCTACCCAGATTTCAGTATGGCTTTTGAAACTGTTCCACATATAAGGTTAGTAAGTAGCTGCATAGTTTAGGATTGAGTCCAAAGGTGATAAACTGAGTAATAAATTGGTTAGCGGATAGATGGCAGAGGATGGAGTGGTAAATGGAGTTCACTCCAAAGTAGGGAGGGTGACCAATGGAGTGCCTCAGGGATCAGTGCTGGGACCAGTCCTCTTTAATGTCTTTATAAAAGACACTGAAGAGAAGCTAGAAGAGAAGGTCTGCCTCTTTACAGATGACACTAAAATCTGCAGGGTGGACACTCCAGGGGGATGGAAAGGATGAGCAGAGACCTGAGAAAACTCCAGGAGTGGTCAAGGGTATGGCAGCTGGGTTTCAAAGTGAAAAAGTACAAAGTAATGCACATCAGGCACAGAAACCCAGGGGCAGAGTACAAAATGAGAGGAGTGGTATTGATGACCACCAAGCAAGAAAGAAACCTGGGGGTAGCCATATTGGATGACCTAAAGGTGGTTGGGCAGTGCAATAAGGCAGCTGGGAGGGCTAGCAGGATACTGCTTTGTACGCCCCCCCTTCCCATGCCTAGGGGTAAGATAGTAACAGCCCAAGGGAGGGGGCACTATACAGCAGAAGAATAACATACCTGGCTGGTCTGTTTACCAGACCTTTATGGAACCAGAGTGCCCTCGGATCACTGGGTGCTGAGCCGGTTGACAGGAGATGTCAAGACCCTGTCCCTCACCCACCTGACCTTGTCAACTTCACCTCTGAGGCCTTTGTGGACAGTTTTCACTAGGCAGGCCTCTCACCATCTTCCTCGATGGTCCTCCTGCTCTTCGGTGTAAGGACAGTACAGGCATGGTCCCCTAGACCTCTCTGTTGCACACCCAGGACACACACTAGAGGCTGAGTTGTGGAGGCAAAACTCTTATTAACCACAAACAGTTCATCCAAATGAATGAAACGAACACCAGAACTGCAGGAACAGGGGATCCCATTTAATGAACAGTTAATGCTGAACAGGAAACAGTCACTCCATGGAGGAAGAAAACACACACAAGTTGCTCTGGACTGAGGAGGTCACATTAGAAGCTAATAGGGTACTCTGAACCATGAAGGTCACATCCGAGCATTTAATCCATGCAGCTACCTAAATGGCTAGGCAGCCAAAGTTCAAAACACAGACAGCTTAACTAAGCGGCTGAATCAGGCCTCTAGCTGTCAGCAGCAATAGTCCTTATATTCTTCCTCTCTCCTTCTCTATCTCAAATAGGAGCACAGACACCCTAAGGGGTGGCTGAACCAGCCCCTGGCCACCCTCAACATCAGGCTCCTCTGGATGTGAGGCACAGGCGGGCAACTTCACCCCAGGCAGTAACAGTGAACATCCCCACCTGGCCCCGAACTCAGGAACTGGACAGTCTTAACACAGGGGCCTCTCAGGACCAGGTATTGCCCCAGACCCCAGGGTCACTATGGTCCCCTTCACTTCACAGTCTATCCATGCCCACCAAATAAAAATCAGTCTTGGGACCAGGGGCAGTGCCTGAACCCCTAGATCCCTCACCTCTAATGTGCCATTCATCCTCCTCTGTTGTTCTCTACTCCTCACAGGCTGAGATCCGCTCCACCTTCTGAATCTCTGCAGGCAGCAGTCTCTTATTAAGGGATCCCATACAGCAGCAGTCCCAGGCCTAGTGGCACTCAGCCCACCCCCGTGCTGTAAGTCCTGTAGCCAGCTCTCTCTTTTCCTTCCAGGAAAACAGCTGTCCATTTTCCATCAAGGGAACTAATCCCCATGCCGGCCCCATCACCGGGGCTCCAACCAAGACAGCCGCCGCCATGTCCTCTCTATACCTTGGACACATTACTGCCACCCCACAAATAAAAAATAGCTGGTAGTCCACTGACCAAGCGGGCAACCACCCCCACTCTGTCCTTACACCACTCATTTTCTCTCTCTCTCTGCTCCGGTTCACACTCTGCTCTCCCCTTTTATACCTCCCGGCACCATACGTCCTCCAGGCGCCAAAACCACCCACCATCCCCATTGCTCCACGGGACATGCAGTCCCAATACAACAATTTACAGTGGGCGCCAGTTACTCTACACCCAGTGCCAAACTACCCCCCAAATCAACGGAGCAACAGCTCCTTTAAATTTTTTTCCTCGGCAGCCACACATGCGCTGAAGTGCAGACCGCTCTAAAACTATTTACAAATTCTAGTGTTTCCTCCCTGCACATGGTCCTGAGCCTGGCCAACCCCAAAAAACAGACCACAATGTGCCCAGAGGCATGGAAGCAAAGGCTTGACACTCGGCCCGCCCACCACAGGCCGAGACACCAGGATCCAACGCAGCCATGGAGCAGCAGCTGCGGCCCCAAAATGTGAATCCCACCCACAGGCACTGATGCAAGAAGCACTGTGGGTGAAAGGAGCCACACCTCCTGAGAGGTAAGCCCATTTGGGTGGCTTACAGCAGTGCACAGGGAGGGGTATCACCAGAAGAAGGAGAGAGCTGGTGTTGCTACTATATAGATCACTGGTGACATCCCAACAGGAGTACTGTGTCCAGTTCTTAAGACCACATATCCAGAAGGACATAGACAGAGTGGAGGCAGTCCTGAGGAGAGCTACCCAACTGGCACAGGATCTCCATCAAAGCCCTAGGAGAAGAGACTTAAGGAACTAAATGTAACGCCCCCGTGGGGTTTATCTTTAATGCTTCTGCTCCTGCCCCTGGTGTCCTGTTCTTTTCCTCTGGCCCTTCTGCCAGCTGGCCAGAGTCCCCATTGGTGCCTCTGATTTCCCCAAACATAGCCCTGTACTTTGTTTAGCCCTGTTTAGGCTTAAATCTTTACTAGCGAGTCACCAGCATTTCCCTGTGCAGCCGGCAACCGTGCATGCGCTATGTAGTGCTTTGATTTCCCGACCGCCAGTTTTGCGGTTAAACCAGAGGGGTTTCAGCGGTCCAGGTGCCGTACTAGCCTAACTGGGGACCGGAGATCTAAACGAGGGCTAGAACAGCCCTCATGGTATTTTAAAAATAAAGTTTTAAAATGGGGCATAAGCGGGGCTGATGAATATTTTGAGCCCCACATGAATATTGATGAGAAGCAGCATGCCGCCTAAGGGGTCTATGTTTCAGCGGCAGCGACAGGAAAAGTATTAATTATAAAGGCAAATAAGTGACAGCATTTAAAAGGGCACTGTCGGAGCTACTGAACATTGGAGTTTATGTAAATAAAATATGTTTATACTGGCTGCACCAGAAATCTAAACTTGGGAACACTGCATAGACTGTGTAAAGGCTGTATATACAGCCACCATGTTTGCAGCCGTTAACCAATCAGAATCCAGGATTTACAGCAGAGACTTTTGGGACAGTGCCAAAGACTCTTGGGGGAAAAAGGAAGAACAATTCTTGGCCTAAATGCAAGTCAATGAAAAGACTTAGACTGTTTCTGACTGCTAGGGCTGCCAATTGGAATCCAGGAACTTTGGTCCTTATCTAAATGGGGCAGTTTGAACTGAGTTGAATGCTAGTCAGTCTGCAGTTGGTAGAAAGTCAGGCTGGAGCTTCCAGAAGGAAGGGGGCTCTGCCTGCTGCTCGGGGAGTGTGGAGAGAGGCCTGTTTTGTCTCTTCCCGGTCTGAACGCTTACTTAAGAGTGGGACTGCCAAGTCTGCAGAACAAGCTGCAGTTCTCCAGAAGGGAAATAAAGAAGTAATCCCCCTTCCCCCGAGCTGAAATTCCAGACCAAAGTGGGGTCAGCGCTTGAAAGATCCCTAACGTGCATCTCAGTGAGGAACTGCTTTGCCTCAGAAACTGTAGCCTAAATCGCAAGCCTGGTGTCACCAGAACTGTCTCCAAACTGTGTGTTAAAAGAGGGAGATCTGAACTTTATTTGCCAACTTACAATTCAAGGACTGCAATTTGCAAATGGGTAAGCTGCGTGGCTATCTGAGATCATGCCAAGACTTGGACTTGTGATGTCTGACAATTTTCCTCAAAAACTGTTGCTGCTTGTGAGAACCAAGCTGCCAGATGACCAGAGAAGGGAATCAGCTCCTGCAGAGAAGATCCTCGCAGATTGCGGCCACCCTTGGGAGGGATGCCAAGACGTGGGGGTGTGTTGTGTCAGCTCTGGTTTCTGTATCCTGGTCCTTGCTGAAAAGGGACGAATTCCTGCAGCCTGCCGCCATCTCCTGCCTTGAGGGGAGTCATACTGGAAATCAACCCAGATCCCGAGGTTCAAGGTTCAGTGAGTACAACAGGGTTTTACCCTGCAACACCAGTTAAAGTGTTTTTCCATCTGATTTGCCTTTTACGTTTGCACTTTGGTTTAGACTGTCTTTGCGGTCCATCGGGCCTGAGGATTACAATTTTACTTGGGTTTTAAAGTATCTGTGCATGTTGAAAAAGCAAAGGATAACAAAAGTAATAACCAATATTTTATTTATGGGCCCCAACCAGCTGCAACGCCGGCCAACCCGCGGCAATGCTTCAGGCCTGCAACACAGCTTATCCTGGGTACCCAGTGAGGTTAACTGGACAGTCCAGAAGGGTGACTGTATTGGTTTTTATATGCTTTATAAAGATAAAAACATTGCAAAAACCAAAGTACTAATTAATCTAGCTTTAATCTGCACCCCTACCCCTTGTTTAATCCCCTAATAAATCAGTTATTTGTTTGTATGTTACTCTGGCCCGTGAGCATATTATTACTCAGTGTCCAGTTATTGAGTCATTCAAGGGGTACGGTGATAAGTGTATTATTGTTGAAACTGTTCTTTTACAAGGGTACAGGGTACTTGCAAGAGTTTCACACCCTGCTGGTACGTGTGGTCACTGTGAGCACATTATTAGCACTTTCCATTAATTGTCAACTGAATGCAAAGTAAGGTGTTTTGGGGAACTGCAAGTGTGGGACCACTAGGTGGGACAGTGGGTAGGTACATCTTCCCAGAGGGTTGTGCTAGCTTGACATTTAACCTATTTAAAGAAATCTCTGGGTGAAGGCACCGTAACTGTAGTTTTACTGTCAGGCAAGAATCCCCAGTGACTGGTAGAACCGAACCCAGGCCCCACAACCTGCAGGTGGGAAAGCAAGCAGAGGTAGTAGTCCTTGGCATAATGGTGCTAGGGTTACATAAATATTTACACTCTGGAAGAGACGAGGGAGAGGGGGAATATGATAGAGACCTTTAAATACCTCATGGGGTAAGTAAGGTACAGGAGGGTAATAGTTTTCAGAAAAAAAGGTGCCAAGGACAAGGGGGCATGATAAGCAGCTGGGGGGTAGATTCAGGAGAGATGTGAGGAAGTTCTTCTTCACAGAAAGAGTGGTGGATTCCTGGAACAGTCTTCCAGCAGAGGTGGTGGGGCGCAAAAACAGTGGTGGGGTTCAAGAATGCACAGGATTGGCATAAGGGAACCTTAGGAAATGGAAAGGGGGTGGGTGAATGGGCTGGAGATCAAGTAGAATCTGTGGTGATACTATAGGCAGGGGAAGATGGGCAGACTAGGTGGGCCAAGCAATGCTCATCTGCCAGCAAATTCTATGTTTTTTTATGTTGGCTTGCGCACACGTGCAAGCAACATCTTGTGGTAGTAGCACATTTCAGAGGTGTGTCAGTGTTGTGGCGAATGCAGGGGATGCTTTAGTGGGTGTGTCCCTCAGCCACCAACCAGTGAGCATGCCGCCAATGGTAGCAGTTTCAGAGAGTGCCAAGGGGTTGAAATGAATCTGCCACTGCAATCAGAGACAGGCTCGTCATTGCAGCGGCAGATGACATGCCTCCATTACATGCCATTCCTGGTAAAACATTTCAATAAATATGGCGGCTCCTGCCATCCGCCACACAATCCCCCAACATTGGGGTGCCCAATACCCATGTCGGCATGTTCCCCTCCACACACGCATTACGTGGCACACTATAACAGTGCAGCTCCTGCCGCCCGCCACTCACTCCCGAAAAGCCGACATTGGGGTGCCCAATCCCTGTGTCGGCATCCCCCCTCCCAGAATTGTGGCACACTGGGAGCCAACCCAGTGTGCCTTTTTTTTTTTTTTGGTGTGTGGAACCTGTAAATTAAGAAAACCTTCCCTCGCGGTCTTTTTTTTTTTCCCCTGCAAACAAAAAAATGGTCCACCGTTGTCTCCCTCGTCTCCCTCCCCCATCCCCACCCTCCATCTGCACACCCACCTACCCGCACCCCTCCTCAGCCATACTTACCCTCCAGAAGTCAGGAGCTGCAATCTTCTCTGAACCGGGACACATCTGCGCTCTTCAAAGCCGAAATGCGAACTGAAGAAATGACAGTAAGCTTTATAATGGGAGGCAATGGGGGGGGTTTCAACTAAGGTTGTTATGTCAGTCATTTTTAGGAGTTTTGGCCCCAAATTTTCACATGGGGTTCTTGGGACCCCACCTTATGAACATGTCACTGTCATTTAGTTTCTCAGTCCCAAAAAGGAGATTTTACGGTCGCTGCACAGAATCACCTTTCAGGACTGATTAACAAAACAACAGTGCCACTATTCATGAGGGGATGTCCCAAAAAGCCCATGTTGCAAATTTGGTGAAAAATTCCAAAAAATGACTGTGTTACGAGCGTGCGTTGCGCATTTTCTACACACATTCATAACTTTGCCAAGTTTTCATATTTTCACTCCAGATTTTCAACATTGCCATTTTTTCACACCACCTCATGAACAGTATAGCTGTCATTTTTCACATTCTGTCAGAAATGTGTGTTCATACCTGTTGCGCCAAATGGTGCAGTCCCTGTGCAAAACCACCTTTTGGGATCGAGTAACGAAATGACAGTGCCATTGTTCATGAGATGGGGTCAGAAAAATCCCATTTTGAAAATTTGGAGTAAAAATACCAACAAACGGCTGGGGCGTTAGGGTTTCCAACCATAACGCCCTACTCTGTAGAGACTGACAGGAGTCGGAGTGTGGCTTGGGATCATCGGCCATAATGCTCATGCCATTTCACCCCCACCCTGCAGCCAGTGACAAGCATCGAGGTGTGCCTTGGGGTCTTCGGCCCCAACATTCAACCAATTCTCTTATACCACACCCATCTCAGCGTATTTCCTTATGGAATGGGGTGAATATGATGCCTGAAGACCCCAAGGCACACTGTGACACCTGTCAGTGTCTGTATAGTAGGGTGAGGTGAAATGGCATGAGCGTTATGGCCGACGACCCAAAGGCACACCCCCAATGCCTGTCAGTCTCTGCAGGGTGGGGGTGGGGTTGGCATCAGTTCAGTACTTCACTGCCATTCCTATTATGCATCTCTCTAACTCCTGCACTACCAATGCCAATGCCAGCAAGCAAACATTCGGCAATGGCATTGACAAATGCTTGTTATGTTTCTATTCTAGCTCACAGTCTCCCATCAGTCCTGTATTATGGCCTGTTATGCTATGGTGCTGCCTCTAAGACAGTTTTAGAAAAAGCTAATATACTCAAATAAAATACTACATTTCATCACTTCCTAGAAAAGCCCATCACTGTGACCTGCTGAAACTAGAGCAGTGTCTATCTATTAGGCAGTGATATAACTTCCAGGCTGCCTGTTGCTTGCATAAGATTTCCACTGATTTACTGCCCCCTGCTGTTGGTAGTCTCTTTTATTTAGTCTTACCTAATGTATGCAGTCACTACAGCCTCAGGTAGACTATATTATGAAATACCTTTTATATGTACAAACCAAGGTCATCAGAGATCATTAGGTTACCTGGCACCATCTATTTTTAATTCATTACTTGCAAAGGTTCCTAATTGTTCAACTTACTATGCATTTAAAAATTGACTAAGGTCTTACCTGGATGTTGATGATTATTGCCAATGTTTTGTATAATGTTCACATTGTTCTATTGTCTTTATTTTTATACTCTTGTATTTTCTCCCCTAGCAATCCATGAAAATGGGCAGGTATCCGCTCATGGTCCAGCTAGGTCTTTTAAAAATAAAATGAAAAAAATAAACAAAACTCACAGTCCAGTTATCAAATAAATAACCCCACCTCCAGGCATTTCTCTCCAAAATGGTGGATACGCTCCTGTATATAATATGCCTAAACCTCTCCAACAGTCTTTCAATAACCTTAACCCTATCCTAACTATACACTGCATATAAATACATACTGTATACACACTGCTGGAGGTAGTAACTGTCATCCTCCCCCTGGTGGAGCGAGAAAGGTATTACATTGACACTGAAGGTCTCCTTTTACACTACAGATTCCACATGCTGCTGCTTGTCTTGTTTGGTACCAGTACTTGAAATGGTGGAATTCTTCCTCTTCCTCTTCCTCTTCCTAGGCACATTGAAAATGTTTAATTTTTGTCCAAGTATAAAGAATCCCATTTCTGCTTTATGCGAAGGCTCTTGTGATCAAAATTAGAATTGTTTTCTGAAGACCTTTTGGTTTTAAGCTACCTATTTTAATAGACACTTATCCTTTAATGAATGCAAGGCAGCATGTCACAAATCAGTTTCATACCATACTTTGTGGTCAGATGGCCTCAAATTCAAAATATGCAGTGGTCAAAATTAGTGTTAATATGGTTATGATAAGGAATGAATGGTCACACAATACACAGGACGCAACAATCAGAATGCCCATATAAAGGCAAGGCAATGCCTGGAGTTCGGTGGGGCAGCAGGTGACACATGGCATGCCCCGACTGAGCACTACTTAAGGGCACATGCCCCAAGCATGCTCCAGATGCCTGTTTACTTGCTGCTCTCCTGCAGCCGTATGGCTGCTGGTTCTTGCTTGCTTCCCCCGTCTCTCTACTACCTTTGCCATGTGACTGTGGTTTGTGGGCATCCTGCTCTGACCTCCACATCCCATCCTCCTCTGTTCCTGTCTGCCATGGCCCCCACTTCTCTTTTAGTTGCTTTTTCCACTGGCGCCTCTGTGGCATTGCCCCCTGCTCCCACTCCATTAGAGGGGCTGCTGCTGTTTCTCTCTGGCTCTGCCACCCATCAGCTTCTGTGTTTGCTGGTGGCTGCTCCTTTGACTCTGCCCTGGGGTCCTGGTGACCTCTGTTTAGGCATCCTGCTGCAGCTACTTCTCTCCTCACCTGGACCTCTGCCACCAGACGGCTGCTCCTCCAGCTCCATCGCTCTGTGGTCCTGGTGCCCTTGATTTCAACTTCCACCTTCTGCTGCTGCTCCATTGCCTTTGGCTGCATCTCTCCTGTGATGGTGGCTGGCTGCCTTTGGTCTTCTGCTGCCTGTCATCCCCCACTCCCCCACCTTGACCATGGGTGCTGGCAGGGGTTGATTCCTCTCTCTGCTGCTCTGTTTTGTCTATGTGGTACCTGCCTCCGGGTCACTCCAGCCATGACTGTGGCTATGCTCTGCCTCCTACTTTTTGGGGAGGCCTTATTGCCGCCCTTTTAGCTTGGGTATCTGCTCTGCCATGCTCCTCACAAGCTCAGTGTGCCTACCCTTTGGGGTTCCATTTTAAGTGTTGGTTTTAATGTAACCAATCATTAATTAGATAGAATGTGATGGCAGATAAGGGCCACTGGGCCCACCCAGTCTGTCCAATTATGTTTTTTTAATTATGTATTAATATTATTATAATACCCTGTATAGTACTCCCACAATTCTTGTGCCTATCCCATGCAGTTTTGAAACCATTTACTGTTTTTGCCCCCACTACCTCCTCTGGAAGGCTATTCCATGTATCCACCACCCTTTCTGCACAAAATAACTTCCTCACATCCCACCTGAATTTACCCCCTTCCAGCTTCATATTATGTCCCCTTGTTTTACAGCACCTTTTCCTCTGGAAGATACTCTCCTCCTGTACCTTATTAACCCCCATAAGGTATTTAAAGGTTTCTATTATACCCACCCTCCCCCTTACTTCCTGGGTGTATATATTTAGTTCTTTAAGTCTTTCCTCTTAGGGTTTTTGATGCAGTCTCTGCACCATTTTGATAGCCCCCCTCTGAACTGCCTCCACTCTTTCTATGTCTTTTCTGAGATGCGGTCTCCAAAACTGTATGTAACCCCTCACCCCTGCCTTTTTAGCAAAATGACAGGTGGCATGCTGTTGAAGCTGACAGCAGTACCTGGTGGGGCCTGGGTTCGGGGAGGATGAGGTTACTCGGCACAGGGGACTTAGGTTTGGCTACTCTGCACAGGGACACCCAAGTAAATCCGAACACAGGAAGCAATAACTGTATTGTCCAGAACCAGGAATGGGATTCTCCAGTGTGGCTTTTATTCACATCCAAGCTGAACAAACAAAGCATAGACAGACCCCCATGGGGCTACATTTCCTGGTAATGCAGATTAGAGACAACAGAACACTTTTTCACTATTTCCAGCCCTCAGGCTCTAAACCCACCAGGCACACAGCCCGGACTTGCACGCAGCTTTGGGTACACAGCCTGACTTGTACACCACTTGGATTTTCCCCACTGGCCAAGCTCCCCCGCTGGCCACTGGATCCCCGGTCCATTTTTGGAAATGAACCAATTATCCATGTTGTGGCTCCCCAAACCACACTAGAGCCTTTGACTCCTAGAGAGAATTTTCCTTACAATCCCACGTCTGGGTACTTCCCTCATCACTGGCCAAGTGCCTGAGGTAAAGTAAAAATCCACAGAGCAAATCTGTGGAGGTGGACCTGGTCACTAAAGATGGGGGGGTCTCCCACCTCCAGCTCCCACAGCCCATACCCGGCCATTTCTCTGCAAACTAAACAATTCCGTTACTGAAACTTGCAAATGTAGATTCTTGGGTAGACATATGTCACATCTCCTCTACATATCATTTTCATCCCAACAAGCTCTGGACTTGAACCTACCTTTACTTGTTGCTTAGCCCATTACTCTAGGCTTCCCACTATTTTAGTAGTTCAATCCCCACATTGTTACACAAGTCCCAGGGTGAAAAACATAGGCCCTTTCAGGAAGAGCAGACATGCACCCTCCGGTTGCAGGTGCCCCACAGGCAACTCACAAGTCTTCTTGTTCCCCAAATAAACTCTGGAACACATAGGCAGCTTCTCCTTTAGTAGCAGAACTAGGGGGTTGCCCCAGGAATCTGCAAGGAACCCTTTCCTGCCCCCATCCCTGAAGGGAGGGGGCACTGAGACCTGAAAACAGCGGTCTCCACCACTTCAATTATCTTCTGTGTCTCTCTTTTGGTGGAGCCACACACCCTTTTTTCCTAAAAGTAGCCCTCTGTCAGGGCAGAGGCTCCTAGAGCCTAACTGAGCTGCTGAGCTGCTTTCTCAGCAAGCTCCCAACACCAACTCCACACTGAACTGACTGACTCTGTTCAAAACTCCCAACGTTCTATACCAACTCCCTTGCTGCAGATTCCAATGTGGCTCATGCAGCTATGATAGTTCTATTGGTGATGTCATCCCTCAGTCTCAGCAGAGACTGAGAACGGAGTGAGACAGTGTGAAACCCATTTAACTGGAGTTTCACAAGCTGCCTTCCCTGCCTACCACTAGGTCTTACTGGGATTCTAGTAACCCCAGGTAACAAGGGGGTTACATGCACATAGTACTCAAGGTGGGTCTTACAAATTATTTATATAGGGGCATAATCACCTCTCTCTTTCTGATGGAGATACCCCTACCCATGCTTCCCAGCACCCCACTGGCTTTCCTGATTGCTTTATCACACTGCCTGGCCACAAGGTCATCCAATATGATAACCCCTAGGTCTCTTTCCTGCTTGGACTTTGTCAGTATAACTCCACCTATCTTGTACTCTGCTCATTGGGTTCCTATGGATGAGATGCATCATTCTGCACTCTTTCACATCAAAACCCAGATGCCATACCCATGACCACTCTTCCAGTCTATTTAGATCCCTGCACATTCTATCCAACCCCCCTCAGGCATGTCCACTCTGTTACAGATCTTGGTGTCATCTGCAAAGAGGCAGACTTTTCCTTCCAGTTCTTCCACAATGTCCCTTATAAAGATATTGAAGAAGACTGGTCCCAACACTGATCCCTGAGGACCCCACTGGTGACCCACTCTTCCTTTGAGCACACTCCATTCACCACTACTCTCTGTGTCCTATCCACTAACCAGTTTCTAATCCAGATTACTACTTTATCACCTAACCCCAATTTACTCAACTTGCCGACCAGTCTCATGCGTGGAACAGTGTTGAAAGCCTTGAAATCCAGGTAAGCCACTTCTACTGTACCTCCCTGATCGACTCCTTGGTCACCTAGTCAAAGAAGTCTATCAGATTTGTTTGGCATGACTTTCCCTCTGTGAAACCATGCTGCCATGGGTCCTGCAATCCGTTTGATATAAAATATTCCACAATCCTTTCCTTCAAAAGTATTTCAATCAACTTACAGACCACCGATGTCAGGCTGACAGGTCTTAATTGCTCACCTCTTCATTGCTACCACTTTTGTGAAGTGGGACTACATTTGCCCTTCTCCAGTCCTCTGGGACCACACCAGTCTCCAGTGATCTGTTAAAAAGCTCTGTCAGAGGCTCAGCCAGTACTTCCCTAAGTTTCCTCAGTATTCTTGGATGTACCCCATAGCTTTGTCTACTTTCAGGTTGCCCATGCAACTAGGTAAGTACATATAACTGGGTAATTACCTTGTAGTTACATGTTTGTTGCATGTAACTACATTGCAACTGCTATGTAGTTACAGTGTAGTTACACTATAACTACACTATAGTTAACTAATATTTAAAGTGTAACTGCCTTTGGCTTTGTACTGCTTCTCTGCAGTCCTGGCAGGATTCACTCCAGGCATCTCAAGGGCCCATGCTCAGTTGCACTTAACTCCCACCAGCCTGCCCAGGCAGCTGTCCAGTCTTCTTCCCAGGGCTCATTAGCGTACCATCTACCATTCCTACTCTACCTACTACTTCAGGCAAATGCCTCACCAATCCTCAATGGGCACATGTCCCAACTACATATGGGCTCACGCCCTCCTACAACCAGGCATATGCCCACTCGCAGTCCTTCAAGGGCCCAGCATGCTTTCACCTCTCTAGCTTTATACTGCAACAATCAGTATTCTTTCACCCTCTATGGCTTTGTGCTGCACTGATCAGTACACTTCGCTCTCTATGGCTTCATGCTGCACCAATCCGAACCCTGCAAGGAATTTGTTTCCTCTATCTATGAGCCTTGTTAGGAGCAGTTTTGACTGCCAGACCTGATGCAGCTGTTTTTAGTCCTCTCTTTTTCCTTAGGGTGTTTGAACTTCAACATTCCTTGTCATTTCTACAGCTGTGTCCCCAGACGGCAAGCGTTGGGCTCCTCTGTGATGAAAGGCCTTCCGGTGGAAGGAAAAGCTCACATTTTCCTTAGCATGAAGCAGTGTATATCAGGCCCAACTGATTCCTGGGTTGTTAATGGGTTAATTCAAATGAATGCCAAGCAGAAGCTTTGGATTCTTGGAGGTTTCCTCCATGGGGGGGGATTCCTCTCCTCAGTGCTGACGGTTATAAAATTAGTTAGTTTCCTAGGATGTTGTTAGGTTTATTCCACCAGATGGGTTGGGACGTGGATGGTGGCTTTACTCCCTTTCTTCACTGGTCATTTGCTTTGTGACTTTTCCACTTTCCTTAGCAGAAGTCGATGCTCTTATTGTTCTATTACATGCCTTTGGCTTTGACTTTTTGTCTTCTTTCCTACGGTATCTTTAGCCAAAGGACTGCACCTTTAGGGGTGGAACCATCCTCATGAGGGTTCCTCTACCACCTGCACCATCAAAGGGTAGTAGATCACTGGGAACAGAGAGCAGGAAAGGCCATGCAAACCAAAAGGTACTCAGGCTTGTATCCACATGTTGCACAAACACAACACTCCAAGCAACCAGCTGCACTACCTACTCCATACATAGTTGCCCACTGGACCAGTGAATGACAAGGCAATGTGTGGGATTTTGTGGAGCAGCTGGTAACACATGACCCCCACCCCAACTGAGCATTACATATGCGTGCATGCCCCAAGCATCCTGTGGATACTCAATTGAAAACACTTGAAATCCAACCAAACTTGGAAGCAGGTCACCACACTACAGCGTGAGAAGAAAAAAAAAGGCTGCTTACCATACCATGAATAGTATCAAAAGTGCTTTTATTCTCCCCATACTGAAGCACAATATAATGAATAAGCCACTTAACTCAGTTCATCGCCACTTGGAGAAAATATGGCTTTGGCTGGGGATGGCAAGGCTAGAAGCGTCTTTAAACTGCAGTATTGCAAGTTCATCCAGGCAGAGAAATACAGCCGTGCTACAGTGAAGCAATGCTCCTATATTGGCCCGCTTAAACAAAAACTCCTAATAAGAGAAAAAACAACCTGCTTGCTGGAGAAACAAGAAAAGTGAGTCCCCCTGCCACTGTGTACATGCTGGTCAAATGTATCATCACCGTCACTTGACATCTTCTTCAGAACTCCAGACACTAGTTTGCATGTTCCTACCCCTTCCACCCCCCCCCGTGACTCACCTTCTCCTGGGCTTCTTTCTTCAGGTACCTTTAACCAAAGGACTGTGCCCTATAGTATCTCTAGCAGTGGAACTCTTCAGTACCCCAAAAGGGTGGTAGTTCACTGGCAACAGAGAGCACTACAGCCCATACAAACCACAAGGGCTTGCATCCATACATTGCATAGGCACAATATCCCAAGCAACCAACTGCACTACTTCCAGTACTCTATACATAGTTGCTCGCTGGAGCAGAAGCATGTGCATGCCAATTCATTCAATCCAGCCTATGTTTTCCATCATTTAGACATATTTTTGCTTGAGAAACAAAAAGCTACAGATCATGCATAACTCACAGCATTTTCCCATTGTTTTCTTTTTTATGATCCAGTAGCTCCATTGTGTACAACAATTAAATGTTGTATTGTGGGAGTCTGTGAGTGCAAGGTCCTGGTGTCCAAGGTTGCTAATAACAATGTAATGTCATGTCATTTCCTCAGACTAGTATGCTCCCAGCCCCTGGAACAGTACTTCTCCAAGTGCCTTTTGAAGACTGAATCAATACTGACTGTTCTCTAGGTGCCTTTTGAAAACTGAATCAATGCTGACTGTGCTGGATTCTGTTGTCAGTTAATAAACTCTCAAAAGTAGTCATTTCTAATCAATAGACCTTAAAACAGCAGAAATAGGAGCTGACTGGAGCCAACTAGTGTATTGTGGCATGACGTGGTAGATGGAAGGTATCCAATACTTCTATCTCTAGAGAAGCAGGGAGCAACAGAATTGTGTCAACTTTATGTTGTTCACAATATAGCATGTTTCATACAAAGGTATCCCAAAATGTGCAAGACAGTTAAGCTGTATAGAATTAGTTATGGTAGTTGCAAACTTTCATTACAGCAGTACACACTGAACACAGAAACAGAATCTGCCTGCAGAAAGGAAGCACTGTTCACCCATCCTATCTGACCATTCCTCCCTAACTAATGCTGAACGAAACAGCCTTAAAGGCTCCTCACTGTCCCTTCCCCCTCCCTTTCTGTTGTAGTCTTTACCAAGCCCTTGTATTTGTTCCACCTTCTTTTGAGCCCCCCACCCCTCCGCCCCAAAAGAGATTTCTCACAGACTGCCTCCTCTGGCAGTCTATTCCACCCCTCCACCAAGAAAAAGTACTTCCTGGTAGCTCTTGTAAACTTGCCCCCTGACAGTTATCTGAATTTCATTGGGTGTTTGTGTTCCCACTCCTCCTGAACAATTCCCTGTGAAAGGGCAACAAAAAGAAAATACTGTAATTGGCAAAGGAACAAACACTTAGACATTATTGCATGTACATTGTGAGACAGGACAATTTGAGATGCTCAAAATCAAATATACAGTAGTTTGGCAGTCATGTTATTGAGATGCTGCTAAACTAATTAAAGCAGAATAACCAAGTGATTAGAGTGCTGAGCTGTGAACTTCAAAACTCAGCTTTAAATCCCAAAAGCGGTGCTCGCTTCGGCAGCATATCTACTTAATCCCCAAAGCACCAATTATTCACTTCGAGACCTTAAACAAGCCACTTGCCCTCCCTGTGCTTAACCTACTCCTTCCTGTGTCCTTTTTCTCCATACAGCATTTTCTCCCCAGCAACATCACACAATGACCCTCCTCCAGTTTTGGCACCAACCAGCCCTATCACCCATTAACTTTGCAGCTGCAATTCTCCAACAACTTATCTTTGAGAACTGGAAGACGGCATGTGTAGTTTCTGTCTTTAGAGGTGGTGATACTAATATCCCTACAAAGTATTACCATGTCTCGGTTTTCTCCACCCTATCCAAGGTCCTTGAGAGGATAGTGAATGACCAACTTGTGGAATATCTGACTAAATATGAGCTTTAGGCTAGTGAATAGCATGGTTTCATGAAAAACTTAAGTACAAATACTGTACCTCTTTGCTCAAATACACCAAATTCCTTCATGAAGACTTGGATGGAGAGGAACTAAAAGGCTCAAAATTGAAGGCCTTTGATCTAGTAGACTATGTCTTACTGTACTCTTCAAAAAATTACTGTCATTGGGCTTGCCAATGGATACAGTTGTCTCATTTAGTGATCATCTGAGTCACAGAACCCACACTGTAAAATATAGGGAAATCATGCCTTAGGACAGGGGAGTTTCAGTAGGTGTCGCCCAGGTGTCCCTACTTGAACCCCTGTTATTCATCCTATTCATGAACCAACTACATATACTGTGTCAGTCAATGACTGTTATTCTATATGCAGACGATACTGTTGTCTTCACAAGCTATAAAAACCCTGATCATTTGAGACAGTCTCCAACTAGACTTTAACTTAATTCAGAATTGGTTCTCACAAAATCTATTAGTTATGAATAAAAAAAAAAAACAAAGTGTATGCTTTTTGGCACCCATAAAAGTTGAATTCCTTACCTGCCTTAAATATTTGAACTTTATGTGATACTGCCTTTGAACAGGTGAACAAATTTAAATACTGTACCTCAGGGTGTTCCTTGACAGCACACTGTTATTTGCCAACAATGCAGACTACTTAATCAAGGCCATTAGCATTCAAATTGGTTTTCTCTACAAAAGTAAGAGAAACTTCCTACCTCAGATTAAAAAAACTCTTGGCTCAAAGTTTCATTCTTAGCATTGTTGACTGTGGTATTGTGGTCTATGGTTGGATGAGTGACAGTGTGCCGAACAGTGTTAAAGACCTGTTGAAAAGGGCTTGTCTCTTTGCACTGGATTTCAAGCTGTGTCCTCTAAGATACTATGGGATGGCTACATTTTAAACAGACATATTCATGTACAGTGGCATACATAGTTTGCAAGCTCGTGAAAAGTTCTTTTAAATGAGATATTGGGCATACCTGTAGCTGGAAGCAGCCCAGACATATAGATGACTGAGTCTGTGCAATATAAATACTACATTAGAGCCATTATTAGAAACTTGTGATGTCAGTGACAAACAAGCAGTGCCTAACTCAATGCAGTTAGGCACTGCTTGATTGTCACTGACATCACAAGGTTCTAAGAATGGCTATAATGTAGTATTTATATTGCACATACTCAGTCATCTATATCTCTGGACTGCTTCCAGCTACAGGTATGCCCAATACCTCAATTAAAAGAACTTTTCATGGGCTTTCAAACTATGCATGCCACTGTACATGAATGTGTTCCTTTAACTTATGGGAGCAATTCTACACCATGGTTAAGAGCAAAAAAGTGTGCTTTGGTCTCCCTATTCCAGGGATGCAGTCCAAATTCAGATTTATTGACAATAAATCCACAACAAGGGTTATGGCACCTAACTTTTTTTATTTTTTTTGCTATTTATTATGCTGTATACGCCAGTCCTCCCAAGCCTCAGTTCCTGCCACCCCGAGCTCTGACCATTCCGAACTTACCTGCATGGCAGTCTGATCCCAGGTTTGCCCCCTCTGGGTGGGGCCAGTCTGCCCCAGGACTCGTGGATGTAAAGTTGGGACTCTGGAGGATCCCCCTGGCTTGTCCCCCAGGGTGGGACCATGGGACCAGGGCACGGCAGCGGACACATGTCGATCCTTGTGCCGGTAGGGTCAGGAACAGACGGGATGGAGCAGAGAGCCTCAGACGGGATGGAGCACAGAGCCTCATAGAGGGAGGCAGCAGTATTTTTTTGAAATTATAGATCCCTGGGGGTGGAGACATGCAATGATGTCCCGCATCCACCCCACCCTCTCAGGTGATGGCGCCAGCATGATGGTACCCCAGCCTCCACCAAAGGTACGTAGTGTGCCGGACACTCTACCCTCCTCCCCCCAGAGAAGAAGATCAGTCCCTAGGATGCTCAGTCCACCTCTCCCCAGCTGGCCCTCCAATGTCCCAAGTCTGTTCCCAAACCCGGGTCATTGGTGTCGCAGATGGGTGCCCTACCTCTGCGCCGGCAGGCCACCACCTATTTTTACTGCCGCATAGAAAAGCATAGAGATGAGGGGGCCACTCAGGGTCAAAAACAGGCCACCACACCAAAAATACTTGCAATATTCTGGATGCACCCAGAGAGTAGTGGTCTGTGGGGAGCTCTCGAACCCTAGAGAGGTTGGTAGTGGGGTACCACAGGGCTCTGTCCTGGGTCCGATCCTGTTTAATGCATACATATCTGACATCAGAGAGGGTATAGAGTGTGAAATGAGTCTCTTCGCTGATGACTCCAAGATGGGAGCAGTAGTTGAGGAGGAAGAGGGGAGGTTGGCCCTGCAAGGGGACCTGGACACCCTGGAAAGCTGGGCTCACACATGGAAATTAAATTTCAATATCACCAAGTGCAAGGTGTTGCATCTTGGGCGGGGAAACCCTAAACACAGGTACACCCTGGGAGGGGAGGCGCTGGAGGTCTCAATAGGGGAAAAAGACCTAGGGGTCATGGTGGATGCATGTACGAATAACTCTGAGCAGTGCAGGAGAGTGGCTAGCAAGGCAAACAGGATGTTGGGATGCACCGTAAGGGGGATCACCTCTAGGAGCAAGGAAGTGATTTTGCCGCTGTACAATGGACTGGTTAGACCACATCTTGAGTACTCTGTGCAGTACTGGAGACCACACTTGAAGAGGGACATACAGCTCCTGGAGAGGGTACAGAGGAGGGCAACTAAGATGATACGAGGGCTAGGGGATTTGACGTATGAGGACAGACTTAAGGAGCTCTGCCTGTTTTCATTGGAGGAGAGGAGAGACAGGGGGGACATGATTGAGGTCTTTAAGTACCTCAAGGGAATAAATAGGGTAAACATGGAGGGGATCTTTAGACTAAAGCAGGGCGGTATTAACAGAGGGCACGGTTTGAAGTTGGAAGGAGGAAGGGTGAGGGGGGAAAGAGGAGGAGGTTTTTCACTGAGAGGGTGGTGGACCCTTGGAATGCACTGCCTGGCAAGCTGGTTCAGAGATCCACAGTGGAGGGCTTCAAGAGAGGGTGAGACAGATACAGAAAGTGGATGTATCAGATGATGGCCTGTCCCAGGGGGGTGGGGATGGATGATAGGGGTTTCTGGAACACAAGGGAGGGGAGGGCCTCGGCACCCAACTAGGGATCTGAGGTTCAAGCAGACTCGATAGACCATAAGGCCTAATCTGCTGGCAAATAGTATGTTAGTATTCAGCTTTCTCAACTCCTCCTCCAGGGTGCACTCCACAAAGAAACCCAAAATTTGGTGATTCACCCCAAGGACTTGCATTTAGAAAATCCAAATTAGGTCAGAACTCATTCCACAATTATAGATTTGCTAAATCATGGAATGACTCAAATAACTCGTTAAAGGAGTTTGACTCTTATCTTCTCTTTCAAACAATCAATTAATGGATGCAGTCACTGCTTCAGAAACTTGTAACCGCTTCTAGCTTCTGTTCACTCCTGACAGTGTATCCCTTATACTGCTTTCTACATCTTTATCTTTTGTTATTTTTGCCAGTTGTATCCCCAAATAATTTATATATGACCCTAGACACTCTGAAAATAGGTTCTTGTCTAAAGAATTGTCTGTGAAATAAAACTGAACTGAACCTGAAACTCACCCCCTCCCCATGACCCGATGGTCAGGATACCAAAAGGTGGAAGGCTGCATGGTGTGGGGCTGAGTGTATCAAGGGAATTCATGACAAAGATGATCGGGTTTTTCTCCCAGTTTATTTTTACTCCCTCCAACCCAAAGTCACACCCGTATACTGGAGTCCTCACACACCGTGGTAGCTATCCATGCATTTGCCTCATCCCATGAGAGTGCAGGTTGCATGGCACACCAGGAGGGGTAACCATGGCAGCTCATGTGAAGAGCCTTCACCAACTAGACCACTCTGCACTCAGCAGCACTTTTTCCAATCCTGGGTCACCCACTACCAGCTCACAAATCCATTCCCATTCAAACCCAATTCTCTGGGGAAAAAAAAAAACACTGTGCTTGATTCTCAAAGAGCCTGTGGATCTACGCAAGCTGCCTCCGAATGCAGCTTGCATCAATGCCCGATGTGCCAAGGACCCTGAGCTGGACTCTCTATTGGGCAGGGTCCTGGCAGCAATGTCCTGAGGCTTACGGCAACCGTGTCCATGCTCCAAACAGAGGGCACACCAGGAGGGTTAGCTGCAAGCTGCATGGTGGCCGTGTGCCACTCTAGACCATGGTGGTCTAGCAGCCCCCTCAACATGTCCTTATCTGCATACAATTAATAATTACCCCATCAGGTGGTCTAGTGATCCCCTTTCCACAGCCCCTATATTGCCCTGATTCAGAAGTAGGGTAGTAGCCCTTCTGGTGGTCTACTGACCCCCTTCCCCGATCCTCAATATTGCCCATTGTAAAACATATATCATATTGTCCCTTTTCCGTGGTGGATTAGTGGTACCCCTTCCCAATCCCTGATGTCGTCCATTGCAAAAATAAATCTTAATATCCCCTTTCCCTGGTGGACTAGTGGCCCCCCCAGCTCAATCCCTGATGTCACCCGATATAAAAATATATTTTAATATCCCCCTTCCCTGGTAGGCTGGTAGCCCTCCCTCCCCAATCCCCGATGTCACCTGATGTAAAACTATATCTTAATATCCCCTATTCCATAGTGAACTAGTGGCCCCCCGATCCCCGATGTTTCCACTGTAAAAATATATCTTAATATCCCCTTTCCCTGGTAGACTAGTGCCAACCCCTCCCGTTCGATCTCCGATGTCACCTGATGTAAAAATATATCATATTGTCCCTTTTTCCTGGTGGACTGGTGGCCCCCCTCCCCGAGCCCCATGTCACCTGTTGTGAAAATATATCATATTGTCCCCTTTTCCTGGTGAACTAGTGGCTCCCACCCCATCCCTGCAGGTATTGCCACCTACTCCTCAATCCCAAAACACAGTTTTGCACTAGCACAGCCCACCTCCTCACCTTCTGTGGCTGGGCACCAACTGAACTATCACATGAATGACAGTCTGTCAATGAGCGACACGCTATACAATACGTGCTCCATGACAGTTCAGTCGGCACCCGACCGCAGAGGTAAGAGGTGGGCTGTGCCAGAACTGGCTGTGTTTTGGGATGGGGAGCAGGGAGAGGCAATACCTGCAGGGGATGGGGCCACTAGTCCACCTGGAAAAAAGGGACAATATGATATATTTTACAAGGCAACACCTGGAGTGGGAAGGAGCCACTAGTCCACCAGGAAAGGGCTATTAAGATATTTTTTATAATGGATGACATCAGGAATCAGAGGGGGGGCCACAAGTTCACCAGGGAAAGGGGATGTGAAGACATATTGTTACATCAGGGATCATGAAGGGGAGGCCACTAGTCCACCAGGGAAAGGGGCTATTAAGATATATTTTTACAATGGACGATATCAGGAATCAGGAAGGGGGGCCACAAGTTCACCAGGGAAAGGGGATGTTAAGACATATTGTTACATCAGGGATCATGAAGGGGAGGCCACTAGTCCACCAGGGAAGGGCACTATTAAGATATATTTTTACAACTGGCGACATCGGGGATCAGGGCTTGGGAGGGGGACCATGGCACATTGCCACAAGTTGCAACACTCTCACAGAGGGATGTGTCTAAGTACCCTTAGACCAGCACTGGCTCTGCTAAGGGTACTTAGCAATTCTCCATCTGGGAGAGTTTTGTGAATCCGACGTTCGGGGATATGGCAGCTTGCATCTGCCATATGCTCCCTTGTGCACTGCTGCAGCCCATTTTGTGGTGCATGGCTGGCACAAGCCTGGCTTGGGGCAGGCAGCTTGTGGTTGATGCAGACTGCCTCTGTGAATCACCCCTGGCACATCTTTTGGTGCTAGGGTCACTTTGCACCATTCTTTGTGGTGCAAGCCCCTTGTGCCATGCCGGGAGCTTTGAAAATTGGGCCCACTGTGCTTTCACTGGATCATCAGACTGCCCAGTCCCCTCTCTCTCTCTTTCTTCCATCATGCTTAATCTCTCACTGTGCTTTCATTATCTTCCCTCTGCTTTTCTTAACTTCTCAGAATCATTCTTCCCTGTGGTTGCATAGTGGCTGTTGCAACTGTTTATGGATTGTACAGTTTTTTAGGATGCAGCGTGTGAGAACATTATATAAAATCTGTTGTGTTTTAAGCTGTGTTTACTGTAGTGAGTGAAATGCTACTTAGCACCTGGGTGGTCTCTGTGGTTTCACCTTTTATGCTGTCTCACTTCACAACTCCTACGCCATTCTGGTAGAGCGAGGCTATCCCATGGATGAACCCACAGTGGTGGATAAGGTGAATATGGGGAACCTCCACAGTGGAGACCCAAGGGGGAGGCAAGAGCCTGCAGAGGAAAAGGAAGCAACTCCTAGTTGGGGACTCTATTACTAGGGGGGTAGAAATGGGGGTGGGGAAGGGAGGAGGGAGAGAGGTAAGGTGCCTACCTGGTGCCTCAGCTTGGAGGAATAGGAATCAAATCCTAAGGGTTGCAGGGGAAACAGCATGGGAGGGGGAGCTAGACATCATTGTACAACTGGAGACAAATGACCTAGCTGACAGTGAGGTTGGGGCAGTGCAAAGGGAGTTCATGGAGATGGGGAGGGGTCCTAGGCAGATGGCACACTCAGTAACCTTCACAAAACTACTACCTGTCTACGGCATGGGAGAAGTCAGGATGCTCCGCACCATGGGATTCAACTGAAGAAATGGTGCAGAGTTGGTTTCATTGGGGACTGGGGGCCCACCTAGAGAGATACAGGCTTGTGCTCAAGGGATGGTCTGCATCTTTCCGAAGGGGGATCAGGATCCTGAGTGAAAGGTTTGAATGTTTCATTGGAAAACATTTAAACCAGTCATGGGGGTAGGTGGAAATATGGAGAAAGATCTCAACTGCCCACCCCCAACAGGTTAAGGTAGTCAGACAAGAGGATACTAAAGATGGGAAAACTCAACAGACTGAAATAGGAGGTGTGACAGGATTGAATACAGCACTGTTCCAGTTGTTACTGAGAAGGAGTTTAAATGCAAGGATCTGTTCTATTCTTTCCTTTTCTGTCTCTTCGCTGTCTGGTTGCGCAACCAAATTTTCTCATGAGACCTAGGACTTGATCACCCCGATGGTCTTGCAATTCTCTGCCTCTTGCTAGCTCTCTACTCTCACTTGCTGTTCTGTCTCTCTCTGTCCCCCCTAGCAAATCTGCAGGTATAAAAATATATGAGAATCTTTTTGTGGAAATGTAATCAATACTGGGATCCCTTTGTATAAAACTGTATATAGTTATACTGTTGAAATGATTGGAAAGCTAAAACCGTATATAGTTATACTGTTGAAATGATTGCAAAACTATTTGAAACTCAAGGAGTTATCCTGTGATGTAATTTTTAAGCCTTTTTCAGAAGATGCAAATAAGAGGTCAGTTCTGGGTCACGCTCTTCTTTTTGCTGCACCTGCTGAAACTGACAAGAACATTGGAAACTTACAAGAACACTGTGTAAAAAGCCTGCTATTTTCTTAACAAGCTCATGCACAGGCTTATAAAAAGGAGCTGCAATGTTTCATAAAAGAGGGACACAGATTGGAAAGTGAGAAGAAACCCAGATGGACTTTCTCTGTTTATACTGCCTTTGTAAATAGTTACACTGAACATTTTTTTTTTATTTTACTGTTGTTATTAATAAATCACTTGTGAATTTTACAACTGCTCCTGGATTTCCTGACCTGTGCCTCAATGACGATGGTGTCAGCCTATATGGGATTTACGCCATGCATACTCTAAGCCAGGAGTTATGTGTGTGGGTACTAGACCTGGTACAGGGAGGCATAGAAGAAAGATATGGATTCTGCAGCAGCAAGTCCAGGAGTGATTACCAGGAGAATGACAGCCAAACTAGCAGGGAAAGAAGTCCAAGCTCAGACTGTACAGCTAGCACCAGTAATGGAAAAAGAACAGGCAGTGACAGAACCTGAAAGCCTGACTGCCTTTTTCAAATGGTGGGCTATATAACATAAAAAGATGGAGAAACAGAGGAGAGAAGAGATGCAGCAACAGAAGCAGCAGTGGCTGGATGCCTTGCAGGCTATCAAAGACAGAGGAGAGGATCTGGCACAGATCCAGATGAGCAACAGGACACAGGCAATTTGAAATACATTAAACTTACAAAATTGTGGCCCTCAGATGATATTGAAGCATACTTGACAACTTTTGAAAGGGTTACTGCAGTCTGCCAGTGGCCAAAGCAGCAATGGGCAATCAGGCTGGTACCTTAGCTGACAGGGAAAGCCCAACTTGCCTACAGCAATATGGACACTGCACAGTCAGAAAACTATGACCTGGTGAAAAGCAAAATCCTGAAAAGGTATGACATCACAGAAGAGACCTACAGGCAGAGATTTTAGTCTGTTAAGTATAGCTCAGTCTACAGTCCTCAAGAAGCCTACACCCGACTCAGAGAACTCCTGATAAAATGGCTCCAACCAGAGGGCAAAACAGTCCCACAGATCATCGACACATTTGCAATGGAACAATTCATCAACATCCTGCCTACAGAGGTGTAGCTTTGGGCAAAAGAACACCAACCAGAAAGTGGCGAAAAGGCTGTTTCTTTGGTTGAAGACTACAGATGGCCAGATAGATGCCACAGCAGCGAGGTAACAGCCAAGCACTGGTAAGACATTCTTTTTCCCATTAAAACTCCAAGTCGAATAAGAACTCTGGTGGGGGTAACAAATCTGCGCCCAAATACTTTATTTGCTATAACTGTAATAAGCCAGGTCATATTACAAGAAATTGCCATAGGAAGAAGAGTGACACTGGAGCAGATTTGTCCTTATTTATTTTATTTATTTATTTAGATTTTGTTGACCTGGTAAGTGCACTAGACAAATCCTGCCTATTTTCAGGCACGACCCAGGGGACGGGGATACAGATGAATGCCAGCTGACCTTGAACCAGATTAAGCTGTTGGTGGTATTTTTCATGCATGGAGGAAATTTGGCCATTGCACCAGGGAAATTCCCCTGCTCTTTTCGAGAAGTGCCATGGGATCTTTAACATCCACCTGAACTACCACCAGAACAGGCAGATGAGACCTCGGTTTAACGTCTCATCCGAAAGATGGCACTTCAGGAGTGCAGCACTCCCCTCATGCTGCACTACAGTGTCAGTATTGGGATATTAACCCAAGTGCCAAGTGTGGGGATAGAACCCACAGCCTTCTGATCTCCCAGCCTCAGAGGCGAGTGTGCTACCCGCTGAGCCACTGACTTAGCAAATTGGAGCAAGTACTTAACATATGTGAAGGTGGGAGATAAGACTGTGAAGGGACTTATAGATTCAGGAAGTAGACAGACCCTAGTACATATTGAAGTGCTAGGAAAACAATGTCAAAAACGACTAGGTACTGGTGTCATCTGCATCCACAGGTGACACACGATACTATCCCACCAGCCAAGTGACTCTGACTATTAATGGGGTGTCACACCAAATTAAAGTGGGGGTAGTACCTAAGTTACCTGTACCTGTGATTATTGGAAATGACTTTCACTTTCCAGGATTTACTGAGTTAATCAAAGAGGGAGTGAATCCTGATGATTCAGCAGCTGTGGTGACAAGAGCTCAGGCAAAGAAAATCACCGAAGGTGGGGACTCTTTTTCTTTTGCTGATTTTGATTCAGACTTGTTTGAGCACAGCTCCAAGATCCAGAAGAGCAGGAAAGAAAGACAACACTTGAAGAAACAATGGCAACAAAAGACTGATGGACATAAGAGGTCAACATATGAAAAAAATGCTAAAACTAAACTGATCACTGATTGTGATTTTCTTTCAGAACAAGCTAACAATGTTTCTCTCAAGGATTATTTTAAGCATCTGGGGGTAAAACCAAAACAAGGTAAACCTATGCATAAAAAATGTAGTGGGCTACTGTACAGAGTCTGGGTTAAACCTCAGACACATGACCAGATAGAACAATTGGTTATATCACAAAAGTATAGATCTGAGTTGTTACAGATAGCACATGATAGTCCTGTGGCTGGTCACTTGGGGAGGGATCGCACCTTGCCAGATTGCTGTACAGATTTTACTGGCTTGGAATTCATGAAGATGTTGCTACCTATTGAAGTTCTTGTGCTGAGTGTAAGAAAGTAGCCACCATGACTAAAAAAGACAAGGTGACCCTGGTGCCCATACCCTTGATAGATGTGCCTTTTGAGAGAATTGCAATGGATGTGGTACTGATTCATTCTGGTAGTATGTGACAATGCTACTCGATACTCAGAGACAGTTCCAATGCTTACTGTCACAGCCCCAAAAGTGGCAGCAGAGCTTGCCAAAATTTTCAGCAGGGTGGGCATACCAAAAGAGATTATTACTGATCAGGGTAATAATTTTGGTACTGCCTTACTGAATGAACTGTACCAACTACTAGGTATCACTGCCATAAGAACCTCCCCTTATCGCCCTCAGACAGATGATCTTGTTGAGCATTTTAATCAAACCCTAAAATGCATGTTAAAAAGGTTTGTAAAAGTGGAAGGGAAAGACTGGGACCAATATTTACATTACCTGCTTTTTGCTTACAGGGAAGTTCCAAAGGCATCAACAGGTTTTTCACCATTTGAAATGCTGTATGGTAGACAATCTAGAGGGCCACTAGATGTAATAAAAGAAACATGGGAAGATAACAGCCATCAGAAACAATCTAGTACATCTTATATGTATCCCCTGAGAAAGAAGCTAGCAAAATATGTTGAAATCACTCATAGCAATCAGGAAGAGGCCCAAAACCAGCAGAAGGTGAATTATGACCTTGGGGTAAAAGAAAAGGTTTTTGAGCCAGGTGAAAAGGTCTTGCTACTGTTACCCACTACAGAAAAGAAACTGTTAATTAAGTGGCAAGGGCCTTACAAAGTGTTTAGACGTACTGGCACAGTTAACTATAAGATTAAGACCCCAGATAGAAAAAATACTACTAAGATATACCATGCTAACCTCCTCAAGTAATGGTTTGAAAAAATGCCAAAAGCTGTTTTGTTAGTTTTACCAGAAACTGATACAGAAGATATTGATGTAGTTTATCATAGACTGGAACAAACTATAACTGCTGATGCTGTAAAGGTGAATGTTTACTTAACCTCCAGACAAACTGTAGAAATTTGTAACTTGCTAAAGACATTTAACAGTACTTTTACCACAGCACCAGGCCAAGCAAGAAGGGTCGAGCACATAATAGTGACAAGGAATGCTCGCCCCATTAGACAGAAGACATACAGACTACCAGAGCGGTTAAGAGCAGATGTGGTTAAGGAAATACAAAAAATGAAAGAATCTGTATTATAGAAGAGACAAGAAGTGCTTGGTCATTACGAATGGTGGCTGAAACAAAAAAGAAGGGGGTGTAAGAATCTGCCTTGATTTTAGGAAACTTAATTAAGTGTCAGAATTTGACGGTTATCCTATGCCCAGAATAGATGATTTGGTGGACAGACTGGGGAGTGCCAAGTATATCAGCACCCTTGATCTCACCAGGGGTTACTGGCAAATCCCCCTAGCTAAAGAATCCAGAGACAAATCTGCTTTTGCCATTGCTATAGGATTCTATCAGTTCACCACCACGCCGTTTGGTTTACATGGTGCACCTGCTACATTCTAGCCGTACATGGATGTAATTTTATCCCTTCACACTGGTTATTGTGCTGCATACTGGATGATGTCATGATGTACAGTCCAGACTGGAAAAGCCACCTGGGACACCTACAAGCAGTTTTCCAATCGATCAAAAAGGCAGGTATGACAATTAATCCTACCAAATGTGCATTGGGCATGCAGGAAACCAGATATTTGGGCTATGTTTTGGGCCCTAAAGTGGACCATTAGACCACTCCATTCCTCAGGCAAAAAACTACTGGAAATCCTCATGGCCTGCTCTGTAGCTCACTGTAAATCCTTTGCCCATCTAGCTCCCACATCCTGAAATAATCTCCCTAACCTCCTCCAGGAAGTGCCCTCCCTAGTCACATTTCAGAAGGGACTGCGCACTCACCTCCTTAACATTAGTCCCAGCTCCTGCTCTGATGGCTAACTTACTTCATCCCTGCAACCTATAGAAAATTTTGTAGTCACTATTGAACTGTGTCAATGTATTGTACATAGCTGCCCCCCTCTAGGGAAACTGTATACTGTCTTTATAACCCTGTACCCTACCTTTCGCTGTATTCTTTGTATGTACTTAATGCATCTAGGGCCCCAACTTTATCTGCCACCCCTGCTGTATTCTGTAAATGTGATGTACCCTACTGCCCTCTGCTATAAAAACTATATACTGTCACTGTTATCCTGTATGATATGTCCTACACTGTATTACCTGCCTGTATATGCAAACTATATGTAACTAACTCTGGGTTACCCCTGAAAAAGGGACCTTCGGAGCCTAGTGGGCTTACCTGGTTAACAAAATTTAATAAATAATAAATAAAAATAAATGGAGAAGTAAAGCCAAAGGTTTCCAACATAGAAGCTGCAGCTAACAGCCCTGTCCCTAAAATAGGGCTGGCTGTTATTATCGGAGATGTGTTCCCAACTTTGCCCAGTTAGCTACTCCCCTCACTGAGCTCACGAAAAAAACAGCACCTGAATAATGTCAAATGGACCCCAGAGTATGACAAAGCATTTTGAGCCATTATGGCTGCATTGTGTTCAGCCCCTGTTCTAAGAAGCCCTGATTTTGAGAAACAATTTTTGTTACAGACTGATGCATCAGAGGTAGGCCTAGGTGCAATATTGAGTCAGCATATAGATGGGAAAGAACATCCTATTCTGTACATAAGAAGGAAGTTGCATGACAGAGAGAAAAGGTACTCCACCATTGAAAAGGAGTGCCTTGCAGCAAAATGGGCCACAGAGTCCCTTAAGTTTTATTTAGTAGAAGCTGGCTTTTTTTTTAACCAATTATTTTACCAGGTGAGACACACTAAGCTGAAAGCTTGTTTGCAGGTGCAACCTGGGAGCACAAGGAAGTTAAGTGACTTGCTCAGGGTCACACAGTATGCACCTAGGGGGCTGTGGGATTCAAACCCAGGTCTCCAGATTTGCAGCTCAGAGCCTTAACCCACTGTGCCATACTGCCTCCAACCAAATGAAGGATAAAAAATTCTAGAATCACACGATGGTACCTGGTACTACAGCCATTTAAATTTAAAGTGATGCACAAATCTGGGAAAGAGAATGTCAATGCTGATTTTCTGTCTAGATATGGAGCTGGAATTGAGAATTCTGAAGGCTGAAAAAACAAATGTGTGAGTTTAAACTTCACTATTTTCTGTTCTGTTGTTATGGAAAAAAGGATGCTGCATATGCACAGCACTGTACAGGTTATATACTTATGTTAGATTAGAATTACTAGAAAGTTTTGGAAAACTGTTTTTATAAAACAGGTTCCCTCTTAAGGAAGGGGGTATGTGACAGGGTTGAATACAGCCCTGTTCCAGTTGTTATTGAGAAAGAGTTTAAATGCAAGGATCTGTTCTATTCTTTCCTTTTCTGCCTCTTGTCTGTCTGGTTGCGCAACCAGATTTTCTCATGAGACCTAGGGCTTGATCACCCTGGTGGTCTTGCAATTCTCTGCGCCTCGCTATCTCTCTGCCCTCACTTGCTGTTCTGTCTCCTCCCCCCGCCCGCATATCTTCAGGTACAAAAATATATGATCATCTTTTTGTGGAAATGTAACTGATACTGGGATCCCTTTGTTTAAAACTGTATATAGTTACATTGTTGAAATGATTGCAAAGCTAACACTGTACATAGTTATACTGTTGAAATAATTGCAAAGCTATTTGGAACTCAATGAGTTAACCTGAGATACAATTATTAAGTCTTTTGCAGAAGATGTAAACAAGAGGTCAGTTCTGGGTCACAATTAATTTTTGCTGTACCTGCTGAAACTGACAAGAACATTGGAAACTTACAAGAACACTGTATGAGAAGCATGCTATTTTCTGAATGAGCTCATGCATGACTTGTAAAAAGGAGCTGCAATGTTTTGTAAAACATAGACACAGAGACTGAGAGAGACTGAAATCGGAAATTGAGAAGAAACCCAGATGGACTTTCTCTGTTTATACTGCCTTTGTAAATAGTTATACTGAGCAATTTTCTATTTTTTATTTTACTGTTATTAATAATAAATCACTTGTTGCAAATTTTACAACTGCTCCTGGTTTTCCTATGCTTCCTAACATGTGCCTTGATGACAGGAGGTAATCTTGGGGGATGCGCAGGTGGAAGGGATAGAAGGGGAACAAGTAGGGGAGAATCCATCAAAACGTGGAGGACCAAGAGTACAAATGCACACAACCTGAGTAACAAGATCCCTAGTCTGGTGGCTTTGATGGAAGAGGGAGACCTGGATATTGTGGCAGTCACTGAAACATGGTATACGGAAAGCCATGACTGGGATGTTAATATACGTGGGTACACAGTCTACAGGAAAGACAGGGAGAGCAACAAGGAAGGGGGGGTAGCAATCTACATCAAAGAGGGGATCAAATCAACCAAGATGAAGAGAAAGCAGGGAGGAGAGGAGGCACTTTGGGTCATCATGGAGTCAGGAAATGGTAACACTATCCGCACAGGGGTCATCTACAGACCCCCAGCGCAAGGGGAGGAAACAGATAGGCAAATGGTAGATGACATCCATAAAATGGCAGAAAAGGGGGAAGTGTTGTTGGTAGGGGATCTAAATATGCCTGATGTTAACTGGAGCACCTATGCTGCAGCCACATCCAGGAGCAGAGTCATCCTGGATGCCTGCAGGGGGCATGCCTCGTGCAGCTAGTAGTGGAACCCACCTGGGAGGGGGCGATATTGGACCTGGTGTTCACAAATGGAGACAGAATAACAGATGTACAGTATCAGTGGGCAGCCATCTGGGGTCTAGCAACCACCATACAGTATGGCTCAAGGTAAAGACAGTAGAAGAGTCAAGCCACACAAAAGCACAAGTCCTAGACTTCAAAAGGACCATCTTTGCTAAAACGGGAGAATGCCTCAAGAAAACACTGGCAAAGGGTGAGGGAGGGGGAGTAGAGATACAATGGGAGAACCTCAAGAGAACCATAACAGGGACAATAAACCTTTGTGTGAAGCAAGTTAACAAAGGAAAAAGACAAAAAAAAAAATTATGGCTTTCAAAAGAAGTGGCAGAGATGGTTAGAGAGAAAAAACTGCCATTCAGGAAATACAAGGAAATGCAGAGGGAAAGAGGAAGACAGGGAACTGTATAAGGCTAATCAAAGGGAGTCAGGAAAGGCAGTCAGATGTGCAAAGGCACAAACAGAGGAAAGGATAGCCTAGACAGTGAAGGGGGGGACAAAACCTTCTTCGGGTAATGGAAAGAAAAAAGGCTAAGGGAGAGATAGTAAGGCTAAGACTGCCTAACCAAAGAAGCTCTAAAATTTGAGATTACTAGTTCTGTGCTGTCAATCATCGATTACGGCCTAGTGGTATACGGAGCCACAACCCCCACAGCTCTCAAACGGATCAAGACCACCCTTAACAAGTCCTGTAGGCTTGTACTCGATGCAAACCGGTTGACCCACTCATGTGAACTGTACGCACAGTCTGGTTGGCTTAACTTAGACAGTAGAATACAATATCATGTCTGCCTCCTGGCAAATAAATCCACCCTTAAACTTACACCTCCCCCCCCCCCGGGAGTTCAGAACCTACTAAGCCTACCTAACTCCACCAGAAGTACCAGGGGCATGAACAACCTCTAACTAAAAGTTCCTTTCTCCTGCACCTCTCAAAGCCAGCAGTCCTTTGAATATTGTGCACCTTCCTGGCTAAACTCCCTTGGGGAAGATGTACAGAAGGAAGTTAAGACTGGACTGTTTAAAACTAAACTTCATGCACTACTTGCATCTATTAGTGACTGCAACAGCGGGACCTAATATCTTTCTTTACCTCCCTATAAAGCTTTCTAGCCTCGCATTTCTCTTAGTTATAGCTTCTTTCCTGTCTCTTTCCCTACCCATTATCCACCTTGGTCCCCTCTATTCCCTCCACTCCTATCCTTACCTACAAATCACTACTCTATTATCCCCAGGCCTCCTCTTGATTCTCTAGCACTAATTTCCCTTTCTCTCACCTTTCACTACCCTACCTCCGCCCCCGCTACCCCCCCATACTTTCCCTAATGAACCTCTCTCTCTCTGGCTCCCATGACTGCCCCTTATTTCCTGCCTACCCATCCCTTTACCAATATCTCATACCCTCCTTTACTAAATGCCTAGCCTATAGCTTGCCCCAGCCACCTATTATTTCTCCTTCACTCCTGTCTCCCCCTCTTCTCTCCTCATACTCTCCGCAGTATGGGCACATCCCACCAAGCATCTCATCATCCTACCCTTCTACACACTTTGCTTTCAGTATTAAGGCAAACCTGATGTCTTATACACCTTACACTTAGACAAAAGAACTGTTTTTTTGAAACAAGTCTGGCTATATTCTCCTCACCTTTATCTCACACCAAGGAAACCATTGTTTGTTGACTCACTGCATAAATTGTTCTAATGTATCTCTCCACAAAATTATTGTATTCTGTTATACTCTGTATTGTGTTTATGACATGGAACCTCTGTAAATGAGCCTTTGGCTCAAAGGTATTTCCGAAAACGAATAAATAAATAAATAAATGGGGGGGGGGAGTGGGTAGAGGGAGACCTGGAAAAAAATGAGATACTAAATGAGTACTTTTGCTCAGTATTCACAAAAGAAGGGGAGGGACAGGGACTGGAATTATCTAGCAGACACAGGGAAGAGGGGTGGACACCAGACCATTCACAGAAGAGAGAGTCCTAAAGGAACTCTTGAAACTGAAAGTGGATAAGGCAATGGGGCCAGATGGGATACATCCCAAAATACTAAAAGAACTCAGAGAGGTGCTACTGACACCACTGACAGCCCTGTTCAACAAATTATCAAAGGAGGGAGTAGTTCCAGAGGGCTGGAGGAGGGTGAACGTGATATCCCTTCACAAAAGAGGAAGCAAGGTAGAAGCGGGAAACTATAGACCGGTCAGTTTGACCTCATTGGTGGGAAAGATGATGGAATCACTGTTAAAGGAAAGGACTGTGGAATATCTAGAAGCCAGCGGGGCACTGGACCCAAGGCAACATGAATTCACAACTGGAAGGTCTTGTCAAACAAATCTGATAGATTTTTTTTGACTGGCTGACAAGTGTAGTAGATCAGGGAGGGGCGGTGGACATGGCCTACCTAGATTTTAGCAAGGCATTGGACACAGTCCTGCACGAGAGGTAAGAAAATAAGTTGGGCAGTCTGGGAGTGGAGCACAAGGTGTAAACTGGCTCAGAAATTGGCTTAGCAACAGGACACAGAGGGTGGTGGTAAACAGAGTTCAATCTGAAGAAAAGGGATTAACCAGCGGGGTGCCACAGGGTTCAGTACTGGGACTAGTCCTCTTTAATGTCTTTATTAGTGACATTGAGGAGGGACTCGAAGGAAAGGTATGCCTCTTTGCAGATGACACCAAGATCTTCAATAGGGTTGACACTCCAGGGGGGTGGAGAAGATGAGGAGAGATTTAGCCAAGTTGGAGTAGTGGTCAAGAGTGTGGCAGCTTGGATTCAATGCCAAGAAGTGCAAAATCATGCACTTGGGGAACAAAAACTCAGGGGAGGAATACACGATGGTGGGGGGAAGATACTAACACCAACCAAACTGGAAAGGGACCTGGAGTTAGTCATAATAGATGATCTAAAATTAGCCAAACAATGCAAAAAGGCACTGAGGAAAGCCGGGGAGATGCTGGGGTACATAGGGAGAAGTATCACCAGTAGAAAACAGGAGGTAGTGATGCCGTTGTACAGGCAGTTGGTGAGGCCTCATCTGGAGTACTGCATGCAGTTCTGGAGACCTCATCTCTGAAAGGACATTGACAGGGTGGAGGAGGTCCAGAGAAGGGCAACAAAAATGGTGCAGGGGCTACACCAGAAACCATATGAGGAGAAACTGAAGGAACTCAATATGTATACACTGGAGGAAAGGAGGGAGAGGGGGATATGATAGAGACATTAAAATACCTTAAGGGGATCAACAGAGTTCAAGAGGGCAGCATCTTTTCAGAAAAGAAGATGTGCAACAGCAAGGGGTCACAACATGAGGCTGGAGGGGGAAGACTCAGTAGCAACATGAGGAAGTATTTTTTCACAGAAAGGGTTGTGGTTGCTTGAAACAGTCACCCTGAGGAGGTTGTGGGGCAACAACGGTAGGTGAATTCAAGAATGCATGGGACAGGCAAAAGACAACACTAGTGGTAGGAAGGAGGAGGCAGGCTGCAGATCAAGTAGGATCTGGAGCTTATACACTAGGTAGGGAAATGGGCAGACTAGGTGGGTCAGGAGGTCCTTATCTGCCATCAAATTCTATGTTTCTATATTTCTGTTTCTGTGTTTCTATCCTCATACTTAGAGACTAGCACCCTCTGCTGTACACAATCTGTGCTGCACCAAAAGACTGCAATGTAATAAATAGTTTCTGGAACACAGTATACAACAGGCAGTATATTTGAACATTGTGTGCTACGAAACAGGTATGTTAGCAAACGGAAAATATAATAATGCTGCTGTCATGCTGCACTTTATAAATATGAGACAAGGAGGCTAGAGTGTGGTTTGGACATTAAAGAAGAATGAAACCTGAGAACCTCAACTTGTATCAGCCAAGTGAATAGAAAGGAGTATGAAATAGTGTAGGATGTGACAAAATAGGGTCCCCATGAAGAGATAGTCAGGCTTTTGCAAAGCTCAGCTGACTTTTGTTAACTAAGTACTATTGTTTAAAGAACAGCAATACTGGCACCCACTACAACCTTTAAGTATGTAATATTGCAGAAAGCCAGTTTTTAAAAAATACTCTCCATCTTTTTCTTAAAGTGCCAAATTATTAGCTGTCCCAGTGGTATGGAGGGCTGAGATGTGGGCACCTCACCTCCTGCAAAGTCGGTGACCTGGGTTTGGAAACGTCCCAGTAATCTGATGTCTCACTGTCCTGACTTTGGCCTGATTTTAAAATGGTTAAGGAGTTAGATAAAGCAACAAAAAGAGTCATATAAGAAGATTTATGACAGAAGATACTCTGCTAGATCCTTACCTAACCTAAGTCCAGGAGTCAAGTTAGATGGTCTATACCAGTGGACTGATTCGGTAGCAATAAAAGACAAGTGCGTTACTCCAAGATCATATACCTGTATCACTGACTCTGGAAGAGGTTGTTACTGAAGGATCGAAGACACTTGCAGCTTGTTCCCAGCTCCCTGGAAGACACTAATGAAGCTTATAAGACTGAGACCACTATTACAGCTACTAAGGAATCTGCTATTCCAGTTCCAAAAAAACAGCTTCCTCCTTTTCAAGTTATGACTCGCTCAGGGCATGTGATCATAAAACCTGCTAGATTCAGAGACTGATATTACTTTAAAACGTATATTAATGAAATTCAGTTACTTAACTGACCCAACCATTATAAATGTTGGAAGTTTTGGTTTACTGACTTAGGAGATCAGTTTCAGACTAAAAGGGTGAAGCAGTAATGATGAGATAATGCATGTGCTACACTGCCACCTTGTGGTAGTATTTGATAGCTATTCATGATAGATCTATGACAACTGGTCTAGCAACAGCTGTGGCCCAAATATTTATTTATTTATTTATTTGCTTTTGTTAACTGGCTAAGCACACTAGACAGCCAAGTGCCTATTTTCAGGTGCGACCCGGGAGGGTTACAAGGTAAATGCGTACAAGAACAGTAAAGGAGTCAAATTAAACATACAGAAAATAACAGGCATAACAGGGATTACGCTAGGTAGCTAACAGCATTTGAGAACAATTTGGCACATGATCAGTACAGTAATGGTACATACAGGATGGATTAGGAGGCAAACGGCAGAATACATAACATGTTCTAGCAGAGTAAACAGGACTAAAAATAAGTGCCAGCGGGAGGAGAGTGCACTGGGCAGGAAGTCAAGTACTAGTTACTCGACCAATTACAGGAGGAATAAGTGCAATTAGCACTGAGGCCCCCACCCTACCAGCCTGGGGGGAGAAGTGGGGCTCCACTAGTGTGCTACGAGGTGCAGGGACATGCAGAGGAAGATTTCAAAATGTTCCAAAGGGAGGCTTTAAAGCTGGGATGGGAGGAGGAGGAGGACCAAGTTAGGGCAGGGAATGAGTTCCACATTTTTGGGGCATAGGTGTTGAAGGCCCGATCACCCGCAAGGGTGTGGGTTCTAGGAACCAGGTGATCCAGCGACATCCTTGATCTTAGGTGGTAGGATGGGGTGCCAAGTTTGAGGGGAAGGGTGAGTGCAGAAGGGGTGACCGATCGGATAATGTTGTCGATGAAGTTTCCGAGTACGAAGGTGTGGTGCTTCTCCGGAGGGAGCCACTCCAGACGCGTGTAGAGATCACAGCGGTGCGTGAGGGGAGGGGCGGAGAGCGCAAAGCGGCAGATATTGTTGTAGGCCGTGTCCCATTTTGAGAGGCTAGATTTAGGTACTGGGGCAAAGGTTACAAGCCCATAGCAGAGTGTAGGGAGGAGGACCCCCCTGGCTAAGGCCATACAAGCAGCCGGGGTGAGGCAGTTTTTGGCTCGACAGGCTAGGCCAAGCTTACCATTAGTTGCCTTACAAATATTCCGAATTTGTAGGTTAAGGTCCAACTGTGGGTCCAGGGTGATGCCCAGATACTTGACGGCAGCTACCGTCTGCAAGGGAGAGCCATCGGCCCCGTAGATTTGCAGGGGAGCAGGGCAGGATTTTATTTTGTTCGAGGAACCAAAAAGCATGGCTTGGGTTTTCTTGAGATTGAGGGTAAGCCTGTGGTCCCCTAGCCAGGTTTGGATGCGCTTGAAGTCAGAATTTAATTGGGAGTTTATTGTGGAGATGTCCTGGGAACTGGCCAGGATGACAAGATCATCCGCATACAGGGTGGTATGTCCATGGGCAGTGACGGACGGTAGTTCGTTAATGAAAAGTGAGAATAGGGTGGGACCAAGGACGGATCCCTGAGGGACCTCACAAAGGACTGATGAGGGGTTGTAGAGGGTCCGATTGAAGTTAGTATACTGCTGCCTGCTGGAGAGGAAGTTTAGGAACCAAGCATGGGCAAGTGGGGAGAACCCAAGGGATAGAAGCGTGGAGCTGAGGAGGGAGTGATCGACCCTATCAAAGGCTTTGGAGAGATCCACAAAGATAGCTCTGGTAAGATTGCCTTGGTCAGCAGCAGTCCTGATCAGCGAGGTGATTACAGCAAGGGTGGTAGTCATGCTGTGTCCTTTCCTGAAGCCGTGTTGTGCAGGAGAGAGGATATTGTAGTTCTGGATATATTGGAATAGCTGAGAGGCAACAGCTTTCTCAAGAAGTTTGCAGGTAGTGGACAGAATGGTGATGGGTCAGTAGTTAATGGGATCTTTGGGGTTACCTTGCTTTAAGACAGGGACGACCTTGGCCACTTTCCATAAGTCTGGGATGTGCCCGGTATTAAAGGAGGTATTGAAGATGTGCATGATGGGCCTGGCAAGGAGGTGGGCCCCTAGTCTGAGCAGCCTCGGCTCGAGGCTATCATGCCCTGCCCTGCTGTGAGGGGAGAGGCCAGCAAGCAGCTTCTGGGTCTCATTTGCTGAAACTTGTTGTAGGTGGAAGGGGGACCGGGGGTTGAGTCCATATGGGGGGTGCCAGGGGACTTAGGGGCGGAGGACTGGGAAGGGGGGCAGGCAATTCAGAAAACATGGAGTTAAAGGCGTTTGCAATGGTATGGAGGTTATTGCAGCTGACCCCACCAACGAGCAGGCCAGTGACCTGCACTCTAGCAAACCCACTAACCGCATTTTTTATATTTTGCCAGAAGCTTCTCGGGTTGCTGGCAGAGAAAAGTAGGGCAGATTGGCAGAACTCACTTTTTGCTCAGCGGATGGCTCTTTTACAGGAGTTTCTGAGGTGCCTGTATGCTAACAGGTCATTATTGCTTTGGGAGGCCTTGTAGGTCTCCTAGCATTTGTCCCTGACCTTCATAAGGGAGAATAGACCCCCATGAAGCCATTTGGTGATGGTGCCCCTCACCCTCCTCCTAGTGAGGGGGGCATGTTTATTCTGCAGGGGGACAAACTCAGCTAAGAATAAGTCCAGGACTTGTGCCGGGTCGTTGGTGGCAGTGACCCCTGACCAGTCAATTGATAGGAGGTCAGATAGGAAGTCGTGAATGTTAAATTTAGAGTAATCCCTCAGCTCGATCACTTTACTGGGGATTTTAGGCTGTGAGATGCTCCATATGCAATAGATAGGTGAGTGGTCGGAGATGACATCCGGGAGAATTCCTGAGGATGTGATTCTGTCAGGTCTGTTGGACAATATCCAGTCAATAAGGGCTCCTTTATCCCCCCGTGAGGAGAGCCTTGTGGGTTCAGTTATAATTTGGCTTAGGGCAAGGCCCGAGAGCAGAGACTCATATTGTTTGCAATTGGAGCCCATCCAGTTAAGGTTGAAGTCACCTATAACTAGGATTTCGTTGGGGCCCGCTTTATCACCAATGCAGTCGAGCAGTGAGGAGAGTCCAAGCAGACCACCCTTAGGGGGGGTTGTAGGTACAGATCAGGTATATTTTCTTTGTGTGACCTAGCAGAAGAAGGGCATGCAAGAACTCACAGGCTGTGGGGGTAGTTGGTGAACGATCAATGGGAGACACAATTAGGTGCGCCTTATAATAGAGGAGCACCCCTCCACCTCTCTTATTTCCCGCTCTGTCTCGTCTGATGTGGTTGTAGTCCAGGAGGGTGCACATAGCATCAGGAATGTGAGGCTTAAGCCAAGTTTCTGAGAGACCCATGATATCCTGCTTGTGGTGGGTGACCCAGGCAGTAAGCTCAGCTAGGTCGTGTAAGAGGCTATGCACGTTCAGGTGGGCAATTTTAAGCCCTTTAGAGGAGAGCCATGGGGGACTTGAGAGGGCAAGGTGGGTTGCTGACTAAGTAGAGGGCTGCACTGTGTAGGTCCAGGGGCGCTGGGAGGACTGTCATAATGGCAGCAGGTAACAGTATGACAGCTGGAAAAAAAGGCTGTCAGGGGACGAGAACCTGCAGGAGGACAGGGAGTAAGGAAAAGTCCAGAAAATTGCAACTGGGAAGTAGGAGGTACGACCAAACCAGTTGTGCCAGCAGCTTGGTCAACTACCTTCCTCCCGGTGACAGCACAAGGATACTGTGTGCTAATCGCCGAGTGTCAGCTAAAGCTATTTAGTGAATGGGAACTGCAGAGTTTGATAGTAGAAGGCAGCAAGTGGGAGTATTATGAGCTAGGCTGAAAGGGCGGCCGCTAGTGGTGAGGGAAAATAACCTGCAAATGGGAAACAGGGCTGTTATTTTCAGCCTCAAGTGATGTCCTGCAGCCTGCTTAAGGGAGAGACGACCAAGGGTGGTGGTGGGGGCGGCGAGGCTAGAACATCCACTCTGACAGGAGAAGCTCCAGGTTACAAAATAAAGGCGCCAAGCAGCAAAACAGTAAAACAGTCCGTTTCAGGTGAATCTGAGGATTGCAGTTCTGTTGTGGCAGTTTAAATGTGCCACGGAGATGAATCCAGTGGTTAAGGCGCCAAAGGAGTCTTTTTTAAATTAACACATGCCACAGCAGTCGAGAGGGAAAGCTCTGCTGGGCTGGGCTGGGCTGGGCTTGGTTGGAAATGCAGCTCTTTACCTGGGCAAACGGCAAGATGGATTCCTTCAGGGTTGCTGGGGAAGGGCAGTTGTGATCCCTCGTGACCTCCGATTCTCCGGGGGGTCTGCTGAGGAGGACAGAAAACAGCAGGATTAATAAGACATGGGTTGGGGGGAGGAGGGAGCACAGAAAACAAAAGAATGGGGGTGTGTAGTGTTGGGTTAGAGGAGGGGTCGCAGCTGCAGGAGTACGCAGTAACAAGCAGGCTCACAAAGCAGGGGCAAAGCTAAATACTTGTAACAGAAATTAAACTATCTCAGGCTATCTTGTACATGGGGAGAAATTCTGGTGCAGACGACATTAACAGGCAGTAGCTTCTAAATTAAAGGGGAGTAATTAAGGAGACAAGCTGGGGAAAAGACTTTACATTGCATGCTTCACAATTTTACACAGAAAAAAAGGCTATCTCCGCATCCACGCTGACAGGAGAAGCTCCAGGTTAAAAATAAAGGCGCCAAGCAGCAAAACAGTAAAACAGTCCATTTCAGGTGAATCTGAGGATTGCAGTTCTGTTGCGGCAGTTTAAATGCACCACAGAGATGAATCCAGAGGTTAAGGCGTCAAAACAGTCTTTTTTAAATTAACACATGCCACAGCAGTCGAGAGGGAAAGCTCTGCTGGGATGGGCTGGGCTGGGCTGGGTTTGGTTGGAAATGAAGTTCTTTACCTGGGCAAACGGCAAAATGGATTCCTTCAGGGCTGCTGGGGGAGGGCTGTTGTGAGCCCTAGTGACCGCCGATTCTCCGAGGGTGGTCTGTGCAAACAGCAAAATGGATTCCTTCAGGGCTGCTGGGGGAGAGCTGTTGCGAGCCCTCACGACCTCTGATTCTCCAGGGGGGGTCTGCTGGGCAAACGGCAAAATGGATTCCTTCAGGGCTGCTGGGGGAGGGCTGTTGCGAGCCCTCACAACCTCTGATTCTCCCGGGGGGGGGTCTGCTGGGCAAACAGCAAAATGGATTCCTTCAGGGCTGCTGGGGGAGGGCTGTTGCGAGCCCTCACGACTTCCGATTCTCCGGGGGGTCAACTCTCACACAATGCGACAACTGTAGGAACAGCACAGTAGGTTTACAGAATCACTAAACAAAAACAACATGCAAGCAAACAACAGAGAAAGCACACAATAAAAGAAATAAACACAGACACACCATGTGTTCTAACAAGAAACCTCAGCCAGCAGATTTTATTCACCATGCAGCACACCATCACCAGACTAACTAGTATTACAGACAAGAACTGACAAAATAAATAACCACACATTCACAGTGCAGAAAAATAATTATAATTTAAAGAGAAATTATAACTAATATCACCGAGATATCCAGACAAATTATTCCTAATATTGCCCATAACCTTGTTGCAAATCAAACATGCCACTTCTTCATGCTTGCACCTTTTCCTAGGTTGTTCAGTTCGTCCTGCCACAATTTCAGCAAGTTTTTTTTGAGTCTTCGTCTGAAGACATTGAAGACACTTCAGAAACTTCCACAAAGTAGAAGCCTGAGCCCCAACAGTGTACGCAACTTTATAGTGAAACCCCTTCAGCTCATTATTAGTCCTCCCATGCCCATGCAAATTATGCTGACAGACATTCCAAAACTCAATAGAAGCAATTCTATCAGGCTCCCAAACCCCCAAACGAGTCCGACCAATGTAATTCAACTCAACGTACTCCAAATACTCATCCACAGCATGCTGGTGTTGCTCTCACAGGCTACAGCTGCAATATCTGAAGAAGCTCATCCTACGAACACAGAACCTCATCCACTGGCATTAAAGCCAAGCTAAGGAACATTTTACGGTGAGCAGCATTCTCAGCATTCTGTGAATACACAGCTGACATCCCCACCGCCTGTATCTGCCTGTAACAGCTCTGCACTAAATGAAAGAAGCACCCATTCAGAGCAGCACCAGGCCACACTTGAGAGAAAGCATTCATGGCAGCATGCTCAAAATCCAGTGTGATAAACTGAGGACTACATGCAGGCACCATAGCAGCCAGCTGCTCAAAAGCACATACAAATGTCTCCTCAGCCTTGTATAGTAACAGAAAATCAAAGGTGCACCTTTTCCTGGAGACTGATACGGACACTTCCCTTCCCTTCCAAACGAGTGCCAATAGTAGTATACAACGGAGCAAAATAAGAGGTGTAACTTTGAACGTGCCATCCACCGTAAGGGAAGTATGCGTACTCAAACAATCCAAATTCTGCTTAGTTGAAAACAAAAATATACTCTACGGGGCACTACCTCCAACAGCTAAACCACAGTCCCATAAAAAAAAAACCTTCCCCTTACTGAAGATGCTATAGCTTTAAAGGTACTTTGATATCATCACAACCCGAAGGTAAAGGGATAGGAATCTGAGCAGCATTTGTAATCCTCTGGATGTTCCGCTTCAAACTAGCTGAACCGGGAAGTGTAGCCAGGCAGCCTGAGAAGCATGGGTAAGGGCACCATGAAGAATGTTAGTAGTTGTATTACCACCCAGAGCAGTACGAGCAGCCTCCTTTATTCTTTGCATAACATCCCTCTGCTCACACTGCACTGGATCCTTAGGGTGACTGTGCTTCCAGGTTCTCTTGAATACAGCCCAAACCTCATAAGTTACAGCTCTGCCCCTACACCTCTGCCGGAGTTTGCAAATCCAATACTCAGTACCTTGTGGAGCAAACTTGCTCCCAATGCAAAAATAACAATAGACACCATCAACTAAAACATCCCCACCATGACTATTCTTTACAAAGTAGAAATTCTTCTGCTTCATCTCGTAACCACGAGCTGAACTCCATCAAACTAGTAAACCACTTATAAACCTACCTACTCCAACTCCTCAGGTGAAACCGCTCTTCAAATAATTAAAATCGCCCAAATCACATCATCTCATTAGTCACAAAACAACCTCCTGCCGCTCCTCAGGTACATCGACTAAAGAGTCTAGTCAACACCGACTCCCACTCCTCACACAACCAGCCAATAACAAACCTTGAACACAATAAGTTACTAGAACAACACTACACATAACAGTAGTCACCTCACAACAAAATTCACCAGCTATCGAAGGGACAGCGGCCGTTATACCAATTGTCGCATCACCATTCATGATGTTTTTATGTGACTGTGCTGTTGCTCAGCTGGTGGTGTCTCAATAAAGACAGCTGTTGAAGAATAAGACTGGGGAGCTATGTCTTTTACTAGATTGTTCAAAAGCAAACGTGATGCTATTCAGTGGGAAGCAAGCTTCTCCAAATATATTCCATATTTGTCCAGTAGACGGTCCGTCACTGGAAACTGTGCAGCATTTCAGACACCTTGGAATATGACTGAACTACAAGCTAATCTTCTTTGAGCATTTTTCCAGGTCTGTCAGTAGCGGTCATCACAAACTTATTTATCTGTTTAGTTTTTGTTTACTGGGTATGCACATTAAACTAGTAAATGCTTATTTTAAGGTACAACCTGGTATGTCTATTAAATCAAAGTTGTCTAAACTCAAGTACCATAAAATGTCTTTTATGTCAATCCCTACTGTCTGTGCTAGAGCATGGAAGTGTCATTTAAAGATCAACCAACGTCACTGTTTTATTGAAAACAACAATAGCATTAGCAGTATGTGTAGGGTCACACTCACCAGGGACAAGAAAACTCATCGTGTCCTATATTATTACTTGGCACTCTTCCCTCCAGTCAAGCAAAGGGAACTCATGTGGGCTTCCCTCATTTTCAAACAGATGAAAGGGCTTTACCCTAAATACTGTAGTACCTAAACAGTCTCCTTACCAAATCAGTGCACAATTCTTACATAAGCTTCTACGGGAAGTCATACAATCTCCTGTAGCAACCAGGGGCACAATAATCTTATAGAGAGAAGGCCTTCACCATTGTTGCTCCAGCCAAATGGCACACCTCACCCAAGAATCTTAAGGACATCAGCAAACTGTGCTCCATGTAAGGGAACACAGACTGTTCTTCACTTTTTTTTTACTGTCTATTCCCCTCTTGCTGCCCCTTAATCCAGCCAACCCCACCATGCTACCTTCTACACTACTGAGCCTACCCTTCCCGGTCCATGGCACTTTGTGGCTTACTCCCTCAACCCCATGGTGAGGCCACCTGCCTGAGATGTAAACTTTGTGGAGGGGAGCTGAACAGGATCTGAAGAATAAGACAGGCTGCGTTGATGCTGAACATGGGTGGGGCACCACTTTCCATTTCTTCCTTCTCTCCTGGTTCCTGATGCTGATGTAGATTCATCCAGTCATTGATGCATGCATATATTACTATATCTGTCAAATAATCCAGTGCAATATAAAGTCTTTGTACAGTATATGTGCAGATTCTGACTGCATCACTTCAGTAAGCAAACTTGCTTCCAATGAGCTTACCTGAAAACAAAATCAAAGAGAAGTGCCCATACAGAAGATACAGCATACTGTACATAGAAGCAGGCAAGGAACACTGACAGGCAAGATAGGAGATTCACCTCCAGTATGGACAAGGTGGCAGAGGGCCCTTTGGTATGACAGTGACTGTCCGGCTCTGCAGGCACGAGGGCCTACGTGGGCATGGTGGAAGATGGAGCCTTTGGGCACATATGGCTAAATGTGGCTACTGGCTGTACAGTGCCCCATTTGAGCTAGGGCAGTGAGGTATCAACTGGTGGCCATGAGAGCAGGCGCCAGGCTCCCAATCACCTACCCTGAAGTCCACAAATGAAATGCAGTAATCTGGGAAATCACAGAACAGAGATTAGAGCCTTCACCAGAGTTAGATTGCTAATGGGAGACATACTAAAGTGCTGAAATATAGACACAGAAACAGAGAATTTGATAACTGATAGGGATTGTTTGGCCCATCCAGTCTGCCCATTTCTCCCTACCTACACTATTACATCAGACCATGACCAATCTACAGTTCTTGCTCCCTCCCTCCTTCCTTTCCACAATGATTCCTTTGTGCTTATTCCATGCATTCTTGAACCCCACTGTTTTTGCCCCCATCACCTCAGCTGGAAAGCTGTTCCATGAATCCACCACTCTTTCTATGAAGAACTACTTCTTCACATCTTTCCTGAATCTACCCCCCTCCAACTTTATAGCATGTCCCCTTGTTCTTGAGCACCTTCTCTTCTGAAAAACACTCCCCTCCTGCACCTTATTTACCCCTGTGAGGTATTTAAAGGTCCCTATCATATCTCTTCTCTCCCTCCTCTGTTCCAGGGTATACATATTGAGATCCTTTAGTCTCTCCTCATAGGGATTTTGATGCAGGCCCTGCACCATTTTAGTTGTCCTCCTCTAAACTGACTCCACTCTGTCTATGTCCTTCTGGAGATGTGCACGGGCCTGATTCTAGAAGGGGCTATGCATGGCACAAAAGTGACTTGCGCCAACGAGAATGGTGCATGTAGCACTTTGTGCCATGAGTTGCGACATTCAAGATTCTGCATAACAGCCTGCGACATGTCACAGGTTACTTGCACCAAAGTGGACTTGCACCACCATTTATGCCAGAAACCTCCTGCAACATGGTGCAAGGGGGTTTAGGGCAGCAGTTGCACCCTATTCAGGAAGGGCAGCTGCCAGATTCCCAAATGTGCAATTCTGAAACAACCCCCAGAGGACAGCCATCAAAGTACATTTACACCAGCTATTAGCTGGTGTTAGTGTACTTAGTGTCCACTGGGGGTTGCGCCAATTTGCCTGCCAGCCCATCCCCCGCGACATGTAACCCTCCCATGCCCCGATCCCCTGATATATGTACTAAATGCCCCACAAGGCTATCGATCCCCCAATGCCCCCGATCCTCACAATCCAGTACAAAAGCCCCTCGGGGCTAGCTGTCCCCCTCATGTCATGATCCCCCAAAATGCAGAAAAAAAGCCCTACAGGGATATTGATCCCCCCATGCCCTGAACACCCTGAATCCAGTTAAATAAGCCCCGCAGGGCTAGCACCCCTTCCCCCCAAGCCCTGATCCCCGAACACAAGTCTGGCTGCTAATGTGAACTGTAAAAAAATACAGTCCCATTATCCCTGGTAGTCTAGTGGCCCCGCACCCCCTCCAACCCGGCAGTGCCAGACCACCCCTTCCCCCCGACCCGTACCCAGCCACCTCCCTCTTTCTGCTGGTGATACCCCTCCCTATGCACTCCAACATCCCACTTGCTCTTCCTACTACTACCTTGTCACACTGCCTGACCACCTTTAGGTTATACAGTATGATTACCCCGGGTCTCTTTTCTGCTTGGTGGTCATCAATACCATTCCACCCATTTTGTACTCCACCCTTGGGTTTCTGTGCCCTAAGTGCATTATTTTGCACTTTTTCATATTGAAACTCAGCTGCCATACCTTTGACCACACCTAGTTTTCTCAGGTCTCTGCTCATCCTTTATACACACACACACCTCCCAGAATGTGTACACTTTTGCAGATTTTGACATCATCCGCAAAGAGGCAGACCTTCCCTTCCAGCACCTCTGTAATGTCACTTATAAAGAAATTAAAGAGGACCGGTCCAAACACTAATCCCTGAGGCACCCCACTGGTCACCCTCCTTTAATTGGAGTTAAACCACCTCTGTCCCTATCCCCCAACCAGTTCCACCAAGTCGGTTTGACAACAAAGTTGTCAACATCCCCCACGGTGACAGGAATTTGCCAACATCTTACCACATCGACTGACAAATCTGTCAGCAGACCACCGCAGCGCCCCCAAGCACCAGGGCTGTTCTAAATTGTTTGTGTCGTCTTTGCCCTCACAGGGGACTCTGCCCCCCGCACCCTCCGGATTTATAGATAATCAACTCCGGGGGGGGTGGATTACTGGGGAGAGTGGCTAAATGCTGGAGTCACTGTATTGGTACAGCGCTATAACAACCCATTCAACACTGGATGTCGAATGGGTTGTGTTCGCTGTAATGGCTTCACTGTCGGGGCTTTGCTCTCCAAATGGCTTACCACCCAAACTAATTGCTTATCCAGTTTACCACCTTTTGGACCCACTCTTAAGCTACCCAGCTTGCTTACTAGTCTCCTATGTGGAACGGTGTTGAACACCTTACTGAAATCTTGGTAAGCCACATCCACCGCTCCACGATGATCTAGTTCCATAGTCACCCAGTCAAAGAAATCTATCAGATTCGTTTGACGTGATCTCCGCTTTGTGAAACCATGTTGCCTTGGGTCTTGCAACCTATTGGATTCAAGATACTCCACAATCCTTCCCTTCAACAGTGATTCCATTAACTTTCCCCACCACCAATGTCAGGCTGATTGGCCTATAACTGCCAGCCTCCTCCCGGCAACCACTTTTGAGTAGTAGTAGTAGTAGATTTCATTTCTTTGAGGCACCCTTCCCAGAAGGCTCAGGATGCCTTTACACAATATAAATCACTGACAACATATTATCATACAGTCATACATCCAGTATCAAACACATATAAAATAACATAATCTAATAGATATCACATACCCCACATTCTAAAACAATAGAACCGTTTATCTTTACTTAGTCCCCAAAGGTTTGTTGAAAAAGGAATGAATTTAGTTTTCTTTTAAATATTTCTAGGGAGGGGGCTTCCCTTAGGTGCCCAGGCAGCGAGTTCCAGAGGGTCGGCATGGCCACCTCGAAAACCCAATCCCCCGAAGACTTCAGTCTCTCCCTGGGGTCCTTCAGGAGACCCACCCCCACTGACCGGAGAGAGCATCTTGGGGTGTAGGGATGCAGAAGCTCCCTCGGGTAACCAGGGTCCATCCCATGCAGGGCTTTATAGGTCAAAAGACCAATTTTATAGGAGATGCACCAGCGCACCAGCAGCCAGTGCAGTTCACGCAGCACCAGCGAAATATGACTAGATCTCGAAAGACCTGTCAATAGCCATGCCGCAGCATTCTGCAGCAGCTGCAGATGCTGCATCGCACCCCCTTTGACCCCAAGGTAGAGCGCATTACAGTAGTCAAGCCTCGAGGTAACAAACGCTTGTATCAGTGTGGCCACATCATCAGGGGGTATAAGGGATCTTATTCAGGCAATATTTTGCATATGGTAAAATCCAGTCTGGACAACTGCCGACATCTGAGCATCCAGTGTCAGCTAGCCATCCAGAAGGACGCCAACATTTTTCACCTTAGTGGAGGCCTCCAGTTTGGACATGCCAATCAAAAGCCTTAAATCCTCCCCATAGGCCCCCACTTGCCCCCTCTGACCTGGCTCAACCACCAACACTTCAGTCTTTCCTGGGTTGAAGCCCAGCCAATTTGATGACATCCATGACCGGACCTTGGACAAGCATTTATTTAGCACGTCAACCACATCTGTTCTTCCTGGTGCAAAAGACAGGTAGAGCTGGGAATCATCAGCCTAGCAATGAAACCCAAGTCCAAACCACCTTATGACCTCATCCAAGGGCAGCATATACACTGCAGATAAAATGGGAGAAAGAACAGAAGCTTGGGGCACTCCACAGGGCAGGGCCATTGGGTTTGAGGAATAATTCCCAACCACCCTCTGGGAGCAGCCCTGGATGAAGGATTCAAACCAGCTGATGACCTTGCCATCGAGTCCAACATACTCCCTCAGCCTGTCCACCAGTACCTCATGATCCACTGTGTCAAATGCTGATGAGAGACAAGGAGGATGAGAATAGATCACTCTCCCCTATTCCTCGACCTAAGCAGGTCATTCAGCACCCGTACTAGTGTGATCTCCATGCTGTACATAGCCCTAAATCTTGACTGGAGAGGTTCATAAATCTGGAAGTCTGTAAGGCGACTCTCAAGCTGCTCTGCTTGAGTGGGACAACATCTGCCCTCCTCCAGTCCTCCAGAACCACTCCTGTTTCTAGTAAGCTGTTAAATAGAACTGTCAGAGGTGCAGCCAGTATTTTCCTGAGCTACTTCAATATCCTTGGATGCACCCCATCAGGTCCCACTGCTTTGTCCACCTTCAGATTAGCAAGTCCTTCAGGACCCTCTTCAAAAAAGGCCTAATGTCCACCTCCCCGCCTCCAAAGCTTGTGTTACTTTTTTGTGGCCCCTACCCTTCTCCTTACTCTGTGTACACTAAACAAAAGAATTTGTTCAGGATATCTGCCTTTTCTTGGTCCCCCTCTGTATAGTCCCCCTTTCCCTTTTTAACCTTACAATCCCACCCCTGGTCTTCCTCTTTTCACTTGTCCCCTTTCATTACCTCCTGGGCTATTCTCTCTTTAGTTTGCGCCTTAGCACTCCTTACTGCTTTCCCTGCTTCCCTGTTTCCCCCAATACACCTCCTTATCTCCCTCCCTCTGCATGTCCTTATACCTTCTGAATGCAACCCTTTTACCTTTTATCTTTTCAGCCACCTCTTTCGAGAACTATAGCGGTCTCATTTTCCTCTTGCTTTTGCTCACTTATTTGATGAAGTGGTTGGTTACCTTTACTATGCTCCCTTTTATCTTCTCCCATTGTTCCTCCACCCCACCCAGGTCACCCACTCCTGCTAGGTCATCCCTGAGACATTCACCCATCTTTTTAAAATCTGCCCTCCTAAAGTCCAGGACCCTCAACCTTGTGTGGTTCAATTCCACAGCCGTCCTTATATTGAACCGCACAGTACAATGATCACTGGTCCCCAAGTGGCCTTCCAGCTTGATGTCTGCAACACTGTCCCTGTTAGTGAGTACCAGGTCCAGTATTGTCCCATCATGAATGGGTTCACTGACTAGTTGCCTGAGGAATGCCCCATGCAGAGAGTCCAGGATGTTCCTGCTTCTAGCTGAAGCCACAGTGGAGAGGCTTCAATCCACATCTTGCAGGTTGAAGTCCCCCATCAGCAGCAACCCACCCCCACCTTCTGTCATCTTGACAATGGCTTCCACCAGTTGCTTATCTAATTCATCCCTCTGTGCTGGAGGTCTGTAGATCACTCCAGTGCAAATAGTGGCTCTATTCCTTGTTTCCAGGGAGAGGCACAGTACCTCTGCTCCCCCTGTATTCCCTGTATCTCCGTGGCTTATATGCTTTTCCTCACATAAAGCACTACTCACTCTCCTCCTTTCCTTCCCACCTGGTCCTTCCTAAACAGAGTATACATAGATACATAGACAGTGTTGGCAGATAAGGGCCTATGGCCCACCCAGTCTGCCCATTTGAGCTTGTAAGTTCAGTTTATGTTTTCCTAGAAGTCTGTTGCCCCTTACCCCTGACCTCCAGAATTCCTTTATGTCTATCCCATGCATTCTTAAACCTGTGATTGTTTCAGCCTCACCACTTCCTCTGGCAGGTGTTCCACTTGTCCACCACCTGCTTCTATGTAAGAAATTCTTCCTCACATTTCTCTGAATCGTCCTCCTCCAACTTCATCCCATGCCCTCTAGTCCTGGAACATCTTTTTCGCTTAAAATAGTGTATTCCTGCACCCTGTTCCTCCCTGTAAGATACTTGTATGTCTCTATCATATCCTCTCCTCCTCTCCTCTCCAGGAGTACATGTTCAGTTCCTTCAACCTGTCTTCATAGGACTTGTGATGCAATCCATACCATCTTTGTTGCCCTCCTCTGAACCTTCTCTACCCTGTCTATGTCCTTACATAGGTAAGGTCTCCAGAACTGTACACTGTACTCAGGTGGGGCCTCACTAGTGTCTTGTATAGTGGAATTATGACCTCCCTTTTCCTGCTGGTGATGCCCCTGCCTATGCATCCCATCATCCTATTTGCTTTACCTGCTGCCTTGTCACTGTTTCCCTACCTTGGTCATCAGAGATGATAACCCCAAGATCTCTTTCCTGCTTGGTGCATGCTATATCCTCACCCCCAACTGATATATTGTGCCAGGGTTTTTGTGCCCATATGCATTATCTTGCACTTCTTTGCATTGAATTTCAACTGCCAAACCCTGACCATTCTTCAAGTTTCTGCAGGTCCCTTCTCATTCTGTCTACACCCTCTGGTGTGTCTACTCTATTACAGAGCTTTTGTCATCAGCGAACAGTGAAATTCTGCCTTCTAGGTCCTGCGTAATGTCACTGATGAAGATGTTGAATAGGACGGTCCCAGCACTGATCCCTGTGGTACCCCACTGGTCACTCTTCCCTCTGCGGAGTGACAGCCATTTACCACCACCCTCTGTGTCCTGCCACCCAGCCAGTTACCTACCCACCACACTATTGTCCTGCCCACACCCATATTCCCCAGTTTGTGTAATAGTCTTCTATGTGGCACAGTGTCAAAGGCCTTGCTGAAATAGCGCAGTATGGCCACGTCCCAGTCATGGTTTTCAGTGCATCATGATTTGGTAATGACCACTGTATCCAGATTGGCCTCTAGGTCCAAAATCTTATTTCCTAGACTTCCAGCATTCGCATTCCTAACCTTCCAGATTTTGATTGCACTCTGCTTGTTGCCCCCCCTTTTTTCCCTTGTTACCCTCCCTCCTTCCCACCTTTCTTTTTAATGCTCCTGTTCCTTTCTTTCTTTATCTCTCCCACCCTTCTCCCTTTATTTATTTGCACCCTGGGGGATTCCTCTCCCCTTGGGTGCATTACCCTCTACTTCAGCCTGTGGGGGGAGTCAGTCTCTGACTCCCTGATTCCTTTTACCACCCCCTAGCTAGTCTAAATGTTCATATAAGTAACACTTAAACCATCCACTGAGGACTGCAATTCCCATCCTGTGTGGATGCAGGCCATCATCTCTGTAGAGGCCCTTATCCTCCCAGGTGGGTCCCCAATGTAGCCGAACCCTTCCTATCTGCATCATTTCTTCAGCCATGAGCTGAAGTTCCTAGTGCAGAGTTCTCTCTCCTGTCCTCTGTCGTAGACAGGCAGCACCTCAGCAAAAGCCACTGAGCAAGCTATTTGTCTAAGACCCCTCCCCAGCGACCAAACTTCCCCTGCACTATCCCAGCCCCATCCTTAGCCAGGTCATTAGTCCCCAGGTGGACAATGACATTCAGCTCTCCCTCCATCCTGCTGCCCTAACAATCCACAGGATTTGCTTCCCATCTCTCCAGGCTGTGGCATCAGGTAGACACTTAACCTGCCTCTCCCCCCCTTTCCTATTCCCAAATGTATCCCCTTCACAATTGAGTCCCCACCAGAAGTTGCTTCCTCCTCCTCTAGGGTCCTCTGCCACCCTACTTGGGGTCTCCACTACGGAGAGACCCCACATTCCCCTTGGTCACTACCATGGGTGCTTCCTCTAGGCAGTCCCACCCCACCACAGCAGCGTGGGCATTTTGTAGTGGTACCAGTTGATGAATATGCCTCTGTCCCACCCCCCCCACACTTCCAGAGCCCACCATAGTCCAGCCGTTCCTCCTCACTGGCATCCTCTGCGATAAAATGGCAGACTTGGTGGCCTCTGGGTGGGGGGAGAGGTCCCCTGAATCCTAGCCAAATCGGACTGGAGAGGTGTGTGCAGATGGGGCAGCACCACAGTCTCCAGAAGGTCTCTGAAAACTGCCACCCCACAGCGACTGCACTGCACCACTCCAGCATTCTCAAACTCTATTCTTCCTGTATTGCTTGGAGATACTTTTGTACCCTTATCCCTGATAGGATGTTTCTAGTTTCCCCTTTTTTGTTTATTTCTATTTGTGCTCCCCCACGCTTTGTCTTAATCTTTATGTATTCCTACCCTAGATAGGGTGTTGCTCTTATTCCCAGTTTTGGCCTACCTTTACACAGAAGTGAACATGTGCCTTACCCTAGTCAACTGACAGAGTCCCCCACTTCTCTGCTTCCTTCTGCTGACACCTGCCAATGTCTACGACGCCATTCACCTATTCCACTCCTTCGCTGTTCCACTCACTCACTGGGACACAAATGTGTGTTGAACACAAACGCATGCAGTGCAGGACCCCAGTTAAGTCAGCATGCAGTGGGAGACAAGTTAAAGTACAGCTATGTAGCACAAAATCAGAGAAAAAGGAATGTCAGTCATTGTTCATGTAACTAACAGAAAAGCAGGGAGAGTCAAGGCGTCAAGTACAAAGTACAGCTTCCCAGTAAGAGGCTGTGTTTGGATATCAGCATGGCTGAGACCAGCATGTGACAGGGGTCAGGAAAGGAATGTACTGTTAGCTCTGCGAGAGGGGCTGGAATAGGGTGAACTCTGAAAGACAGTCCGGAATAATGTTAAAGAGCTAGTGTACTGCCTAAAGGTAAAATTACTTTTTAAAAGCAGTCATCTAATAACTTTTATATCTGAGGTACTTTTCCCTTTTTTAACTAGAAGATTATTTACCTAATGTTAGCAGCTGTGACATGTCTGACATCTCTATCTCTATCCCCCCCCCCACACACACACACACTACTTCATCAGCATTGTTACCTCACTGACTGTGACATCACTGCTGCTTAGGAACAGCCACTCAGTAGCTGCCAGATTAATCACTTGTGATGTCACTGTCAGTGGGATCACAATGCTTATGATGTAGTGAGGGGGACAGAGCTAGGTATGTCAGCTGTCAGGCTATGAGCTGTTCCACACATCCAGCACAATATTATCACATAGAGGACTTTCTAATGAGCAAAAGGAAAAAGAAAAATACTTCAGAAATAAAAAGTTTTAACTGACTTCTTCTTAAAGGTTACCTAAACAGCCTTTTTCGGTCATGCACCGTTCCCAAAACCCTCCTGTGGAAGTGAAGCCCACAGGGAGTACTTTTAAATCAAATAAGCAGATAGGCACCTTAAAATCTATGATTACATATGTTTTCAGCACATTTATTACAACTTTGGCAATAAGGAAATATTTACCCTGACCATGCCGATTGTACCTCAGGACCACACTGTACATGCAATGAGATGATGTAATTCCAGCAAGCATTTAGTGCATTGTAATGAAACCCCATGGGGTCTAATGTTTAATGTATATAAACATAACACTTTATGTTTACCTGGTCATCTATATTGTCATTTATAAAATGGGCAAGAAATTTCTTGAATCGTGATTGGCTGAAAACTTTTTCCAGCCATGTTCTGATCAGGACACATCTTTACAACCAGCACTGTTTATGCCAGGCAATGCCCCATCACCATAGGTATCAATGTACCAACCTGACCCAGTCAGTACTTTCAGCAGAAACACTATCACAATCTCCAAAGCCGTTCTACTGCTGTACCTGGTATCTGACCCGAAAAGCATCCCCCCCCCACCCACACACACACATACACACATAGACAAACTGTGTCTCTCAGTATTTTCCCATAACACATTATCTTTCATTTTATTTAAATTCTATTTTATCATTCAGTACCAGTGGAGCAGACTGTAAGTAAAATCCAACTGCCACTCCCACTACCTGATGCTTTGTAAAGGTAGAGAAATTGCAACTTAGACCATCTTTTAGTCTCTGTCTCTCTCCTCTGAGCCAGCCACCCCATAACCTGACACTTTCTCAACAAAGAGAAGTATACTCATTTTCCAACAGCCTCAGCAAGAAATGCAGTCTCTCACTTACTTTTGCCGAATGAGTACTGCGAGTGTGGCGGCTTTCAAATCTCAGTCCATCGAGCATGTCAGTACCCGGGGGCAGCAGCTTTCAAATAAAAAGACAGTGCCGCTCATTTGCTGCTACTCTTATTCACATATTTTCTAAAATAAAAAACACATTCCATTATGAGCTGTGACTGCCTGAGTTATAAACCGTGATCAATTAAGCACTGTTTGAAGACCGCTGACTACAGCAGCTGCAGTGGGATATGCACACTGTCACTGAAACCGGAGTTTCAGTGTTAGGAGGCTTGGGAGAGGAGTGGAACAGTAATATAAGCAACAGTGAGGGAAAGATACATGGAGAACCCAGCAGTGATGAACATATATGTGTATATATATATATATATATATATATATATATATATATATATACCCCAGACGCCTACTGCTGATGACACTCTTGCCAAGTAGTTTGATAGGGGGCTATTTTTTCCTACTATTTCAAATACTTAAATTTCCCTTTTTATATTTTTCAGAGGTTTTATTGGTTCTTTTAAAACAAATTACTTGGGGGGGGCCATTTTATATGCACAATAAGACACTCCAAGGTGTGGGTTATGGGCTGCTAAGAGCACTTCCCAGGTGCTAAAGGCACTTGACGCAATCACCTCATGCCTCATAATGCACCTGGGGCATACTCTTATAAGGCCATAACCCACACCTCCTCGTGTCTTATTGCTGGCTTAACTGTACATTAGTCCAACATAGAAAAGTTGATGAGAACATTGTCAGATATTTTGGGGGCCTTTTTTTCACAGAACTTTTTTCCTGGCTGGTCTGACACGGGCAGGCTGTCAGTCCTGTCTCCACCCCCACCCTTCCACAGCAACCACTCAGCGGGGTACTCACCAGACACAGAAATGCCAATGGATTGCCCCATGGCAGGGCCAGGAGTGGGACGGCCATCTTCCCCCCACCCAGAAATTCATATCCAGTGACAGGTCTAGTGGTCCAAGCAGTGGTCTGGGGTGAAAAGTTGGCAGGCAGGACTTCATACAGCCCATGCCAACCAATTTTCTGTTTTCTGCCTAGGCACTCTGCTGTTGTAGCAGCACATTGCACATGTGCATGTGGAGGTGCGCACATATCATGGAACCGTGGCCCCTTCCGTTAGTGTGTTGCTCAAGTGTGATGCCACCCCCCAGATCTCCACCTGGTGGCAGCCAAGTCCTGAGTTGGCAAGCTACCCCACATCAGGAGAGGACAGCAGTTAGTTGGACACTCGATCCCCTCCCGCTGGCCGATCCCTGGCAACCGCTGCATATTTTCAAACATGGGTAACCAGTGTAGCAGGAGGTAAGGCATTCAATGCCTCAGCCCTCCATACCACCGAGCTAGCCATTTTTTTACTTCTTCTATGTAACTGGGTTGTCATGCAGATGTTACATATGTTACACTTAGATACTATCCCTGCCTTACGCCTGTGAGGGTCAGGCAAGGTTGAGGGTCATGGGCTTGTTAACATCCTCATGTAACCTTCCTACAAATGGGGGTTCCCGAAAAGTCTTCCTTGATCTTACCTAAATGCTCACTGCCAGGCTGGTGTTCTGCGTTTTAGCAGATTAAAGGTATTGCCAGAGAGTGCCTGTATAGCCTATGTCTACTGTCTCTTTAAGAGCTGCCTGGATTGCAGTCATAACTAATCTAAAAGGGAGCTCTGTTAGAAGATGTGCTTGTTTGCTGATCATTTGTTAGAGTAGTAATAACATTGCAGTTTGTTCTAACCTGCCTTCTTTGCAACACGGACAGTTCTGTTTGTTTCCATCATCTTGGTCTTGGACTGCTGAAATGGGCCAATCAGTACCTTTGGGGAATCTAAAATGAAGCCTGCCTACAGGGGCTTAGTTGGGGCAAATTCTGTAGGAATTGTAGTTTTTGCATTTTGGCGTCAAGACAAACCCGAAGGGGGAGTCCTAGTTGTGACTGACAGAAGAATCAGCCAACCTAACCTTTTGGATCCTGGGGAAAGTACCAGGAGGCTTGCAGTTTCAGTCAGATCTGAGTTGGGGAGTGAAGAAGTAACAACTCAAGATAGTTCGAGCAGCAATCCGTAGTGGATTCGTGTAGGAGAACTGTGGAAAGGCCTGAGTTTGGCCTGAATACTTGTCTGCTGTCCCTGAGAGGGATCTTGTGCTTTTTTCGGACTGAATCTGAATTTGGAGAGCGAATTAAGCCACTGAATTGTGACCAGGCTTTAACCTGAAGAAGACCAAAGATTTACTGAATGCGATCGGCCTGTCCAGACTTCCAGCTACCTCTGAACTCCCAGATTGTGCAGAGATTCTGTAATTGTGACTGGAGAGCCATTTGCCTGGTACAATGTAATTTCCTTACATGTGTATGTGCTGTATGCTTATAGTGGGTTGTGATTTGGTTACCCACTGTGTGTCTGAACAGTGTTTTGCTTGCTGGAGGCTGTATCCAGCTTCACAGACCGAATCCACATCCATTTCGGATAGCCTGGGCCCTGCTACACTGGCCCAGTCAGAATACCTGCTTTGCAAAGAAAGTCATCGACGAGAGACCAGCCTGGGGATCAGCCCTCTGCTCAACGCCTTCAACAAGAACAATGCCTCGGTGATTCGTGTGGGCCCTGCTTCTCCAGGCACTCCAGCTCAACAGCCTGCAGTCTCGATTTCATCCTGTCTGTGTCCAGTATTGGGTATCGTGAGTAAACATCAGGGTAGCTCCCTGCAACAACAGCTATATCTAAAAGTGTTGTCATCTGATTGTCTTGTTGCCTTTTCTTTCACGAACTGAGCCCTCCGGCTCTGGATTACAAACAGTGTGTGTTGTGCATGTTGCTTTCTTTCTTCACAGGACCCCAACCACTGTTTTCCTACCTGGGTACCCAGAGTGTGTGATTGTGTAGGGACTCTGAACTGCATGCATAACAGTCTGATTAATATAGCTTTTAAGCAAATCAACCTGATTATGCCCCTCCCTTGTTCAAGTCCCTTGAATAAATCAGATTTACTTTGTTTGCATTTAACCTGACTGTGGTTCCAGTTTGTGCCAAAAGTATTGTACTGTTGCTATTTGCTGTGCTTAACCTTGTTTTACAGGGGGTCCCCAGGGTCAAGCTAGAGGAACCAGCCCTGGTGGTAAGTGCAAACAGTGTGGGTAATTGCCTGGTGAATAAGGGTCATTGTGTAAGTAATTATTGTATATTGCTCAGACCACTAGAAGGGAAAGGGGGGGTTACAGTGTCCCGGAGGGCTGTGCCCAGGTTAACCTGACCACTAACAACCCTGGCCTCCGGGTGGAGGCACCCGTTTCATTACCCAGGCCCCTTAACCTGCTACTAGTCAAGCAGGCAGGGTTGTAGCCCTTGGAATAGCGCCACCTAGAGGTTACATCTTGGAGGCTCACTGCTGGGATTTTGTGCCTTCTGGTGGCCAATAATGACACATTATTGTTAAAAACTAATGGCTACCCTAGTAGAAATGGCTGTACACCAGTTGGTGGGGTGGTGTACTGGGTAGGAGATCGACCCCCAAAATGCTCTACTTATACTTGATAGTCTCCTGGGTACCAGTAAGGACACTGTAGAGGGAGCACTTTCCAAAGTTGAATATTTAAAAAACCCTGTGGTGGTGGTGGGTCGGCAGGTTGATTTGATCGCCCAAACTTTCAGAGCCTTGGTAGAGTGTAGTGACCTCGTGGACAGCTCTAAAGTGCCACAGACTATTGCTTCAGAAGGAGTCCTAGACACCTGGAGAGTGATAACAAAAGACAGTAAAGACCCCAAGGAGTATGAGCTCCCACTATTCTCTGAGACGTTTGAGGAGAAATTTGCTAAGTTGTTGCTGGAGGAAGGGAAAACCGTAGAGGACTTTAAGAAACTATTCCTGCCACCTGGGGGTGTTCCTTCCCCAACTCCTCCCACTCCAGCACCTGTTACTGCCCTGCCTTCTGTGCCCATGCCAATGCTGGCCCCTATATCTGTACCTGCCATTAGTCACGACTCCTACCGAAGGCTGAGAATCTTCTTGGGCACCCTCCCAACCCCCCAGGGGGGAAATGACTGGGAGACCTGGATTGACTATGTTGCCCCTTGGTACCCAGTGGCAGTGTGCAGAGGCTGAGAAGTGGAAAAGAATCACAGAAAGTTTGAGGCGCCCCGCCCTTAAAGCCATTAAATTTTTGAGGCCCACGAACCCTGATGCTTCTGCTCAGAAGTACCTATCTGTATTTGAAGGCAATTTTGGGAGCACAGAGTCAGGGGAGACTTTGATGTGGAAATTCCAAGGTACCAAACAATGGAAGGGGGAAAGTTTGTCTGTGTATGTTACTCGCCTAGAAATAGCTCTGCAGAAAGCTTACTGGAAAGGTGAGGTAACCACCAGTGATTTGAACCATGTGAGATTGGGGCACATACTGCAACATGCCAAGCATTCTAAACTGCAGATCATCCAGTTAAGGCTCCAGGATAGAAGAGGTAACCCACCTGACTACTGTGACTTGATAAAAGAACTCCGGGAGGTAGAAGGTGAAGAGGGAGACTGTAATTATGGGGTGAGTGCAGCCCAAGTGATCATGGCACCGGAAGGCCCTTCCAAAATGGAGACTACTACAAGTGGCCCGCCGTGGGCTAAACGGTGGGGGGAGGAGTTACTGAAGGAAGTCAGAAAAGTACAACCAGGTGCATTCACTGAGGTATCCCCTGCTGACCCTGACCTCTGTCATGGACGTGACTGTTATGGGGGTGGGGGTGCACCCTCAGGCATCCTCTACTGAGGGTGGCTTCTCAGCTGAGCTCAAGGAATTGACTGCCACCCTAAAGGAACTTTTGAGACATGGTACACTACCAGCAGACGTCAGATCACAATCTCCCATCAATGCTCCAGCATCCCCTGCTATGTTTTCCCCAAGGATGCCCCAAGAGCCTGTAATTTGTCACAATTGTGGCAAGAATGGCCATACAAAGAGGGAATGCCGGTCTCAGAAGGACTTGGAGAAAGTGGTGAACCGGCTTCAAGGAGAGCTTCGGAAAACAAGTCAGTGGTCAAGGGGTGCACAAAATGACCGCAGTGAAGGCTTCGGCCATCCTAACTCAAACCCCTCTGTGGTTAAATCGTCGGTCCAGACCCCTGTCATTGTCCCTCCAGACTGGTCCAAAATAGTGGGCCCTTCAATGAAGACTACTGTGGCTGTAAATGGTATTCCTACTTGGGCTGTGCTTGATAGTGGGTCGCAAGTGACCACTGTATTTCAGGACTGGTATGACAAGCACTTATCTGATGTTCCATTACAATCCCTGGAAGGTCTACATGTGTGGGGGCTGAACGACAAGTCTTATCCCTACCTAGGATATGTCAACCTGTGGTTGTCTTTTCCTGCAACTGTAACTGATGTAGAGGAGCAAGGAGCACTGGCTCTAGTGTGTCCCCCCCCACCAGACTGTATGATGGGGTTCCCCTGTTAACTGGAACAAATGCCCACACATTTGGGAGACTAGCACAACTCTGCCATGAGAAACAAGGGCAACTGACTGGACGGGCCCTAAGAAATCCAGCCTTAGTAAAAAGGGCATATGACTTACAACAGAAACCCAATGAAGAGGACCCAGAATAGCCAGTGGGGATAGAGTGGAAAAAGCAACCTGACTCCTTGGTATTGGCCCCCAATGCCCAGTGCACAATCCGTGGAGAAGTCCGCCAAAAGAGAAATGTAAAGAACAAAATATTAATGTTGGATGCCCCAGGTGATGGAAAGTTGCCAGAAGGATTATTGGTTAAACCCAGCATCTTGCCTGCCCATGCCCATGCCTATGCATGAGTGATGGTCCAGATTCTAAATGTGTCAGATCGGGAGGTCCGGGTGAACAGAGGGTGCACTCTAGCTAAAGTACACTGCACAGACACTGCAGTATTACCCAATAACAAGTACTCTGGCCAAAAGGAGAGAGTGACCCTGGACTTATTTGACTTTGGTGATTCCCCACTGCCAGCTGAATGGAAGGCTAGGATTAGCAAGAAACTTGCCCAGAGAGACCAAGTGTTTTCATTAAAAGAATGGGACGTGGGGTGTGTCCAGGGTGCAGAGCATCATATACGCCTGCATGATGACCGGCCATTTCGAGAGAGATCCTGATGCCTCGCCCCAACGGACATAGATGATGTGAAGAGACACCTGTAGGAAATGCTCACTGCTGGCGTGATACAGGAATCAAGGAGCCCATATGCCTCTCTCATTGTGGTTGTACATAAGAAGAAAGGGTCGGTGAGGATGTGTGTTGATTATCGAACCCTGAACCGGCAGATCATCCCAGATCAATACACCATGCCCCGCATACAAGATGCCCTGGATTGCTTGAATGTGAGCAAATGGTTCTCAGTACTGGATCTTCGCAGCGGATATTACCAGATTCCGATGGCCATGGAGGACCATGAGAAAACAGCCTTTATCTGTCCTTTGGGATTCTACGTATTCCTGAGAATGCCACAGGGGATTTCGGGTGCCCTGGCCACCTTTCAGCAACTGATGGAACGTGTGGTGGGAGATATGAACTTGCTGGTGTGCCTAGTGTACCTAGATGATGTCATTGTGTTTGGACGCACATTAGAGGAGTATGAGACCCGACTGTTTAAAGTCCTAGACCAAATGGAAGTCTTCGGCCTCAAGCTGTCCATTGACAAGTGCCAGTTTTTTCAAACCTCCGTGAAGTATGTGGGGCACATAGTATCTGCAGAAGGGACAGAGACTGATCCCAGTAAGGTCAAGTCACTGACTACTTGGCCCCAGCCCCATAACTTGAAAGAACTACAATGTTTACTGGGATTCTGTGGCTACTACCGCAGGTTCATAAAAGACTATTCCAAGGTGATTCGCCTGCTCCTGAATCTCACCCAGGGTTACCCCCCTACCAACCGTAAATACATGAAAGGGGCTGTCAAGGAACCCGAGAAAGTATACTTCCAAACAGGTGAACCTTTTGGGCCCCGCTGGACACCCGAATGTGAAGCAGCCTTCCATGAAGTCATATACCAGCTCACCCATGCCCCCATCCTCACCTATGCTGACCCTACCAAGCCCTATGTGCTGCATATGGATGCTAGTCTGCAGAGTCTAGGAGCTGTGCTATATCAAGACCATAAGGATGGTTTGAGACCAGTGGCTTTTGCCAGCAGGAGCTTGACCCCGTCAGAACGAAACTATCCTGTGCACAAGCTGGATTTTCTTGCCCTAAAATGGGCCATTGCTGACCAGTTTCATGAGTACCTCTATGGGGCAAAGATGTTGGTGAAGACTGACAATAACCCGTTAACCTATGTACAGACTTCAGCTAAGTTGGACACCACTGGGCACCGGTGGCTTTCTGCATTATCAACCTATGATTATGCTGTCGAATACAGACCGGGCCTAAACCATATTGATGCTGATGCCCTATCACGAAGGCCAGTCTCCAAGAGTGATTGTGTCAGGTTGTCTGAACGTGACATCCGAGCACTGTGCCAAAAGTTTGAGAGAGATGAACAGATGTCTGCAGCCACACTGGACTGTGTAGTAGATTGCATGGGCCCTCCGATACCTACATACCGGCTTCCTATTGCCATTTCACTGCTCTAGATATTAGTGCATTACCTCAACCTGACAATGACAGTATTCAGTGGGCTCAATCCCAAGATCCTATGATTCAACCTACACTTGATGCCCTGCATGCAAGGAAAGATGTGTCTAAGTTGCGTTCCCCTGACTTGCGAACTGCCCTGTTGTTTAAAGAAGGCCCCAGGTTGAAGTTACTCAATCAGTTGTTATACAGAGAGACAGTGGATCATAGTGGTCAAGTAGACAAACAACAATTGGTCCTGCCCACGGCCTTTAAACACTTGGTAGGTATTGAGGTCCCTCCACAACCACATGGGGCACCTCGGTATTCACAGGACTCTCGACCTGGTATGATCTTGATTCTACTGGCCCAAGATGGGGGCCGATGTTGAGCACCATGTAAAGACCTGTAGTCATTGCCTCCAAAGAAAAGCCCTGCCTCAGAGGACTGCCCCCCTTATCAATATCACTACCAGCACCCCCATGGAATTGGTCTGCATAGATTTTTTGTGTTTAGAACCTGATCAGCGGAATATTGGCAATGTGTTAGTGGTTACGGATCATTTCACACAGTATGCACAAGCTTTTCCAACTAAAGATCAAAAGGCCTCTACTGTGGACAAGGTGCTAGTGGAAAATTTCGTTGTCCAGTACGGTGCCCCCCAGTGGATCCACTCTGACCAAGGCAGAGACTTTGAAAGTCGGCTAATCAAAGAAATGCTCTCTCTCTCTGGGGAGTGCGGAAGTCAAGAACCACCCCCCATCACCCGCAGGGGGACCCTCAACCAGAACATTTAAACCGCATCCTTCTAGACATGCTGGGCACCCTCCACCCAAAAGACAAGCATAAGTGGAGCCAGAAGATTAGCACCTTGGTACACACGTACAATTGCACCAAAAATGATGCCACTGGGTTCTCCCCTACCACCTCATGTTTGGGAGGGAGGCCCGCCTGCCAGTTGATGTCTGTTTTGGGGTCTCTCCAGATGGGGTCCGAGCTGAAAACTACCTGCAGTATGTACAGAAACTGAAAGCTCAATTGAACCATGCATATCAACTGGCACAGACAATGGCCGCTAAGAGAAATCTCACCAACTAAGAGAGGCACGACAAGAAAGTAAAGGCTCAAGAGCTATGGCCTGGAGACCGTGTGTTGTTACACAATTTGGGACTACATGGCAAGCACAAAATTGCTGATAGGTGGCATCATCTTCCTCATGTTAAGTAGTTGTAAAGTTGGATGATCTACCAGTATACAAGGTATACCCAGAGAATAACTCCAAAGCTGTCAAGACCATGCACTGTAACCGCTTGCTGCCTAGCGGCCAAGTTATTATTGAAGCTGAGCCAGCAGACCTTGCCTCCCCTGGGCTGGTGACTCGTGCTGCTGCGAAAAAGAGACAGAGTCAACCTTCCCCAGTAGTTACAGACTTAATGTTTCCCCTGCAGCAGGCCCAGAATGATAGTGACTGTCAGTCCACCTCTGATGATAGTGAGTGTGACAATGCCTATTACCCCTCCTATGAATTAAGTCAGCTGTTTTGAGGTAACCCTATGACTAACTGTGGGGATGAAGCTGGGCCTTCTGGACTGCCTAATCCCCAAGCTTCATCCGTGGAGCCAATGCTCTCTGAAAGTCAGATGCAAAGCATCACATCTGAGGTTGCAGACTCTCTGTGTTTTGTGGAACTGTGTGACTTGCACGAAGAAGGGGCTGATGGTCTGAGTCTTTCTGGTGACACACCAGAACTTGAACAACAATATGAGAATGCTGACAGCCCCCTTCAGTACCACAAAGCCTAATTGTGCCAGAACCTTCTCTAAATGAGCCAAGTGTTGTGGAGACAAAGCCTACAGAGCAAGGAGCTGACAGTGCTCCCAGTTTGGACATTCCCATCCATGCAGAGGCACCCTCATGACTGACAAAAGCTCCAAAGTTAGTGCTGAAAGTACAGAGACTGTGGCTGTTCCCCCCAGAAAGACTGGCTAAGTTGTCAAGCCAGTATTGCATTTCAGTTGTGATTCTCCCGGGAGGCCAGTGGATTTGCCTCTCAATGTGGTTCACAAAGGTGTTTATATTTCTCAGAGCTCACTACCCAACCTGAGCTTAATGGCAATTCCAGGTTGATTGTTCTTCCTTCTCAGTATGGTGCCCCTGCCCCATCCAGCCCCAAGTTAGCTGATAGGGAAGGGCCCCTTCCTACATTGTTTAATGTACTGAAAGTTATAACATGAATTAGTATTGTGATGTTACAAGTATGTTAATCATAGTGAAATCAGTATCACATGTATGAAACGTGCATAAGCATTGTCATTATGGATATAGTATTGTGAAGTGTAGTGAATATGTACAGTAAAGTAATAAGTTTATGTTAACTGATGCATGATGGTACAGACTTGACATGGACGCCAATTTTTCCATAGACAGGGAAGGGTGTAACCCCCCCCCCCTACAAATAGGGGTTCCCGAAAAGTCTTCCTTGAGCTTGCTTAAATACTCATTGCCAGGCTGGTGTCCTGCATTTTAGCAGTTAAATTTATTGCCAGAGAGTGCCTGTATATCCTCTGTGTACTGTCTCTTTAAGAGCTGCCTGGATTGCAGTCATAATTAATCTGAAAGGGAGCTCTGTCAGAAGATGTGCTTGTTTGCTGATCATTTGTTAGAGTAGTAATAATATTGCAGTTTGTTCTAACCTGCCTTCTTTGCAGCATGGACAGTTCTGTTTGTTTCCATCATCTTGGTCCTGGACTGTCAGAATGGGCCAATCAGTACAATTGGGACTCTAAAATGAAGCCTGCCTACAGGGGCTTGGTGGAGCCAAAACTTGTAAGAATTGTAGTTTTGGGCTTTTGGCACCTAAAATAACCTGGAGGGGGAGCCCTTGTTGTGACTGACAGACTGATCAGCCAACCGAACCATTTGGATCTTGGGGAAAGTCCCACACTGCTTGCAGTTTCAGTTAGATCTGAGTTGGGAAATGAAGGAGTAACAGCTTGAGATAGTTCCAGCAGCAATCCAGTGTATTCGTGCGGAAGAACTGTGGAAAGGCCTGAGTTTGGCCTGCATGCTTGCCTGCTGTCCCTGAGAGGGAACTTGTGCTTTTTACAGACTGAATCAGAATATGGAGAGCGAATTAAGCCACTGAATTGTGACCAGGCTTTAACCTGAAGAAGACTAAAGATTTGCTGAATGCGATCAGCCTATCAGGACTTCCAGCTACCTCTGAACTCCTGGATTGTACAGAGATTCTGTAATTGCAACTGGAGAGCCATTTGCCTGGTACAGTGGAATTTCCTTGCATGTGTAAGTGCTGTGTGCTTATAGTGGGTTGTAATTTGGTTCCCCACTGTGTGTCTGAACTGTGTTTTGCTTGCTGCAGGCTGTATTCAGCTCCACGGAATAAATCCGTATCCATTTCCATTTGCCTGGGCCCTGCTACACTGGCCTAGCCAGAATACCTGCTACGCAGAGAAAGTTATTGATAAGAGACCGGCCTGGGGATCAGCCCCCTACTCAACGCCTTGAACAGGAACGACGCCTCAGTGATTCGTGTGGGCCCTGCTTCTCCGGGCACTCCAGCTCAACAGCCTGCAGTCTCGAGTTCATCCTGCCTGTGTCCAATATTGGGTATCGTGAGTAAACATCAGGGTAGCACCCTGCAACAACAGCTAAATCTAAAAGTGTTGTCATCTGATTGTCTTGTTGCCTTTTCTTTCATGAACTGAGCCCTCCGGCTCCGGATTACAAACAGTGTGTGTTGTGCACGTTGCTTTCTTCCATCACAGGGCCCCAACCAGCTGCAACATTCCTGGCTAGCCCACCGTTTTCTTACCTGGGTACCCAGAGTGTGTGACTGTGTAGGGACTCTGAACTGCATGCATAATGTCTGATTAATATAGCTTTTAAGCAAATCAACCTGATTACGCCCCTCCCTTGTTCAAGTCCCTTGAATAAATCAGATTTAACTTTGTTTGCATTTAACCTGACTGTGGTTCCAGTTTGTGTCAAAAGTGTTGTACTGTTGCTATTTGCTGTGCTTAACCTTGTTTTACATGGGGTCCCCAGGGTCAAGCTAGAGGAACCAGCCCTGGTGGTAAGTGCAAACAGTGTGGGTAATTGCCTGGTGAATAAGAGTCATTGTGAAAGTAATTATTGTATATTGCTCAGGCCACTAGAAGGGAAAGATGGGGGTTACAGTGTCCTGGAGGGCTGTGCCCAGATTAGCTTGACCACTAACAACCCTGACCTCCGGGTGGAGGCACCCGTTTCATTACCCAGGCCCCTTAACCTGCTACTAGCCAAGCAGGCAGGGGTAGTAGCCCTTGGGATAGCGCCACCTAGGAGTTACATAAGGTACAGGAGTGAAGTATTTTTCAGAAGAAAAGGTGCTCAAGAACAAGGGAGCATGATATGAAGTTTGGGGAGGGTAGATTCAAGAGAAATTTTTTTTTCCAATTCTATTTGTGCACCCTGCATCCTGGAACTCTCTCGGGCTACCTCTGCTCGCCAGCCACTCTACCGCTGACCTGGTCCCTTGCCTCCTCAGAGGGTATGTTACCCCTCCACCAACCTCTGACTGGGAACCCCCCAGCTCTGAGCCCCCTGGGGCAGGGCCACCACTCCATCCGGTGCTCTATCTACAATGTAGTGCTGGCCGAGGAGGAGGACGGGAGAGGGGCAGAGGCAAGGCCCGGTATTGATGTGTGGTGGTGGCCTGGAGAGGAGCCGTTGCCTATCCAAGTGCAGAGTGATTTTTCCTGTGTGTTGTTACCCCCAGGAGCCAGAAGTGCTGTGACGCCTGCACAGAGAAGCCGTAAGTGTCTGCCGTGCTCCTCCCCTTATGTTCCAGGCACAGGTAGTACACCCAGTCTTCACCGGGTTTCACTACTGCCCCAAGAAGCCCCTGAACCCACCCCAGGGAGAGAAGACTCCTTCTCCAGATGCTCAATCCTCTCCCTCCTCTGCTGACTCCCCGGCCGTCCGGGCTCGTTCCTGAACCCGGGTCGCTGGTGTGGAGCGAGGTGTGGCGTCCAGCACCTCAACCCTCAGTGCTACTGGGCCGTCTATTCAGGAGAGATTTGAGGTAGTATTTCATCACCGAAAAAGTGGAGGATTCCCAGAACAGCCTTCCAGCAGCAGAGGTGGTGGGGCGAAAACAGTGGAATGCATGGAATAAGCACAAGGAAATCATAGGGGAAAGAAAGGGGGGAGGAAAAAAGAACTGTAGATTGTGCACAGGCTGTGTTAATAGTGTAGGTAGGGAGATACTGTCAGACTAGATGAGCCAAGTGGTCCTTATCTGCCATCAAATTCTATGTTTCTGTTGCAGGGATCAAAGGCTGACAAGATGGCGACATCCATCAATTTACATTTTGCACAATGCTTGTTGCGTTCTGGTGAATTACAGGCCTGTCTCTAACCTCCTCTTTTTAGGGAGGGTTATTGAGACGATAGTGATGGAGCAACTAACAGACCATCTGGAGTCTTTTTCATCTACAAACCTCTCCAGTCAGGCTTTCAGCCCCATCACAGCCTGGAGACTGCTTTTGTCAGGGTAACTCATGATCTTCTCCTAGCAACAGACCGAAAACATCATTCTATACTGGTACTCCTTGGTCTCTTGCCAGCATTTGACACAGAGGACTATGAGGTGCTTTTGGATCGCCTGAAGAACTATGTGGGCCTCACCAGCACAGTTCTTTGCTGGTTTGAGTCCTACATAACCAGAAGAATGCAGCAGGTAGCCCAGGATAATTTTACCTTTAGGGCTTATGCATTGTCCTGTGGAGTTCCTGAAGGTTTGATTCTCGCCCCCATTTTGGTTTCTGTGTATATGCTGCCACCGAAGTAGATCATTAGGTGGTACAGTGTGGCGTTTCACTGCTATACAGATGATACACAGTTTCACCTGGCTTGCTCTTCTGGTGAAGATTCTGTGGCTTCTGTGTTGAGTTGATTTCTGGCTAAAATAAATGACTGGATAGTCTTGAAATCATTATGTTTCAAGCCAGGAATGACAGAGGTCATGGTGATTGAACCCTCAATGGTGGGGCTTGGCTGCCTCGGAAGGTTTGGCTCTCCCTTTGGTGGGTGGACAATCTATCAGGGTGGCTGGTGCAATGACGGACCTGGGGGTCATTTTGGACTGCAGACTTACACTGGAACAACAAGTGTTGGCTGTGGCCGATCTGGCTTTTACCATCTCCAAATTATCACCAGGATCAAGCTGTATCTAGTTCAAGCGGACCTGGTGACAACTGTCCATGCTTTCATCACCTCTAGGTTGGACTACAGTAACGCTCTTTACTTAGGGCTATCTGGAGGTTTGATGTGATGCCTGCAGCTGGTCCAGAATGCTGTAGCCCACTGATAGTGGGCTCCTCACAGAATGACCATATTATACCAGTCTTGCTGACACTGCACTGGCTGCCTTTGCAGTGGTGCATCACCTTCAAGATTTTCTTGTTAACTAATAAGGCCCTACAGAACTTGGGACCAGACTACAGTACTTGAAAAAGCTCCTTGTTTCCTGTCACCCAGTTCACCCTCCCCACTCCACTGATGCAGGCCTGCTTGTTGTACCTCCTTCTCAGCTGAGACTTTAGGAGGACAGAGCATTTGGAGAAGCTGTTCCAGTTTTTTGGAATGCTTTACCTCTATATACTGTATCCACATGGCCAACATAGTGGGGGCCTTTAAAACCTCTTTCAAAACCTATTTGTTTGAATAGGCATTTCCTAGTTAATAATCTGTACCTTGCAAAACTAAGTTTTATTTAATTGTATTGTAAAGGGTTGCTTTGATTTAGCTTTTGTTTAGAATTTTATATGACTACTATGTACAGTTCCCAGAGTCTGTGGGATCGGGTGCTTTATAAATAAAGATTGCCTGCTTGCTCTCACAAAACTTCTCTAGCTGCATGCTGCATTATTTTTACTTTTACAAAAGTTAGTCGGACATAATTATAATCCAGTTTGCTGTGATGATGGCAATGGTGATTCCCCCAGTCCTCTTTAGGCACATGGGCACCCCAGGGACATCATACAGGGGTTGCAGTCAAAACCCTTATGATTTCTTTGCAACCCCTATCATGTCCATCACAACCCCTAGGAACCCTGAAAAAAAGGTTTCTTGAGCATCTGTTTATGTAAAATATTGTGGGTAGAGAAGCATTGCAACCCCTATGATTCTGCTGAAATTATACCATTGGAGAACCCCTTTCACCGGCAGCACAGGGCAAGAAAAATAAGTTAAACTGCAACTCCACTTCACCTGCTCTCCAACACCAGTTCCAATCAGAGGTCACAGGCAACACAGGTGGACCCACACTGAGTCTCCAATGGCTCAGTAGGTAAGCCCCACCTTGGGGGGTACTTATGCGCTGGCAACAGAGTAACAATTGAAGCTGTTCAAGTGGGTACAGATTTTCAGGTGAGCACAATGATATGGAATATTGTGGAATGTTATGGGGCAGGTTGGTACTGAGTCTTGTTTTGCATGAATCTATGATGAGATTAGGGCATTGATGGCAAGGTCTCTCATCCAATCAGGAGCCTGGATTTTCCTTACCTATTTTGTAATTATTGTGAACATAAGCCTCCTTCTGAGTTGCAGGAACATGCTGGTGGAAATGCTGGCAGTCAAGTAAATGTTCTGTTTTACAAGACCTCTTTGTTTGGTGCCTTTCTGAATACCATCACTGCTAATTGGCACACAGGTACATAGGAAGCCTGAAGACACTAAGCAAGTAACCATTAGGCTAATCTAGGATTCACTAGTTACAAAACATGGTAAACACGGTGGGCCTATGGCCCTTATCTGCTGTCAACTTCTATGTTTCTATGTAATTAATCCTGAAGGTAGGGGTAAGTTGTGACTGTAATGATTTAAGCTAAACCCTCCAATCTACAGAGTAACATCAGGTACTTCAAGGCCCCCTGCTTAAACAAACCATCATACTCCACCCATTTGTGTTAGAGTTTTGTAAAAGTAAGAACCCAGACTCATATCCAGTCTCAAATACTGTAAGCACTATCAACCCTGGGACTCCAGTAACAAAATCGCTCCCAAACAGTGACCATACAGGGTTGAAGACAGACAGCAATAACAGGGGGTTCTGCTGGACTTAGCATGACAGTTTTGCAAAGTTTTAAGTTATTGTACTTCTACAGTCCCTTGTCAACAGCCAGCTGTGTAGCGCCAACAGAAACCTCCCAGGACTGCTTGAAGGTGCACAATGCACATATAGCTTGAGCTAACCAATGCAGGGGTATGCCATGAACTTTCAGAACTCTTGTGAATGGCTAGTGTGAGATGTAAACATAAGCACATGGACAAGTCCGAGGGCATGTTGAATGTGTGTTCTCATAGATAGATAGACAGACAGACAGATAAACAGACAGACAGATTTTTATTTGTTTGGTGCCCAATCCCTGAGGCTCTGGGCACTGTACAATATCACAATTCACACAATAAGACTATATGAAGATGTATACTACAATACAATAATATGAAATAAAACAATTAATAACTCAATATAGATTTCAAATTCAATATATATTTTAAAAAACATCTGCAGGAACGGCCAAGTTAAACAGGTGAGTCTGAGACTTAGAATAACCTGGGCAGTAAGAAGCATGCTTACCAGCAGCAGTATGGAGATGGAAAGTATGGTGCAATATAATCCTTTTCAGCTGGAGGATTTCCATGGCACTGGGAGATTGTGAGTTGCTGTTATCCCTGAAGGTGTAAGTCTTCATTTTTGGTGTGAGTCTTGTGGAGCCAAACAAATAAAAGAGCTGACCACTCATGGATTAATGCAGAAAATTCTTCTATTCGCTGAGTGGCAAACAGCACAAAAACTGAAAGCACTGTCTAGCTCCACCTGCATTATTGTGTGTCTCTGACACTTCATCAGGGAGCTCAGATAGGACCAAACATACTAGCTATTTATATGACATAATGTATTTATTTATTTTTTTTCATATACATTTTACTCCACCACCGCAGGCCCATTAGGGGCTACAACTCCTCCCTCGGATGGGTGCGTCCTCTAGCCCTACGATCGCCCCGCTTGCCCATCCCAAGGTCCTCCTCAGCAGGGCCAGAACGAGGAGTGCTGGCATGCTCCCCTTCCCCCAGAACACACAAATATGATATTGAGGTGGGCTCACAGGAACGATTGGTCCATCACGGTCCTGCCAGGTCCAGGCTTTTTCCACCATTTCTTCTCCCGCACCTGATGCCTGTGCAATGGGTGGGAAGGCTGTCTCCTCCTCTGAAGAGGCAGCCAATCACCCTAGATGTGTGTCAACCCTTTAATGTGGCTGTGCACCTGTGCTGACACCCAGCCACCACTGGGTGTCAGTCGACAAAGCACAGCACAAATCCCCCTCCCTGAGGAAGGAGAGCAGTCCTCTGGATGCTCAATCCTTCCTCCCCTGCTGACCCCTGAGAGACCCAAGTCCATTCCCGAACCCGGGTCCCCAGCGTGGCATGAGATGTGGTGTCCAGCGCTTCAACCCTCAGTGCCACCAGGCTGGCTACCACATAATCTAAAGACATAGTACATAAGCGACACCGATCTAGCAAGTAAACGTGCTTTAAATAACAGATCTCATAGTACATTGGTTCACAATATTTCTGTACAGGCTTTTCACTTAAATAAAGCCTGAAAGATATGAAGGAACAATTAATTGCAATAAGGGAAGATCTTAGAAACATCTGGTCCAGTGACATGCAGAAAGAGGAAAGCTAAAACCAGTACCAATCAATGAGAGATCATCCCAAAAGACCAATGTAATTGAAGGGGGCAGTGCAGGATGTGATATGTGGAAAGGGGCTTCTGGGTGAAAGATGCAGGAACAAAATAGGTTGTGGTAGAAGGGTGAGGGTTTCGCAACTATAGTGCACCCTTTATTGTCCACTAACTTTTGTGTACCCAGTTTTTGGCAGATAGAAGTGTCTTATGTTGGTTTGGTAGAATATGGGGAAACTAGCGCAGGACTACATTAAGGTATTAACTATTCAGTTTCTTTATTTTTGTGCAGTCTGGTAAAAAAAAATAAACCACTGTATAGCTATTAAAATCTAGTTTAATTCATTTATCATGCCTTTGTTGAGGCTGTGATGAAACATATCACCTGCATGGCAGACCCTGTATGCCTCTTAACATTTTGTCACCGAAATGTTGGACACTGTAACTTAAAACGTAGGAAAATTAGGATCATTGGCCTTAATGTGGGACACATCAGCACACACCTGGAGACACAACCTCAGAACACTGAGAGCTAGTGACTTAACAGCACACCACCCCTTACCACAGCCTGAACATTAGTTGGAAACCCTATCAATGGAGTGATAACAACTCACATGGAGTCCTCTGTGTGATCCCTACCTTGCACTGCCATGTAATTTTAGCTGTTACAGAGCTAGTAATCTCACCTGGACATCTAGAACAATGAGGGAGATTAGCATGAGGACTAGAGCCTTCAAAGGTAGGGACACTTTTAACTTCACTGACCACCATGGGGGACCTGTACTATTCAAGATGAACAAATAAAGGTAGCTACGCTAGTCCAGGTAAATGTGCACTATGTCCTGGACAAGTAAAACAATGGTAAAATCAACCCTTACTTATATGAAATCTTCCTTTTATTTACCCCTGACAATTTCAATATTCTCATCGTCACTAATGTTTTTAAAAAAATCTCACAGCAACTCTCAATTGTACCATACACCTCAGCAGTGCACTATAAAATATTTCTTATTAAGACGTTTACAACAACCAAACAAATCAGGACCATAATACACTGCATCAGTGCCAGTGACATGGTGAATGATAGAGGGAGAACATCATAAGAAAGATACACCCTATACACCAGAAAGCACTGCTGGATGGCAGATAGAGAGAGAGTGGCAGATAATAGAGAGAATTTCACTTGAAAGACAATGGCACAAGCAATCAGGCCAGCAGATGAGGGTGGCAAATAATAGAGGGGTGGATGACTGAGTGTGTGCTGTACTCACTTGTTGTGGTGCAAACTATCTGTGACATCTACGGAGCACTGAACCACAGGACTGACCTCAGTGAGTAGTGCCATATTTGCAGAGTCCCTTTTTTGCTTCAAACTGTGATTGTCAAGCATGCTACTATGTGAGCCAGGGTCCAAGCTACAATCAAGGAGTGGGGACTCAGACCCAGGAGGAGCTGGACAATACAGAAGCCAAGGCATGAAAATAGCTTATTGTGCTTGAGGCTTTACTGTAGAAGTACAGGGAGCTGTGGAGCATGACATCTTTTCTGTCTTTGAGCAGATGAGAGGAGCATCCCCCTTCTTCAGCCAGTGCCAGTATAGGACCAGTCGACAGAGAACAGCTGGAGAAAGAAACCCTGCTAGGGATGTTGTGGCTGGAGCCACTAGGAGTTTGACACCCATTTCCAGACGCAAAGGCTGAGGAATGCCCCCAAGAACATCTGCACTCCTTGTAGAATCAGCAAAAGTGGCTAAGCAGGAAAAAAGCAAGAGACTGATTACCCATACAGTATGGTAGACAAGTAAACTTTTGAGCCTGCACTGGAGGACTTCACTGAAGCAGTAGCCTTGGAGCAAGAGATAGTGGTTGTCAGGGAGAACTGTACTGAGCCAGAATCATTTGTCCTTTCACCACCTGTGACAGCTATGGATGTTCAGGAGGGAGAGCTCTCTGGGCATATAGCCTTGGAGTGGGAGGTGACTGTTGACTGGGTTGCAAATATGGAAGTGCCCTAAGGTGGAAGACACTACTTGGAAAGAAAAGGAGAAACTGGGTGAAGAGCCCTGGGTGCAGCCAGAACATTCATATCATCCCATGTTAGAAAAGCCCTGCCAGACCAACTGGGAGGTCATCCTGGAGATCTTCTGCATCTGGGAAAAGTAGCACCCATACATCCCCAACTGGATGTTACACATTGTGGAGGAGAACAGGAATGTATGAGTGAGAATGCTTGTTGAGGAGTTGGTTGCTCAAAGTTTTCCAGCCAGTGCTTTAGACTCTACTGCTATTCCAGAGAAATGAGAGTAGGTGACTCATTTGTGACTGCTGAGTGTACAGAAGGACATTGTGAGCTACACCCACTCCAACTGCAGTGAGAAGGTCTGCATCCTAAGTGTGCCTTTCCCAGATGGCAGCAGGGTGAGTAAAGCTAAACCTAATCATTACTATTAGACTACTGTCTGGGAGGGGACTAAGATATGGAGGTGTTGCATATACACGCAGTGTAGCACTGTCAGTAAGTGCACTAGTAGGAGCATACCTCTCAGCCTTTCAAGCTAACACCGTCCTCTCAGAAACGAAGCTTGGCACTTTCAAATCTTTGCTCCGGCAACACCTGACAGCACAGGGCAAATGTTACTGTATGCACTAGTTACCATTACCACCCCACTTGACTACTGACTCTCTCAGATCTACACCCCAACATGCTCCTTTTGCTCTTCTCCATTCTCGCCATTATTTGTCCTCATACCTGTCCCACGCTTACTTGAATTCTCCCTCCTATCTGTTTCCCCTTGCCACCCCCGCCTCACCCTTTCTCACTCCCTTTCTGCCACTGTTTGTCCTCTTATCTCACTCACCCCTTCTTGCTCTCTCCCTCCTATCCTTCCCCTCGTTTCCCTCCCTCCACCCTACCCTTTCTTACCCCCTGATGTCTCCTACCTCACATAATTACACCCTGTCTCTACTTTCGGTTATGATGACCCCCATATTTTTTGGCTGTAAATCTAGTACACTGACATGGTTATGACCGAAGCCATTGACCTAATGTGATTTTTTCATAACTCGTTGCTGTATTGTACACTGTATTTGCTCATTGTTGTTGGAAATGACAAAGTCCATTTTGGGCAGTGAATCTAGTGCACTGACACTGTATGATTCTAACTATTGACCTAATGTGTCTTTCTGTACAACTCATTGCTATATTGTTCACTGTAATTGCTCATTGTTGTTGTAAATGACAAAGTACTTGGAGGAGGTGGGAGGACTGGATAGTCGGCAACATGGGTTTGTGCCAGGTAGATCATGTCAAACTAATCTTGTGGAGTTCTACAAATGGGTAACATCAGAACTGGACAGGGGAAAGCCTGTGGATGTATTATTCTTGGACTTCAGCAAGGCGTTTGACTCTGTCCCCCACAGTGGTCTGGTGGAGAAACTGATGGGGTTGGAAGAAGGCCCTTTGATGGTCAGATGGATTGAAAACTGGCTAGCTGGATGCATCCAGAGAGTAGTGGTCGGTGGGGAGCTCTCGAACCCTAGAGAGGTTGGTAGTGGGGTACACGAGGGCTCGGTCTTAGGTCGATCCTGTTTAATGCATACATATCAGACATCAGGGAGGGTATAGGGTGTGAAATGAGTCTCTTGCTGATGACCCAAGATGGGAACAGTAGTTGAGGGAGAAGAGGGAGGTTGGACCTGCAAGGGACCTGGACACCCTGGAAGCTGGGCTCACATATGGAAATTAAATTTCAATATCACCAAGTGCAAGGTGTTACATCTTGGGTGGGAAACCCTAAACACAGGTACACCCTGGGAGGGCGCTGGAGGCCTCAATAGGGAAAAAAAGACCTAGGGGTCATGGTGGATGCATGTATGAATAACTCTGAGCAGTGCAGGAGGCAGCTAGCAAGGCAAACAGGATGTTGGGATGCATCGTAAGGGATCACCTCCAGGAGCAAGGAAGTGATTCTGCCGCTGTACAATGGACTGGTTAGACCACACCTTGAGTACTGTGTACAGTACTGGAGACCACCTTGAAGAGGAACATACAGCTCCTGGAGAGGTACAGAGGAGGGCAACTAATATGATACGAGGACTAGGGGATTTGACGTATGAGGACAGACTTGAGGAGCTCTGCCTGTATTCATTGGAGGAGAGGAGAGACAGGGGGGACATGATTGAGGTCTTCAAGTACCTCAAGGGAATAAATAGGGTAAACATGGAGGGGATCTTTAGACTAAAGCAGGGAGGTATCACCAGTGGGCATGGTTTGAAGTTGGAAGGTGGAAGGGTGAGGGGGGAAAAGAGGAGGAGGTTTTTCACTGAGAGGGTGGTGGACCCTTGGAATGCACTGCCTGGCGAGCTGGTTCAGAGATCCACAGTGGAGGGCTTCAAGAGAGGGGGACAAACACAGAAAGTGGATGTATCAGATGATGGCCTGTCCCGGGGGGGTGGGGAAGGATGATATGGGTTTCTGAAACACGAGGGGGGGGCCTCGGCACCCAGCTAGGGATCTGAGGTTCGAGCAGACTTGATAGACCGTAAGGCCTAATCTGCTGGCAATTAGTATGTTAGTATGTTAGTAAAGTCCATTTTGGGCAGTGAATCTAGTACACTGACATTGTATGATTCTAACTACTGACCTAATGTGTCTTTCTGTATAACTCGTTGCTGTATTGTTCATTGTATCACCTCACTGTTGTTATTCCAATTTGTTGTTATCTGTGTTCTGATGTGGCACCTTTGTAACAGAACCCCTGGTTCAATGGTATTTGTAATCCTAGTTATCAATAAATCAATAAATCAATGAAATCTACCCCCAAATGTAGAACATTCTACTTCAAAATGTGGAGCAAACAGGCAAAATGTGGAACACCTCATCAAATCACAAAGACAGAAGCTCAGAACACAGTGTAAATGTGTGTTTACATGTTCACAAAGTTTTTTTATTTGTTGAGCGACATATTTTTCACATTCATTGTCTGGATTTCTGCTTTAAAATTTCAATGTACATGTGGGACAGTACCCTGTCAATGTGAAACATAGGGATTTTCTGAGGTGAAATGAGGAACTGTTCCTCCTAATATGGGACTGACAGCTGAGTGGTATAAGCAAGAGACTTTAGTTTGTGGACAGAAAGAAAACATCTGTATAATAATATGAAATCATTCAGACTGGGTGAGAAGAAATATGCGACATTCTTGGTTAATGTGTTTGTGTACTGCTGGTTAGCAGTGTTGCTCTATCTGAATTAGCCTCTCTTTACTTTCCTCCTCTCAGATCTGTCCTGAATAGAGGAGCTGCACTGTGGTGAGATAGGAAAAGAAAATGCAGTGTGATCTCTTACTGGAAAGAATATGGGATCTATACAGCTTAATCAAAGTACGTGTAGATTATATGGGAAGTACTCAGCCTACGGTGTGATAGTGTAGGTACCTTGTTAGTGAGGTGCATTCTAACAGACAGAAGTGAATATGTGAGTGAGGAAAATGCATCACAATGTAGCAATATTTCAAGAAATGCCTGAGGAAAGAAAAAATTTATACTGTAAATATCTGTAGCAGCTACATGTGTATAAACGTTAACATGTATATACAGTAGCTTCCTCCTTCTGGGTGTACTACACTGGAAATAAAGCAAACAATTTATACTGTAAATATATGTAGTGGCTACATGGGTATAAATGTTTTACAATATGTATACAGCTTCATCCATTGGGCAGTACAACACTGGAAACAGCACCTGGGAAGGGGGTCCTTGGTATCCACACTTGCTTCCACTGAGCCCTGTGAGGCTTGATGGGGGCATCAGGCATTTTTATGGAGAGGAGATGTAACTCCTTCCTCAATTTAGGGTCCATAACGGTTAATTATTTATGCTGCCCTAGCTGGGAGTGGCTAGAGGAGATAGTATAAAAGGGGCAGCTGGAGGAAGATTCTGGGGATGGGGCTGGAACTGGAGCGTGACAGTGACAAGAATAGGTGCCAGCAAGAGAGGAGGCAGTGCCAGCCCACTGGCGCAGTAGTTAGAATTCTGCTTGCAATGCTGACGACCCAGGTTCAGGAACAGACCCAGGGAGTTGGAGGGCTGGCCGAGGGAGAAGGATCGAGCATCCTGGGGACTGCTCTTCTTCACTGGGGGGAGGGAGGGGAAGAGTATCTGGCACTTGATGGCTCCCTGGCGGAGGCCAGGGGCACCGCAGTGACCGGTACCAGTACGTTGGGGGGGCAGACACTGGACGTCATTGCATGTCCCCGCCACCGGGGCAAAAAAAAACAAAACAAAAATGTTGGCCCCTCGGCATGACAGCCCATTCCACTCTGCTGTCCACTGCCTCCGGCGCCCTCTGGGGAGGGTCTCGCTCTCATGGCCCTGACCTGGGGAGGGTAATCCGGGGCTTGCCCAGAATGTCCATTAGGGAGTTGGAAGCCCCCTCAGTGGCCCTGCCCAGGGGCTAAGCCTTGGCATGGAGGGTGGCGGGCGGGCGGACGGAGCCTGAAGAGAGAGGGAGCTTGGACAAAAAAAAAAAGAGGGGAAGCAGTGTGGAAGCGCCTTAGCTGTAACTGTGAGTGACCAGCAGGAGCATGCCAGGCCCAGGGAAATGGCAACAACCTGGGTCCAAGAGCAGCTTGCTCACCACTAAGTGTCTGTGGGGGACTCCTTTTACCACAGAGTGATACCAATATCCAAAAGTCAACCTATAGGCTCCGACACCTGTGTGCAGGACCAGGCCTCATCTAGGACACAGCTAGGGGATCCCTGTTTGAGAACCGAAGCAAAAATGAGGAGAGAAAGTGTGTCAAGGTTCTAGCACAGAGTCTGCACCTTGGGGAGATTGTACCTACATCAAGCGAGCTAAGAGAAACAACTGGACTATAACTGGGTCACTGCCGAAAGCCCAAACAATACTGCACCAAAAGAGGTGCTGGTAAAGTGATCCTGGTTACCCCATTGGTTTACAAGGAAAGACACAGAGGCAGAGATCTATTAGCTGTTTCTCTGGTTAAAAGAGCTTCTGCATGAATAAGAAAAATGTCATCTCTTGTGTGCTTCATGATCTTATGCCTCTGTCTGGGAAGCAGGTAATTGTTAAGAAGCTGTTCTCCATCTGAGTTGTTGGGCCATGCCTGAGAGGAAATGCAGCTAGCCAAACAAATGTGCAGCATGGCTGCTGTTTTCACAAGACCTCCGAGTTTGGCATCTTTTCATTGCCAAGTGACCCTGAAGGTGTGGTAAACTGTGACTGTAATAAATTAAACTTAGCCCTCTGAACTACATTGTAATGTCTGGTGCTGCAAGGCCCTTTATTTATTTATTTATTTAATGTATATACTGTATTTGCTTGTTTGTATTTTGATGACTGGGTGGGGCCCACTGAGACTTACAAGACCCTTTTTCAGGGGTGACCTGGAGTTAGTTACATACAGTTGAATCGTTTATTACACAGGGATTACAGTGCAGGATAATATTATGCTACAAAGTGAATTAAAAAGAAAGAAAAAAGGACTACCTA